>BSBM01000282.1:1657500-2857500 GCA_027924585.1 Larix kaempferi
GTATAATAGTTCATCCTAGCATCTGCGCAATCAATAAGGAGCATATATATATATATATATATAAAAGCAGTACACAAAGTAACAAGCAAAGGCTAGGATCGATCTCTTTATAGAGCCTTCCTCTCCCTATTTCAACAAAATACAGATATGTTTTACCAACTCATGAAACCCTACGCTCGAAAAGACAGAGATAGGATTTGGCGACTCTGATTGGGTTTGTTTCACGACGAGCATCTCCCAGCCCTGGCCAATGAAGAAGAGACATTTATTTACCATAGTTTAATAAAATAACCCAACAAGAAACTATAATAAATATCTCAAGGCTTGCAAGGGTCGAATCCCATTGGGATCACCGTGCCATGCCACTCATCTGCAATAAACACAGCAAAATCAAATCAAACATCTCAAGCGTAGCACATGGGAAGACAAATGCTACAGGCTGGAGATCAATCCCATTAGGATCTCCCTACTAGGACGCTTCCCAAAGTGATTACACAACCCAAGATTCGTTGTCTTCTTGGTGGTTATGCCTCCAGGCAGAGGTAGCATGTGTTATCTTTCTACATAACACTGGGATCGGGTTTCATCTGATATTTTAACAATAAATAGAAATACCAAGATCGCATGGATCCTTCAACACAGATCTCAAAATATAAATTGGATTTTTCAGAGGTAGGGATCACTCTCTCTCCATGAGCCATCCCTCCGAATAATACTAAATAAAATATCAAAGGACAATACATGAAAAACGCATGGTTCCTTCATCGTAGATTCCAAAAATAAATATAAATTAGAATTTGAGAGATGGGGATCACTCTATGAGTGATCTCTCCAGATCAATTAACTAATAAAACGGAACAACAAACAAATAGACTATAAAACTCCAAATGTGGATTGAGCCCCTATGGCTGTCCCTTCCCAATCCTTCACATATCAAGAATTATCTTCTAAAAGAAAACTTCTGCGCACTATCTCTGGCAGTGAGACTGTGATAATATAGACCATGGATTGAGCCTATCCGGCCATCCCTTCCCACGCAATCTCCTTGAATTCTTCATCCAGAAAACACCCCCCCGCCTTACCAACAATCATCTCGCCTTAAATAACCAAGAGTCCTTTTTCTCCCTCGACTAGATCGCCCTCCATGAAATAAAATCGAGAGGAAAGTTGGTGCACAACCTGACAAATGTCAAGTGGAAGATTCCTAATCTTGGAGCACCCAAATCGCTTCAGCCTTCCTCATAGGAGATTCTCCACCTAACCCTCCTACGTAATTAGTTTCCCTTTTTACAAATTTTATCAAATAGGGAGTGTAATATGTATAAAAAATGGACATTATCTTATGGGAATTATCTTATATGTAAGATGCACATAGACAAATGTGTAATACTATTTTTAATATCCCTCAAGATATATTTTGTTTGTCGTAACTTTACTATTGTTAATATATCTTGATTATATCTATATACGTATATATATATATATAAAAGAACCCAAAGTAATGTAAGATATCTTTCGTTTTGTCATTTAATTTTACTATTATTATGATATCCATGTATATATATATTTATATATACAATATAATATATATATATATATATATATATATATATAACTCAAAGTATTTGAGATATCGTATGTTTTTAATTAGGATACCTCTATCTCACTCTCTCAATATCTATCTATATATACATATATATATATATATATATATATATATACATCCCAAATTTCTCATAACGATTAGCAACTTATCAAGATAACCTATGTAGCGAATAGTAATTCTTCGGTAGGCTTATTAGGATGATCATTATTTCAGGATTTGACATACTTAACCTAGGGCACCCCCCCCTCGTGGCTCCCTAGTCGGTTCACTCATTCCCTTAGTGTAATTATTGCCTCGTCGTTTTAGTTGCGTGGAAACCTTCAGTATCCTAAGTCCAAGGTCAACATTTACAACCTAGGAAATAAACCACATAAATTACAAGGTTTACTGGTGGGGCCTTGGCCTTGAGCTCCTCACGAGAAAACCAGTACAATAATCAAATATATGTACAAAATAATAAGAAATAAATGAGGGATATTACATCCTCCTCCCCTTAAGAGTAACATCATCCTCGGCGTTCATACATTTCAGCAGTTTGTCTTCTCCTCTTGAGTCACCTCTTTGCTCACTTCATCCCAGTCAGTTTTATTCACCAATCTCCTAATCAAAACAAGTGCATTTTCAACATACATTTCAATATCAACCTCTTGCCATGAGTAGCCCCTTTGCACCTGCAAGATTCGCTATTATCATAAAATATATACATATGCATGTCATATCCATGATAATTACTTTAGTATTCCTCATACATCAAGATTTTTATTTTCAAATCATCATATTCATCATGCCATTTGATCTTAATCAAATATATACTCAAACCTACACTTACAGTGTGTTCTTTTGAAGTACCTCCAGAATTTCAATTGTTGATGTCTCCTACTTTCCTCAACCAGTTTCTATTACTATAAGACACGTAGTATTTGTAATCATGTATGATCTACCCAACACGAGGATGATACCCATCATTGGCTTGCCATAGCTCTTAGGCGTATCTCCTATTGGTGCTATTCATGGTTTTCATCAAGAAACACATCAAGTGTTAGTAATAAGCCCATCAAGTGTTAACAGTACATGAAGTACTGCATCAACTTAAGTCATGGAATTATAAACGGAGAAAAGTTTTAGACTTGCTTCCAGCATCAAGCAATCTAAAAAAAAATTCTCAACACCACACAACGCCTGTGCTTCCTTGGTGCTATAATGTTTGCCCTCTTGTGCCATCGAAGTCAAATTTTCAATCATCAATTCGATCCCTTCCAAAGTGGATCTTGTTGTTTTATTTGACTTAAAGAACCAAAGTACCATTTGTTCTTTTCCTTGCTACTGAGTATACATCTTCTTCATAGTGATTGTCCTCTTTTTCAAGGCACATCATATCATCAATCCATGATGCAATTACTTAAAAATAATCTTTTTATTGAATTTTCTTTTGGTTCGCATACCACTGCACACTAGCAATTATAAGGTGCATATACATCTCACCTGACTACCTTGTTAGCATAACCTTTTTACTATGGAAAACGTTTTTAACAATAATCAATCAATTGATATGTAGTATATGACATTTACCTCGTCAACACCATACTCCATCCAAGGAGTCTTACCATTCTCCGATCAGGTGGCTTGTTAGCAATCACTACTCTTTCTTTTAATGTAAGGTCGTTTGCATTATGCCATCCCTCATTCGTTGCTTTCCATTTCATTCACTTGTCGAAGATTCTGATCATCCTTTGCACCTTCATACTACACTTGCATATTCTTGCAAAGGATTACTCATATCATAACCATTTCAACAAAATACTTGAAAAAAAAAAAGCAAAATCTAATTTGTTGCACCTACACAATAATGTGAAGCTCAATGCATAATTTTCATGCATTACTTATATTGTGTATGCATAGTTCCTATGAATTAAATATTTCAACTACATAGTCTTGATGCCATCAATCATATCAATGTGAATTATCTAGTCATAACTGAGCACATGTATTGAGTACTTACTTACATATATATTTTTATTTTATTTCTTATTTTTATTTATTTATTTAGGACAACACTTGTCCATTTCTTCCCTTTACCATAATAAACACGCACTTTGCTTAATCATAAAATTAAATAATAAATTGTAATGTTACCCTCATAACTACCACATCATGTTGTCCTTTTGGACATGTGATGAACCTGCAATAATTAATTAATTCAAATACACAAGATATCAGAAATAATAGAACTTAGAATCACTTTTATATTGATCACAGGCCACTTCGAGGGGGCAACCTCCTTTGAGCAAGCTCAATACAATAAACTTCACAGTGCCTTCATAGGCCTCAACACACACTTATATACTAAGTCTAAGCACCAATACCATGGGTCAATACTATGTGTCAATACAAACCATGGGCTAAGTCTAGGCACCAATACTATGAGTCAAAACCATGGGACATATAATACTATGGGACGACTTACAAAGCATATACGTCCAATACTATGGGTCAATACTATGGGTTAATATAAACTATGGATCAACAAATACTACGGGATGGCTTACAATGCATATGCGTCCAACAACAATATACTAACAAAGTAAAGACATGGGTTCCTAACATCCCCTCTCCCTTAGAAAAAACATTGTCCTCAAAGCTGTAGATGTGGAAATTGATGCAAAATCTGAAGGAGTGGGTCCCCTGTAGCATCCTCAGGTTGCATTCCGAGCCACTGGCGCCTTTCGAGTTTCAGGGAGGATTGCATGGAAGGCTGTAGATGAAGAAGAACCATATCAGCGATGTGAAAATTGCGCTCAGAACGGTGTTGATCGGCTTGTTGTTTCAGTCGAATTCTTGCCATGTGAAAATTGTCCTGCAGAATGAGAAGAAGCTGATCACGGTTTCGAAGAATTGAGTCAATTTCCTGAACTGGGGAGCTGCTGAAGGTGTATGGAAGAAGAACTGGTGGTGCCTGTCCAGAGACTGCTTCATATGGTGTCCTTTGAGATGTGGTACTATACCACTGGAGCGCTTCTAGGAAATCCATAGAAATAGTTATCCAAATATGTGGAGGGATGGACAAGGGTTCGAGCAGTCCCGAAATGAGGGTCGTTTCACCCTTGTTGACCTGGAAAGTATCACAGTCAACCACCATCCATTGAATTGTCCTTTTGAGTCCCTGCCAAAAGAAGTTACATTGTTCCTGGTCATACATTTTGAGGAACCCAGAGTGCCCTACTGATGAAAAAGCATGCAGTTCATATAAGAGATAGTCCCGTTGAACAGATTGCAACCAATTTGGAACAAGCAGAGAAATAGTTGTAAGAGAAACTGGGTCATCAAATGTGCGAGCAGGAGCACCTTCCACCATATTGTCCTTACCCTTTTGGTAAGTGGTCGCATAGTCATAACCCATGAGTTGGATAACCCATTTCAGGTGAGTTAGGGAGGTGACCCGTTGTTCCAGGAAAGTTTTCAGACTCTGGAGATCAATCTTGATGCAAAAATAATTCCCCAATAGGGATGGCTGCCACTTCTGTATTGTATGCAAAATAGTCCTCATTTCCTACTGAGAGGTAGATGCGGCTAAATTCTTACTGGAAAGGCCTCTTGAACGCAACAAGCTCATTGGTTCAACAAAAACACCTGCATATCTATCCAAGGAAGTAGTGGAGACTGTTGATGGGTGCATCTGAATGGAATGGAGCTGAGCGATGACACCATGTGAATTATTCTTAAGTATTTTTTCCATGCGATGTGAACTGATGATACAGAGAGACCCTGGTTGTAATCCCATAAATTTGTGTTGTGCCCCATTGACTGAAAACTGCATCCAAAGTTCAGCAAAATCCCATAAGATGGGGCCAAGTGTGCGTAACCATTGAACGCCCAAAACCACATCACATCTGCCTAAGGACAAGGCAAACATGTGAGAGCGCAGGTTATAATCTTCCATAGAGATACGCGCATTGTGACACTTCCCCTTGCAAGGTAAGGTGCCCCCACTGGCAACCATGACTTCAAAGTTGGAGCAAGGATGGACAAAACAATTAGCCTGTTTGGAAATCTGAGGATCAATGAAGTTATGAGTGCTACCAGAATCAATGAGTATGGTAAGAGGGAGCTTCTTGAAGTATCCCCTGACTCGCATTGTTTGTGGGCTGGTGACGCCAGTTACAGCATGGAGAGAGATCTCGGGTGGGTCATCTTGAGATGGGGTGTCAACAGGTGGGCATTGAATGTCGACCTGATCATCTACTGTATCTGGAGCTTCTTCATCAAGTTCTGAGGTAGGCAGAGAATCCACATCCAAGAGATAGAGCTTTTGTTGAACAAATCTATGTCCCTGAGTGAATTTCTCATCACAATTATAACAAAGCCCTTTTTCTTGGCGTGCCTGCATCTCTGTTTTAGACAATTGCTTGATAGGAGTTGGTTGAGGAGCAGGCGTGATGGGAGGTCGTTGGGAACCCATATTTCTAAAGGGAACAAAGGTGGATTTGGAGCATTGTTGAGCTGCAATATTGTCCTTGGCTAGCTTAGCCAACCCTAGGACTTCCATCATTGTGTTGGGACAAAACATTTTGACCTCTGAGCGGATTTCATCCTTGAGACCACTGATAAAACAACTCCTGTAGAATTCATCAGACAATCCTTCTATGTGATTGGCTAGTTTCTCAAATTCTGTCTGATACTCTCTCACTGTGCCAGTTTGGTGAAGTTTAGTGAGTGCTCCTGTGAAGTCATCAAAGCACTAGGACCAAATTGTGGCAAAAGGAGTTGGCAAAAATCTATCCAGTTTGGCTCGGGATGAGCTTTTATGTACCAACGGTACCATTGAAGGGCTTCCTGTTCCAAATGAAAGGATGGAAGTGGAACTTTCTGGACATCAAAAGTATTATGCAAACTGAAATATTGTTCTTCTCGGTATATCCATCCAGTCGTATTAGTACCATTGAAGCGAGGAAAATCAAGCTTCGGCCCACGAAAATTGTTGGAAGAAGAGAACCCGATGGCTGCAAAAGATTCTAGCTGTCGGTTATTGTTCATGGCTGAATGCTGAAGATGGAGGCTGAGAAATTTTTCATCCAGATCTTGGAGTTTGGTTTGGATGGCTGCAAGTGCTTCCTCCATGGTGTTTGCTCCTGTGCGAGTGACAACCAGAACCAGTTTTTTTTTCTTTTCGTTTTTTTTTTTTTGGGGGGGGGGGTGGGGGGCGGGAATGGATAGAAAAACACAAACACAAGCTTATTTAGTAAGGGGAAATTTGGATTTGGGAAAAACTCGGAGGGGTAATTGGGGTTTGACTAGGTTTTCAACACTTTCTGAGGGACAGGGAAGCAAAAAATGGGAATTTCAGAAGCGGGAACCCTATGGTAAAATTTGAAGGCAATCGGGTGAAAATTGAACAAGTTATGGAAAACCCTAAAAATAGACAAATGTGGGATTTCTGGTCTTGGGAAGTGGAATTTGGAATAGGGTCTTCAGGAATGAAATATGTAGAATGGGATTTTTGATACCAAATGATACAAACCGTTACACCAAAACCTCGAGGTGTTAGTGAAGGCCGTCCACTAGAATCTTAACATCCCACCACGCTCCGCAGTCCAGACTCTGGGCTGGATGTGCGCCCGTACGGTGGTGTCCCCTTTGCGACGTACGAGCCCCGAGCGAACATTGCAATGCCGACGTTGCCACCAGCTCTATGACTCGAACCTAGGTGGAGGCTCTGATACCAAATGATATGAACCATTACACCAAAACCTCGAGATGTTAGTGAAGTTTTAGGGAAAACAGAGTTGAAACAAGGGAGATATGGCCGAAAAACAGTTTTTTTTTTTTTTTTTTTCCAGAAATGGATCGGCAACAACGGCACGGAAGGGATCTGCAACAGCGCGGAAGGGATCGAAAATGGTGGGATCTAAAACGGCAATTGGATCTGGAACGACTTTCAGAATAGATCTGAAACGACTGGATCTAGAGAGGAAGTGATCGGCAATAGTTCAACTAAAAATAGATATGGACCCCAGGTATGTACGGCTTCCTAACAGTTTAAATGTTTCACTCGGCCACCAATGCTGTCTGACGGCTTGCGTATTGGGGCAGTGCCCCTCACTCCACGGCTCAGGTAAAACTGATAATTGCTTTGCCACAAACAACAGCTCTTGGTTTACCTCACGGGTGGGAACTAGTCAATCAGGTAGGGGTCGTTGCCCTCTTCGCTGGCAGGTCCTCTCAATGGACCAGCTACTTTGGGGTTCCTGTGGTACTCCTCACAATGAGTTTTAAGGCTTATTCCCAAGTACTTCCCACAATTAAGCAGATTGGGATTATTCCCAAATCCGAAGCTGCAACAGATGCAAAAAAAAAAATTGGCAGAAATTCCACCCAGCGAGCCCAAGAAAGTGCTCTGATACCAGATGTGATGAACCTGCAATAATTAATTAATGCAAATACACAAGATATCAGAAATAATACAACTCAGAATCACTTTTATATTGATCACGGGCCACTTCGAGGGGGCAACCTCCTTTAAGCAAGCTCAATACAATTAACTTCACGGTGCCTTCATAGGCCTCAACACACACTTATATACTAAGTCTAAGCACCAATACCATGGGTCAATACTATGTGTCAATACAAACCATGGGCTAAGTCTAGGCGCCAATACTATGAGTCAAAACCATGGGACATATAATACTATGGGACGACTTACAAAGCATATGCGTCCAATACTATGGGTCAATACTATGGGCTAATATAAACTATGGATCAACAAATACTAGGGGATGGCTTACAAAGCATATGCGTCCAACAACAATATACTAACAAAGTAAAGACATGGGTTCCTAATAGGACATTACTCACACGATGTATTCAATAACACAATATCACAAATGAACATAACATTCATTTAGCTTCTTCAACATAACTGTGAAAAGTCATGATTAAACTTGTACTTACAATCTTATGGTTGATTCTATTAATTCTACTATAAAAAGAACTTAACGAAGCCAGTTTTCTCATTTAACCTTGTCAAATTTATGTTTATGACTAGCATAGTTTTATATAGTCTTTATTCTTTTCCAACCTATGGAATAAGGCTAGGTAATCAAACTTACCACATGAAAATAATTTTTCCATCATCTAAATTTGCATTACACTTTTCATTTATGCATTTAAAATAGCATAAGCATATATTTGTTTACACATGCCAATGTGCATCTCAATCACATGTTACTATATCATAATAGATCTACTTCTATTTGCATGATTTCTTAATAGTTAAGAGCTTTGGCTCATTCATGCAGTGAAAATTTTATTTACATATATTTGTCTACACATATCTATGTTCCTTACAATTTCATCTCGCTAGTCTTATGAATGCATTTAATTTCAAAACGCATGTCTTTCTTAATACTTCAGAATTATGGCACATGCATGCATCTTTAGATAATATCATTATAAAATTAACAATGCATACTTGTCTCATCGTTGTCTTAACTCGTTGGTTCAAAACATTTTCAGATACAATCATATTAGTATCTTACTTTCTTTAAGTCATTAACCAATAAAAACAATTCTTACTACTTATTCTCATCCCATTGTTTTTCATAATTATATTTGTATAACATGAAAATAACAAGAGAACAAAGTATGTTCTATATTTTCAAAGTCTTTATTTTCTAACAAGTACCAAAATTCTAATACAATCTTCATGATGCTTAAAAATATAGCTAATCTTGAATAACCATAAAAGTTCTCTTATAATTAATCCTAGTTACAAATCATATACCGCACCATCTCTTTTGGTATTATATTGACTAATCGATACATTCCTATTTTTCACAATTCATGCCACCATGCATTCTTTTAGGCATGTTGAATTTAGTACATTTTCCTTCATGGCATTTAAGAAGTTCACTAAATGCATAACTATTATCATAAGATGATATTTGACTAGTTCGAGTTATGCATCATAGACTACCTTGGTCATACTTTCTTTAGTTATTAGATGTTTTTAATAATTCATCACGCGTGTCTCTTTTGATTATCTAATATACACACGCTTATGATTATGCATGAAATCAAGCATATCAAGCTTATGTAAATCAATTTATATGCTTCTACTATTGATCATAACATTAATCTTTATCTTCATTGATCAATAAAATATTCTAATATAATGCTTCAAAATATTACTTTCTACAACTTGCATGTCAATAATTTCAATAAGGTGAAGAATTATGAAAATAATTTGCTTTCAAAAAATAACGATTGTTAGAAAGATCAACTTACTAGCACGTAGGTGATTCCATAGGTCGCACAGTGTTGGAACCTCGCTCTAATACCATACTATAACATACCCCAAATCCATATTAGTATTTTAGTGGTTTTTTTTCAAAACTTTCCTGATATAATTGATCTTTGTTATGAAATTTATTAAAATCTATCATCAATACTTTTGTCCCTTTACCTATCATAATAAGTAATATTTATCCCACTTTGGTTATTTCTCTTAGGATATATGTTCATCACAACTGTACACTATGTTAATATTAGTAAATTGCTTCAGCCCGAAATGATAATTATAAACTATTCAATATAACCATTAGCTCATAATCAACATTAGCATATTGAACATCTTCATGCATTTATTACCATTAGTGATAGACTTGATTGTGCATGACCCAAATAATAAATACGTCTTTGTGAACATTACATGAACAACATGAATAATCTTTTACTCAACAACCACTTGACAAGCATTCACGTTACATAATGACAAGCCAATAAACACAAATAAGGAGAGATCGATATACGTGGTTCACCCAAACCCATGGGATACATCCACCAAGAAGAGTCATATATTTTCTATTAATGGAATATAGAGTTACATCTTGTAATTCATTTGTTGCCTTCTGAAATCCTCTTTCATAGAGCACTTCATCAACATTCCACAATCTAACTTGGAAACAGTTCCAAGATTCTTTCCTACACTGCTCACCAATGACTCATTATAAAAGTTAAGATGAGATATTGGAATCAGATCTCTACTTAACCATCCTTCATAAGCGAAATGCATCAGCAAAATGATTATATTAAAATTCCAACATATAGATATATATAGATGCATAAGGGGATCCATAATCCCATTTTCTATGCAATGGCGATAAATGATATCCCACATATATAACCAAACTATACACTAAGAAAAATGTGTGCACCAATGACAACCTTTAGCATATATGTAATATATAAAGTAATTAAAAGGAGGGATTATTCTAAACCTTTGCGTGGAAACCAAACCTTCAGCATATGTATAATAGTTCATCTTAGCATCTGCACAATCAATAAGGAGCATATATATATGTATCAGCAGTACACAAAGTAACAAGCAAAGGCTATGATCGAGCTCTTTATAGAGCCTTCCTCTCCCTATTTCAACAAAATACATATATGTTTTACCGACTCATGACACCCTACACTCGGAAAGACAGAGATAGGATTTGGTCGACTTTGCTTGGGTTTGATTCACGAAGAGCATCTCCCAGCCTTGGCCAATGCAGAAGAGACATTTATTTATTATAGTTTAATAAAATAACCCAACAAGAAATTATAGCAAATAGCTCAAGGCTTATAAGGGTCGAATTGTCATGTCTCCATTTCTGGTAAAAGCTTTTAATTATTTAATTTTTGTTTATCTGTATGATGACACTAATTAGAGCCTAAACTATTTTTCGCGCAATGCAACCAAGAATGGAAAAGGACATGGTGAACCACAAGGGAGAGAGTAATTAAGTCTTAAAGTCGTAAGCGTTATCGCAAGTTTTAGCTTGATTTAACTTTTGATCTTGATCTAAGTTAATTTAATTATGATGTATTTTTGAGTAAAAATAGCTAAGAGAATAAGTTAATTTTCTTATGATGTGTTTTTGAGTAAAAACACCTAAGAGAATAATTCGATTGTTGGCTTTTAATTAAAGCATTATAACCTTTAATTCTAAATAAGTGTGTACACGCATTTATAAGGGTTATGTGAGTACATATGAAATTATAAATTATAGAGTGCATGGTTTTATATATATAATTGCTCTTTTAAATGTGTAAAGATATGAGTATCTTTTATATTAATTTTATGCCTTTATATAAAAAATAAATATATACATACATTTGGTATGTTATTGCTTATGCATGTTTTTATTTCTTTAATATGTGCATGCTCTTATAAATTTGAGTAGCATATATTTTATACATATATATGATTAAGTTTGTGGTATGGAAACATATACGTTTATGTAAATATGAAAGTATGGGTGTTACATGCTTAGGTTTTACAAATACATATACTTTATATAGGCTTACTTTTTGTTGATTACTTACATGTATATATATATGTTATATTTTAGGTTGTTCCCTTTTTAGGATATTTAGAAGGGAAGGAGCCTGACATAATAGCAAACCTAAGGTTGCTACTTTTAAACACCTTTACACTCACCATGTTTTATATATATAATATACACTCCATGTGAATTTTAATATCCACAATGTTTTGTGTGCTACTTATATTTATGTATTTGCTTGTTTTACAAAACATGAGAAAATAGTAGATATGTTTCTTTTGATGTGAAAACATATTTTATTATTTGACTATGAATTTATATATTTTAATATATATTAGGATGATGGAGGAACTTGGGCCTAGGGTTTTTTTTTCTGGGGAAGAGCCTTCCCGCACTTGGTATGGGGAAGAGCCTTCACGCAAAAGGAAAGAGAAGAGGGCAGCGTTGCCATTGTTGGGGAACGGAGCTCTTGAGGCCGTCTTTAGTTCCTTTTGGTCAGGAAGGTGGGTTCGTTTCCCCAGCGTTGCTCCTGCCAGAGGAGGGAGGATAACGCTGCCTATCCGTGGATGTTTTCTTAGTATAGATGTTGGCTGTGTTTTCTCTTGGAAAATAAAAGAAAAATCGTTGTGGATGTTTTATGTTTGGCTTAATGATTTTTTTTGTTTTGAGAGCTCTGCAAATTTTAGTGTTGTTGTGTTCTGCATTCCTCTTCGAAGGATAAAAAAAAAAAGAATGGTGTATGATTACTTTCCTTTGCTGACTGGAAACATTGTAGTGCTCTGGCTGAGAAAGAATACCTGTGGGTGGGCGGAAGAGCGGCAGACTCTGTCCTTCGTGCCTGCTTGCTTGTAGTTCTATTGTATTTTTGTTTATTTTGCTGGTGGACATTCCTAGGTTTATTAATGAGGAAAACCGCGCCGCTGGAGGTAGCGGGAAACAGAGTACCAATACTCTGTATCTTTTTCTTTATACCCTGTTTGCTTGGGTTGGAGTTCCACTCGTTTGCCGAGGATTCTGTCTGCAAATGTATTGATGCTAGGAAAGTTTATATATGTTTCTTTTTGCTGTATAATCTTTGTAGTAGAGTTTCGCTGCCATCGTGGTCATGGTATTTTTGTTTGTGGGCTTGCAATAGAGTTATGGTTAAACCGTTGTGCCCTTACACCGTGGATGGGATTGGTCAACGAATGGGGAGGGCGCAACCCTGTGATCCAGTTGTGCATTTTCATATGATGGCTGTGGATTTATTTTCCTGCGTTTGCTTTACAAAAGTTGATTGTGTTTTCTTGTGGGTAAACCCAATGCCAATGCGCAGGGTTGGTATTCTCATGGATACGTTAGAACCGCACTAAGTGGCAAGGATGTGTTGTCCTGATGCGCAGAGTTTTGTGTTGGTTATAACCTCGATGATTTTCATTTATTCATTAAATATGGTATTCCTTTATAGCGCAGAAGAATTGTATGTCTCATGCTGCCATAAAATGGGTGTTAACCCCGTCTGCCTTTAGTGTGACGTGTATATTCTTAGACATACTTAGCAAGACTACATATATATGTTATGGATCAGAAAAGCATTTTACCCTAGCTTATTTTTACAAGCCTCAGAATTGCTAAAGGTTTTCGTTGGATTGCCACCATATCTACGTTCTATACATCAAAGATTTAAAGTAGGCATCGAAATTTTATGGCATGCCTTGGTTAGAGTTTCTACACATAATGTATATATATATGTGGTGTTGAACTATACTTTATACCTTTTGAGTGTGACATGGCTACACCACTGCATGTGTTCAGAAGCTTTGTTTTTACGTATTGCATGCGTGATATATGTTTTTACCATACTGCCAACGAAAACGAACTGGAAACCTGCCTGAGAATATATTTATACAACCTTTTGCGTAATATATATATCATTTATGTATGATTTGTACCATAAAAATATCATATAACGATTATAGTTATACCTTGGCTACATTCTTATGTACATGATAGGAAATGGTTTTGTCTTTTTATATATATATATATATATATTAATATTATAAAAAGGGTTATGCTTTATGTGTATATAAAGTATAGGATGGGTACGTTTCAATAAAACATGGTTATATATATACTATATAATGGATCCACTTTATAAAATGGGTACATTTTATATAAAATTGCATAGAACGGTTATGTTTTTGTATGTTATATAAAATGGGCATGTTACCCATACTTTATGTGGAATTGTTTTATGTACCATGGTTGTATGTTATATAGTGGAAGCAACCATTGCATGGCCAATACATTCATTACTTTGGACACATTAGTGATATTATATATCGTAAAGGATGTTAGGCTATATATATGGTCAGTACATAAAGAGAATCGTTATGCTTTGTATACCTTTTATAAAATGGTCATATGCATTTTTGCACAATGGCTATAAAATGTAATATGGCTATGCCTTGCATGTAGCTCATAAAGGAGTTATGCTATGTGAACAAAGTGTAGACTTGTGATGTCATACAATGGTTTTTTTTTTATGATTAAAGTAGGGTGATATATATATATATATATATATATATTATACTTGGTTATCTTCTCCTCAATGAATAGGAGTCTCCATATTGTGTAGAATGGGCAAGATCTTTATATATTATAAAATGGTTAGATTTTACATAGAGTATGTAAAATAATCATGTTTATATATATACATTTCAAATATCTATGTTATATATATATTGTATGGATCGAGATTTACATATATGCATTGATCATTATATGATGAGGATTGAACATGAATTTGGGATGACTAATAATTGTACAATAGACGCATTATGTTATTAGATGCATGGGATGTGTATTGTGTAATTGTATGCATTGATTTTTATAAGCACCGTTCAAGCTTTCTAGGTGTATTTATAATTGAGGTCGGTATCACCCCACATCTCGAGGTTGCATGTCGAATGCATCTCTTGTGTTTTATACGTATGTTTATGATGATTGTGTCATATGTCGTATCCTAGTTGCATGATTGTATGCTTTAGCGCATGTCGAATTGCTTGGATGGTGTGTCGTGTGCACTAGTTGTATTTTACTTATGGTATGAATGACGTGAACGGAAGTCGGTTAACACTTGTACATACCGTGGGGGCATAGATGGCCAGTTTTGGAGTACAGACTTGGGCCCACTGAGAACAACACCACAAGCTATGCATGAGGTTAGGACACGAGAAGTGTCTAGGTAGGAGTACTACCATTGACTTACAGGAGTACTGTATTAACCTCTAGAGTTGTGTGTGATTGGTTCTAGGGCGACGAGACTTAGAGATTTCTCTATCCCGTTGTGGATCACCATGCTCAGCTCGCGGGTGGCCTTTGGACGGACTGAGTATATGCCGTCGAAGAGCCTACAGTTGGGTGGAGCGTTGCATTTCCCACATTATTTCCCCTATTACATGATTATGTTTTGTGATATCAATTTGATGTATCTTGATTAATGAAATTATATTTACAATTGTTATATTATGTTTTATATTACTAATAAAATGTTCTGAGTATGATGAGTACAGGAATAAGACAACAACCAGAATGACCATTCCTCCGCTTTGTTAAGGTGGTAAGAAATGTTTGTAAAGTTATCATACGCTTGATATTTATATATTGGCTCATGTTATGTGTCCTTAATTGTATTCGATTAATGCAAGAAAGGTTAAGTTTTCTTATTCATGTGTTCATGTAAAGTTGATGGTTGGATGGCCATGAGAAAGAGGCCCCCTTTGTTTGAAAAAGAGATTTCGATATGATGTTAACCCTAGGGAAGTTAGTATCATACACATGCTTAGAGTTTTACCATTTTATGTCATCGATGTGAGGGCATATATTTAGACATTATATTTGATGAGAAAGCATGTGATTGTGAATGCATAGAATAATGAATGAGCTTCTTGTGCATTGTGAAGTCTTATGTGGATTATGATTGAAACACGACCTTAGATTAGTTTGCATTTGGTAATGATCTATGTAAGGGTATGTGTGGAAAGAACATGTCGGGATACATTTTGTGGTTGATGTAAAATAGCTTAGCCATTATAACATAGCCTAAAATTATTATTATACCTCGCAGCATAGTCCATGGTTGACTTAGTATTCTTTTGGTGTAAAAGAAAGACTTGATATGTTCTTATTTTATTATGCATGTTCTTATTTGTGTCGTCAGCATCTTAACAGAAGTATGATGTGCCACAACCATTAAATTTTATTTAGCTAAGAGTCTCAATAATTAATTATTTTCTACATTAATGACTTTGTTAATTAATGTTTTTTTTATAAGCATTTATTATTTCCGCGTTTACAATTATTAACCATTAATGCTGATTTTAAAAAAAAAAATGAAATTATCAGGATGTTACACGAATCCAATTGGGATCACTGTGCCACTCATCCGCAATATACACAGCAAACTAAACTCAAACATCTCAAGTGTAGCACATGGGTAGACAAATGCTACATGATGGAGACCAATCCCATTAGGATCTCCCTACTAGGATGCTTCCCAAAGTTATTACACAATCCAAGATTCATTGTCTTCCTGGCGGTTATGCCTCCAGGCAGAGGTAGCATGCATTTTCTTTCTACATAACACTGGGATCGGGTTTCATCTGATATTTTAACATTAAATAGAAATACCAGGATCCAATAGATCCTTCAACATGGATCTCAAAATATAAATTGGATTTTTCCGAGGTAGGGATCACGCTCTCTCCATGAACCGTCCCTCCGGATAAGACTAAATAAAATATCAAAAGACAATACAGGAAAAACGCATGGTTCTTTCAGTGCAGATTCCAAAAAGAAATATAAATTAGACCTCAAGAGATGGGGATCACAATATGATCCATCTCTCCAGATCAATTAACTAATAAAATTGAACAACAAAACAAACACTGTAAAACTCCAAATGTGGATCGAGCCCCTATGGACGTCCCTTCCCAATCCTTCACATATCAAGAATTATCTTCTAAAAGAAAACTTTTGCGCACTATCTCTAGAAGCGAAACTGTGATAATAGAGACCATGGATCAAGCCTAACCGGTTGTCCCTTCCCACGCAATCTCCTTGAATTATTCATCCAGAAAACACCCCCCCTTACCAACAATCATCTCACCTTAAATAACCAAGAGTATTTTTTCTCCCTCGAGTAGATCACCCTCCATGAAATAAAATCGAGAGGACAGTTGGTGCACAACTTGACAAATGTCAAGTGGAAGCTTCCTAATCTTGGGGCGCCCAAATCGCTTCAACCTTCCTAATAGGAGATTCTCCACCTAACCCTGCTATGCAATTAGTTACCTTTTTTATAAATTTTATCAAATAGGGAGTGTAATATGTATAAAAAATGGACATTATCTTATGGGAATTATCTTATATGTAAGATGCACATAGACAACCATGTAATACTATTTTTAATATCCCTCAAGATATATTTTGTTTGTCGTAACTTTACTATTGTTAATATATGTTGATTATATATATATAATAACCCGAAGTAATGTAAGATATCTTTTGTTTTGTCATTTAATTTTACTATTATTATGATATCCATGTATATATATATATTTATATATACAACATAATATTTATATATATAACTCAAAGTACCTGATATATCTTATGTTTGTAATTAAGATATCTCTCTCTCACTCTCTCACTATATATATATATACATCCCAAAGTACTCCTAGTGATAAGCAACTTATCAAGATAACCTATGTTGCAAATAGTAATTCTTTTGTAGGCTTATTAGGACGATCATTATTTTAGGATTTGACATACTCAAGAGCACACTTAACCTAGGGCACCCCCGCCCCTCGTGGCTCCCTAGTTGGTTCCCTCATTCCCTTAGTGGAATTATTGCCTCATCGTTTTAGTTGCATGGAAACCTTCAGTCACCTAAGTCCAAGGTCAACATTTACAACCTAGGAAATAAACCACATAACTTACAAAGTTTACTGGTGGGGCCTTGACCTTGAGCCCCTCATTAGAAAACCAATACAATAATCAAATATATCTACAAAAGAATAAGACATAAAGGAGGGATATTACAGATTAAATACACACTAGTTCGGCTCTATATGTCTCCTTTGATTTAATACACAATAGTTGGACTCTATTTGGTTCCTTGGATTGAATTCTAATGCTGCTTGGACACACTTGAACTCTTCTTACATATAGTGGATACATCAAAAGAGCATTTTACATTTGAAGCAAAGAGCAATCATAATCCTTGAGGTGTGGTGACAATTTTATCTTGTTAAATGTATTTTAGTCTTCATTCACTTTGTTTGAATTGTATCTATTTTTTTTCCCTCATGAATTATATGATAAATGTATTTTAGTATTCTTAATATTCAACATAGACAATAAAAATATCTTACCACAAAAAAACTACAACATGCACCAAGAAATGCTTTCAACCTTTCATGAAGATAATAAAAAAAACTTACTTGCATCACCACCAATAACCTTTCATAATCAAATAACTCCGTATAGTACACAAACATTTGTTGAATTCCTCATGATTTGACTACAACAACTCATGCAACCACCTAAAGAATCAAACTCTTAATATTTTGGTGCTATTTTCCCTCATCCAAAACATGAAAATGAAGTGAGTAGGAGCTTCTCCTTTTGTAGGGAATGTTCTCCTACTAACATCCCATACCACCATCCAATACCATCCAATTGAGTTCCTAGAGGTGATGTTGTTGTTATATCTAGGGCATTCTAAATAGCTTTTAAGATTATATGAAAACATTATCACTAGATGTTGTTGTACATAATCAATTAATACATCGAGTTTTAATAATCATGAACATCAAATTTTAATATCTTATTTGTTATTTATTCTTGTAGGGGTGATATTTTGTTTTGTTAAAAAACATATTGAATATGGGAAACATATGTAATAATAAAAGAAAGTCTAAAAGGAAGGAATTGCCCCCTGAAAAGGCCCATGAGATAAGAGAAAAGGCCAAGTTGTACATGGAAAACCGTAGACATCAAAATGTTAGTGCATTAGATCCATCAACAGGAAATGATGAAGTGGTTGAAGTCAATCAAATCTTGGTTTATGCTGAGTATGAAGGGATGGATGTTGAACAAGTTGTTAATTGGAAACCTCCCCAAGAGGATCACACACATGTCGAACGCACTCCCTTGAAGGACCAAATTGTGAACGGAGGGCCACAACAAACCGGCGACGAGACTTGTACTTCCTTTCCGACTCCCTTTCCTCGACTATCAAGTGGACGACAAAGAACTTGTACACATATTCATGTGGATGAAAGTTCATTTTCAGGACTTGAAGGTAAGTTTCCCAAACACACTATTGATTTCCATTGTAACAGGATAATCAAAGAATTTTTTGAATCCAAAACCGATGCAGCAAAATGTCAATTGTTTCTGGCTTTGTTGAAATCAAATTGTCTAGCTCATGTTAGGAAAATTTTGGGCATAAAGTTAGTTAGAAGTTCATAGGCCAACAATCATGTTGTTAGAAATCTACAGTCTGCATTTAATTTGATTGGAAAAACTTCTTGTACAAAAGATTTTAATGTGTCCCATCGGGTGTTGTCTAAATCAATTGTAGACAAATCCACAAGGCAACGTCACCTGCTATCACACACATGTAAAATATTTAAAGTAGATAGAAAGACTCTTCAAAAGTACTCTTCTATTAGAGAAAAACTTGAGACCCCAGGACAAAAATATTGTTGGGACTTTGTTGCTAGGTTACCTCATTCAGACATGAATCTTATTGATGCTGTTAAAGAACTAGTACATAAGTATTGGCATGATAACACTAGAACCCCATCAAATCAAAGAGATGTGTTAAAGTTGAGAAAAGGTGTTAAGAGGTGTGAACCCCATGTCAAGCACTTCCTTGACATGACACAAATGGAACTCTATGAGAGGTTCAAGAATGAGCACACACAATTGAAATTGGGCCAAAGGTTGTTGAAAAATGCAAACCTCGGTATGTTAGAATTTTCATTGATCGCAACAAATGTTTTTGTAGATACCATGTAAAATTTGAGTACTATTATGATACATATAGAAATATATTTTGTGATTTGCATACTAACATTGTGCATGACTGCCCATTGTTACAACCACTGAATACATCCAGAGAATTTATACATAGCATAATGTGTCCAGGACCTAAAGGACAAAAATATTATAAAACATCATGTTTAAATGGGACATGTTCCAGGTGCAGTGGATTTGCATTATTGAGTCATTGCATCCATGAAATCGAGGAGCAAGAATTTCGTAGGATGTCAGTAGAAATGAAGAACTTCAAGTACATAACATATCAAGTAGATAGTGTGAAGGAAAGCAAAAAAATTGCACTGGTGAAGTCACAGGTAATCTAAGCTTGCATACTTTCATATTGTACATGTTGAATTTATACATATATATTCATATTGCAAATGACACATTGTATTAATGCCCCTGGTTTTGTGGTACCAAATAAAAATTTGTGATTTCATGAAGGAATTCTACCAGAAGACCGAGCAGCATGTACAACATGTCCATGTATCATGATGGCAGGATGAATAGTAGAGACAGTGCAAGTACACCTTTACCAATGGAACAATATTATTGGTTGTGGACTTTGCTGAAAACTACACCCTACAACCACAAAATGAGATTCAAAGTCAATACTACCATTCAGACCAAGTTAGCATAATGGTCCATATCACATATAGGCATGCGCCATAGAGCAGCAATGACATGAGGATAATATTGAAAGAGACCAACTTCTACATTAGTGATGACAGGTGCCACCACCTGCATTATGTGCAGCATTACTTCAAAATTTTCTATGATCAGTTGAAGGAGAGAGGTATACAAATGGATTAGCATTGGATATGGTCAGATGGTAGTGCGGGCCAGTTCAAAATGAATGTGTATTCCAGTGCTTGAGTATTTTTCACAAGAATTATGATGTGCTTCAAAGATGGAACTATTTTGAGACCGGGCATGGAAAGGGAGAGCATGACGTGGCTAGGGCATGTCTCAAAAATTCCCTATGAAGGGAGGAGATGAGGCGCATGGCAAACCCTCATATTCAGGATGAAAAATCCATAGTTCAATGCTGCTCAGCAAAAATGTCAGATCGAACCACGAAGCAACACAAACCAACAAGTAGAGGACATGTTGTCCGAAATTTCTGGCATGTGGTTCATATAGATCAATCTTGTTCTTATAGTTGTAGTATTGTACAAGGCACTCATGGATTTCATTCGGTTGGAATAAAAAAAAAACCCTTATTTAAAATATTGACATGGAAACTTGCTTTATTTTGTGAGCCTTGCAACAACTGTGAATGGGATGAGTGTGAATCAATGGATTGGGTTGATGAATGGGATCATGTCTCACTTGCAGCGGACCCACGTGCAGTTGTTGAAACAATTCAGCTAGACGAAGGCCAGTTCTCTATTTCGAATGAATATGATCATATATTTGATCTTGTATAGCCAGGTAATCATTTCTGCATTCATATCCCATTTCCCTCCTTGTTTTTGTAATTATCCAAGTTATCAAACCACCACTTGTTGGAATATGATCGTAAATTGCATTTTTGCAGGACACATATATGCAGTTGTCGCCCCAATAGATAGTGCAATTGGCACAATTTATTGGTTGGCATGATGCATCTGGGGAAGCAAACCCTCCTCACATAATTAACCGATAGTGAAGGCACTACCTTTCTGACTGGCTCGATGGTTGTTCAGGGACAATATCTTACTGTAGATGGAAAGGGACCAAAGAGAAATGGCTACACATACATAGATTATAGACGAGGTTCATGGGTCTATCACTTTACGCACTTGTTCATTGGTACAAACATCCAACTACAAACAATGTCAATGAAGTCATCAAACAAGGTACGCTACTTACTACCTCATGTAGAGCATGAGAGGTTGTTTAAGACAATAAAAACAAAGAGGATCCAGAAGGCCTAATTGATTGAGGTACATAGTATACTGTGATTTTTTATTCATCCATGTCTAATGTTATTCATGTTAGATAGTTTATTTTATATCGTTATCTTATATCATTTATTCGATGTTTGAGTTATGTTTAAGTTACTATTACAATACATTGATGTTTTACACCAACCACTCCAATTCAAGTTTCAATCCCTTTAGGAAAACTTCACATGCATAAACAAGATTGAAAACTCGTCTTATATTAGAACATTTCATAATATTCAATAGAAATTAGAATCAATACACATTAATGAGTACACATTTGTCATTCACAAATCACAATGAGACACACAGATGCATTGAAATTTGATAGGCATTGGGAAATAGCTCAAGATGTTGGAACCATATTTCTCATTAAGTTAGCAAAATCAAAATGTATTACAGAGATGTCGGAATGCCACTGGGAATTGCAAAATTCCAAATAGACTAATAGTAAATACAAGAAGGGGTGGATCAAGATGGAAGAAGCTTATATGTCAAGTAGATCTAGAATAACCAAGAATTCCATCTAACATTATTCTTTAGGGTTAGTAGATTTCATTTTAAAACAAAACAAAAAAAATACCTTTTTATATATATTAAATGTGGATGGTAAGCACAGATTAATTTCAAAATACTGAAGCAAGTACAAACTCATTTCATCTCATTAGAAAACATTTACCTAGCCATTTTTCATATGCCATTTCACTAGCCACTTCACCCAATTTCATCATGTCCCCCTTTTGCAATAAACTAATTATGTGTCATGTTCTCAAGTATATGCATATTATTCCTATGTGTGATGCCTAAATCAAAGTGAAAAGAGTCAAAGTACTATAAAGTAAATAAAATCAAATGATGAATGTGAGTTATGCCTCCTTTCAAAATCCATGACCCTATGTCATAGCTTAGCAAAGCCAAATCTAAAGCAAAGGGACTTGAAGGTAATCTAGTTGCATACATATTCCCCTAATGAAGTATGTATCAACAATTAGGATCCAAAGAACCCTAGTGCATGTCCTATGTGGTAGTTTTAAATATCCTTTATGCACGTGTGGGAGCTTACGGAACCCAAGTCCACTCGTTGGTTCGGGTTTCATGCCCCCAGAGCAAATCCCCAAAGTGTCCCTAAATGACCACATGGTTCCTCACGAAAAATGCTCGTAGCACCAAAACCATGACTCCGATCATGATCCATCAATTTTGGTGGATCTGGGATGCTGCCCTTTTAGCTAGCCCCCCCCCCCCCCACAATGTTCCTCGAAGGATCAGAAATGGTGCTATTGTGCCATCTACGAAACTAGGGTTTTGCTCAATGAAGGCCATGCCAATACTGCATAAGGGGGTCATTTATGATCCGTGTTAGTTTTTCAGAATTTACTTCAATCAGATCTAGGATCTTGACTGAGAGAATAATATGTACAGCATGTCTATAGCATATCAATCATGGACACAATAATGTAAGCACACAAGAGACAAAGAGTTTCACTGGGGAAAACCATAAAGCTGAAAAACCCCACAACTTCCTTAGAGATAGATAAAGCAATGATACAACCCAAGCATAAGAGATAGTCTTCTCCTAGCAGTGGCTTCTCCTCCTCCACAAGTGCGCCACTCTCCAATGAGAGTATGAGTGAGAAAGTGAATGATCAAATAGAGTGCCTCCCGCACTCTATTTATACATGACTTGACTTTCCTAATAGCCTTTACTAGGTCGGCCTCATCTTAACCACATAACATAATGCTGACAGGAATGACCCCCAATAGGGTGTTCTAATAACCCTTTGACTCACATGACTTATACAGGGCCGACCCCATCAAGGTGGTCTAATAACCCATCAATTATAAGTTACAACACTTACAATATAAATGACGACACTTCCGTATAGAGGAATAATAACATCTCTATAGGAATACAATATACATATATGAAATACATTCCAAAGTTACAAATACATCAACACTCCCTTTTAACTAGGAAAGTATTTCTCGACACATGTATTCTAGCACAAGTATTCTTCTATGGATCATCGTCTCTGATCATCGTCTCTGATCATCGTCATCGAATCATCGTCATCATCACTACTACTGCTATCTCAATCAATCTCTCATCTACTCGTCATAGGAAGTTCTACAGAGCTAGTCCTTTTTCAACTGGATGTAGGCCCACCACCTGTAGGTCTTCATCATCACTGGCCATACTGTGGAATCCTCAGGACTGATTATGTGCATTAAGCCAAAACCTCGAAAGTGCATCCCAGGACTGATTACGAGCATACTGCTCAACCTATCGGATCTCCCAGGATATTTTACATGCAACTGCACAACTTGTCCACAGCCATGGAGTATCATCTTGATACTCATGATCATACTGATCATGTCATCTCAGAGAGAAATCCATCAAGTAGGTACACCTCAGGACTGATTACACTGCCTCTGCAAAACCTGCAAGATCTCCCAGGACTGATTACACTACCTCTACAAAACCTACAAGAGCATCTCAGGACTGATCATATGCCTCTACAAAACGTGTGTACCATACTGTCACATCATCATCTTCAGATCATCGTCATCATCCACGGAGCACAACCCAGATGCACACACACAACACTTACACTCACCAGCATGGGTGGACCAACCTACTACCATCTATGAAAGGCTCATAGCACTTACATCACGATCATTGGAGGACTCTCCTATCACTATGTCACCATGGAAGGAACTACCTGCAACCATGTCAGAAAGGCACAGCACTTACATCACGACCATGAGAGGACTTACCTACCACCATGTCTCCATGGGAGGACCTACCTACCATCATGTTGGAAAGGCACAACAATTACATCAACGACCATGAGAGGACTCTCCTATCACTATGTCACCATGGAAGGAACTACCTACCATCATGTTGGAAAAGCCCAACAGCCCTTATATCTCACCATGGGAGGACCATACCTACCACCATATGAGAATGGCCCAGCCCTTACATCTGCACCATGAGGACTATACCTACCACCATGTGAGAATGGCCCCAACCCTTACATCTGACCATAGGAGGACCATACCTACCACTATGTGAGAATGGCTCATGTGCATCTGTGTTTCCAGACTCATCACTTCCCCTTGGAAGGAATCTCTATCTGAAATACACCAAGTCTCTCTTTGAAGTACTCAAACTTCACTCTGGCCAGCGGCTTGGTCAACACATCGGCTATCTGCTCGTTCATCGCAACATACAGTAGCTTCACTGCTCCTCTCTGCACCATATCCCTGATATAGTGGAACTTGATCTCAATGTGCTTCAACTTGTCATGGAACATCGGGTTCTCACACAACTCTAGTTGTTGCAATATATACAAGTAGCACTCAACTGGAGATCAAAACAAATCATACAGTAGCTTCTTAAGCCATACTACCTAACAACTAGACGAACAAGTTGCGACATACTCTACTTCGGCTGTACTCAATGCCACACAGGACTGCTTCCTGCTAAACCAAGAGATCATACCGGATCCCATACTGAAGCAGCACCCTGAAGAGCTCTTCCGATCAATGTCACTACCTACCCAATCCGAATCAACATAACCCTCCATGTTAAACTTTGGATTCGCCTTATACTTGAGCCCATAGTCAACTGTACCCTTCAAGTACCTTAGAATATGATTTGCAGCTATCAGGTGAACATGTCTCGGATATGTCAAATACTTGCTCAAGGTGTTCACCGCAAAGCAGATATCTGGTCTCGTATTCGTCAGGTACATCAAGGACCCAATCATCTAATGATACATCATCGCATGATCATCCTGATCATCATCACAGCATCATCCTGATGCATATCATCTGGAGCAACACCCTGAAGCTCATCATCCATGATCATCCTGATCATATAGTGCATCCACCTAATGCATACCAAGTATCTACCTGATGTATATCATCATACATGATCTACTTGATCATACAATGTATCCACTTGATACATATCATCATACATAATCTACCTGATCATAGCAAGAATCCAACATGATGCATATACATATACATGATC
Organism: Larix kaempferi; assembly: GCA_027924585.1. Taxonomy (NCBI): domain Eukaryota; kingdom Viridiplantae; phylum Streptophyta; class Pinopsida; order Pinales; family Pinaceae; genus Larix; species Larix kaempferi. Next base: position 1,683,499 of record BSBM01000282.1, read on the forward strand.
CAACTGATCATAACAAGCATCCAACATGATGCATATACATATACATGATCCAACTGATCATAACAAGCATCCAACATGATGCATATACAAAGCAGTAACTGGAGCATCGTTTTGATGCTCATCATCGAGCGCTTACACCACAGCCATGGGAAGGATCCTCCTCTCACCATGCTTGGAATGGCTCCAGCAAATGTGTCCATCACTTCTTCCTCGAAGTGTCGTCAATCTGAAGAACACCAAGCAAAAAAGCTGTCTTGACATCCATCTGGTGTATCTTCCATTTCATCACTTGCTTTGTATTTCTCTATGCTGCCTTCTACAACATGCTTGATCTTACAGATCCACTTGGAAGTCACAACAGACTTCCCTTCAGGTCTTGGGACCACATCCCAAACATCATTCTTCATGATCGATGGATCATGGCATTCTTTCCGGATCCTGGAAACTTCAATATATTCAATATCTTCAATAGATAACTTTGTTGCTGGAACAAATGTTGTAGTCCGTCTTTTTTAGGTGCTCGTATACGATCTTTCCTACAAAACAAGTTAAATTGCATGATTAGAAACTTCTCATAGTTTTTAGAACAAATTCTTACACATAAAGAAATATCTCATACAGTCATGCAATTATTGTAGCCAATGCTTCAATACAACATTTATTCATATCCCGTAACTTTCTAGATGCCTTCCAATCTCTACCAGAACATTGTTAAGAGTTTGCACTACTCCCAACATGTCAGCAAAGAGGTTTCATTCTAGATAAGTAGCAATGGAATGTTGTACAGTGCCATAGGCCACTTACCCATCACATGCATATTAGTAGTATACTGTTCATTAATGCAATTATTCTAATATGCATAATACACACCATGAGTCTAGGAACATAAGCATATACATCATTGAACAATATTATTTAAACAAACAAATATGCAAGAAATGACAATTCAAATACTTATCTTTGTTTGGTTTGTAGGGTGGACTCCCTCTCAATATTTGCTTCCTTGCAGGAACTACTGGAGTGTGCTCCCTCTTGATCTTTGCTTCCTCGATTACCTGTCCTTGAACTTATATCCATCCTTGATCACTTATGCATACTTACTAGTATCATCATTGTGTTATCCTCGAGGTCTCATACATAATCATACATTCATTAGTATAATCTTACTACTGTCAAAACACAATAATCTTAAACATGTATAGTCAATGATCATTTCAAACACAGATAATAAACATTAGTATTCAAGGTTTCAGGGAATACTTCTTTTACTCATGCATATTCTTTATTTGACCAAAGGACTTTTCTGGTTAGTCATATCATCAATCAATGTAAGAGACATAATATGCATAAACCCTTGATTACTTACATTTCTAACTTCATGAATAATCATTATCAACCATACAACAGTATAAGATCCTAACATAAGGTAGGATTCTAACTCAATATAGGAAAAACATACTTGGATTAATGTGTTAGTTAGTTATGTCTAACATACCCACATGATGTCTTCTTGTTTTCTTCAATGACTTGTGCTAGTAACCTACATATATCATAGGTTAAGCATTGTAGAACCAAATTACACATACCTCGTAAGTAGAGCTTCTATGTGATCCATGACAATGGATGAATCTTTTTCTTCATGTCACCATGGTCATATGTTCTTGAACTAGAACATGATTTGTCTTTCTTGATGTACCTTTCATGTTAGCGGACAACATCAACCTCATACAACACCACAAGGCATTAGTACAATCATAAGTGTCAAAACCCTAATCAATGAATATCTTCTATCATGCATTCATATTTTTATTAAGGTGATACAACAAGTCTAAAGTTAATCAAGATTGTACTAACATTAATGAAGTCAAGCATACCATAAGCTTAATCATGAACAGATCTCGAAACATACCTCGATAAGTCATACTTGTCGAGATTGCTTGTAATCTTCTTATGTAAGGCCTTAGCCTCAACTCCCTCTGAAACAGGAACATCTTCACTTATGTAGGTGACTAATCCATTTTCTTCTAGGATTAACCCAATCCACTTAATTTGCAGAAACTGGATCTGGAGATGGATTAGGGTTTGTTAGGGAAACCCTAAAAATTCAAACCTTGAATTTCAAACTTCTGAAAGGATAGAGATATGCGCCTTGATGAGCTGATCAACCTGGTATACTCAGAATTTGGAAACGACAAAGTTTCACCCCTCAAATTTGGTTTTCAATCTTCCGGATTCATTTAGGAGGACCCTGAATTAGGGTTTGAGTTTCCCGGAGCTTCACCCAACCAAATAGTTTGATCCAAATCTCTAAACTTATATTTTTCCAAGGACCTTCCAGCTATGGTCACAGATTTGAAAAATTCCCATTTTTGCAGAAGCCCTAATTTTCCACTTTTTCGATCAAAGTCCTGAACTAGGGTTTGATCAAGCTCAGCTTCTGCCCAACCAAAAAAATCGATCTTTGTCTCTAAATTTCAATTTTGATGAGGAGAATTCAGCTATGGTCTCCGATAGAAAAATTCCAACATTCTCCGAAACCCTAAATTCCCAGAGCCATGAATGAAGGTGCTCAAAACCCAATTCTGTTTTGACACAAATATGTGCCTGATTGTTTCTAGTGTAACTCCAAAATTACGAATCCACAGGGTCTAAAACTACAAGCTATGGTATCCTTGCCTATCATCTTTCCAACCCCATCGGTCTGACCTCAATTGGATTTTATGAAAGAGAGTTATGCCAAGTGTCACAACGTGACCTGTTTATGGGATAAAACATGAGAGCTAACTTGTACGGAGTGCCACGTGTCACTAGTTTAGTTTTGGCCTCTGAACCTTTGGTCTATGAAAGTATAGTCCATGCCCTACCTATCACATTTTATGAAATTTCATTTGGAGCTTCCTAGCCCAATTTGTGAGCTTTTTTCCTAGGTCACCTGTTTATGACTAAGCTCTAGAAGAGGCAGAAACCCTATATTGTACAGATCATAAAACACAAAGTACAATGAATTAGAAGTTATGATTCGGAAACAAGGTACATTGGGATCTTATCCTCTACATGCCAAAGTTTCAGATCCTTAAACTTCTCTAAAATCGATTTATAGCGAAATTTCTACGATGACTTGTTTTTGCTATATCAAGCCCTAGCTTCGCAAGTGCAACAAGTGTCATAAATGACATACCATGCCTTCTTTCATGCTAGCTCTGATACCATGTTAGTTTTTCAGAATTTATTTCAATCTGATCTAGGATCTTAACTGAGAGAATAACATGTATAGCATATCTACAACATATTTACAGCATATCAATCATGGACACAATAATGCAAGCACACAAGAGACACAGAGTTTCACTTGGGAAAACCATAAAGGTGAAAAACCCCACAACTTCCTCAAAGATAGATAGAGAAATGATACAACCCAAGCATAAGAGATAGTCTTCTACTAGTAGCAGCTTCTCCTCCTCCACAAGTGCGCCACTCTCCAATGAGAGTATGAGTGAGAAAGTGAATGATCAAATAGAGTGCCTCCCACACTCTATTTATACATGACTTGACTTTCCTAAAGACCTTTACTAGGTTGGCCTCATCTTAACCACATAACATAATACTGACAGAACCGACCCCCAATATGGTGGTCTAATAACCCTTTGACCCACATGACTTATACAGGGCCGAACCCATCAAGGTGGTCTAATAACCTATCAATTATAAGTTACGACACTTACAATATAAATGACGACACTTCCGTATAGAGGAATAATAACATATCTATAGGAATACAAACACTTCCGTATAGAGGAATAATAACATCTCTATAGGAATACAATATACATATATGAAATACATTCCAAAGTTACAAATACATCAACAATCCGAAGGCTCCCAGGCATGCATGGCCATAGTGAACACATCCCCAATGGCCATGTGCACATGTGGGAGCTAATGGAACCCGAGTCCGCTCACCGATTTGGGTTCCATGTCCCCGGAGCAAATCCTCAAAGTGTCCCTGAATAGCCATAGGGTTCCTGACCAAGATTCATGTAGCACCAAAACCGTGATTTTGATCATGAATCCATCAATTCCATTGCATCTGGGATGTCGGTTTTCAGCTAGGGGACCCCCCACAATGTGCCTCAAATGCTTAGAAACAATGCTATTGTGCCATCTCCGGAACAAGGATTTTGCTCAGTGAAGGCCATGCTAATCTTGCTCAAGTGGGTCATTTATGATCCGAAGGATCTCAAGCATGCATGGAAATCGTGAACACATCCACAATGAACACATGCATGTGTGGGAGCTGATGGAACCCAAGTCCCCTTGTTGGTTTGGGTTTTGTGCCCCCTGAGCAAATCCTCAAAGTGTCCCTCAATGGCCATGGGTGCTTAACGAAGATTCCCGTAGCACCCAAACCGTGACTCCGATCACAAATCCATCCATCTGATGGATCCGATACACCGATTTTCAGTTGGGATCCCCCCCACACCATGCCTCCAACGCCCGAAAACGGTGTTATCGTGCCATATCTAGAGCTAGGGTTTTGCTCAGTGAAGGCCATTCCAATTTTGCTCAAGGGGGTCGTTTCTCATCTGAAGGCTCCCGAGTGTGCGTGGTCATCTTGAACACATCAACAGTGGCCATGTGCACATGTGGGAGCTGATGGAACCCCAACTTGCTTGTTGGTTTAGGTTCTGTGCCACTGGAGCAAATCCTCAAAGTGTCCTTGAATAGCCACTGGGTGCCTGACCAAAATTCCCGTAGCACCAAACCTGTGACTTTGATCATGAATCCATTGATTCAGGTGGATTTGGGACACCGGATTCTAGTTGGGTGGCCCCCACACCATGCCTCCAATGCCTGGAGACGGTGCTATTGTGCCATCTCTATATCTAGGGTTTTGCTTAGTGAAGGCCATTCTAATTTTGCTCAAGGGGATCAATTCTCATCCGAAGGCTCTCAGGCATGCGTGTCCATTGTCAAGACGTTCACAATGACCATTTGCACATGTGCGATTTGATGAAACCAAAATCTGCTCTCCAGTTTGGGTTTCTTGCCCCCAGAGCAATTCCTCAAAGTGTCCTTGAATGGCCACGGGATGTCTGACCAAGATTCCCGTAGCACCGAAACCGTGAATCCGATCACAAATCCGTCAATTCCTATGGATCAAGGATGTCGTTTTTTCATCTAGGCCCCCCCGACAATGTGCCTCCAACGCTCGAAAATGGTGCTATGGGAATTTTGTTCAGGCACCCTGTGGCCATTCAGGGACACTTTGAGGAATTGCTCCGGGGGCACGGAACCCAAACCGACAAGCGGGTTTTGGTTTCGTAAGCTCCCACACATGCACATGGCCATTTTGGACATTTTGAAGATGGAAACGCATGCCCGGGAGCCTTCGGATGAGAGTTGAACCCCTTAAGCAAGATTGGTATGGCCTTCACTGAGCAAAACCCTAGTTTCAAAGATGGCACAATAGCACCATTTTTTAGTGTTTGGGGCACGTTGTGGAGGGGTCCTAGCTGAAACCCGATGTCCTAGATCCACCGGAATCAACAGATTCACAATCGGAGTCACATTTTTGGTGCTATGGGCATTTTCTCAAATCACCCCATGGCCATTCAGGAAAACTTTGAGGATTTGCTCTGGGGTCACGAAAACCAAACCGACGAGCAGACTTGGATTCTTTCGACTTCCAGACATGCATATGGTCATCGTGGACATTTTTACCATGGAAATGCATGCCCGGGAGTGTTGGGATGAGAAATCCCCCCTTAAGCAACATTGGCATGTGTGTGGGTGTGTGTGCTTGTGTAAATTCCATTGCATGTCCTTTATGGATCGAAGTGTATGTTTATTCTTTTTTATGAATGGTTATGATGATGATTATGATTGCAATTATGATGACTATGTTCATCTTGGTGATGATTGTTCCTCTCTATATAATTGGATCTTATTGCTAATAATCTTCAGAACTTCTAGGTTATACACTTGGTCCTCTGACCATTTGATAAATTTATTTACAAAACGAGAGCATATGGCGTGCATTTATAAATGGCCTTTAAAGCTTCTGGGTTATACACTTAGACAATTTTTCAAAACCCTAGGTCAAATAAGATGATTTTTATTTTCACCAATGTTGGAAATACGAAGCATTCACAGCATGGGGGACATCATGTAGATTCCATCCATGTCAATTCCATCCTCTGTAACCTCATCCTCTCTCCTTGGTGGGCATTTTACTGGGACAGCGTAAATCATGACAGAGGGCACTTTTGGAAGGCCAATATCTTCACCCTCAATGATTCTTTTGGAAAAACAATCATATGGTTAGATGCACAAACCAAAAATATATATTCCTATATCCCCAGAATTAATTAATCAATCAAATACAGAAGGTGGTGGGCATTTTCCTCAGGCTCCTTAGGCAGTTTTAGTAGAAGAATTTATACTTGGCCGAATCCTTCAATTTTCAAGGTGAATTTGTATTTCACCAAAACACTGAACTATGATACCAGAAAATAGTATACATATAATTGAGCTCACCACAACTAGTTTCACCTTCATATTCATCATCCTCTCTCCTTGGTGGGCGTTTTACTGGGATAGTGTAAGTCATGCTAGAGGGCACTTTTGGCAGGCCAATATCTTCAACCTCAACGATTGTTTTGGAAAAATAATCATATGGTTAAATGAAATAACCAAAAATATACATTCCTATATCCTCATAACTAATTAATCAATCAAATACAAAAGGTTGTGAGCATTTTCCTGAGGATACTTTGGCAGTTTTACTAGAAGAATTTATACTTGGCCAAATACTTCAATTTTCAAGGTCAATTCTTATTTCACCAAAACACTGAAACTATGATACCATACAATAGTATACATCTGACTGAGCTCATCACATCTGGTTTCAGCTTCAGATTCATCATCCTCTCTCCTTGGTGGGAATTTTACTGGGACAGTGTAAATCATGCCAGAGGGCACTTTTGGCAGGCCAATATCTTCACCCTCAATGTTTTTTTTGGAAGAATAATCATATGGTTAGATGAAAAAACCAACAATCTACATTCCTATATCCTCAGAATTAATTAATCAGAAGGTGGTGGGCATTTTCCTGAGGCTACTTAGGTAGTTTTATTAGAAGAATTTATGCTTGGACAAATCTTTCACTTTTCAAGGTGAATTTTTATTTCACCAAAAAACTAAAACTATGATACCAAAAAATAGTATACATATAAGTGAGCTCACCACAACTGGTTTTACCTTAAAATTTATCATTAGATAAATTTTGAGGTCTAAAATGGGCCTCCTAAGGAAAATTATAAAATAATAGTGGAAATAATAAAATAATATTAGCATACCTCATCAAATTTTGAAGGAAAAAAGAAAACTACTTCTTCAATTCGTATTTTCAACTTATCTCCTTGTATATTCACTCAAATTTTGATCATGAGCAACCATTGGATGGGGATTTCAATTCCACATCCAATGAGTACCCACTCGGCATACTTTTGATGTCCATTCAAGGACACTTTGAGGATTTTCTCCGGGGGCACAGAACCCAAAGCGACGAGCAGACTTGGGTTCCGTCAGATCCCACACGTGCATGTGGCCATTGTGGATGTTTTCACGATGGCCACGCACACCTGGGAGCCTTCAAATCATAAATTACCCCCTTAAGCAATATTGGCATGGCCTTCACTAAGCAAAACCCTAGTTCCTCAAATGGCACCATGTATGAGCAAATATCTAAGCATATTATGCATATCACATGCCAATATCTAGACTCTTGATTGATCATCCAAAATAAAACATATCTTGATGGTGCAATCCATAGCATCACACAAGAGCAATCTCTCCAAGAATATCCAAGATTATGAAATTGCATTGCTTTGTGCAAAAATTCCAATGCCTCTCAATGGCGACGGTGATTTAGTTTGAGCTCACAAATCATTCAATTATATTTGTAACTCCAATATCAAGAAGCCATATCTAGAGTTACATATGACCAAATTGAGAAAACAAAAATCGTTGGAAATATTTAAGAATGAGGAATATGTACACATACTAATTTGTGGGTGTCACATAGTATGTGAATCTACTAACAAGTAAAATGTACAAGTGCTTCCTTTTTACACAAAAAAATCACTTTAGTATGTTATTATCAAGGTTCATATCCTTGTTCATCATTTGAGCAACCAAACATAAACTTATAATCCATGACTATTGTTCATGCACACAGGATGTTGGATGCCTTGGGTGTGCTTTTTTTTATTAGAAGAACCATTTTGATGACCAATATTGATTGGTCATCATGAAGGATGAGTACCTTGTTTGTAATGGAAATCAAGGTGTATCCATGAATAGTGTGAGCTAGCCTATATGTTTTTACTACCCATAATTTTCCATGGAAAGTGGATTTGATGGTCCCACTACTTATTAGCAATCTTTCTGAATGTTTCCAAACCTTTTAGATAAAAGGAAATTGAAATTTCCCATTATTTCCCACAAAGTGTAGATGCAATGGTAACTATAAATAAATTTCCCTCGTGATGATTTAGTCCACATTTGCATAGAAGATGAATGCCATTGTTGGAATGAGTAATGTGAGATGAATGTCATTGTTGGAATGAGGAATCTGAGATGTGTTATAGGAAAGGGATGATCAATCAAGTGTGAACGTATTATATTCAAGGGTGATTGGTTTGAAGGATATAGTTGGTTAGTTGCACAATGAATTTAAATGAAAGTCTTCACCAATTAGTAAGAATATCCAATAATGATGTATACAATGATTTACGCTTCATATGTGATTTAAGATTTATTTCATATGTTAAATTGATGAACTTTATTCTTATTATCCTTAGTACATGTTCATGCTTATGATATCTGAATGAATGGGACTTACACCTTCTCATGAATTCATATATTAATGTATCTCCTTTAGTAAATTATGCATATGCCCACTTAAATATGTATTCCTTTTATCCTACAAGAAAAGCTCCCAAGGTATAAGGCTATGTATGTTTTTTTTTAGATTTATTATGCAAATGTTCTTTCATGTTATTTGTTTTAATGCTTATGTTTCTAAAGTTGGCCATGTTATAACTCCATAACTCAATGGTTTTTAAACAAACCATAACACACCATGAGACAACAAGATACAAATATAGAGACGCGATATATAAATCACATAATTGGAAATCCATGTACATCAAGGCTACAAAACTCGAACAAACATTAAAATTTTATTATCAAATAGTGGAACATGGTTCCCAAAGTACATATGATGGCAACTCGTGCCCTATACAAAATCTAGAAACTCGTGCCGTAGATCCAAAATACAAGGCAAATCGTGTCATAGATTCTCAGTACATGGACCTGGTGCCCAAAAGTGCCACATCATGGCTAATGTACAAAACATGGTGTTTCAAGCATTATGACCACCCCCATCACTCTCAAGCACATCTCCAAAATTGATCTTCCTCTTCTTGGAGCTATTGGTATCTCGAGTCTTCTTCCGTCTAGGAGTAATCCGTCTTTCCAGGATCTGAAACAAAGGATATAAGATACCATCATTTTCAAGCATTTGTAACATTTACCACATTTAGAAAATGAATGTAGAATTCAAATCTTAAATAACTCATCATTGATGCGAGTGGGAGATGTGAGGAAGGTGTCCTAGATTTGCTGACCCTCTTAGCAATTCCAACCTACAACATTTATGACAATCATTTCATTGAAAAATAATAAAATTGCTTAAATTAATTTTCGTTAATGCATCAAATATTTTCATAAATTAACTTGATTCCCACCATCAACACTTGTGACAATGGACATGACTGGGCTTCAAGGCTAGGAGGTGGAGCAGTTGGTTGGAAAAACTGCTCAGATGCAGTAATGGGGGGGGGTACAGATGTAGTTGCGGCAACTATGGGTGCAACCACTGTAGATAGATGGGCGGCTACTGGAAAAGTAGCTGCCACAATAGTGGTGGGAAGTGGAGAAGATATGGTGGTATGGGGTGGAGGAGGATGTCGTGGACGATGAACCCCTATCGGCTGTACGATAGGGGGGTATCGACCCAAAAGAGCTATGGGGAATGTGAAGGGATGGTAAATGGGAAGGTGGTAGTGGATAGAGGGAGGAGGATGTATAGAAGGGAGGTTGTGGACGAAGGGGGAAGCTGTATGGAAGGGGGGAGTGGACTAATGGGGGAGGATGTATAGACCGGGGGGCGTGGATGAATGGGGGAGGATGTATAGATGGGGGTCGTGCAAGAATGGGGTAAGATGGATGGAGGGGGGAGGATAGATGGAGCAGGGATTATGGACAGAGAGGGGAGGTTGGATGGAAGGGAGGGGGTGGAGGGAGGGAGGGGTATGGATGGAAGCGAGGGGGGTGACTCATGGGATAGGGTGGAAACATAGGACTAAATGGGGGATGGGGAACTATTCCACATGCAACTGTTGGTGTCCCCTGCATACACATTTGTAATATCATAGTTTAGTAAACAAAAAACAAATTAAACCATAGTAAGTTGTAACAATTCAAATTAAAAGCGTGCTTTTAACTACACATTGTACCTGTGTGATCCGCAATGTAAGCACTGAAATGCAATGATAAAACTAAAAGATAAGATATTGTTGAAATGCAAGAACTAAAACTGAATACAACAATGGAGGGTGAGGCTAGAAGAGCCTCACCTCTCAATGGAGAACCCCGAAAGTACTTTCAGAGCCAACAACCATTAAACCAACTAACAGACACAAGAATGGCACACAATAACTTGTTTGTATTATGAGGCAAGGTGCCTTTTTATAGATTACAAGGAGAGAGCACATTAAATGCTATTCATTATTTTAATAATATCTAATCTAATATTATGGCTAATACATTAAAGCTAACATATTGAACTAATACCAAAATGGGGAGTGTGGGCCTCCCATACATACCAATTCCTCCTAGTTGAAGTGGAAAGCGTCCCTGCTTTCCTTCCTCCCAGTTGAAGTTTGAGAGCACTGTGGATGCAGTGGAGATTTCCATGTCTGCTCAGAAGTTGTAGTGATGCTAGAACAAAAGGATTGTTGATGTTGCAAAGACTGGGAGGGTGGAGACACCTTGCTGCCCAGTGAGTGCGGCTGAGACTGAGAGGGTGGAGACACCTGGCTGCTCATTGTGTTGTGTCGCGTAGGTGGGGAGGGTGGAGACACCTGGCTACCCCAAAGCGAAAGAGAACCCTTGTGAACCAGTGAAGAGGAACCTCTGGAGCAAGATGGCGAGTGCTACAAAACTGTATGAAGTGTTGTAGAGTACTACTGGAGGAATAGAAAAAATGGAACTGAAAGAGAACTAATACTGCTGCAAAGTAAAACTTTGTACCAAAAATGTGAAACCAACGCTGAGCTTGGACTAAAAATTCCACCATGTTGGTGTTTCCTGTGAAGATTTACCTTCATAGTGTTGTTGTTGTTGAAACTGATGTTGATAAAATTGATGTTGGTGCTGCTGTTGTCTTGATGGTAGTTGGCTCTGATTTCTTGCAAGAAGGGGAGGTAAAACTTGACCTCTTGAGCTATTAATTGAGTTATGTGGTATTCCATACATAATTGGTAGACCATTAGCAATCAAAGACAAGGAAGGTGCCAAACCAGCTAAGAAGGGGAGGTAAAACTTGACCTTCGTAGATAGTCTTGCTGAGTCAGAGCGACTGTATAAATCTTCTCCTCAAACCGCAGAGCAATTTTTCTAAGTTCATTCATGCCATCTGCACCTGTCTATGGCATGTGTCTCTGAAGAGTGTCCATTATCTTATTGACGATATTTTTCCTGGATTCCTCGTTCTGCCAGTTATTGGTATCCATGGCGCTCTACAGTTATGGAAACCAGAGAGAAAAAAAATGTGTTGTGAAGACACGCTGGAATGTTGATTAGCTGGGCGTTCAGGAAGCCAAAAAGTGGGAATGGGGATGCTGGGCCGACCAGGCAGAAAGCATGAAGATGTAGCATGAGATGGAGGGTAGCGTGAAAGATGGAATGATGTGCAGAATGGAGAGAAGGGATAGCGTGATGTGTGAGTGCTGGAGTTGGGACAACGTGAATGTGGGTGTGCAGAGGGTGAGCGGAAGGAGAGTGGGCGGGCTGAGCATTGAGAAGATGGAATATTAGGGTTTACCATGAAGGAATGGAAGAAATAAATTCTGAGCGTGGAGGTTAGCTAGGGCATGGGCAAGAGTGGCAGCGATGAATGGCGTGAAGGCAGGTGTGGAGAATGGTGTGAGCAACGTTGAAAGGGGAATCAACGTTGAAAAAGGGGGGCATCTATGGCATAGTTGGGATGAGCATGAGTAGTGGCAGCACAACAAAAGGCGTGGAGAATGGCATGATGAGTGAGGGTTGAGCATGAAATTTTGTAGGTGATGGGCAGCGAGAGTGAATAATGGCAGCTTGAAAGGGGTAGGGTTGCAGCGTGGAAAGCTGGAGCAGTGTAGGAAGGGGGAGAATGCACAGCGTGGAGGGCAACGTGATGAGGGGCGTGGATGATGGGTGTGCAGCATCGTAGAGGGAACTATGCAGGAGTGGAGGAGCATGCAGTTTGGGTGGATGGAATGGTGAATGTAGCATGAAATCTGGGCAGATGGGTGGAGAGAGTTATCTGAGCGCTGGGGATGAAGGAGAGTGTGCAGGATTAGGGCATGAAGAGTGTTGCGCAGTAGTTGGGGAGCGTGCAGTATAGGAAGATGGTGCGTGGAGTGTAGTAAGAGGTGATAGGATAGCGTGGGAATTAGGGACAGATGGAGGAGCGTTTTTGGGGATGCTCATGGAGGGGTTAGGTTGCAGCAATTAGCAGAAGAGGCGTGATGGCTGGCTGAGTACAAGTTGGAGAATTAGGGAACTTGGATGCACAGGTAGCGTGGAAGTGGGAGTGTAGCAACATGGAAGTGGGAGTGTAGCAGCGTGGAAGGAGTGAAGGTTTGCAAACTTCGTGGGGAAATGTGCAGGTGATGTGCGTTGAAGGTGTTGGGGGAGTGGAGTAAATGTAGAAATGATGGCAAAGCAGTTTTAGAAAGGAGTGCATGAAGGATTAGGTATAAGAATGCATGAGCGCCTAGAATGACTTTAGGGCTTAGCGTGAATGTGAAATGGAGCAGGCAGCCGCAGCGAGAATACAGATGCAGGTTGGCAGAAATGCTTGGATGTTGGAGGGAAAGAGAAATGAATGTGAGCTGGGGGCAATGTGTGAGAGCAAGGCTGAGATGGCTAGGCAGCATTAGAGCAGGTGATAGAAGTGGAGTATTGGGTTTTGTAAGAGATGAGCAAGAGTTAAACCAGAGAGACGGCTCTCATATCGAAGAAAACAACAAAATACCTAAACCTAGATATAAAAAAAAATAGAAAAATAAGCCTTTTTATTTTCAAGAGAAAACCAGAATGATCAGGTGCAGGAGCGACCGCTCTGATACCAATTGATCTGCAATGTAAGCACTGAAATGCAATGATAAAACTAAAAGCTAAGATATTGCTGAAATGAAAGAACTAAAACTGAATACAACAAAGGAGGGTGAGGCTAGAAGAGCCTCACCTCTCAATGGAGAACCCCGAAAGAACTCTCAGAGCCAACAACCATTAAACCAACTAATAGACACAAGAATGGCACACAATAACTTGTTTGTATTATGAGGCAAGGTGCCTTTTTATAGATTACAAGGAGAGAGCACATTAAATGCTATTCATTATTTTAATAATATCTAATCTAATATTATGGCTAATACATTAAATCTAACATATTGAACTAATACCAAAATGGGGAGTGTGGGCCTCCCTACATGGTGATATGTCGATCCCTACTGGAGATGGTTGATCATTCTATTCCGGACATACCTTTGGAAACCAAAATGCATGCACGTTCTAAACATATTAAACAAGTAATTATTTAGGAAATCAAAATATTCAAAAATATTGTACGAACTATCATCGCGTATGTCATAAATATAAAAACATAAATAATAGAAATGCCATAAGTAATAAAAATATTGTGTGAGGTACTAAAATTACCTCCGTGTGATGTGCCACAATTTCAGTTGCATCTGCCATTGTTGTGTCCAAGTTGGGAGATCCTACGTTCTCCCATGATCGCATCTCAACTCTAAATAATGGTACATTGAAATAATAGATTAAGTCAAACACAAATACTTTAAAATTAATTTACAAATTATCAAGTGACGATTGAAAACACATTAAAAAAAGTGCTAACCTACTCCCTATAGCAGCCCTCGATCGGGCCAGGGAAAGTGTGCCTGCAATGGGGACAAAGATGTGGCACTGTCCCTGTCGATGTAGAAGGCCCAACATGGATACCACCAGTCACAAGTCTATCCTAACTATGTTGTGAAGGGCCTGCACCTGAGTCTCTATCAGGGTCAAGTTGTCTCTCCATTGTAGTCGCTGCTACAAAGGTGGTGTGTCTAAGGAGTTCACGTGCAACACTCCTCATCGCCCCCTCAATTTGATCAAGTTTGTCGGGTAGCTAAGGTGGCTGAGGAGAGAGGTTGGGCTTTCTCCTGGGATATTGTGGCCCTCTCAGTTGGTTCCTCCTAGAAACAGGTCGATCTTGGGAAGAGCCACGCCCAACACCTTGGAACTCAGTTATGTCAAAATAGTTGACATGTAAACCGAGCACAAACTCAGCCCACAGTTTCCGAAGGAAGTACTGTGGAACCTCCCTGTTATTGCAGGGAGGTTTATTGTAAACCATGAACCACCTATGCATCCAATTGTCCCTCCATGGTTGGAAATGACACTAATCCATGGAGATACATGGCTTTCCAATGTCCGGTGTTTGTTGTGTTCTTGGATCGGTGAACATACTATATAATTGGGCCTTTGTAATATTCAAATCTTTTATTTCCTCCTTGGAAATGTCTGTGAAATAATGCTCCCGCATCCTAGCTCTATATTCAGTCATGTTAGTTAATTTGCGATGTGCATGGATGAGGGAGTCAATTGAGATCTCAATTGAGGTGGCACGGAACACTCAAGATGTTTCCCCTGTGTTTCTTAGTTCTCTAGTGTGCACTCCCATTTCATTTACATAATGGTTCAAGTCGTCTTGGTCGAAATTTTGTTCGGGGTTTTGATTTTATTGGGCATTTTTATTTTGTTGAGGGTTTTCATTGGTTCCAAGATTTGTGTTTTCTTGTGTTCCACCAGACTCCATGTTAACATTTTGTTCATTCATTGTATAGGTTTACACTCTGCAAATGAAAATTTCTCTATTATTTTACTAATTGGGAATTATTAAAAATTTAATAAACAAACAAAAATCAATAAAATTACAAAAAAAATGAATAAAATGACAAAAAAACATGGATCTTACCTATCCAATGCACTTGATGATCACTTGGTGGATGGATTGAGAGAGGTTTTGAGTGGAAATGGTGAAAATGGTTGTTTGTAGCTCCGTGCACACGATGGGTGAGTGAGGCTCGGCTGCAATGGAAGGAAATAGAATGCATCTTTCATTTTTTGTTAATTATCTTAACAAGGGCGCGTGCGTGCTTTTGATCACGTATGCGCTAGAACACGCAGCAATACGCAAGCACCTCAATTCAGTACCAAACCTAATGGTGCATGCACACATTTGGTTTTTCCCCGCTAGTGCAACCCCATTGCAATGCTTTTGGGGAGCATCTTTGTGCGCCCTCCCGAAATGAATTGTACAACATGAATGGAACCACTTCTTCCCCTAGAAGCCCATAATTTAACAACTCTTAATAGCCACAATGAACTTAAGTTAGGGTTTTTATGTTTGATCTCATGTCTAGGGTTATAGTTTTATACCCTCTAGAATCTTTTTAAAATTTCACACATGACTAGCTCCACATTGTAAGTAGTGGGATATGATGTGGCATCCACTTTGTACCATGGTGATTAATGGGATAAGTGAACTTGGGATGAATAATGTCCTCATATGAACTCCAATTGAAATGACCTTTATGTCTTTGAAAATATATCAATGTGTATAATAGAATCAATAGGAAAATAACTTACTTTGCGAAGCTTTAACCCCAAAAATAGTTGTATAATAAAAATAGTTATATAATAACTCAAATGAGATGCCAAACTTTTAGGAGTTCACAAATCACAAAAAGAATACCAACTCCTAAAATGCACTCTCGAAGCTTTTAGCTCAAATTTTTAAACCCAAGAAATACTAAAAATTATAGATGAAAAAATATATCGTGTTTCATTTTGTATTAAAAAAACATGAAAAATAAAATATTATATGTAAGACATGAAATATCAAATATCGTCATCTCATAATATTTGGTGTTCAGTAACAAAGTGGTTTTAGTGTTAGTTTAAAATAGAGCATAAAGAATTGGAAAGAGAAGTTAAATAACCTTCCAAAAGAGCATGAGGAAGCTATGATGATGTCATTGATTAGATCATCTAAAATAAAGTATGTTTGGGTAAAAAAAATTAAATAACTTTTAGCATAAAATAATGAAATTATGATAATGCATGTGATTAGGTTATTTAGAGTAGGTTAAATTTGAATAAAAAAATAAAACATGTGATTAAGTTATTTAGAGTAAGTTAAATTTGAATCAAAAAATAAAACAAAAGAATGAATAATGACGATGAAGCAATGATACAAATAAAAGAATCATGTGTTCTTAAAGTAAGTTTGGGTAAAAAAAATTAAATAATTTTTACAATAAAATAATGAAATTATGATGATGCATGTGATAAGTTATTTAAACTAAGTTAAACCTCAATCAAAAAATAAAACAAAAGAATGAATAATTATGAGGAAGCAATGATACAAACAAAAGAATCATGTGTTGTGAATTTTTAGATTAATCAAGTAAGTTGGGTAAAAAAATTAAATAATTTTTAGCATAAAATAATGAAATTATGATGATGCATGTGATTAAGTTATTTAAAGTAAGTTAAACCTGAATCAAAAAATAAAACAAAAAGAATGAATAATGATGAGGAAGAAATGATACAAACAAAAGAATCATATGTTCTGAATTTTTAGATCAAGTAAGTTGGGTAACAAAAATTAAATAATTTTTAGCATAAAATAATGAAATTATGATGATGCATGTGATTAAGTTATTTAAAGTAAGTTAAACCTGAATCAAAAAATGAAACAAAAGAATGAATAATGATGAGGAAGCAATGATATAAACAAAAGAATTATGTGTTCTGAATTTTTAGATCATCTAATAAAGTAAGTTGGGTAAAAAAAATTAAATAATTTTTAGAATAAAATAATGAAATTAAGATGATACATGTGATTAAGTTATTTAAAGTAAGTTAAACCTGAATCAAAAAATAAAACAAAAGAATGAATAATGACGATGAAACAATGATACAAACAAAAGAATCATGTGTTCTGAAAATATTTAGAATTAAAAACTATGTATATAGTCAGTGTACACATCACATCGTGCTTTAATGTTATATTTTGCATTTGTTGAGATGAAATGAATGGAATACATGGGAGAGTACGTCCTCCCAAACATCAAGTTTGATCATCACATGATTGTCATTGTGGATCTCAAGCAGCGTTCAAATTTGAACCCTTCCCAGCCCTTCCCAAGGGTTCTAGCCCTTCCTAGAAGTGTAAATTTAAAATTGCCCTTCAAAAAAAATTTAAAATCTGAATTTTACCCTTCCAATTAAAAAGGACAAAATTATATCAACATTTCAAAAGAAGGGCAACATTTGAAATTACCCATCCATATAAATTTCAATTTCTATGTTGAAATTCCTATGCTATAAAATTCAAGTCGTCATTCAAAATATTGGAAATATCATAAATTATAATCACTCACTCACTCACGTCACGCACTCACTACTCAGCTATGCAAGATGACGAGTGATGATTTACGATTATAAGGCACTGGCCACTGGGATTTGACTCTGAATCCGAAGTCACTTCGGACTGAGATATAACATGTGACAATGTGTCAACGACTACGACTGTAACAACAAAGAACCACTACTAGTCTACTACTAGGCCCAAACGAGCCCGAAACTTTGTGCCTACTACATATGTGAACCTAGCTACCAATGTCCACTATTTTTTCATCAAAATGAAATTCAAATGGCCGATTTGATGAGTCCTCCTCTACAAGACTTCATTTTTTGCATGAATGGCATGGACTCACAACAACTCTAAACAACACTCAATGGCATGCAAGTACAAATAATGACATGCAGCTAGGACCAGGAACCATGCAGAGGTCGATTTATGCATTGATATAGAGAGGTGACAATGGGCACACAATATGGAGAAACAATGAGTTAGAAAAAACATTTGGACCAAAGCACCACAATGGTTATTAATAAAAAAAATTAAAATAGTTTTTGGCTCAAGAATAGTCTTCAATTTGATGGGTAGCATGATCATGATGTAATCTCCCTCTGTCCTTCCAAACATATGTGGTTTCTCACAACATTTGCCTTCGGCACTCACCACCAAAATACATATAAAAATTCCATGTCTTTACATCATCTTCTCTTTAAATCCTCATCTCATAGTCATAACTAAGGATTATTATGCATGCACATCCTCACCTTATAATATCAATTGGGTCAAGGCACAAAGACAACCATAAAATATCAAATGTGTAAAGACGCAAACAGTACTTGAGACAACTATAAGTAAGTCTTATATTAAATTTACCATATCAGTCTTTAATTGACACTATCAACTAAGATTTGACACGTTGGATTGTTGTGATCTTTTCTTTTTTTTTAACCATGGGAACAGCAACCTCCAATAGCCCGCAAGCCAAATATACCAGTAACTTGTGATCTTCTTATCACTCCTTACCAATGCGATTATAAGGCACTCTTTGAAGGTGAAGTCCATAATTTTAAGTCTTCTTCCTCATTCTCATGCCTTTTGGTAAGACAATAGAGAGGGTAGTGGCCCACAACAACATTTAAAACAGCTTCGACATAGATGTAAATACATTAATTATTTTCATTAAATAACTTAAATTTCATGCCAGTCAGTGCGAATTTGCCAGATTATGGATTGGTACAAAACACAACAAATTTTAAAGCTTTGAGCTCTTAATTACACATCTAGAATTTTGTCAAGTCGAGCCATTAACAAACTTCTTTTGGTGTTCTGGTTCAATTTAAAAGGAATATTTTCGAGATTCAAACATGCAGTGAGTTGTAAGGCTCCAACTGACTTAGGCTTGATTCCATTTCCCCTCCATCCCATACATGTATGCTATCGCGACAAGTGTTGAACAACAAAATTTGATGCCCCATCCCCTGTGATCCTAGCGTTGCTAACTTGCTTGGTATGGAGGATTTTTTTTAATGTTTTCTAAGCTATGCTTAGGCCTCCAATGCCCATCATTCTTACATCTCTCGGGCTTGAATGGATGCCCTCTCTCCAGTTTGAATTAAGTTTTTGGTTGGTTTTATATTTAGTTTTTGGTTGTAGGTTTATTATAGCCTCGTTTTGCTTAGTGGCTTCCTTTTGTACATAGTTAACGGTAAGTAATTTTCTCATGGTTCTAGTTTTATTTTAAGACTATATCTAGTTACAACGTCCTACACTATGCATATGTTCATGCGGATGCCCCAATATGGTTATTGCATAGTCTAAGTAGTTTTTTATGTATAATGAAGTATGCTCCAACCCAGAAAAATACAATACAATACTTGTTAATTTAATGAACTGTAAAAATAATGTTACTTATATGTCAAATTAATGTGTTCAAATTACATTTTATTGAAAATATACCATTTTTCATGTAGATATTAAGGAGCGCTCAATTACTTAAGATTGTAAAAATTTGGATGGACAAAATTTGTTTTTTTACTTTTTTGGGGGAAGGGTTTAGTTAATTTATACTTGTCAATTAAAGTATAATTATTTATATTGCCCTTCGTCTTCATTTGAAGGGCTCCAAGAACAAATACCCTTCCAATTGAAATTAAGACCCACCCTTCAAATTTGATCACTGATCTCAAGCGTTTCTGTTATAAAGGAATCCTCGTCACAAATTAATAATTTTATTTTTGAATGGCCGTTCCTCTAAAGTTTCCAAGTTGACCTCACTGTAATAGTAAGTTCTAACCCTAAAACTTGGTGTGCACACCACGCACGGCCGGCCGATTCGATATTTATATATAAATAGATGTTAGGTCCTGAATCTGCACATATCTAGACTTTGAATCTGCTACATTGGTAAGTCTTTGAAATCTGTAGTGAGAAAGAGGGCGTTGAGAAGTTTGTTAGTGATCGTGATGGAGGGTGCATTTAAATGGATTACTGGTTGCTTTAACCCATTTGTTTCGCAGGTCTCTCCCAGTTCTTCGTGGCCAAAGGAATCGTGTAAAGGGAGCGATAAGAGGAAAGAGAGCAAGAAAGCTCCAATACCCATTTCTTATTTCCCTATCGGATCCAACCTCTCCCGCTTATAGTGAATGCCTCAACTATCATATCTGAATGCTACTATTTTCTATTTGAACACGCTGAATTGTCAACTCATGGGTTAATGGCATCAAGCCCAGCGGAGGTTAATGGGAAGATTCAAAATGTATGACTGGCAATTCAATCTTTTTTCTTTCTTCAGAGCTCTGACATTTTAGCTTAACTTTTTCAAGCCGTTCAGTTTAAAGAATTAAGATATGGAGTAGTTTATTTATTTTATGTTTGGGATTTTATTGTAATTTTTGGTTTCAATTCAATAAAAAAATTAAAACCTAAATTTAAAAGCATTTAAATTTTGTTTTTAAATGTATAATGGATTCAACAGCTTGAAATATTATTATACCACTAGAATTATATAATTTGCACAACTAATGTATATAATTCTTAAGTTTTTTTTTTTTTTAAGATGTTCAATGAAAACCAAAACCAACCCTACCCTAAGCATATCAAAATAAATTAAAAAACTACTCTAATAAATAATATTGAATGAAACTTCTTTAGAAAAAATGAGTCAACTATAGACTATGGTTTGGAACTTTGTTCGATGTGATTTTTTATTTTAATACATTTGTGAGAAGTACATGCTTTTTATTACACAGATATTACTTTGTTCTAATATCTGAGAGGCTCCCAGATATTACACAGATGTTTCTTTATTTTAATACATTTGTGAGAGGTATATGCATCTTATTACAAATTTAATTACTAAAATACTTTCTAAATTAATGAAGACAAAAAAATATACTAAATCAAAACTGGCTTTATATTCATTCAAGGAGAGACTCATAATTAATAAATAAAAGTATTCTACAAATTAATAAAAAAAATCATTTTTATTTTTGTTTGCATGTGAAACGTTACATTTGTTCGTGAGGTGTGCCCACCTCGATTTACTTCCATATCCCAGATCTCATGGTCGTTTCAATTTTCATTCGTGGTCGTTCCAACTATCAGTTATGTGGTCACAACGACACCTTTTCCGAATGTATTTCGAAAGGCTCCCATTTCCACAGACCGGACAGAAAAGTCTACAGCTTCCGTCGAGGAAAAGCTCTGTGTAATGCTTGTTGCAATGTTTCAGTCAGCTTTCAAAGAATCTGGTCAGGAAATGTTGCCATCATTGTCGGTTCATGATGTCGAATATCTACAAATTTTGCCAGGAAACATTTTTCTAAGCCCAAACCCATGAACCGACAGTATGCATTTCCTATTAATAAAGAAGTGACAGTTGTAAATAAACGTTAATGATAGGATAATTACTACATGAAATGCACCTTTCATTTCGTAATACTATTTCCATTTTGTTTTATAGGGAGTTTAATGTTCTCTTACAGTACGAGAGTAGAGTGGAACAATGTTATCAAAAGAGTTATTGAAACACAGGAGCTTCCTTATTGTGAATAAATTCAAGACATGACACTCTTGACAAAAAGATCTGTAGATTTTCTAGTTTGACTTTTCTGAGAGTATAGTGAAATAATGTTATAAAAAAAACTATTCGATCCAAGGATTGGTTTCTTTATTTTGAAGAAATTCAGGACTATTATGCCTTGACAAAGGATCTCTGTATGTTTTTTTTTTGTTTTTTATTTTTTGTTACTCAAGATTGAAAACTTTTGAGACTTTTTTGGTATCATGTTAATTGTTTTATTTGGTTTTTTTAGCATCTCTTTGTATGATATGATATGAAATGGAAGGGGCCTTAACACATTTCTTTTTGGAATTGTATTTGACAAAGAATCTTTTTGTATGATATGAAATGGAAGGGGCCTTAATACATTTCTTTTTGTAATTGTATTTGACAAAGAATTTTTTTTGTATGATATGAAATGGAAGGGGCCTTAATACATTTCTTTTTGGAATTGTATTTGACAAAGAAGTGACAATGAGGTTATTAAATTTATATTTTTAAGATAAGAAAATACATTTTTTTCCAACTTGCTTTAATTGTCAAATCATATCTCCTTGTGTGAATGGTGAAAAATGAGTATGTGTGAAATCATAATTATGAGTGTAATATCTCAATTTTGACTAGATCAAATAAAACAGAGTGAAACAGAGTATGCAGCTGAAAGATTAAAAAATGGGAGTTGCTTGGGCTCTCCATATTAACTAGATAACATGACCAACATTAAACACAAACCATATTGTGCTTTAAATGCACCAACAACTATTTGATCGTGAATAACTACCTACTACACCAAATGAGACTTTTACATCTTCTAACATTCCTCATTTTCAAATTCATTTCCTTTACCATTTACATTATAGACAATTCCTAATTTATCTCTTTGGAACTCAAAATTTGCTTTTTCCAATGGCTTTGTGAAACTATATGTTAACTGGTCTTTGGAGTTACAAAATTGAAGAGTAACTTCACCATCACTGACTAATTCTCGGATAAAGTGATAACGTGTATCAATATGCTTGCTTTTGCAGTGGAAAACATTATTTCTGGAAAGTGCAATGGTTGAATTATCATCACAAAATATAGGAGTTGGGATTTTCTCTTTATGTCCAAGGTTATCTAACAGTCTTCTTAACAAAATTGCATGGCATGCTACTAATGTGCCTGCCACATACTGTGCTTCAGCTGATGAAAGTGAGACAATGGATTGCTTTCTTGATGACCACGAAATCAATCATGTACCTAGGAGAAATGCATATGCCGAGGTACTCTTCCTGTTATCGATACTTCTAGCACAGTCACTATCTGAATAGTCAATAAGATGATTATCATTAGAATCTAAGTACTAGTGAAATCTATGCTTCAGTGTTACTGTAATGTACCTTAAGATCCTTTTTCTAGCTTTCGAGTGTGTTTGTTTTGGTGTCTCCATAAATATGGATATGAGGCTGACTAAGAGCATTATGTCAGTCCTTGTTGTTATTAAATACATTAAGCTTCCTACAAGTTGCTTGTATAAAGTAGAATTCACTGGTAGAATTCAGTGCTGGACTTTGATCATCTTCACTTAATTTGGTTACATGAACAATTGGTGTATTTGCTAACTTCCACTTAGACATTTTGAATCTTGAAAAGACATCATGTACACAATTTCTTTGACAAATAAAAATTCCTGTTTTGAATTGCTCAATTTTCAACCCAAGAAAATACTTCATGTGACCAAGATTGGTCATCTCAAACTCTTTCTCCTCGTCTGAAATCTTCAATCTGCAAATTTTCTGTGTAGATTATATCATCAACATAAATGCAAGCAATCAAAAGTTTACATTGTTGGTATATTTTGGTGTACAGTGTGGGTTCATTATTTACTATGTTTGTATCCTTTGTTGAGAAAGTATGAGTCAATTCTACTTTAACATGCTCTTGGTCCTTGCTTTAAACTATATAGAGCTCCTTTTAGCTTGTAAAATTTCCTTTTGATTTCATACCCCGGTAGGTGATCCACATATACATCTTGCTTGCTTCAAGGTGCCATTTCAACATCAAAAATTAAATGTTGATTTGACGTCCATTTGGAAAACAGGCCAGTGTTTCTTTCTTGTCATTGCCAATATTGTTCTAACAGTATCTAACATTGCTAGGAAGGCAAAGGTTTCATTATAATCTACTCTAGGCTATTACAAAAAGATTTTTGCTACCAGGTATCTTTATGTTTCTCAACTTGGCCTTTTTCATTGAATTTTGTTTTATACACCCACTTAACTCCAATGCTTGATATTTTTCCTCGCAAGTCTACAAGTTTCCACGCGTCATTCTTTTCTATTGCTGATATTTCTTCATTCATTGCTTCAACCCAAACTTTCTCTTTAATTGCTTCTGATAAATGCAATGGCTGATATGATAACAAGGCATAATGCACTGGTTCATCATCTTGATGTCCATAGATATCCCGCAAACTTGTTTTTTTTATTTCTGAGTTGTTCTAATGTTGGATCGGATCCATTACTTGAGAATGGACTGTGTGGCTGCTATACTCCTTGATTTACTTCTTTTGCTGGAACTTGTAGTCTTGGCAATATTTGTCTTGACTCTTCTGATTTGCATTATCCACAGATTCGGATGTATATGGAAAGGGTTGATTTACACTCGCTGCATTTTCTTGTTCGTAGCATGCTTGATATTCAAAGAGCTTGACATCTCTTGAAGTAATAGTCTTCTTGGTAATAGGGTTATATAATTTGTAGGCTTTTGACTCGTCAGTATATGTAACAAAGATACATTTTTCACTTCTATCATCCAATTTCTTCCTTATTTCTTCATATTTCCGGAATATGAGCAGAGGAAACACAACTAAAAATTCTTAGATGTGATACACTTTCCTTTGTACCACTCCATGCTTCCAAAGGAACCTTATCTTTGACAGTTTTAGTTGGTGATTGGTTCAAAATATAAACTTAACATGCTACTGCTTCTGCCCAATACTCATTTGGAAAATTCTTATATGCTTATCGAAAATTCTTACATGCTACATGCTTATCGAAAACTGTAAAAGTAAGACCTTTGAACTTGAATTCAAAACCATTTTAACTCATTTTCTTTACACTCAATAAGTTGTGCTTTAAATTATGCACATAATAAACATTGTGAATTCCTTTTTTCTCATTTTGTTTAATTACAATAGTGACTGTACCTCTACCTAAGGCATTGAAAAAATGATCATCAGCCAGCTTAATTTGAGTTTTAGGAGTTTTAGTAAAACTTGAAAAATATTCTTTGTTAACTGGCATATCATTACTGCAGCCACTGTCCAGTAACCATAGATCTTCATTGATGGTTTCTTGCATTCCTAAATAGGAAATAAACATGGATGATGTTGCTTCATCGGTATCATGATACATTGGCTCTTCCTTTGTTCAAGTATGATTGCTTCTTTCTACATTCATACTCATAATGGCCATACTTATTGCAATAATAGAATTGAGCATTTGACTTATCTGTCCTTCCTCTTCCTCTGTTGTTTCTACCTCTGTCTCTCTAATTTTGAGACTAAATATGTGGCTTCTCTGCTTGAATTGATGTATTAAATATGTTATCAGTATGAAACAGACCTCTTCCACTTCGACCTCTACCTTTATAGCCTCTTTGGCCTCACCACTACCTCTGTTAACGGTGACCTGAGATTGAAATGCATTTTCTAATGACTCATTTCTGGCATTGAGTCTTGATTCATGGTTCAACATTGAACCTATTAATTCTTCAATTGAGAGTTGGATCAGGTCTTTACTCTCTTCTACTGTTGTAACAAGCATATCATATGAAGACGGAAGACTTTTAATTATTTTGTCAACCACCTTCCGATCTGTAACATCCTCTCCATGAGGACGAAGTTCTTTCACCAACTCCATGTCCTAAGTCATAAACTGATCAACAGACTCTGTCTCTTTCATTTGCAAGCTTTCAAACTTCTTCCTTGAAATATACAATTTGGCGTTCTTCACTTTGTCAATTCCTTGTTAAGCAGTTGCTAAAATTTCTTAGGCTTGATATGCACTGGTTGCAGCTGAAATATTTGGAAATGTGGCATCTTACACTCCGTTATGTATGTTCCATAAGGATCTTTAATCCTTTTTGCTATTCTCTTCTACTGCATTTCATTGATTGTTTGTCATTGCAGCTAAATCAACATGATGAAGGCTCTTTAAATTTGGTTACTACTGCTTCCCAGCGCTCTAAATGCCCGAGGAAGCTTTTCATTTTCACTGTCCACATATCATAATTTTTGTTGCTAAGAAGGGTACCTTATGGGTTTTGATTGGTGGTGGAAGCCATGATTAACTTGTATAATGGGTTCTAGGATTGGTACCCACGCTGCCTAGACAAATTGATGGGCGTCTAACCTGGGACTCTGCAACCACCCCTGAAAAACTTCGTTTAGGCACCTGAAGTTTGCAAATTTAATGTTGAAGAGAATGTGATTATCCTGCCGAAAAAGAGGTTTTCTCTCCCACTGATTAGATTTTGGGCGCAAGTGGCCTCCATATCTTCCAAAACGAGGGCTTCATATCTACGAAGAAGTTGAAGGTGGCCCTGATGATGAATAAAAAGGCAAAAAATGTTGTGTATTTGTTGACCCTCCTTAATCCTCTCTCTGGTGGATTTGGAGGAAAGCCCTGGACAATAAAACCCCATTCACGCCCTGTGACGACCATTGACTTCAAGCTCGATGGGTTGCTGATAGTTTTACCAAATCTTTTTCCTTTTTCGATATGAATGTTTGTGAATTTTTTTAAATGTAGAAAGTGTGCATTTACCTTTTGGTGTGGAAATGCTTCTTTTTGTGCGAATTTAGTTGTTGGTAGATATTTTTTATTTGAATTAAGCGAAGTTTCATGATTATTTTTCCCCTTTTTCTGTGTGTTTTCCCTTTTCCAGTTCTTTGGAAATGTCAGTATGGATTAATAGCACTTGATCATCTATTTTTTGACGTTGAATTATGCATACATACTGTATTAAACGTGTATTCATTATAAAATGGAACAACTTTTGTAAACAAAAAGCACTCAACTTACTCATAATTCCACTATGGTATAAACTTTTGAGTTTAACTTTTTTGAAAAATATGTATATGCATTTTAAATATACTATTACTGTTGTATAAAATATAAATATAAGATGTCCACATAGGCTGAGTTGTGACATCATGATCCCTCACAAGAAGCCCCCATTTATCTCCATGATAGCACCAAGCACCAGATAGGGCCCCATTCAATAAACCACCGAGAGCCACCTTGCTTCCAGTGGACATAAGGCAGGATTATCCAATGCAGAGCACATGGTTTACAAAAACATTATTTAATGAATTGTCACAATGACTTATGGATCCTTAACTACATGTACCAATACAACTCAGAAAACTCTATGAGAAGTGTTAGCACCATTTTTGGGCTAAGCATTTGGAAGGGTTAATCTCGTAAAGGTCTTAAGTCTTGATTTTGTAAAGGAGGTGAAGATCCGCTCAAAGTAATACTAAGATCAATATGAAGAAGCATGCTTGCTTTTATTGAAAATGACTATTTTAGTCATTATTCTAAAAGAGTTGTCTCGGTCAAACCGAGATGAAGTTTGAGAAACCGAGAGAGGTTTTTCTTCAACACGGGCCAATCTACAATAACCTCCCTCATTTGGTACACAGGTCTCATGGTTTGGGAGAATCAAAGAGATCTTTACAGGGACTTTTTCCAGAATTTCAATTTACTGTCTGAGTCATCAACTTCCGAGGCAGATTCCGATGAGCTGGAGGGGAATATGAGCAAATGAAGACATGGGTTTTGTGGGGAACATGCCCAATTACAAAAAATTCTCTCAGAATGTACACAGTTGTCGCCATTTTGGATAAATAGTCGGGGCTTTGGGTACTATTTTTCAGCAATCCACATCCGGAAATGAAGAGCTTGGTTGCAACACACTCCGTGAAAGTAGGAAGTCTGTTAGCCAGATGTCATCATGCCTGTAACAAAATTATGTTTCTAGATGCTAGGTTAGAAGAATTTGAGCTTGCAAGTTGAGGATAGTCTCTCCTATATATTCATATGTAATAGGAAGAGCTGGGGATTCGATTTTCAATTGGGGATTGAGTTATTCCCAAAGAGTTAATAAGAAGATGGCAGAGCCAAGCAGGTTCTTAACAAGGATTCCTATGTTATTTTGTCTTACAGTATGTATACTCCTTCTTCGCATGTGAATGTTTCCCTTGTTGTCTAATTCGTATTGTTATTCTTTTCATGCTTGGATAAGTGTGCATTGGGACAAAATTCATAGATGTTATGCTCTGTTCCTTTCATTTCAGGCATCCACAAATATTTTTTGCTAAAATCAATATGGTATTCATCTTAAGATGCTCTGTGTTGATGGATTGTTCCTATTTTCTTCTTTACCACCAAACAAAGCTCTCTGACTATGAGTGAGCAACTATCCTGCCTCTGTGAGGATCTCTTTGCAAAGCATTGTCACATTAATCAATTTTGGTATTTTGGCTCCATTTCCCAATGGTTTCTTCCTCCAGCTTGTCTGACCAATCCCTTTAAACGACAAAAGCATATCCATTGCAGCATCTAACCTCTTTGTGTTTCTCATTGCTGAAATCTTTTGATTATTTTCAATCTTCTACAAATTTAAGAGAGATCCCTCTCTTATTGTATTGGGTCAGAAATACAATTTGAAGTGGTTTTGTGGTTACCCCGAAGTGTCCTTCTCCCACAACCTTGAGGGTCACTTTGGGTGCCAACATAATTGGAGTCGTTTTGTGGCCACAATAGATCCCATGCTTAACTGAAGCACGGGAGCCCCATTTCTAAATAAAGGCAAAAGTGTTTGGGTAAGTGCTTGCTAAACAGCAAATCCTGAAGACCTCTTACCCATGCTTTTAGTTTGCCTGTTTGCCAAGCTTTTGGATTTTTTTTCTAAGTGTTTTGGTCTAGAGAAAACCTTAATTTTTTAGTGTTTTGTTGTTTATTTATTCCAACCCAAAACCCGACAGTTTGCGCACCCAAAACCTAAAACCCGACAGTTGCGAGTTTTGGGATCTTCCTTTTAATAATTCTGGGATATGCTATCCCGAAACCCACTACTGTGGCTTTCGGTTTTCGAGACTTCATTTTATTTTTATCATTTTTGTGTGTTCCCGAAACCCGAAACCCAACAATGTCGCATTTTGGGATTCAGGAAAATATTTCTCTTTTGTTTACTATTATTCTGTTTCCGAAACCCGAACCTCGAATTTCGGGTTGCGGCTTTTGGAAATTTGGTTTGCATCTTTCTTTTGGATTGAGATCCTGAAACCCGAACCCGACCTTTCGGGTTGCGGCTTTCGGGAATTACTTTTCTCATTACGTTTTGCAAGTGTGCTATCCCGAAACCCGAACCTGACTTTTTCAGCTTGCGGCTTTCAAGAACCTTTTTAAATTTTGTGAATAAGGCACCAATGGCCCGATCCCAAATCCCGATTCGGGTAATCTTGGTCGTTGATCCACTCCAATCGCATAGTCAGGATTTCATCTTGTAAATTTGATAAATAAGGGTTTTTTTCTTTTTTTTTATCATTTTTACTATCGAAATTACTGCGGTGTGCCGATTTTTACTGCAGATTTGTTGCTAAGGGTGATTTGTGTCAGTTTTCCAGTTATTTCAGGTAAGTGTGCCATTATCCTTGCATTTTTTATTGGGTTTTTCCTTGCCCTTTTAATTTTTTATTTGAAATTCTTTTATTTTATCAGAAATTACGTTTTCAGTGGCCATGCCGAAAAACACCCGATCTAAGACAACCCAGAGGGATTCCCTTACCAAGGACACTAATTTCGGTATCCTTTCAAACACGAGTGAAAGAGTCACTAAAACCTACCAGATGGATTGGTCCGAAATCTATGCTATTTTTTACAATGACGACCTTTCGCACATTGAAAATGACAGACTTGCGTATGAGAAGATTTGGTCTTCTCAAATCCACGCCATTGCTGCACGTCCGACCATTTTACCTTACACGGACCTAGTTAAATGGATAATTGAGAATGCAGACGTCAAAGACCACTCTTTTAATGATAGTGTAGGAGATCAGTTGTCTCATTTTCGCTCATAAATCTTTATCCGGGCCTTTGCCCTTAAACCACATGTGCAAACCCTTTCATCCGAGTTTTTACAATCTTCAAAAACCTGGTATAATTTCAATGAGATGATAAAATCGTGGATGCACAAACCCAATACTTTCGTGCCGAAGGTGGACCACCTGTACCCTATTATTTGAATCAAGGAACCCTACTCTTTGCTAGCAACCATGCTATGCCGACTGTTCGGTCTTCCTGACTGCTCTCTATTCAAGGTTGAATGGGCCCCCATAGCACATCATGTTCTAACTACAGGTGAATCTTTTCCGTGGGCCTCTATCCTATCATCTGAGCTAAAGAACGCCATTCATGAATATCAGAAAGCACCTGCTCACAAGAAACCACATTTTTATCTGTTTGCATATGTAATTGATGTTTTCTGTGCCGAGTTCTAGTACCCTAACCTAGGTTGGAACTGGTCCCCTTCAGACCCTCCTGTTCATATTTATCACTCGACGTTGTGGGAGGAAAATTATGTTCCTTCACTCTATGATATTTGTGATCATTTCATGTGTATAGTTTACTTCAAAATTTTCAGAGAAGAAGCACTAGCATTTTCAGAAGATGCCAAAGCCTTCGTTAACACCATTGGGGACTAGTATGTAGGCAAATATTTTGCATACATCAGGGTTTGGGAAAGTGATACAGTACACCTTTTGCCCAGGTTAGTCCTTGATAAAATGGTCATACAGGAAGTATCATTTCAGACTATCAGTGATGGCATGTATAAGAAACTTACAGGCCCCAGGAAGAAAGGATGGCCTAAGTTTGCTCTGAATCTTGGGCAACTGGTTATTCCAACTTCCAATTGGGATGCAATCCTTAGTGATCAGATAATGGATTTGAAACTAGGACATGATATCAAGAGGAAGCATGATCCTAAGAAATTTTTAGATGCACACTTCAAGCAAACACATGTTAAGATGGACTATGCACATGAGGTAATTCCAAATGACTTTATTTATCAAGGTGTGAGTAAGTTTTCCCAAGTCCTTGCCAAGGAAGAGAGCCCGGAAGATCAACACAACATTTTGCAGTATCAGAGGGAACTCAAAACTAGGGTTTTGAGTTACAGGGCTATGCAGTTGAATTTGATTAAGCAGATTCGAAAGGACAGAGAAGGGAAAGAAGCTCAAAAGACTGAATCTTCCCAGATGCTCATCATCCATGATGGGGACAAAGGGAAAACTCCCATGCCAGAAACCCCTCAAGTCAAGGTAACTGAGAAAACTAAAATATTATTGCAGGTAGCTCGTCATTCGACACAGAAGTTGGCAAAGATGTCAGCAATGCTGAGCACTCAACCTTTGGAACCCCCTAAGCTTATTGTGGATTTACAGTTATCTACTGCAGAGACTCAAGAAGATGAGGACTTGGTCATAACTCAAGCTAACCCAACAAAGAGGAATAAAGTTTTTCCTTCTACCTCACAGGTCCCTCCAGCTAATATAATAGATTATGATGAGGAAGTGGTGCCACACCCTTCAGTATTAGTAACACAGGAACCTACCGAAGATTTGCAGACTGTGAATGATTTGTTGGACAGTATTGACATAGATCAATCATTTCCTGATCAACTAGAGTTGGAATTTAATGTTGCTCCTGGTGTTTCATCCTCAGCTCTGGTATTACCATATATTTAATGTTGCTCCTCTACTCTTTTATCTTTCGTCACTGGTGAATTATCTTCACTCCCATCTTCATCACCACCCGCTAATGTTGATAGTCAACTTCAATTGCCTGAAACAAGGGTTGACAATCAAGTTCCAGTTTCTGGAGACTGTGTTTCAGTGCCCTCACCATCCAAAATCTCTTCAATTTCCCAAACCATCTCAACGCGTTTGGTCACCTCCCAGGTCACTTTACCCATACCTAGTCCAGTTGTCACTCAAGCACCCTCTCTGATCTCCACAGTGAGTGTTCCCTCTTCTTCCACACAATTAGTGCCTGAATACATTGATGATGATATTGTACCTCTTAGGGATTACTTCTACAACCAAGAAGACAGGGAAGTGGTGAGGAGAACCAGAAAGCGAGGCAAAGGATAGGATAAGCTAGAAGCATCGGTTCCTGATCAGGTCATATGGCCCCCCAGGACTAATGATCCTTAGGTTGAGGCTATAGAGACAGCTACAGCTTTAGGATATTTTGGGAAGGAAAATTGGGATTCGGTACAGGTACTAAGCAGGGAACTTGACCTTAAGAAAGAATAAATCAAGAGGTTTGAAGGAGAGTTGGTCAACAACAACGAACAACATGGGACTGATGTGGCTAACCTTAGGAAGACTTGGGAAGATAAAGTCCAATATATTGAGCAAAAGAATGCTACCCTCCATACTGAACTCTGACTAGCCTAGGCTCAAAGCTCCTCTAATACAGAAAAGATAATTGCTTTGGAAAAGCGAATTGAGGATGCAACTGCAAGTGTAGCCTCAACAAGTTTCTTTAAGCTTTTCTCACAAGAGTTCAAGGACTTGGCTCTTAAGGTAAATCAGGATCATTATAAGCTCCTTGAGAAACTGTACATTGCTTTGGATGAGATCGGGGAGAATTATATTTCTTTTTCAAAGATGTCTTCTACTCTGCAAGAACAAAAGGATAAAAGACTTTGAGCTTTCGAGGCAGAGCAAAAGATCAAGGAATGGCAGGGATATAAAAAGGATATACTAGAAGATATCCCCATTTTAAATACCTTTCATATCAAGAAGATCAAAGCTTCTTTGAATACATGGCTTGAGTTCAATGAATCAGCTCAAGAAATCATCAAAAAATATAAAGGTATCTGCAAAAGACTTTGGTATGCAGTTGATAACATTATGAATGTCTTACAGCTCCCATTTATGGACCCTATTCAAGAGGCTTTGCTGCCCAAATGCAAGCTTGAGGAAAATGAGCGCAAGTGCGAGGAGGCTGCACAAAGGATTCAAGCCCTTGATGAAGTTAGTGTTGATGACGTGGACGAGCTAATCAGAGGACCGCTTGTCATGGAGGGAAAAATCCACATTTACCTTCGCACCTGGCATAAGCTGGCTAAACATGACATGGAGAATAATACTTGCAACGTCCAGATAGCTTTAGAATCTGTCAATTTTCCAAATGTAGATGAATTGTTAGAAATATATGAAAAGTGGTAGGATTTCCTGGATCCTTAGTGAGATCCGAATTTGTAATCCTTGTTTTTGGGAAAATCCCACCTGCACTCTTTTGTAATTTCCTATTTAACGAGCAATGCTTCTCGTAGTTAAGGGTGGAGAATTTTGGAGTTACACATTACCAGGAGAAGGGACTGGGATACTCTGTTCATCGGAGCTTTTGTAATTTCTATACAAGACTCTTTTAATACAGTAAAGTTATCTTTGATCTATCTCTTGTTATTCCTCAAGTTTATTTGAGAATTACTGATTGTGTACTTCAGATTGTCATCTACAGTGAATGTTATCATTTTGCATATATATAATGTATGGATCTATCATATTGGTTTCCCTGTATGACTGATTGTTGCTGTGAGGTATTTCATTGAGTTTATTCAATATTAATACTTTCTTTATTGATTTCTGCAAATGATTCGTTGCACTTAATAATCATGGTTAATTTTTCAATTGATAGAATGATTATAGATTAAATCTTGAATAGGCTTAAGTACTTGAATTACTGTCTTTTAATTTTCATTAATGGATTGTGATTTAAGTTAATAAGTAACACATCAAAAAAGTTTCTGTTGAAGGTGGTAATTTACTTGTTCATCATACCTCAAGGTTGATCTGCACAATATCAAGCTTTCTTTTTAGAATAGGACTAACTTAGATTAGTTTCCTCTTCTGAAATAGGTTAGGTTAGGTTAGCTTTACCATTTTCACACCGTTGTTTTCCTTGATTGGAAAACTGACCTAATTGGTCAAATCACCAACTCTTAGAGTGCCAGTGGAGGCCAAATATCCGTGGGGGATCACCATACCAAACAGGTTGGGGATAGAACTGCCCTTGCGCAGGGTCTTTCGAAGCCTTTAAACTTGGGTTTTCTTCGTCTGTTGGGAGCCTTGGAACCTTTCCAGCACCTTTGCATCTAACCTGCATAACCGAGGCCTCAACACGTCATTTCCGAGGAGCGAAATTTTCATTGTCCCTGGGCAGAACGACAAAGTGTTAGATCTGATTACTAATGGTGAAAAGCAGTCAGACATTGAGAAGGTTGTGTACCATTCACCTGGTGACTCCACTCATCAAGATTTCAATATGAAGGTGACTCCACTAGGAGGATTGTCAATTCCATGTCAAAGTTAAGATGTTGAAGGTTTCATGATGACTCCACATTGAAGAAATCCAACATTTCACTGTTGTAAAGGCTAGTACACTCAGTCTTCAATCAGAATTTGCAGCTCCATTGTTCCAAGATGGCTTCATTGTAAAAAAGGTATGCTCCCATGAACAGGTCTCACATCCCTAGTTTTCCAAATCCTATTCCTAAAGTAGATTTACCTAAATTTAAAAATCAGGAAGGAGATGATGTTGCTATTTATTTGGTTAGATTTCATATGCATATACATAAGATTGAAATTGGATTGCATGAGGATTGTTTGATGAAAATGTTTATGGCAACATTGGAAGAGAAAGCAAGGGTTTGGTATGAAGGTTTACCACCTGCTAGTGTATATTCCCTTCAAGATTTTTATTCATCCTTTTGTGAAGAGTATAAGTATAGTTATCCCTCTTTGGAGTTGGTTGAAATCTTTTGTAAAAATCTTGATGCCCTTTTTCAACTTATGGAGATTGATGATTTTGATAAAGATGTGCTAGATAGTGAGTTGAGAGAAGTCTTGTGGGAGTTGTATACTCAGAAGAATGAATAAATAGAAAATAAGTACTTTGATGGACAGTAGACCATGGCTTCTTCTTTGACTGATAGTGGTTTGGACCTAGATCCTTATGAAAGCAGTCATATTTTTCTTCTTGAGACGGATGAAACTGATGAAAAATATAAACATTCCATTTAGCTGCTTGATGTGCATGATCAGATTGATTATGTAGATAGTGTTCTTGAGAAACCAGCCAAAAATGTTGCAGCAAAACAACTTGTATTTTAGCCATCTATGGAGAAAAATCCAACTGCAGCTCATGATTTTATCAATGCAAACCAGGAAGACAATGAATCTGATGAAGATAATAACTTGCAGCAGTCTTCTCAATCTATGTGTGATCAAGAAGAAGAGCAGGTTAGTCAATCGAGTTTTTCCTCGTATCATTCATTCTTTGAACTTTTGTTTCAAGAAGGAGCTGGTCAGTTGTAAATTTTTGAAGTTCCAGACATGGAGACTTTAAGCTATAAATCAGAAAATGACATAGAGTTCCATGAAAAGGACAAAATAGAGTATGACATTCTTCAATCAAAGATACCTGAAGATAATCAGAATCATATTTTTGTTGTTGTTCAAAAACATATAAAACTTTTTCCTGATATATTTGCTAAAATAGATGGACATGTTTCCTCTTGTCATGTTGAAAATAATCTTGAGTTGGATGAAATACAAGAAGGAATATCAGTTAAAAGTAAGAG
The DNA here is from genome assembly GCA_027924585.1 of Larix kaempferi. Lineage (NCBI taxonomy): Eukaryota > Viridiplantae > Streptophyta > Pinopsida > Pinales > Pinaceae > Larix > Larix kaempferi. The sequence continues at coordinate 1,719,090 of BSBM01000282.1, forward strand.
GAATGCTTGTCTTTTTGTTAGTCATCAAGTACAGGTAGTCTTTCATGATTTCTATGACCCTTTTTCCATCTTGTTGCAGTCATTATAATAGGGGAATGTTGTTGTATTAATGGATCATGAATAGGTTTTCAATAGGAAGTTTGAGTTGCCATTTTCTGAGTTCTTCTTTCTATTTGGAAGAGCTGAATACATGCTCCGGTCAAGAAACCATTTGCTCGATTGGATTCATTGGGATTTCTATATTACTTGATTGAACATAAGTTTTTGACAAATTAGAGTAGGTAGTCAGGTTAAATAAGCTCGGCACAGAGAGCATCTTTTCATCATTTTTAGATTGGTTTCAGTATAGATTTCAGTTTTCAACTTAAGGTTTCAATTCAACAAATTTTAGTGTGTTTTTCAGTTGATGGTTACATATCAGAGCAGGTTGAGGATTTCAGGAAAGACCATTGGAATAGCATTTGATGATGCTGGGAATGGAACTGTCTATGATGAAGACACTCAGAGGTTTTCATGGCTAGAGAGATTAAAGCGAGGAATAAGAATGAAATGGCATCTATAGCTAGGCAGGTTGTTAGACATCATCAATACAATCTTGGTGGACTTAATGATGGTTCTGTAATTGGATTCGAAGAAAACAATGTGTCTATTAAGAATGTTTTTTTGAAAACAACAAATAGCAATGAAGATGACGAAAAATATATTGTTTTCAAGCCGATCCTGAAGGATCCTGAAGGGTATACCTGATGTGCATGCCACTCATACTTCTGCCGGTAGGGAAAGTGGTGAAGTATCCTTTGTTTCCTCAAATATTTCTCTATTTGATGCATCTAATGTTTCCCAGTGTATGAGAGGATTTCGGAATTTAAAAATATCTGGCATAACCAAACTGTATCCACCTGTTTCTCTATCTCATGGGTCGCTTACATTTCCAACTTGCACCTTTGTTGATTTTATTCTTAAGACAGGGTTTCAAAGTGGTCTCACAACTTCAGATGTTTCTTCCTTTCAAAGTCAAATGGGGACAAAGTTTTTCTTCTGCAGCTTCCAACAACTTAACTTTCGTGGTTAGCATGCAAGCTTCATCGTGTGCACCTGGTGTTGGACTGGCTAGTTCAGTTCATCAGGAATTGCAACTAAACAGGCAAAGCAGGGTTGGAGAACCATTATCTGCTTTGCCCAGTCCTACCTTAACCAGCTGGGGAATTCAGAATGATGATTCGATGTTCATTGGTGGTTCTGGAAAGGCTAATTCTCCAGGTGTTATAGGACAACAGAAGCGGGCCGGTGCGATTCTTTCTTATTGGGATACATGGATAGATGTTGGGCTTTGCACAAATATATCGCAGGTATCTGAGAGATGCATCCTCCCGCCAGAAGTGACATCCAAAGAGGGGTTCGTGTTGCAGCTATATCGCGCCCATTGTTACAGTCCTTGGATATTCCCAATTGCTCTTATGTTGGTGATGATATGCCCAGAGAAATTGCAGCCGCTTGAACAGATCTCTGTATATTTCACTGGAGGCTGTGAGAATTTCGGGGCTTGTTGAATTGGTTAAGGCTCCATAATTGTGAGGGCATCAAGGTCAGCAAACCTAGTGCATTCGACCCCCTAGCAATTGGTGCGAGACCAAGTAAATGCTATTTTTTTTTCGTAAATGAAAGATCACATTCGAGTTTAAGTTGGGTTTCAGTATCAAAATGGAATAAAAGGATGGTTTCCAGGGTGCGAAAATTTCAACTGAAGAGTTTTATATGGGCTCAAATGACTAAAGCATTGCATCAGCTTTAATTTCATTCTTTACACGTAATATCGATCATGCTTGTACACTTCAGAGTAGCATCCATTTTTACCGACAAAAGCGGTATTGCGCAGCTAGCTTCTGGTCATTGTGGATAACTTTTGCATTAAAAAAAGAAGCACTACACAGAAACAATACCACACCTCCTCCCTTGGCATATTTTTCTCATACATACTCTCCGTCCATCTCAGAATGAGAAGTTAATATGTAGGGTAATCACTGGATTACTCTCCTTATGCCGGGAATTGTCTCAGATTTGATGTATACAGCTAAACACTCCTATCTCTATTGCCTGCCAAAAGAGAGTTTCCCTGCGATTGTTCTTTACATGAAGCTAAGTATTTGAAAGCTCGAGTCACAGATTCTTCATTTCTACTCTCTGCATCCAAGGAAAGGATATCACTATCCACATACTATTTAAGAAAGTTGTTCAAGCTGGTCGTCATCATTGCGATTAAAATGGCAGAAGGTAGCAAGGCAACGCTGCTGCGTCAGGTTGTTCCTCACGCGAGGACTGATCATGCATTTTCCTTTTTCTTAATGTTGCTGCTCAATAACGATTTCAAAAGTGAAATGCGATTTCCAATAAGCAAACAGTCTCCGGTTTACTCAACATTTTGGTGATGTATAATATGACGGAAGCAATTCGAGCTGTAGGGACCATGCCTCTCGACGGCTAGGATCAAAGGATGGAAAGATCCACAGTGGAGGTGGACTTCACAGTTTCAACTTGCACGGGGAACCAAAATTCTAAAATCTGCGAAAAGTGGGCAGAGACCACGCATTTTCAACAGCTCAGATCAGCTGGCAAATAGATCAATGATCAAAAATCACTTCGCTGATAGAGATGGAGTGAGTTTAACGATCGAAGGGCAAAGCGAAGTTTCAAAATCCAGTGACCAACCCTGATGTTAAAGGGATCCGGTGGCGGTTTGCATACTTCCATGTGCATTTCAAGTTATCCCATTTGTCGAGCATGGATATAATGTTGCGTTTTCTTTTGGGCATCACATCATCAATGTTTAAACGCATCATTAGTTTCAGATGTTTAAATTTATCTGAAACTATATCCAACGATTTGATAGCATCAGCGAATGGGCGGTCTTCCTTAAGTATACCATTGGTAATTAAAAAAGCCATTTCCAAGGGCCTCCAAATCATGCGGCTCCCACTCTTGCGCAGATGTCCCGTGGTGCAACATTGAAAGTGGCTTGGTCCTTCATAAGATTTATATATTTTCTATTTCAAAGTTGAAAAAGACTTAAAAAATTACAAAGTCTAAAAAGGCGAGGCGAGAAGTCAAATTTGAAGGATTATTAAGTTTGTAACCATGACATGCATGTGCGCCAGGAAGCGGCCAAAAAGGATGAAACTTTGACAATTCACCTCGAAGCGAGCAGACCAGTTTGGATTCCAAAATTCAAAAATTCTCATTTCAAGATAAGGATCCTTGTGTGTTATATAAACCTCCTTGCCTTGCTAAATACAACCAAGAGAATGTGATTTAGGATGATTTTTATCGTGCATGCAAAGGTGCTTCACTATATCTTATGCAATTATGTTCGGAAGCTATCGAAGATGACATGGAGAGGTTGTGATACTTTTCCAACATATAGTATGAAACAAGCATTCTAAATCCTATGTCACTTCAACCAGTGTGTCACTGGTCTAGCAATGGAATTCAAATAAACAAGCAGGAATGTTGAGTAATTGCAGGAAAGGTCATCAACGACTAATAGGCAGGAAACAACTCGATCAAAGTTGGGAGCAGCACAATGGATAAGGCAGTGGTCTACGTGGTTCTTTGCTACCTCGCAGGGAGGATAGCATCCCCAATTGGAGCCAGTTGTTAGCATCATTTTTGGGCTAATCATTTGGAAGGGTTAAGCTCGTAAAGGTCTTAAGTCTTGATTTTGTAAAAGAGGCGAAGATCTGCTCAAAGTAATACTAAGACCAATATGAAGAAGCATGCTTATTTTTATTGAAAATGACTGTTTTAGTCATCATTCTCAAAGAGCCGTCTCTGCCAAACTGAGGTGAATTTTGAGAAACCGAGAGAGGGTTTTCTTCAACACAGGCCAATATACAATAACCTCTCTCAGTTTTTAGACAGGTGTCATGGTTTGGGATAATTGGAGAGATATTTACAGGGCATTTTTCGAGAATATCAATTTACTATCTGAGTCATCAATTTCTGCGGTAGATTCCGATGAGCTGGAGGGGAATCTGAGCAAATGAAGACATGGTTTTTGTGGGGAATATGCCCAATTACAAAAAAATCTCTCAGAATTTACATAGCTATCACCATTTGGGATATACAACTGGGGCTTCAGGGCCTAGTTTTCAGCAGTTCGCATCTGGAAATCAAGAGCTCGATTGCAACAAACTCTGTGAAAGCAGGAATTTTGTTAGCCAGATGTCATCATGCATGTAACAAACTTCTATTTCTATATGCTAGGTTAGAATAATTCAAGCTTTCAAGTTGAGGATAGCCTCTCCTATATATTCATATGTAATAGGTAGAGCTGGGGGTTCGATTTTCAATTGGGGAAAGACCCAATTTGGATGTTGAGTTATTTTCAAAGAGTTAATAAGAAGATGGCAAAGCCAAGTAGGTTCTTAACAGGGATTATGTGTTATTTTTTTTATTTTTTCTTCCTCCAGCTTGTTAGACCAATCCCTTTAAACAACAAAAGCATATCCCATTGGAGAGTTTGACCTCTGTGTGTTTCTCATTGCTGAAATATTTTGATTATTTTCAGTCTTCTACAAATTTAAGAGAGATCTGTCTCTGATTGTATTGGGTCAGAAATACAGTCTGAAGTGGTTTTGTGGTTACCCCGAAGTGTCCTTATCCCACAACCTTGAGGGTCACTTTGGGTGCTAACAAGAAGGTTGATACTATATGCCAACATGAAGGAGTCAAACATCAATTGAGTCAAGAAGGATTGGCTAATCATGGTAGTGGCCATGAGCATTAAAGCCAATTAATCCATGGAAATCATCATGATTATCTTGATCATAGACATAGGATAATTCCCCTATTCGAGAAGAAAGAAAAGCACCAGCAATGATAGGCATCAGTGAAATGGCACCAAGTTCTAGACAATGGCAACAAGAAGGGGAAAAAATGAGTCATCCCTAATCTCCAAAAACCCACCAAATACCAACTCTGGGTAGCTTCAACTACAATTCACTACAGGGACTCCATCTCTCATGATCCTAAGCTGGAAATTGAAGACAGAGAACAAAGGATTTGGTAGGAGACATAAATATTCCAAGAGGTAGAAGAAATCCAGACTTTGGCGAATTGGCTCTTAGACCCAAGACACTCATGTTCAAGGCAAGCTCTGTATGACTAATCCCTTGTGACGTTCTATACAAAGAAGGTTATGTTACACCAAAATATCATCATCATGAGTCATGTGTCATCTCTATTCCTTAATCCCTAAAGTTCCTTGGATAAAACATTGGAAGAAAGGTTGTTATCCTTTCCCTTTACCTTTTGTAGTCACCCTGATGTGCCCTGCCTTCTAGCAAGGAGCACTGAGATCAGGGTGACGGACCCTGCACCTTAGTAGAGCGCGTCAGTGATGCAGTGTGCCCATGTACAAGCTGCAATGATTTACTTCTGATGCATGTTTCCTTCATGCAAGGTGCGTTTGAGTTGGTTAAAATGGATAAAAGGAAGCTTCAAGCGACTTCTCAAAGTTTGGTGTCGTGGAGGCTTATCCTTAGATGCTTGGAAAGGTGGCACTTGATCCCCTAACCTAGTGGGATGATCCCTTAAGAATCTCCCCTAAATCCTCAACCTTTCCTATCCCTTTAGCCCTATATATATGAACCCCCTCTCCATTGTTAAGGGAGGAATGCTAAAGTACCTATATGCTAGTGGAATCCAGTCTAGACTATATTCTTCATCCATAGGAGGCTAGAACGATTTGATATTTGAGGCAAGATCATTTCAGTTGGATTCATAATGTCAAGGCATCGGTTGTAACTCTCTACTTTGCATTTGCTGCAAATTACATTTAATATAAATATCTTTCCATAAACTTTGTATGTTTTATAATAATGTTTAGGATTGGCTTCTTTGACCATTGATCTAGTTAGATTCATAATCATATGATTTCATATTGTTCATTTGATTCCACTTGCTGCATCTTCTTTTGTAGCTGGAGATCGAGGAACCAGAAGTAGATCAAACAAGGAAAAGGGAATTGCAATCATAAGGTAACTCACTTTCTGATCTACCTTGAAATTGAAATTTAATCTAACTAGGAAAGATAATTATGTTATGTACTCTTTTGTTCTAGATCTAAATCATTTAGGCTAGAGAGATCAACTTTTGTCCGCATTAACAAATTGTCTTCAAACAAGAATTACAACCATACTGGGGATTTATAGATCATAGTTTTGATTTGTTTTCAATTCTTGATTTTTCTTGATTGAGCCTCTAATTGCCTTTCCCTCTATTGGATCTAACCATCATATATTCTCTGGGCTATCTAGACTCTGCTTAGGATCATCATTATACCTGTTACCTTTTCAATCTTGGATTTGTTTTTTGTTCCTCAGATCCCGCTCGACACACCTGGTTGATGTAACCCCCGCATCACTGTAATTCTGACGCACTTTACCAGTTATCAACCTGCGTCATTGATACTATCTATCTATTTGCAACCTACATCACTGACGTAGTTTTCCCGTTAGCAAAGTGCATTGTTGGGTCTTCCAACACCATGATGCACACTTGCAGGGTGCGTCACCCTCCACTAGTTGGAACTTAGTATAAAAATTCTCAAAGTTGATTTTTGGTCTGATTTTATGAGTTTTGTGTGTTTCCCCTTATAATCACAGAACCCCTAGGAACAACATGTTCTATCCTTGGCTTGATTATGAAGTTTAAGTACCGATTAGGGTCTTAGCTAGTCAAGCGAGTGATTCAGTCATTGTGGGAAATTTCAATCCCCCATTGATGTACTCAATCTTGTGACTCTCGATCATCTCACTTGATCTGTTCGATTTGACTTTCGAGCACTCCCATATTTGGTTATTGTGATTTTTTACCCGATTTTGTGTGTTTTAAGTGTTTTTGAGATTGTGGGTGATTACTTTTCTTTGGGAATTTCCAACTGATTAGAGTTTGCAGCAATGTATTCTCTCATTTTCTGAATATAGATATGGAAAGTGGCATCATTATCATATGTATTGAGTGCATTTGAGTAGGAAATCAAAATTGTTCATCATCTTCATTTCAAGTTTCTTTCTTGGAATAGTTCTAGATATTTTTTCATACTTCAGAAATGATCATTAAAAGATCTTTGAAAATTTTGAAAGGATAATTATTAGCTTGCATTTTCTTGGTTATGAAAACTTATCTATCATTTCTTTTAAGATTTCAAGTGCAGTTGAACTTTTACAAAGTATTCCAAAGATTGAAATATTCTTTCATTTTTTTTTTTTTTTCTTCCACTTTTTTATTTTTATTTTGGAAAATTGAAGTTATTGCATTCAAAAGGAAATTCTTCTTTTCACATTTTCATAGATTCGTTTAACTTGAAAAGAGAAAAGAAAAAAACATTTAGATTTGGTGTATTATTCATTTTTTGTTGGATTAGTGAAAGAGTGCTTTTGATTCTTTTGGTTGATTTTGAAAGTTTAGAGGTACTTGTTCATTTTCATTATCGAAAACAAAGAAAATTTATCCTTACCTTATCTAGTTGTCATCAAATAGAAAAAGAAAAGATTTGCATTTTCATGTAGTTAAGATTTGCATCTTTTTAAATTCATGTCTACACCTCATGCATTCACCTAACCGTCAAGATAAAATTTAACTGTAGCATTAGGCTAAAACTGTATAAAAACTTGTGTGTTAAGTTAGAGACATGTTCCAGCGTCTTTAAGCGTGGTAGTTGTCGTTATTTTCCATCACTGCATCCCTAGGGCTTGTAGTTATTCCACGTGCCAATCGGTATATCAAATGGTATTTCATGTACCCTTGGGTATATAGAAAGGTACTTCAAGTATTTGATAGTATATCGGAAGGCTCCTGTCGTGCGGTTGTTCATTAGACAATACCACTACGGATTTTAGCTCCCACGTACCTTGTGTATATTGGGAGACCATTCTAGGATTCATGTAACCATCTGAGCTAACCTATTGGTTGTATTGGCATGGAAATACATCGAGAACAACACTCGGGGAGCTACTACGCACGTGCTATCATGTAGTAGGGTTATATGGTCAGGGGTACAGTCCTAATCCTCCCTAGTTAGTGCTCTAAAATATTGGGCCGAGTATAACTATTGGACCCTATGGTATATCGTGAGTTGCACCACCTTGATAATCCCATGAGGTTCCCGACTATTGAATCCACACCTACCACATAATTTTGCATGTGGATTTAACTTGTGTAGACTTTGGAGTGTATTTTTCTTTTTGTAAATAAAAATCTTAGGAGAAATTTTGGTTCAATCATTCTGGCTGATCAACCTTTAAGAAGATCCTGCAGGATATTAATCTTGCCACGTGAACATCCCCTTAATCTGGAGGAGAACTCGGGAAAAAACATGGATCAACCTACCACATCTATGTCACATGAAGAAGATACTTCTACCATGGAGATGGGGATGAACTATTCACCTCCCGCACGCTCACATATCACTGATATTATGGGTCTTGTGATTGTGGCACAACATACTTGACATAGCACATGTTTTCATCATTCGATGGAAGGACATCCTGGAGCTATAGACTAGATTTTCAGTCAACCCTAGGATGGCACAGTATCAACGGCTTTTGGTCCAACTGCATCATTTTGGGACACTTTTTTGGGACATCATGTTCCATATTTTGAGACACTTCCGATGGTGGAGAATCCATTTCATAGGATTCCTCCATGAATAGCTAATGAAATCTTTCTCCAACCTGTTTATGAGACTATCGATCATTTACGAACGTTCGCTAATGAACATAAACGACATATTTTTCCACCTCGACCTGATCCAGAAGTGTCAGCTATTGAACAACATTCCACTGTCTATTATTTATCATTTTATTCACGAGGAACATCTACGCCTACCATGATCACTTATGAACTAGGTCAAACATCATTCTCGACGAGTACACCTCAGAGTCAAGAGACCGGTTCAACACCTTATTTGAACCCAACCTATGGAGGGAAACCTTCAACCACTATTAACTATGTTACTGGGACATTACCTCCACCACCCCCAACTCAAAATTCGAGGGGAGGTTATAATCTACCTGTTAGTCTACAGTGGAGTGGATGTAACCCTTTTGTGAGTAGTCAACAATTAGGTTTGGGTCAACCTACCATCAGTGGTCAACATTCGGTTACTGGGAACACTCTAAGTGGACAATTTTTAAATGGGGTGTCATGTCCCCACAACAATGAGCATTAGAACAAGTTCATAACCCAACCAATCCCTCGGGTCGAGGAGGCACTTGCATAACCATGGGGTTAATTTTGGAATTCCTAGGCAATTAATTAATTACACTTTTCAATAAATAATATCCTATGTTTAAATATGCACATGGGTTATTTATTTATGCATTTAATGGTTTTATGTGGAATAAAAGAGGATAATTCTCCACTTGGGAGCATAGGAGGATAAGGTTAACCAATATAGCTTGAGGAGGAAGCAAAGAGAAAATATGCCAAAGATAAAAAAATCAGAAAGGTGGCAAAAGCTCAGCAAAAGCACTACAAAGCAAAAAGAAGCCAAAATTAGAAAAGCAGGAAAGCTCAGAAAAGCATGAAAGTTCAGTAAATCAGGAAAGTCAAGAAAATATAGAAAAAGCAGGAAAACCAAAGGTAGAAAGTTGAAAAGCAAGGAAAAGCATAAAAAAGCATAAAAGAAGGGAAGAAAGAAGGAACTCTAGCTTTCCTCATTCACTCAAGTAAGGCACATTAGTTGGTTTACTTGGTCCACAAGTCGCACTCTCTCCATAAATAACCCATTTCTCACCACATTCACATCTTTTGTGAGTTTGAAGAATTGTATGAGAGTGATTTTTGCCTCAAAGACTTGGGAGGTGTGCCCATGGTCAAGGTTGGGATATGTGCCCCAGATTCATGTAAGAGGATGATGGAATTCAACCATTATCACTGATATTATTTTCAGGTCCTATATCTGAACTAATCTCAGGTTGAATTTCAGAAATATTCTTCAAGTCTGTGGTTCGAATCTAAGAGCCATTCATTGATTTCTAGCATTGTAATGTTCAGTCGGAATGGGGAGAATGTTTTGAAATGATATGAGGATCCTCTTGGCCCACATATTATGTATTAAAATTTAATTTAGTCCTCTTATATAATTCATCTTGAATAAAATTTCAGAACTCATATTTCTCCACCCTTCCTAGATTTAGATAGAATTTGACTAGTTTCCAGTTTACAAGTAATAAATGCATGAGAAAGTATCCAAATGAATTAATTATTGTTCCTGGATATCAATAAGATTCCAAAAATATCATCCCATGCTTCATATCATAAATTTGTGAGCCTATAAATCCTGTTTGGGAATCCTAAATTCGCACTAGCTGAGCTATCCTAGAAGGCAATTTTATGTATGTTTATGTGAGACTTTCTCAAATATATTTGAAACTTTATGGAATGATGTTTTAATTTTAAATGAATGTTATTAATTGATATTTAAACTCTATAAGTTCAGAAACACCCATCCCAAGCTTTCAGTTAAATATCTCTCCCATACTAGTCTGTATATGCTGAGTGGCCTGAGAGCTTTGGAGTAAATTGCAACTTGCTTCTCTTGAAACATCAATGGTGTCATTAATTTATGTATAGGTATAAAACCAAATCATTTCCTTCCACCCTTCCATAGCCTCTGATCTTTCCCATCCCCGGTAATTCTAGCTTCCCTAGCCATTGTTTTAATTAAATTTGAGAAGAAATGATTTTTTGTATCACTAACATAAGGTTGTACATTACAGTGGTATCAGATCATGTTCCTATGAACCTTCTCTTAATTTGATTCTATGAGTCGAAGAAGATAATTCAAAATCCAAGAAGAAATTTCCTTTGTCAGAAGGAGACGAGGAAGAGGAGATCAACTCCACTGAAGGAAAATGACAAGAAGGATCAGGTATGTCTCATGATGAGGATAAGGAAGAGTTCAAACTCTTTGTTCAAATCATGATGAAAGGGCTTCAATACATCTCTCTCAATATTGTTCAATTAGGAAAGGAAACCAAAGAGTTCTTAGCTCAGCAGCTAGGAGGAAAGGTAGGAGAAGGGAGTAGCAATGACACCCCACATGGCGAGAGGAAGAGAAATGGTGGCCATATTTTCTCAACCACTGGACCTCACAATCGCTCTGGTGAATTCAATATGGAGAATCCATCTTACTCAAGGCTTATTATGCCTAATTTTACTGAAGAACAAAGAGAAGAACCTGAGGGTCGAAATGGAGGTCTTGCTTCATGGGAGGACAAGTACATTGAGTGCCTTACACTGAATGAAGAATGCATAAGTACTCTACCATTGAAATACTTATGTGATATCCAATACAATTCCAACCCAATAGGAGGATTCAGAATGAAAAATCAGAATTTTGAACTCAGAAATTTCATTGGAAAGATTTCTTTACCCTATTTCAATGGTTCTAAAAAATGCACTACTGACTCTTGGATTCAGAAACTTGACACATATTTTCAGTTGAATCCTATGGATGAAAGAGATGCCATCAATATGGATACTCTACACTTATATGGAGAAGCAAATTATTGGTGGTTTCATGGCCTAAAGACTCTTAGGCATGACCAAGTAACCACCTATGAAGAGTTCACAAGAAGGTTGGCTGAAAGGTTTGAAATAAGGGATCCTGAGATCACCTTAAGGGAACTACCACATGTAAAACAAACTGGAACTCCATAAGCCTACATCTTTGATTTTCAAAAATTAGTTGTGATGGTCTCTGACATTTCAAAAGCTAGGCTAATTTTATTGTTCATTGAAGGGTTGTCAGAACCTTTGAAAGGCTTGGTGAAAGCCTACAGACCCAACACCTTGAAAGATGCACTAAGTCGAACCAGAGACTTGCAAGACTCTCTTCCAAGGATGATATTTCCACCAAGGACTGTTGGTCCTACTCAGTTCAATAACCAAAGGCCACCTATGAAGAGTCCTTCTGGAAATTTCAGAAAGGATAACTATGATAAGGATTGAGATGAGTTGATAAGAAGGAAGTTGTGCTTCACTTGTTAGGAGCCATGGGTTCCTAGGCATAGATGTTCCAAAGGCAAGGAACACTACATTGAGTTTTACTCAGAGAGAGAAGCTGAGAAGGAAGAATAAGAGGCCCCAATAAATGCAGAAGTGGCCTATGAGACCATAGAAGAAGAACCTACTCTGTAGGTGAGCAAGATTGCAGTACTCTCAGGAGTGCCTTGCTACCATACACTCAGATTCAAAGGAGTGGTTCAAGGACAATCAATCATTGTGTTAGTGAATGGAGGAGAAACACACAACTTCATTGATTCAACATTGGTTGAAAGAAGGAAGTTGCATACTAAAAAATTTGGTGGCTTCACTGTTATTATTCTAGCTAATCATTCTATGAACTATTATAGATGGATTCCTAAATTGCAGATTTGTATAGGAGAAGATACCGTTACAGATATTTTTTATGTTATTGATGTGGATGATACTAACTTGGTTTTGGGATTCCAATGGCTTCACTCCATTGGTAAGCATTCAGTAGATTACCAAGTTCCTGAAATGACATTCAAAGGAGAGAATGGTAAAGAGATAGTGTTGAAGGGAATCAACACTTATCCCAAACAAGTGGTAAGTGCACATAGTATGAGTTCCATTCTAAGGCATGGAGACATTGAGTGGGATGATGAATGCCTAATAACCCCTAAGGGAAGTGTTATTACACTACTTGTAGTTGTCCCTAAAGGTATCCCATCCAGGATGGTAGAGGAGATGGACAACTAAAGAGGTGACCCAAGAGATGCAACAGTTCCCAATCCAAGCTGGGTGTCATAATAACCGATGCACTCCACTTTAGATCAAGACTAATCAATATCAATGTGGAGACCCTAACCAATCAATGAATATTATCTAGCCCAAAGGTTCATAGAGAAATGTGTAAGTTGAGTTATAGAAACCAATGAGTGAGTTGTATTAAGTGGACCTACGAGTTTAATTGTGGTTGAAGAGGCTTAAGAGGTGACAAGTGTTTCAACCAATGAATGATTAGGGCCACTTAGGAAGCTCAATTGAATTATATCTAGTACCATAGAAATCACAACTGGGGCCCACTCCCTAAAATATGGAAAATTGTCCAAGTAGGGCCCACAAGGTCAAGTTAAAGGTGTGAAGGCACTAAGGGGTATGCAATGATGTAGATCTATGGATCTAAGATGAGATAGGAAACACCCACATATGGGATCTAGCAAAAGAACACCAGCTCCAAGGAGTGCAAATTGCCCCAAGGAGACTAGTGCCTTAGATCAAGGGCCAAATGGAGTCCAAATTTCACCAAAATGTAGATTGGAGTAGTTAAGGAAATTATAAAGGTGGGTTTGGAATGGCATGCCCCAATATGAGCTAGATATCCATAGATCTAGGATTGAAAATGCATCACCCAATGACCCAAGTGGGGCTCAACCCTCAAAATGAGGAATGGGGCCTGCAAGGAAAAAATTAAAGAGGTGAAGCACTAGGGTTAGGTTATCAAGATGGATCCATCCAAATCAAGCGAGATCTCACCTACCCATGTCAAGGAACTAGCCCAACTAGCCTCCCTCAAGGAGTGTGAATTGCCTCAAGAAGGGCTAGGTGCCTTGGGAAGTGGGTCAAATGGAGACCAATCAACACGAAACTATAGATCCAAATTGTTGTGGATACTATATAGGTTGGTTTTACATATATCCCCAATGCCAAGCTAGATCCAAGTAGATCTTAAAAAATGTAAACAGGAGGGTTTTGATTTTAAGGGTTTGATGACCAATGAAGAAGAAGAATAGATCTAGGTACATACCTTGCAGAACATACCTCAAATTCTTGTGGCCACTTTGAAAATTGATAGTATTCCCCTATGTATATATTCAAGAGTGAGATCTAGTGCTCCAAGCCAAAATGTCCTCCTCCAAAGATGGCCAAATCGTCCTCCTCCTACAAGACAAGATCAAGTTAGAAACAAGCCAAGTAGAAAAATTATGAAAATGACGAAGAGATGTAATAGAAAGCATAAACTATGTCATAAAGATACAATAATGATACTCCTTGTCACAAATATCAACCCAAGAGAAGATTTGTTGGTACCCCCCAACAATATCCTCCTTCAAATCGTCCTCCTCCTCACCAATTCGGCCTCCATACAGAAAAACAACTTGTATCCCAAGATCCACAATGATACATAGAGAAGATACTATATATTCAACTTGCAAAAGAATCCATCAAGACAAGAGAAGTAGATCCATTAATAAGTATTCTATTCTAATCTTCAAGAGCTCCAAAAGTCCTTTTACAATAGGGGGGTCTCCTCCTTATATAGGATAATAAAGACCAAAACCCTAAACCACAAAACCACTTTTTGAAATGAGTGGTTTATATTAAAAGATCTCACAATATAATCAATGGCTAAGATGAGACAATACATAATATCATATGGATCACTCAAAAGAGAGATGACGTCATAGCTAAAAGTGACTAAGTGAGGGTGACGTCATCCTCCAAAAGGGGATAAGATACATGAGCCCACCAAATATAACATGGGCATGACTCAAGACACACATGGTGGGGCTAGGAGGTATCAATCCTTCACAAGATCATCCCCATGTCAGAATTATATAAAATAATGGGACTATGACATGTCCACATAACAAAAATGATCAAAATCCTGTCTCCAAAACTGAGAGAGACATGCAGTAAAAGGCCTCCTGTGGCCACTGTGGACCCCATTGATTGATGCCAACTGATCTGGAAGATGGGGGGTTCACCCTGGAAGACCTCTGAGAATACCAAGTGCCAAAACCTTTCCTTAATTTCCTATATCGAATTCATTAATGACCCTTTTATTCCATTTTTAATCCTCCTGGAAAACCCTGAAACTACCCAAACTGCCACCCAGGGTGCTTACGCTATCAAACTGAGGACACCAGGTTGTCTGGAAGGGGGGCATAATGGTAAAAACAAGTGGCTGGACCACCCCTTCCCTACACATATCCCTAGGCAACGACTAGCCTCCAAGCCTCTACTGGACAGGTTGGATCAGCATGCCCAAAAATGGTCAACAGGTGGATAACTGCATCTATCATTCAGAATTTCCTGGAACTGAAAGATAAGTATCTCAATGGATCTAGAAGACCCAAATCTACTAGAAATGAGTAATCGTACACCATGGGTTGACATGTGGGGTCAACTGTAGGGTCCACCATACTCGGACAGTGTAAAATATGATGATCTGGAAATAATAATAAAACTGACCAACTGCATCAATCATCATCTGAAGCATATGTCGATCATATGGAATCACCAGTAGGTGTATGTGGGACCACAAATCATCATCCATAAGCACAAGTGGTCCATCTCATCATGGATTCCATGAATGACCATGGTCAAACTATGTTTGACTAGGTCAAAATGTCACCAAGGACAAGATTATAACAATAGACTAATACATGTTCCTTTAGTCACACTCATAGCTTAACATAAATTATAAACATCATTCTGTGGTAGTTAATACATATATATATTTCAATGTTATTTATATTTTACTTGCACAAAATATTTAATGACAGACTCACCCATTGGACATGGCCTAACCCAAGGAAGGGATTTGTCTATAACTAGAGGATTCAGAATTCTTGTTTTCTTTGGTTTTTCCTTGCACTTGTGCTCCTTTGTCCACTGCGCAATGATACCCGAGATTAATTCTTCCAGAATGTGTTGATTTTGAAAAATTTATGAGTTGCAAGCCCACCAAATACCATAAATAAAGGATGCTGGAAGTGCAGTGTAAGGGCGTACCGATCTATCATTCCACCATGACTAGCATTTTTGTTCCAAGGAATCTCCTTTGAGAAAAGATTGAGGATTAAAAGATTTATCGTTGTCTTCCACACCTTCTCTGCATAAGGGAAGTAAACAAAAAGATGAGTTCTTGTCTCATCACTGTTTCGACATAACACACATCGGCTAGGTCCCTTCCATCCTCTTTTCATGAGGTTATCCAATGTTAAAAGTTTGTTTCTGAGAGCAAGCCAAAGTGTTAACTTAGATTTTAATGATCTAGATGCCTTCCACAAGGTGTTCCACCACCATTTTGTTACACTAACAAAGGATTTTCTTACCTTTGTTTCATATCCAAGTTTTGCAATATAATCCCCTATAGAAGAGTTTTTTTACTAGACCAAATTGTCTTCTACTCCTTCCTTTAAACAAATAAAACCAACATTTAAAAGGGCTTTGAAGGAATTCCATTCCTCTGCTTTGTCTCCTTCTAACCTCAGTTCCTCCATGAATTTCCATTCAGTTACGATTTAATCATCAGAAAGTATGCTTTTAGAATCACTTAGAGTGTGAATTCTGAGACCCTTAAGTTCACTTAAGGTTCCATCAGAAAGCTTGAAACTATTTCCTACTCCTATCCACGGGTCTTCCCCAATCCACACTTTTTTACCATTGCCTACAGACCAAGCCATCCAATCTCTTATCAAAGGGAAGGAAATAACTAAGGCTTTCCACCCTATGGAGCCAAATTTGAAGGATTTGATAGGAGACCTTATCCAATCAAGTATCGAGGAGTTTGGGAAATATTTTGACACCAAAACTCTGCCCCAAAGAGAAGAAGGATTTTTAATTAAACGCCAAAAGGACTTGGCTACCAAGGATTGGCAGAATAAGAAGGTATTTTTGACTCCCAATCCACCAAGAACTTTCAAGTTGGCTACTGTATCCCATTTGACTAGAGGGATACCATCACTTTGTTTACTGGCAGTCCACAAAAAGGAGAAGAATTTATTCTGAATTTTGTGAAGAATTCCAACTGGGATATAGGCAATAGAAGCCCAGTAAACTGGAATACTCTGGATGACAGCTTTGATTAGTACCAATCTTCCTCCTCTGGAAAGGAACCTATTTTTCCAATAGTCGATCCTGCTTTCCACCTTCTTGTACAACCAGAGCCAATCTTTGAATGAGTAAGAATTAGGCCTAATTACAAATCCAAGATATTTGTTAAATTTTGAGCATTAATTCACAATACTCTTGGATCTTGACTGAGAGAATAACATATACAGTATATCAATGCATAACAATCACAATAAGCATGACAAGCATCACAAGAATCAAAAGCATGAGAGACAAGAGACACAGAGTTTTCGTGGGGAAAACCCTAAGGTGAAAAACCCCACAACTTCCTCACAGATAGAGAGAGCAATGGCTCAACCAAAGTACAACCAAAATACAATGAGATAGTCTCATAGTAGCAGATGATCCTCCTCCTCACTAGTGCACCACTTTCTGAGTGAGAGAAGTGTGAGTTTCCGAGTGGTCAAAATTGAGATCTCCCGATCTCTATTTATACTAACCTGTTTGCCCAGTGACCTTATGGGGCCGACTTGTCTAGCTAGGTACATCCACAATATAATATATATTTCAGGGCCGACCCCACACATGGTGGTCTAATAACCCGTCGCCAAGTACACACACTTGCGACACTTTTCAATACACATGACGACACTTCCTTATAGAGGAATAACACATCTCTTATAAGGGTACAATAAATATATATGAAATACATAGATGAAATACATTCCGAAGTTACATATACATCAACACTCCCTCTTAACTAGGAAGGTATTTCTCGACACAGATCTGCTAGACAAGTCTTCTTCTCAGGATCATCGTCATCGATGCATCGTCATCATCATCGTCACTGCTGCTGCTATCTCAACCAATCTCTGACTCTACTCGTCATAGGAAGTTCTACAGAGCCAGTCCTTTTTCATATTGGATGTAAGCCCACCACCTGTAGGTCTTCATCATCACTGGCCATACTGTGGAAATCTCAGGACTTATTACATGCGTCACAAAACCTTAAAAGAGTCTCTTGACTAGCAAGAACCCTAAAGAGCATCTGAGACCTTTTTCATCCTGTCCAGATCTCTAGGACTTATTACATGTGACCCCACCACAAAACCTCGAAAGAGAATCCCAGGACAGATTACGAGCACACAGCTCAACCTTTCAGATCTCCCAGGGCACAAATTACATGTGGTCACCACAAAACCTCGAAAGAGCATCCCAGGACTGATTACGAGCAGAAGGCTCAACCTATTGGATCTCCTAGGGCACAAATTACATGTGGTCATGGAAAAACCTCGAAAGAGAATCCCAGGACTGATTACGAGCACACAGCTTAACCTATCGGATCTCCCAGGGCACAAATTACATGCCATAGGACAAAACCTCGAAAGAGCATCTGCCAGATATCCCAGGGCACAGATTACATGCCATAGGAAAAACCTTGAAAGACTATCCTGCAGATCTCCCATGGCACAAATTATATGTCCTCCCAAGAAAAACCTCGAAAGAGCATTTGCCAGATATCCCAGGGTACAAATTACATGCCATAGGAAAAACCTCAAAAGACTATCTGCAAATCTCCCAGGGCACAAATTACATGCTTATCTGCACAACCTGTTCCACAGCCATAGAGTATCAACCTGATACTCACCATACATCATCATCATGTACACATGATCATCCTGATCATCATCACTACAACATCCTGCTGCATGTCATCTGGAGCAACATCCTGAAGCTCGTCATCCATGATCATCCTAATCATACAATGTATCCACCTGATACAAACACAAGTACATGATCCACCTGATCATACATGATACATATCAACATACATGATCTACCTGATCATACAATGTATCCACTTGATACATATACAGATACATGGTCCAAGCATCCAACATGATGCATATACAAAATACATACAGATGATCCAACCGATCATATCCAGCATCCAACATGATGCGTACATACATATAAATGATCCAACTAATCATATCCAACATCCAACATGATGCATACATACATATAAATGATCCAGCTGATCATATCCAACATCAACATGATGCGTACATACATAGAAATGATCCAACTGATCATATCCAGCATCCAAAATGATGCATATACAGAGCAATAACTAGAGCATCGTCCTGATGCTCATCATCCAACGCTTACATCCACAGCCATGTGAAGGATCCTCCTTCCAACATGCTTGGAATGGCTTCTGCAAATGTGTCCATCACTTCTTCCTTGAAGTGTCATCAATCTAAAGAACACCAAGCCTCTCCCTAAAGTACTCGAACTTCACCCTGGCTAGTGGCTTTGTCAGCACATTTGCAATTTGCTTGTCCGTCACAACATACAGGAGCTTCACATCTCCTCTTTGCACCATATCCCTGATATAGTGATATTTGATCTCTATGTGTTTCGACCTGTCATGAAACACTGGACTCTCAGACAGCTTCACACAACTCTGGTTATCACAAAAGATACCAGTAGCATCCAACGTGAGATAAAATAACTCAGACAGTAGCTTCCATAGCCATACTGCCTCACAACTAGCTGAACAGGCTCCAACATACTTTGCCTCAGCTATACTCAGTGCTAAGAAGGACTGCTTCCTGCTAAACCAAGAGATCACACCTGATCCCATATTGAAGCAGCATCTAGATGTGCTCTTCCTATCTGCAGCACTGCCAACCCAATCTGAATCAACATAACCCTGCAGGTTAAACTTTTGATTCGCTTCATACTTGAGCCCATAATCCACTGTACCCTTCAGGTACCTCAGAACATGCTTTACAGCAACCAGGTGAACACTCCTTGGATCTGTCAGGAACTGGCTCAATGTGTTCACCTCAAAGCAAATATCTGGTCTCATGTTCATTAGGTACATCAAGGACCCAATCATTTGATGATACATAGAGACATCAACTGGCTCAGATGAAGCATCACATAGAAGCTTTAGATTCGATGCCATAGGTGTGTCCATGGCCTTGCAATCCATCATCCCAAATCTCTTCAGGATATCTACTGTGTACTTCCCTTGACCAAGGAAGATCCCACCTGCACCCTGCCACACCTCCATACCTAGGAAATAATGCATCATTCCCAAATATTTCATATCGAACTCGACAGCAAGCTTCCTATTAGTATCTGCAATCAATCTGTCATCTCCTGTTACAAATAATTCATCCACATACAGGAGTAGAATCACAGGATTCCCTTCCTCAACCTTGTAGTAAAGGTTGGAATCCGCTTTACTCTTGGTAAAGCCCAAACTAGATAGGAAACTGTCCATCCTACCATACCAAGTTTTGGTATCTTGCTTCAAGCCATACAAGGCTTTCTTCAATCTACACACATATGACTCCCTGTCATGTATTTCGAAACCGAGTGGCTGCTCCACATATACTTCCTCTTCAACTACACCATTCAAGAAAGCAGTCTTGACATCCATTTGGTGTATTTTCCATTTTGTTGTTGCAGCGAGGGCAAGTACTGTTCTGATGGAAGTATACCTGGATACAGGTGCAAAAGTTTCTTCATAATCTATTCCCTCTTTCTGAAAGAAGCCACGAGCTACGAATCTTGCTTTGTATTTTTCTACGCTGCCGTCTGCAACATGCTTGATTTTGTAGATCCATTTGGAAGTCACAACAGACTTCTCTTTAGGTCTTGGGACAACATCCCAAACATCATTCTTCATTATTGATTGGTATTCCTCAACCATGGCATCCTTCCATTCTTTCTTTTCCGCTGCTTCTTCATAACTGGAAGGTTCTTTGTTCATAATGTCACAGAGTAAAGCAACATAGCTGGTATGTGATCTGGTTCTCTTCTTTGCTCTGTGTTCTTCTTCTGGAATGCCAAATCTTTCTGCATCTTGAATGAGATCTCTATCCCATGTAGGTTTCCTCTTGTGAGAGTTATCCTCACGGTGTGGATCTACAAGTTCTTGTGGATCTTCAAACTCACGAACAACTTCTGGAATTGCTTCAGTCATGGTAGTGTCTTGAAATCTAGTTTCCTTAGGTTCTTCATAAACTTCAATAGGTGCCTTCCTTGATTTGATGAATGCTGAGTTTTCATCAAATGTTACATCCCTGCTGACATCAATCTTCTTGAACCCTGAAAAGTATATTCTGTAAGCCTTCGAGCTTTCACTGTAACCCACAAAGATACCCTTCTTTCCTGAAGGATCTAGTTTGGTCCTATTTTCCTTTGGGACATGGGTGTATACTGGACAACCAAATATTCTGAGATGGCTAACTTCAGGTTTCCTACCAGAAAAGACTTCTTCTGGAGTCTTGTTGTCCAATATCTTGTGGGGTGTTCTGTTCTGCACATATACAACTGTTCTAGCTGCTTCTGCCCATAGATGCATATGTAGATCCTGGTCATGTAGCATTGCCCTTGCTTCTTCCATGATTGTTCTATTCTTCCTTTCTGCAACTCCATTTTGTTGGGGATTATAAGGAGCAGTCAACTCCCTCTTAATCCTTGAATCACTGCAAAGCTTCTTGAAGTCACCTAAGGTGAATTATCCACCATTGTCGGATCTAAATGTTTTGATCTTCTTGTCAGTTTGATTCTCCATCAAGGTTTTGAATTCCTTGAACTTATCAAACACCTCATCTTTGTTCTTCAAGAAGTATACCCAAGTCTTCCTGGAGAAGTCATCAATAAATGAGACATAGTAAACATACCCGCTTAGAGAACTGGATGACATAGGACCACATACATCTGAGTGGATGATCTCCAGTATATCTTTTGCCTTGCTTTCACTGCTTGGGAAAGCCTTCTTAATGTTCTTACCTTTTTCACATCCTTTGCAAACACCTTCATGTTTGGTCTTGATTTCAGGAAGACCCTCTACAACCTTGCTTGCAATTGGAAGTGCCCTATAGTGCATATGAGCAAGCCTTCTATGCCAAAGTTCACTTGGCTCCATGGATTCATGCACCATGGCATGTTCAGGTTGTCCCTTCAATTTATACAAACCTCCCTCTTGCTCTCCAATCACTACTGCATCATCTATGGTCTTTCCCTTTGGCCACATTAGGACTTGGCCATCCATAAATGCAACCCTCATACCTTTTGCATCCAAAGCAGAGATGGAGAGTAAGTTCTTCTTGAGCCCAGGTACATAAAGGACTTCTTTCATCGTCAAACATTTTTCAGAATCTAGGTTGTAGGAGGCTTCACCACTTCCCTTGATTGGGTATTGATAATCATCCCCAAGTTTCACCTTATGGAGTGATTCATGTTCAGATATATTCACAAAAGATTGCTTAAACCCAGTCATGTGTTTTGAAGCCCCACTGTCAATCAACCAATCATTACAACCATGCGAGATAGTACCTATGAGAGCATAAATTAGAGCATACTCTTCTTCACTTGATGAGTCATCATCACTCTCACTTTCTGCCCTAGCCTTCTTCTTTGGGGGTTCATCATCTTTGGTAGCATGAGCATGATATCTTCTTTTGTTATTCTTCTTCTTGTTGTTGAAGTTGTTGTTGTTGTCTTTCTTCTTCTTGGGACAATCTGAAGCAAAGTGTCCCTTCTCATTGCAATTGAAGCATTTGACATCTTTCTTATCTTTATGATAATGGTGGTGTGAGAATTTCCTGTTATGAGATGATTCCTTCTTGGACTTGCCTTTCCTAGCATGTGCTGTGAGAGCTTGATCTTCATTTCCCATCTTTTCTTCTCGGGCCACAAGCCTAGCTTCTTCTTGAGAGCATTCTTCCCGCAATCTGTTGAAGGAGATCAACTTCTTCCTTGCACAAATTCCTTGAATAAAGGAATCAGATGACCTGGGTAGGCCATTTAGAGTGGTCATCACCACTTCACCATTCTCCACCATTTCATCCACTGCTTCTAGTTGTTCCTTGATCTGGGAGACCCTTGAAAAATAAGATTGAATGGTTTCTCCATTCTTAAACTTTACTCCTTTCAATTGGTTCCACAGGGTCATCTTCCGATTTATGTTCTTCCCTTCAAATATCTTGGTCAAAGAATCAAACATCTCCTTGGATGTCTTTAGAGAAGACACATGGGGTATGAGATGGTCTTTGATAGAATTAGAAATGATTCTCTTTGCCTTGACCAAGTTCTTCTTATGCAATACTTTACCCTCTTCATCCTCTGGGATAGGGATGTCTTCTTTTACATATGAGTCCAACTCATTCTCTTCCAGGATTAACCCAATCCTATACTTCCAAGCTCGGAAGTTATCAACCCCTTCAAGCTTATCCTCAAGCTTGGCGTGGTGAGACATATTAAAGAGTACTTCAAATGGAAATAGAAAATATTTAGGTCTTACCACTTGAAATACTGAAAACTGGATCTAGTCCCGAATTAGGGTTTGTCGAAAAAAACCCTAAAAATTCAAAATGTGAATTTCAACTTTCTGAAAGGATAGAAAGATGCGCCTTAATGAGCTGATCAGCCTGGTGTATTCAAAATTTGAGATCAGCAAAGCTTTACCCTTCAGATTTTCCTTTTTGTCCTCCCGGGTTCACTAGGAGAGCCCTGAATGAGGGTTTAAGTTTCCTGGAGATCTACCTAGCCAAAAATCTTGATCCAAAGCTCTAAACTTCGATTTTTGCAAGGAGCTTCCAGCTATGTCTTCAGAGTTCAGAAATTCCTATTTTTGTGGAAACCCTAATTTTTAGGGCCAAATCTGAAAATGCTCAGAATTGAATTCTAATTGGACAAATAAATTCTCCTTGATGAGTAGAGTCAATCTACTATACTTATTTTCCAAAATCTGTGGAGAGAAACCCAATAAACAAGAAACTCAAGTTTTCGTCACTGCAAAATGTCTTCTTCTCAGGTTAGCTCTGATACCATGTTAAATTTTGAGCATTAATTCACAATACTCTTGGATCTTTACTGAGAGAATAACATATACAGTATATCAATGCATAACAATCACAATAAGTATGACAAGCATCACAAGAATCAAAAGCATGAGAGACAAGAGACACAGAGTTTCCGTGGGGAAAACCCTAAGGTGAAAAACCCCACAACTTCCTCAAAGATAGAGAGAGCAATGGCTCAACCAAAGTACAACCAAAATACACTGAGATAGTCTCCTAGTAACAGATGATCCTCCTCCTCACTAGTGCGCCACTTTCTGAGTGAGAGAAGTGTGAGTTTCTGAGTGGTCAAAATAGAGATCTCCCGATCTCTATTTATACTAACCTGTTTGCCCAGTGACCTTATGGGGCCGACTTGTCTAGCTAGGTACATCCACAATATAATATATATTTCAGGGCCGACCCCACACATGGTGGTCTAATAACCTGTTTCCAAGTACACACACTTGTGACACTTGTCAATACACATGATGACACTTCCTTATAGAGGAATAACACATCTCTTATAAGGGTACAATAAATATATATGAAATACATAGATGAAATACATTCCAAAGTTACATATACATCAACAATATTTAAAACCTTATGTTAAGGGTTTTAAAGGGAAGGGGATTTCCACTTCTAATATGTTCCTTGTTGCAGTTGATAAATAATTCTCTTATAAAATATACTTCCCAGTGTTTATGAACATCGTAGTGGCCTTTGTATAGAGATCTAAGATCTATTTCATTTCCTTGTAATTCTTTAGAGATCCCTCTCCCATCATTAAAACATCATCTACAAACAAAATGTGAGTAAGCACTTCTGTCTCTGTGACCTTGATTCCTTTGAAAGAACCAGTTTGTTTAGCATGAGTAATCAATCTACTCAAGGCATCTGCTACCAGGAGAAAAAGAAAAGGGGATAGAGGGAACCCTTGTCTGATACCTCTTGGTTGTCTGAAGAATCTAGAGGGTGAACCATTTATGAGGACCATGAAAGAGGAAGATTGTATACATCTCATAATCTAGTTTATTGTTTCCGGAGCAAAACCAATCTGAATTAACAACAACCTCAGAAAAATCCAACTTACTCTATCATAACCTTTAGAAAGGTATAACTTTAGAACAAGTGCTTGAGATTTGTTCCTGTGAATGGAGTGAATTTACTCTTGGGGTAAGGAGACCGTATCATGGATTTTTCCATTGTGAGGAAACCCATACTGCTTTGGGGAAATTATCTTACTGAGGATGGGCTTCAACCACTGTGCGATAATTTTGGCAATGATTTTATAAACTACATCACAACAGGAAATAGGGAGAAAGTCTTCAAAGGAGGAAGGTTTATTTTTGGGTATTAGGGAAAGAAAAGTAGACTTAAGTTTGCCTAAAACCTTTCTTGCATACTGTGACTCCCTAACAGCTTTCAACAAATCAAGTTTTATGGTTTCAAAAAAACCCTGAAAGAGTTCAATTGTGAAACCGTCAGGTCCAAGACTTTTTTCTTTTTGAAAGGAAAAAGCAGTCTTTTCCAGCACTTCTTCTGAAATTTCCTTGGTTAAATCTTCATTCATTTCTTCATTAAGGAAAGTGGGGAATAGTCTTAATACCTGTAATATCTCTTGTATAGGGCATCCTTCTGGTTCAGAAAAGAGGGATTTGAAATAATTATTTCCAGCTTTCGCTTTATCCTCAAAGGTACTTAGAATATTTTCATTCCCATCCTTAAAGTATGGAATCGAGTTGACATTTTTCCTATGCGAGGCAAACCTGTGAAAGAATTTGGTGTTGTTGTCACCTTCTAAAATCCATATTTCCTGACTTTCTAGTCTCCACAACTGTTCTTCTTTAGCCATTAAATCTTCCCTCCTTATTTCTAACTCTTTAACTGACTTTAATTCCTCCTCAGAGAAAGTTCCTGAGCTATTGTCTATGTAGATTCCCTTCAGCTTGGCCTCTACTTCTTTTAGAAGTAACTGTTGATTTGAATTATAGGTCTTTTCCAAGAGTTTTGAGACCTTTTTTGAATTTAAGAGGTTGTTCCAGAGTTGTTTCATAAAGGACTCAGAAGATTTAATCTGAAGAGGAGTCCAGGAATCCTCAATTAACTTTAGATACTCAACTTCTTTTAGACAAGATGGATTGAACTTAAAGGGAGAAGGAGGATTTTTAAAATATTTTTCCAATGAGAGAAGGATTGGAAGGTGATCTGATAACCCTCCAACCTCCACCCAAGACTTCACTGCTAGCGAGCCAGCAACCAAATCATTTGAAACCAAGAATCTATCCATACATTTTGAAATGGCATGTTCCCCAATCCTATTATTCCTCCAAGTAGGTTCCAGTCCTAAAGGATGTACATTCAGCAGACCATTAGAATCAATAAAGGATCTAAAAAAATTACTTTAATTGTCTGGGTGAACTGATGTGCCCCAGACCTCCCTTTCTGAGACCGTGAAATTCCAGTCCCCACCTAAGACCATCTTCCTAGATTCTAGCATTCCTAAGGACAGGAAGGCTTCCCAAAAAGGCCTTATGTTCAAGTATGGTCCGTAGACATTGAAAAAGGAGTAAACTTCACCAGAGCTTAAATCTTCCCACATTGTTTTCAAAACTGTCTCAAATTTTTCGGTCTTGAATTCTTTAAAGGGTGGAGACCATGCTGTTAACAAACCTTCTGAGTGCCTGATTGAACTTATGTGAGCAAAGGACTAGTCCATGAGCCAAGGTTCTACAGCCTCTTGAGCTTTGTCTCCTTCCATCATAATTTCCTGAATGAAGATGACCAAAGGATTTAGACTTCTGATCAATATTTTAAGATCTTTTTTCTTGGGGGAGCTCCCTAACCCTCATATATTGAAAGATATACAAATCATTTATGAACCCCTGTTTGGGCTAACCCTACTCTACGGGCCCTTTTAATAGTTTTATGTTTTCCAGTACGAACCTCCAATTCAACTTGAGATTTGGCTTTTGAAATGAGTGATTTCCTTCCTAACACCACTCTAGGCATATCTAGCGCTAGTCCTCCTTTCGAGGAAGATTCTCCTTCTTCCATATTTTTTTTTTAGATATAGTGTTGTATGTTTTGTGTTTGACCCAAGGACGGGGGTTCCCTAACATTCTCCTATGACTTTGCCACATTAGAAATGCCTATCTTTAGGCTACCCGAAGACTTACCCTCCAGAGACTCTAGGATGGGTGAAGGGAAGTTCTTGTTTGTGTTATCCAAATCCGGGGGAACCAAAGGGAAATCAAATAATTATGATTTGTTAGGGGAGAGGTGCGTAGAAAAAATGGGAAAAACAAAAGTGGAAGAAACAAAAGGAATCTTTTCAATTGAACCGACGTCAGCAACTTTTGAAGGGCCAACACCTTTTCACATACTGATGTCTTCGGAACAAAGCTTCTGAGCAAGCTTCTTTATCCATTTTTTTGTAATGCCCAAAGATTTCAGATTCGAAGGACAACCATTAGCCATATGGCCGACCTGTTGACATATAAAGCTTCTGAAAGGTATTTTCCAATAATCCAAGCGTTGTTTCCATATGCTACCATTCAATTCCAGCTGAATTTATTCATACAGACCATCCCTGATGTCAAGTTCTATCAAATTTTTGCACATCTTCTATCCACTTTTAGCTCCCAATTTTCTTCTAAAGAGATGAATATCCCTAATTTTCCACCAACTGCCTCCAATATTTCCTTCTGCCAAAACATCAAAGGGAGACCAGGCAGTAAAGTCCATACTTGCTGAACATTATGAGGTTCTCTGGCTGCTTTGAAGTCAACCTGCCATTTTTTTAGTATTAAGCCAGAAGGTCCCCAATTCCAATTCCTATTCAACAATTTTTGTCTTTTAGTTTCATATTTAACGCTAAACAAGATCCATCCCTGCGTAAGAATATGGAACTGAGGCATGTCATTTAGTAGAGGGAACTAGTTGCATGTGATCCATGTCCTTAAGGTGTCTTCTCCAATGGATTTACCACAGAAGTGTCCGACCAAAGCCAAGGAAAGGTAATCTACTATGCCAATTTCCTTACCGACTGATAAAGAGGCCGGCTTCTTCTTCGCATGCGTACCCTTAATATGTACAGAACCATTATTATTTTCTAGCGTGGAGAGGCTTGGGGCTGTTATTTCCTGTGCTGATGGAGTAAACGGAGAAGCCTTCTGCATTGCAGAATCAAGGACCATCACTTCATGTTGAGCCGCAGAGACATCATCGTCTTGATGTAAAAAGATAGGTACTCTAGGTGACTCAGTGTCATAATCAACCATATCCGAATACATCATGAAGTTTAGCAAGATTAAAACATAAAAACATTAATATCGCCACCTTTGGGACTGTTGTACGGAATTCGCTTCACCGCAAATCAGAATTACTCCCCCCCGAAGTCAGAGACCCCTTATATATATATATATATCATAGTATTACATTGAATTTACTTCTGGTAGTATCCTTCACTCACCCAAAAACACATTATGAACTTCATTGGATAACAGGTGTGTGGGGTTTATTTATCATATGGAACACGCACTAGTTGTTTTTTCCAAAACATAGAAAAGTTGTGTATGGGGGTCAGCGTTCGAATTTGAACCCTTCCCAGCCTTTCCAAAGGGTTCTATCCCTTCCTACAAGTGTAAAGTTAAAATTGCCCTTCAAAATAAAAATCAAATCTGAATTTTAACCTTCCAATTAAGAATGACATAATTTATATCAACATTTCAAAAGAAGGGAAACATTTGAAATTACCCATCCATATATATTTCAATTTTTATGTTGAAATTCCTATGCTATAAAATTCGACCCATCATTCAAAATATTGGAAATATCATAAATTATAATCACTCACTC
Organism: Larix kaempferi; assembly: GCA_027924585.1. NCBI lineage: Eukaryota > Viridiplantae > Streptophyta > Pinopsida > Pinales > Pinaceae > Larix > Larix kaempferi. Next base: position 1,747,709 of record BSBM01000282.1, read on the forward strand.
ACTCATGTCATGCACTCACTGCTCAGTTGTGCAAGATGACAAGTGATGACTCACGACCATGAGTCAGTAGCCACCGAAATTTAACTCTGACTCCCAAGTCACTTCAGGATGATATCTAAGGTATAATAATTTGTCAATGACTACAGATATAACAACAAAGAATCACTACTAGTCTACTACTAGGCCCAAAATGAACCTAAAACTTTGCGCCTACTACCTATGTGAACTTGGCTACCAATGTCCACTCATTTTTTCATCAAAATGAAATTCAAATGGTCGGTTTGATGAGGCCGCCTCTACAAGACTTCATTTCCTTCATGAATGTCACAAACTCATGAACACTCTAAACAACAGTCAATGGCATCCAACTAGCACCACAAACCGTGTAAAGGTTGATTTATGCATTGATAGAGAGAGGTGGCACTGGGGACGTGATATGGAGAAAAAATGAGTTAGAAAAAACATTTGAACCAAAGCATCATAATGGTTATTAATATAATTAAAAAAAACATTTTTTTTCTTAGAAATAGTCTTCAATTTGATTGGGTCAAGGCGTAGAGACAACCATAAAATATCAAATGTGCAAAGACGCAAAGAGTAAGAGACAACTATCAGTAAGTCTTAAATTAAATTTATCATATAAATCTTTAATTGGCACTATCAACTGAGAATGACATGTTGGGTTGTTATGATCTTCTTATCAGTCCTTACCAATGTGATTGTAAGGCACTCTTTGAAGGTGAAGTCCATAATTTTAAGTCTTCTTCCTCATTCTCATGCCTTTTGGTAAGACAATAAGGAGGGTAGTGGCCCGCACCAGCATTGAAAATGGTTTTGACATAGAGGTAGATACATTAATTATTTTCATTAAATAACTTAAATTTCATGTGAGTGATCGCAAATTCCCTTAATCGTGGATTGGTACAAAAAACAACAAATTTTAGAGCTTCGAGCTCTTAATTATTCACATCTCGAATTTTCTCAAATAGAGCCATGAACAAACTTCTTTGGGTGTTCTAGTTCAATTTAGAAGACAGATTGTCAAGACTCAAACATGAAGCCTAGTTGCAAGACTCTGGTTCTCTTAGGCTTGATTCCATTTCCCCTCCATCCCATACCTGTAAGTTGTCCCAACAAGTGTTGAATAATAAAATTTGATGCCCCAGCCCGTGTGATGCTAGCATTGCTAACTTGCTTAGTATGGAGGATTTTTTTTAATGTTTTATAAGCTATGTATTATTTTTCCTTAGGTGTCCAATTCCCATCATTCTTACATCTCTCAAGCTTGAATGGATTCCCTCTCTTCAATTTGAATTAAGCTTTTGGTTGGTTTTATGTATTTTTTGGTTGTAAGTTTATAATAGTCTCGTTTTTCTTAGTGGCTTTATTTTGTACATAGTTAACAGTAAGTAATTTCCTCATGGTTCTAGTTTTATTTTAAGACTATATCTAGTTACAACATCGTGCACTATGCATAAGATCAAGCAGATGCCCTAATATGGTTATTGCATAGTCTAAGTAGTTTTTTTGTATAATAAAGTGTGCTCCAACTCACAAAAATACAACATAATAGTTGTTATTTTAATGAACTGTAAAATTAATGTTACATATATGTCAAGTTAATGTGTTCAAATTAGGTTTTATTGAAATATACATTTTTTCATGTGCATAGTAAGGAGTGCTTAATTGTTTAAGATTGTAAAAATTTGGATGGACAATATATTTTTTTTTGAATTTTTGGGGGAAGGGTTTAGCTAATTTATACTTGTCAATTGAAGTATAATTATTTTTATTACCCTTCATCTTTAAAGGGCTCCAAGAACAAATATCCTTCCGATTGAAATTAAGACCCACACTTCAAATTTGATCACTAGTGGGGGTTGGTATAAATCCATTTTTTGCTTCATCGCTATAACATATAGCAAACAAAGAGGATGCCATGTCAGTAACAAGTGCAAGGATTAGAAAGTGAAATCTGGATCACATGGTAAAACAAACATTGTGGTTGCATTAACAACAATATGTACACGTGGCCTCTGTACCCACACCATTATATTTAGTGCCCAAGAGTCTTTGTTTTCACTAAGTGCTCTTATTACAATTCCAACTTCAAGCTTAGTTGAATTGGAGAGAATATATTAGATTGCAATTAATGGACCACAACAATCACATTTACTTAACCAGCTACTAGTGTTATTTGAAATTTCACTTCAGGTAACATTATTTAAAATTTAGCTAAAGGCATACAAAACAAAAAACTACACGTTGACTTCTGTACGCAAGCAAACATCAATTAAAAAAGAACATGAATATGAGATCTCTATAATTCTCTCAACCATCAAGGCGTCCTCACCTTGGTTTTTACATGATGATATAGAATAATGAAGATATGAGTTTATTTTGCATCTACAGGCTCCATACCAACATCCATCCAATGAAACATAAAGCCAATAATAAGTCTATATTAAATGCAACGCCCACAAATGATGTTGTTGTTCCTTCTGTTCCTCGTGCAACATGCAACATAAACATAAACAAAAAAAGTAGATCCAAGGAATAAAATCCCTGGGAGATTATAGCATGCATTGGTTCTTTTTTGCAAGTTGTATGAAACCTCACCTGACGATGAAATGTTGAGTTTAGTTCCTTCAGCGGTCTGCTTCAAAAAGTTATTTCATTGTGTATTTGTCTATTGAGGTTAGTAAATGGTTGTTGTGGTGTAATAAAGGATCCAAATCTTGGGTCATATATATATATAAGTCAAATATGTATGTAAGCTCTGAAGATTTTGGTTATAAAGAAATCAATTTGGTGTACAGGGTAGGAAATTATTTGGACCTGTTGATTCTCTAATTGTATTGATATTAGCTTGTAGATGTCAATGTGAGTATTTGAGCTTGTATATGTCGAAATTTTGGGAAATGTGCTTCCCACGGGGGCTTCACTAGAAGGCAATATAATATCACGTTCATTCATATTGGGGTATTAAATAATCATGAAAACATAAAAATTATATTGCTTATATATTAAGGGGCAAATGGTTTTGTTATTTAATGTAACAATACAAAATACTTTGGGGTCTTTTTTATATGGGCGGGATGACAAATATCCACCAAATGGAGATGGCGGGATCACGGCCAGATGAGAAATCGGGTTGAGGCAAGGCTTAGGCTTACCAGTATGCAAGGAAATTGTGTCTTGAGGCATGCTTGAGGCCAGGGGTTTCATGGTGAAGAGGGTTTCCAGTTGATCATAGTCGAGAGACAGTTCTCATTGACAACCAATTGCTACCAATAGCACTTAGCCAATTGTTACCAATAGCCTTGGGAGGCTCTAAGATTCCAGGGCCTATTAGAGGACCTCGATAGACCTTGGGGGCTTGAATACCCAACCACTCATGCCTATTATAGGCCTTGGGAGGTTTAGTCAGCCTCCTAGAGCTTGTTACAGGCCCTGGGGACTTGGATACCTAGCCCAGAACAGGCTTAGTCAGCGATTGGGGAACTACAACATGCAATCTAAATGTTGTACTATGTGCATTGGTTCTAGTGACATACAAGAAGTGATCTCCTATCTCTTCATTAGACCATTAGATGTTGCAAATCATAATGATATGTGGTTGAGTAATTGCATTGTGGGTGAAGTAATGTGCATCCACAATATACATCAAAAGAAGCAAGGTGCATTGTAGAATGCATGTGGGGTCATAAGAGGGTCATCATATCAATATACTAGGTAGAAATATAAAGGGGTATAAAAAATGTTAATGAAAAAATTGATACATACAATATCTAGTGAAAATAAGGGTTTTTTTAAATTGGGAAGGCATATTGGGAGGGGGTTAAAAAAATGATTTTGGAAGGTATTTTCCAATATTTGGTGAAATTAGGGGTATTGTTTCATATGCCATGAATGAACGTGCTATGATAGCAGTTTATTGAGTGAATCCCCCATGGTGCTTCCATTTATTATCTTTCAGAAGAGAAAAGTATTCATGTATTCATGAGATGTAATTGCTCTTGGTGTGAGTGAGGGTATCGCACTATAAAACCCGTCCCTTGCACCCGTTGTTCACTGCACATAACCATCATTGACTACACATAGAAGCATTAACTAAAGTCATTGTTAACAAAATCTATTCACTAACTGCACAAAGCACCATTATTTTCAAAAGAAAGAGAAATGATTGTACCCATTGTCTATGCACTTTTATTAGTTGCATGGACACTAGCCCTAGAGTTCAGGCCTATAGAGTGAAAGCCATAGTTAGTGCCTTAAGCTTGTACTAGCTTACGTCTCTAGAGTTCAAGCAGCCTTTCTACTAATAATAGAGACATAGTATTTTGTCTATGCCCTGTGGTTTTTATGGTGCTTACTTCCTAGAATGAGCTTCAGTCTTACAAGTAAGTTCCATGCACTTTAGACATACTTAAGATGCTCCATGGTAAGAAGCCTTAATAGACTCTCTTAGTCCATGCACTTAGTTCTGAATTCCTTAGAGTTCTAAATATATATGTTTTGTGAAATCCATATCAATGATGCTAGTCGATTCTGTTTTGGAGATGTCTTTTTGTAAGTTTTGGAAAATCGATGCATTTATTTTGTTAATTGAATCCATGTTCAATTTATTCCTTATGTTAACCAATGTCTTATTGTAGGTTTTGGAGGGAGGATTTATTTTGGATGGTTGTGGACCAATGACTTTTTATTATTCAAATTTTACATTTCATAAAGGTTCTATATGGCAGGATGGGCTCATTGACTCGACGGGGATACTTGGTTGAGCTCTTGGGCAGCGTCAAGGATACTCAAAATGGGACACTCCCCTTGGCTCTCGGCATACTATTTTAAATTAAACAAAATACTTATTCTTATACTGAAGTAAGCATGACAATTTATAAAAATTAAATGAAGTCATATTTTTTAAGATACTGTTGGACATTATAATTATTACACGAAAAGGGTTTAATGCGATCTGTGGAGAGATGATTAAAAACTGAAAAAGGAATTGGTTATTAATGCTTCAAATGTGTGAAGTGAGATTTTGTTTTTACTTTTTCCAATTGATTATAGTGCATTGTGGTGCAAATGCATTTTTTCTTTGCTCATAATCTATTGTGATTAATTTCTTAATGGTTGCAAACATATGGATCTATAATTTATGTAGAATTAAGAAGCAATGGTTTACTAGTTTATTTTGCTTTGCTGGTGGTTTAATATATTGTTGATTTTAGAAATTTTAATTTCTTCTTTCAATAATATAATCTTTCTTTCATGCATTTGCTTTAATTGAAGTTAAGCTCTGATTAGGATAGTTTTAGTTTAGTTTTAGAATAGAACAAATTTCATTTATTTCATTATATTTTTATTTTGTAATATATTCAATTATTATATAATCTAAAAAATTAAAAAAGGAAAAATTTTTGCTTCAATGGATCTTTTCGATTATTTATCATGTTGAGCAAAACAAGTCTTCCAACAAGTCAAGGAAGAGCCTAATACAAGAACAAGTGTCAAAATGAAACGATATGAACCACGTCCACATGGAAGGGAGCCAGTGCACATAAGCACAAGGCCCAAATCCCAATGCAACAAGGCCCTGGCCTAGGTCCATCCGTGGTGACACCTATGGGGCACTTGTCCATCATAGGGACAAGCAACTGGATGTCCATGAAAAATTCTGTGAAGGGTTCCCTTGTAGCATTATCAAAATTGAAATCAAAAAATGTGGGAAGGCAGGGGGGTATTGCATCTACTCACAGCAACACACTCAGATCACAAAATTCATAAATTCTCACCTATAGAACAATTGCAGTTGTGTTGCAACTGATTGTTTCACCCAATAGTCATCTACAGGATAGTCACAACTGACTGTATTCTACATGACTGTTTCATCTAACAATAAACTACATGACTGTTTTAGCTATGTTTAGATAACCCCTGCATTCATAACACTTGATTGTTTCAGCATACTCTATTTCAACAATCAAACACATTTAACATCTCTATACTATGTTTCAGCAAATTCTGAAATCCAACTTGCTACAACAAAACTAAACATTCCACAATCAATCATATACGCTTAGAAAATCATCATGCTACAGCAAAAAACAATATTTAAACATTCAACCATGAGTTTACAAACTCCTAAAGACAGAGAGGAATATATGATCAAAAGTATAGAGTTGAAACTCTGTTTTCATTCAACTCGGAATTTTTTTTCCTCACCATTGTCACTCTCTGTTTCTTCCATTTCTCTATATCATATTTATCTCAGAATTACATAGGTATATATACACCAGAAATATAGTTGGTCATTTAATTAGTTTGACCTTTCACTATATCTAAACCAAAATTGGTTGTTCATAATTTATGTTGATACTCTGCCCTTTCATGTGCTTTAACAGGAAAGATGGATACCCCTTCGATCTTTGACATACTGCAGCAGTGATTTCCCTTAAGCGATATGATGAGAACATGCTGCTCCTTTAACATTTGACCAGCTGAAACAAGTCAGTAAACGCCTCTTCAAAAAATGGCTCTTCAAAACTCAATGTGATACTCAACCCTAATAATTATTCGATGAACTATGGTGTGCTGTGACAAAGGCTGTAAATGCTTCTTCATAAATTAATGTGATGTGCTGCCCCTCTGAAACCTTGACAGCATGACAGAATCAGATGGTGTGGCGGTGGTTGACTCCTCAGAGTTCTGGTGGCCACTCAGCAGGGCAGTGTTTTTCTTTTTCAGACTGTGGCGGTGAAGTAATTAACTGTTTCCAACATTATCCCCCTTAATTACTTCACTCAAAATACATCAAACACAAACAACTACTGTTTTTACAAAACAACATTCCAACTATAATGCCTGTTCGTCTAAGTCTCAGCAAGGTTTACATCAGTATCAAAACAATTCAAAATTTGATTCACATTCTTTGTTGCAACATACTAGTGTTGCTTTTCTTCAACTCTTCATGGGCATTTCTTTTTCTTTCGACTCCAAACTTTGAAACATGTAAACATTGTTTTCTGTTTTATCTTCATCTTCACCTTGATCTTCTTCAGCTCATGCTTCACTTGTGGCTTCAACCATCTCTTCATCTTAACTTTGGATCTTATTAATCTGTACTCCTTTTGCTTGGTAGCTCCACAATTCTTGTCCTTCTCGGCTTTAGCTGCCTGTTCAAAATATAATATTTCATCATTTACTTCAACACCAAGACCATTTCTTTCAACCTTCTTGGATTTTGCAAACCAATCATCATTCATAGTTTTTATTACATTACTCGCAACTTTAGCTTCGAGTTTCTTGGCTTAGAACGCCAAACTTTATACCAATAATACATTTGATTCTTCATCTTCACTTTCTTCTTTACCTTCAGTGTTTTCTTTGATTCCACAAATTCATTATGATCAGCGTCAGCTGTAGCACGTTCTTCAATTTGCTTACCATAATTCAAATCTTCAATTTCCTTTATGCCAAGGACTCCAATCCAAATCTTCTTCTTTAAATATTGTAACGTGGGCATACAAATATCCCACAAACCATCTTTGACTTCAACAAGAGTAATCTGTTCAATATCATTATGTAAACACATTAACTGATAATAATGCCTTATTTCTTTAGGACTCCATGACATGAATACCTTTTCAACTGATTCTTCAACCAGTTCATCTTCACTACAATTTTCTTCATTCAAATCAAACTCATCATCATCTTCAAACGATTCTTCTTCATCTTCGATTGGTTTCTCATCTGCACATTCAAACATTTAGTCAACATTATATAAATTATCGTACTGTGAACCATATTGGTTCTTTTCATTTTTAACTTCTCTGAGAGCTATCACTATATCTTCATTCAAATCTTCCTCTGTTGCTGCAACAAGGCAATCAACTTTCTTCATTTCTACTTCCACAACAAGAATATCATCATATCTTGGCTTTTCAAACCATTCTTCCAAAAATTTCAACTGTTCATCAAGAACATCATTTATTATTTCAATTACTCTGTCTACAACAGAACATACAACATTCTGCAACTCTTTTTCTATCACTGCTTCTGCAATCATTGAATCATTAACCTTTTTATTCTCAGCATCCTTATAGATACCTTCTGCTTCAATCGCTGCAAATTCTGTGCAATCTTCAACAGTCTTATCAAATTCATCAACAAAATTAAAATCATCAATATTTTCAAAAAACTCACAAACCGGTTCAAGCACTTCAACATAGTGCACTTTATCTTTCTTAACTTCTGATGCTGCTTCAAATACTTCTGATATGGCAGTCTTCATTCCACCATCATGATCATCATTGACCATTACTTCTCCATGGGCAATTTTACCAATACTGGCTACTTCATTGGCACCTTCTTCATTGTTGTCATCAGCAATAGACATTGCTAGAATATTCACACAACAAAATGCTACACTAGCAGTCACTTCACCTTTAATATTTGACTTACAAGCCAAGACTTCATCATTTTCTTCCTTTGTACCTGCACAATCACTATCAAACAAATTATTAGAAAACACCTCATTCTCTTTTCTGTCCTTATTTGCACCATTCAATATCACTGCGGATTCTTCTTCAAAAATATCACCGACAGTTTTTCCATCAGCAGATACACCATTTTCATAAATGTATTTTTCACCAGCAGCTTTACCATCTTCCTTATGTGCACCAAATGGATGAGTGCAACACTCTTCATTTTTTGCAACATGACTATTGTAATTTATTTCAAACTCATCCTGGTCTTTGACTTCTCTAACACCTTCAAAGTTATCTTCTAGATTCATTATACCTACATGTCCACAATCATCAAATTCAATACAAAAATTATATACCTTCATGGGCATGTCCTTCAAGGACTCTTCTTACACAAATACTTCTCCATTGTCCTCACACTTGAGGAATTTATCATATTCATCAACATTCTACATGTTAACCATTCCATCATGTTCATAGTTCACTAAATTCAAAACTACATCAACATCTTTATCAACAGTACTTTCAACTTCTTCAAATTCTGTTGCTGCACTACAAGATACACCAGCCTCATTTTGACCTTTAGTTTCAGCAACATTTTCATCAATTGATATATTAATACAACAATGGATTTCACCAATAATTTGACTATCTTCTGCTGCTTCTACAAGATTATCTGCTGAAATATTAATAGGCTGTGACTCAGCCATATATCTCCCCCTTACATCAAACTTTCTCTTCAAACTTTCCCAGGCTTCTCTAGCTGTGTTTGCTTCAGCAATTACATAAAAAATATTATCATCCAGATCTTGCTGGATGTAGTACAAGGAAAATGCATCTCTTGCCTCATCCTGGGGTTTCTTAACTCCATTCACAACAAAATACCATAAACCTCTATCATGCAAGAAAATTTTCATATTAACTAACCAAGATTCATAAGTTATACCTGAGAAATATGGCGGTGGATAATAGATGATGCTCCATGCATCCTCTAACTTGTATTGAACTTCATTTGCTTTAGTATCCTTCGCCTTCTCTTGAAATTCCTCTGCTTCAGGAGGTTCCTCAATGGCTTCACCTAATAGCTCTGCTATGGCAAAACCAACTTCTTTTGCATTAACAACATTCTTCTTCATTCTTTTAAGCCTTCTGCTTTTCCCCATGTCTTTGTCTTCAAATTAAATACTTGCACATAATTTAAATTTCTTTCCAAGACCTCTTTGACACATACGAGCTTCAACTCAAACCAAACAAACTTCCAAAATAATGGAATTCAAACTGTTCTACCATTAAACTATATGGGAGCTCTCAACCAGGAAGAATGTCTTCCTTTCAGCTAATCAACCTCTATCTGAGGGAATACAAACATAGAATCAACTTCTTCCACAGGCTACAACCCTTTCTTCTCTTTACACAAACCACAACTGGGCTTGACCAAGGAAAGAAATACTTGATTCAGGCTTCAACTGCAAAATGATGACTCAACCTTTACTTAAGGGAGCACAAGAGCTCACTTTCAACAAAAAACTCAACTTAACTTACTTCTGCTCTTTCTAGATAGAAGGAAGGGAGAGCTGGAGTAAAAAACAACAGCTCTATCTCCAAATAAAACAAAAAAGTTTCAACACACAATCATACGGCTCATTCATGAAGTGAGCACAGAACCAATGAACAGAAATTAAAACACTTAGCTCTAATACAACTATGGGAAGGTAGGGGGGTGTTGCATCTACTCACAACAACACACTCAGATCACAAAATTCATAAATTCTCACCTATAGAACAGTTGTAGTTGTGTTGCAACTAACTGTTTCACCCAACAGTCATCTATAGGATAGTCACAGCTGAATATAACTATTAGGAATTACACAAGCATACATATTTTAACTTTCGAGAGAAATAAACAGAAACAAGCAATCACATAAATGACACATAATTTACCCTAGAAACCCCATCCAGGAAAACCAGAACCCAATGAAGATCTTCATTACATGGCCAAACCGGCCATCTGGGCCAAGTGAGCTAGCCACTGCTCACCTCCAGGCCACATTACGATGGAGCCTCCTCAAGCATTTTATAGGCTTTATTACATGCAATACCTTGGGCCAATACCGTGGGCTACAACAAACCATGTGCCCAAAACATGTGCTAGACCTAACAAACTTTGACTCATTCCCGAGTCAAGGTTAAATCTAACAATCCCCCCTTTAAACTTGACTTGGAGTAATCACCAACCCCCTCAAAGTTTTAACCAAAGAATCTCACATACACCCCCTATCACCTAGGTCTTTCTCCCGACTTTACCAGTGAGTTACTAGGGGTATGCATGCCTTACCAGGTCTTACAACCATATGCCCTTTTACATGCAAATTGTTCCATTATTTTTTTTTCATGTGTCTTCATGGTGACTACACGATCACCATCTATTGCTTCATTCTCTTGCTTTTCCATGCTCCTTTTCTGCCATGCTCCTTTTGTACCTGCATTCAATCATGTCATTGACGTCCATATAAAGAAGAATCCATCTACCGGATTACATGGGTCCTCAGCCGATGTAACCACTAGTTATATAGGAATTTTCTTTGCATACATGGTTCATCTCCCAACATTGAGATAAAACCATCTCAGATTTCCCCCTTTACAATCGAAGATTCACCTTCTCTGATTCCACGTCAAGTTAGCGTACGAGTACACCTACCACCCTTATACCTACCAAGTGGTTCATTCCACACTTGATGTAACATCCCTTCTCTGTGCATAAGAGGGATACCTTGTGCTTCTAGCACCCGGAGAAATTACATTCTAATCAGGAACCATAAATGTTGAGGTGTCGGGTACCACCGATCATGCACCCCACAATACAATATTAAAACTCAGCTACAAAATATTAAATACTTAGCATACTTCTCAAGTGTGCAGAATTTTCATATCACCATTTTACATCTATGGCCTTGCCATGCCCCCACATCCTTCATCATTTCATAAACCCATGCTCATAAAAAATCTTGTGACCATTTTTATAAATCACCCTCACTTAACATTTTAATAATTCATAAAAACATTTCTTTTTGAATTGACGTGGATAATGAAAACATAAAAAACCCTTTTATGTGACATGTCTCCTTCCTTTCAAAAAATTCACGTGAACCCTTTTCTTTTTCAAATAAACTATCTGTTAGCACCTCAAAAATTTTGGACTTTAATCTTCTTCGAGCAACGTCGACGATGCAAAGTAGACGATTTCCATGGTGAAGGCTTCAAACTTGGCCAAAAGGAGATACTTTTTCCTCAGGTGTAAGACCCCAGGGTTGCAAAAAGAAGATTATTTGAGGAAAAAAGAAAAGAAGGGAATCTTCATAACAAGGAAAAATTGGTCCTATCAGCCTATATTTAGCTCTATGTGTTTATGAGAGACCTAGAAGATTTCTAAGCGTATAATTTAGCCTAAGGTCAAAAGCTGAGCATGGAGGAAGCCTTTGATATTTCCACTATTTGACCTAAGATGGAAGCCCTATGAAAAGGCTTTAATAATTTTGGCCAAGGTAAAAGGGGTTATAAGGAAAAGGTTTTTTATTAAATTAACCGAGTCGAAAGGTTATGAAGAAGGCTTTTAATTGTTTATGAAGAGGGGATTAACTTTATATATCCTAAGTTTCGTTTTTTTGGTTTGAGCCCAAGCTTCAATTAAAAGTAGAGCAAAATAGATATTCGCGCCCAACATCGAGGGCTTGTCTGGCAACCAAGAGTCAAGCCAAGGGGCTCCACATAGCTTCCACATTCCAAGTGCCATGGACGAGAACCTCCCTCTCTTTTATCACTTTGCATAAATTGAAAGCAGTGGGATATATACGGAGTTAGAAGTCTTCTCATATCTCGCATGTGGGATTATTCCCATTAGGAAAAATGAAAATCGTAGATAAGCAAATTTTCAGCAGCCGTCGTTCTCCTCCATCTTTTCTTGATTCCATTACTCCACTTACACGTTTTCTTATGGAAGAAATGGAATGCGAGTGGTGGATGGTAAATTTAGAAACCTGGGAGTAAGGATCCTTCATAAAACAGTGCTGCAACCAACTGAGGATCTGCTAAGAGGTTTTTGAGAAATTTAATGCGGTAGGTGGAGACATGGCAAGGGTGACAAATCTGTCGAGATGTATTGTGTAGGATGTTTGTAAAAATTGTAGAGGAAGATCGATGATCCTCAAGTCATCTCGCATCATCTACATGCTTATAAGATAGAGACAGTTAGTGCTTGCAATATGAAAACCACCCTCATACGTGGCAGTTTTTGGGCCCATCGCATGAAGAAAAGCTGTTTTAAGAAACACTTTTAATCCCATTGCGATACCACACTTTTGAAACATTATAAAAGAGAAATGGTCCCACTTTTTGACAACTTCTTGTTCTTTGACAGAGTTGCCCATTGCCTCGAAACCCTAACACTGATTGCGCATGAACCGGGAGGTTTGCTGTAGCGTGAAGAGAATAGATTTTTTCTTTTTGGAATTGTTCTATTTGCCGGCCATCCTCCTATAGCCAAGGCATAAGCCATTAAGATTCTTAGTAGCAAATGTTGCAGCTAGGTTATTAAATAAAGAGCCGAAAGAGAAAAAGCACCACGGTTATCAAGACGATGGCGGCCAAGCAAATTATCATAGAAAGCCTGCTGGGTACCCTTTGTTGAAACATTTTTGCATATCCGGCGTTGATGTGTATCTATTTTCAGCTCAAGGTATACAGCAAAGGGTTGGTAGAGTTTGAAGAATGCCAGATGCAAAGGTTTTGTTTTTTATATACATATTGGGTCGAGTTTCTGGCCCATTCAATAGCACAAGGTGACCCCATTCTTGGTAGTCTATTCTTCTTTTGGATTGGAGCATCAAACTCCCGAAACCCTAATACCATTTATCTACGTAGAGGGTTGATACTACCGTCGTTTTGTATGGCAGAGGAAGAGACGTGTCCAAATGATGCCAAGCCAAGAAAATCGATCCAGGAGACGATTATACTGAAGCAGATTGGACAGAGTTTCTTCTTCTTCGTTCTCCTCCATGACGAGTTGGATGCAGTTGAAGCAAAATTCTATCCCAATGCTATTCATGGCACGGCAGCAACTCGTTTCTATCATACCCATGCTCAGTGGCGCCAGAATTTGTGTCGTTTCATTGGACGAAGGAGGAGGACATGTCTAGGGTTTGGGATCCAAGCTGTGCCCAAAGAACGGTGCGATTCAGCCATAAATGTTGTCCACCATAAATGTTGTCCACCATAATAGAAAAGGAGACGTTGGAGTTTTCGACCAAATCAGAGGTTGTGGGAGCATTTGCGGAGCTCGTGGAAGGTCGTTGCGTGCATATGTTTCAACACAGGTGTAGTTGAGGTTTTGGGTTCAATGTGCAATAGCTCTGATGACGTCAACGACCCATTGGCGTGGTTTCTCCGAGATGTTGCTACTGATGTTTATCCACTTCTCTCATGTGTAAACACAAGCAAAATAGCTATCACGATTTGTATTGACAGAAATAGGGTTGAAGAAGGAGAATAGCTTGTTTCTATCGCTGCACGCGTTTGGGTGAAATAGGGTTGCAGGCAAAGAGGAACGTGGAAGAGTTAAATCAATCGGCTACCCTAGAAATGTTTATGCTACTTGATCAAGTGTACTGAAGCGATTCAATAGGCTGTCTCGAGCTGTTAATGAAGGGAACACTATCTTCCACTTAGATTCATCTCATTTGTCTGATAGGTTTTCAAGGATACTGGAGCATGTCAGATAAATTCTCTGCTAAGTCCAAAATGCACAAATCAATCTCTATTTGAAAAGGCTGTGATGGTTAAATGTCCGGGCATATGGATTTCAAAGATTCATTTATGTTTATCCTGCTGCTATTATACCACCTGGAGTGAAGCTCAACGAAGGTTTGGAGGGCAACTTTAAAGGGTTAAATAAATGTAACACCTGCCATTTAAAGGTGGGCAAAAGCGAAGCTTTCAAAAAGGCTAGTAGGAGGCAGTCAGATAGTGGAACAGCCACCTTGAGATCTGAAATATTTTTCATCTTTTATTTTTTAATAAATTTTGTCATTTACTGAAAATTGCTGCGAGATGTAAAAAGCAGTTAGGTTTTATTTCATTTGTCTGTTTTGAAAAGATAGGTGGCAAAGTTGTATTGATCTTTCATGGTAACCATTTTTTGTTATGAGTTAGGTCGAATAGGAGGCTCCAGAGAGCTAATCTTTGTAATAGAAGAACTAGTTGTGAGTGAATCATTTGGCTGAAGCCTAGGAGAGCTCAGCTCTGTTTTCTTTGAGATTTTATTGTTAATACATCAGCAGTGTTTGAGGCTGGGTTATTTGTAGAGAATTCGTATGTTATCTTTCTCTTTCTCATGTTAATTTGTCTATCTTTATTTGTAATTCATTCTGTTAAATTTATCTCATGCTTGGATAAGTGTAGCATTGGAATGGGACTCATAGAAATAATGCCCTGTTCTTTTCATTCCAGGCATTTCACCATTAAGTTCTGCTAAAGTTGGCATAAGATTCATCCTTGCTAGATGCCCTATGCTGATGGATTGTTCATTCTTCTTCTGTTTCACCCCTTAAAGCTCTCTGACTGTGTGTGGGTGGCTACCTTGCCTCTGTTTAGATATCTTATGCAACTGTACTGTTATGTGTTTTATGATTCATCTTTTGGCTCCATTGCCCAACACTTCTCCTCCCAATTCTCTTACCAAGGTTTTAAACAAGTTGTTCCAATAGAAATCTGATCTTCTGCACGTGTTATTCATTGAATATCTTAAATGTTGAATGCTGGTATTTTTCTTCATTACTGACAATCTTGATGATTTCCAGCTTTCTGTGAGTTAAAGAGAGAGCCCTCTCTGTTTGTGTTAGGTCAGAAATGCAAACTAAAGACTGGTTAGTGGTTACCCAGAATTACCCTCTCCACAACCTAGGGGGTCAATTTTGGTGTTAACAAATTGGCGTCGTTGCTGGGGAAGAGATTGTTTCACAATCCCTGGGAGAATGACAAAGTTCAAATCTGAATGCTGATGGTGAACAATAGGCAGACATCAAGAAGGTTTTATCATTCACCTGGCGACTCCACTCAGAATATTTCCAGTGTGAAGGTGACTCCACTGGGAGGA
This sequence comes from Larix kaempferi, assembly GCA_027924585.1. Lineage (NCBI taxonomy): Eukaryota > Viridiplantae > Streptophyta > Pinopsida > Pinales > Pinaceae > Larix > Larix kaempferi. The sequence continues at coordinate 1,763,345 of BSBM01000282.1, forward strand.
TTAGTGACTCCATATCAGAATTTGAGATGTTGAAGGTATCATGGCAACTCCACATTCAAGAAACCCAATAGCCCATTGTTTCACAGGCTAGTCTCCTCCATCTTCAAATCAGAATTTACAGCTTCAGTGTTTCAAGATGACGTCATTGTCAAGAAGGTATGCTCATTTAAGCAGGTTTCATATTGTTGGTTTTCCAAATCAGATCCCTAAAGTAGATTGGCAAACCTACTTGCCTAAATTCAGAGATGAAGACAGTGATAATGCTGCTTTACATTTAATCAAATTTCATATACATGTGCACAAGCTGAACATTAGGTTTCATGAGGATTGTATTATGAAAATGTTCATGGCTTCTTTGGAAGGCAAATCAAGGGATTGGTATGTAGGCTTGAAACTTGGCAGCTTGTTTTCTTTAAAAGATTTCCACATAGCATTTTATGAGCATTATAAATGGTATTATCTATCTTTGTCTTTAGTGGAAGATTGCTGTGGTCAGTTTGAGGATTTCATACAGTACCTTGAAAGTATTAATGAAGATCTGGAAAGTATAAATGATGAAGACCTGTATGGAGCATTTTATCATTTTTCTTCACAAGTCCATAGTCAGGATATTCAAGAAAATTGTCAAGACACAGTTGCACCCTCAACTGAAAATAAAGAAAGCAGTAACCATGTAGATGATCTTTATATATCTTCTCCCGAGGTGGATGAGAAGTGTTCTCAGTTTTGTTAGTCATCTTGTATTTCTGAAGAATATCAGATCAGTCCCATTTTATGTCATATTATTTCAGAAGCTGTGGGTCTAGAGGAACCTATCTTGTTGGATTCACTTGAAAGACAACACATCGGTGCTTCTCTTGGAGCACAAGGAGCAGATCAAATCTCAGATGATGCTGTTGATTTTCATTAGACATGAAAGGTGAGTGGATCCTTCACTGTGCTTCTAAAATTTCTCCTCTGTCTGAAGATGAGATAGATTAGCTCCTGAAAAGTCATGTTACAACCCCACATGAATCAGATCTACAGTGTTCACATAGTTCAAGATCTATAAGTAAAACTTCCTCTATTTCTGAAAATGTACATCTGAATTTAAAAGAGGATAGTCGTAATGATCTTTTGAAGGAATTCATTTGTGATGAGGATTCTCCACAAGAAAATCAACTATTAAACACCATTTTCTTTCATCAAGAAGATAGGACTGTCATATCTAATGATCTGGAAGAGTGTTTGAAGATGCTTTAGATTATAATATGAAGGAGTATGAACCTGAGACAGATAGCATGTCAAAAAGAGAACCTGATTTGTTCATGCTGAAGGGAGGAACAGTCAGCACTCAAGTAGCAGAAGGTCACCTTTCCCTATGCATCCTCATGGATCCACGACCAAGTATTCTTGCAGGTCAAATTCAAAGAGGTACTTGCATTTTTGCTGAATCTCAAGATATGGTAATGTTTCAGACTATTAAAGATCCTTATGCTAATTTGTTTCAGTCTAAAAGGGAGATGAATTTTCTTGCTCATATGGAACCTGAGCTCATTATCGGTGGATGTTTGGAGTGGCTTGTTTTCCATCTTCTTTACTTGTTCAAAGAGAGTGTAATCATGATCCACGCAACTGGCTGGTTACTGGATTGGCTTCACTGGCACTTTTGTGTCATTTGATTCAGCAGTAGAATTTCAATGAAGTAGGGTAGGTAGGAACAATAATTTTGCTCAGCAAGTAGTTTTTCAGTATGTACAGTGTTATTTTTTCAGTTTACAGCATGTTCAGAAACTTTCACCATGTTTTTAGTTTCGGCAGTTAGCAGTTTTTAGTTCCGGTTTTCAGATGAAGAGCAGGTTTCAGGCTGCAGTTGTCAGGGTTGGGAGACGCCCAATGGATCAAGCACTTGGTATATGAGTTCTTTGCTACCTCGCAGGGAGGATAGCATCCCCGGTTGGAGCCAGTTGTTACCATCTCAAAAATTTTGGAATTTAATCTTCTTCGGGCAGCGTCGACGATGCAAAGTAGAAGATTTCCATGGTGAAGGCTTCAAACTTGGCCAAAAAGAGATACTTTTTCCTCAGGTGTAAGACCCCAGGGTTGCAAAAGGAAGATTATTTGAGGAAAAAAGAAAAGAAAGGAATCTTCATAACAAGGAAAAATTGGTCCTATCAGCCTATATTTAGCTCTATGTGTTTATGAGAGACCTAGAAGATTTCTAAGCTTATAATTTAGCCTAAGGTCAAAAGTTGAGCATGGAGGAAGCCTTTGATATTTCCACTATTTGACCTAAGATGGAAGCTCTATGAAAAGGCTTTAATAGTTTTGGCCAAGGTAAAAGGGGTTATGAGGAAAATGTTTTTTATTAAATTAACCTAAGTCGAAAGGTTTTGAAGAAGGATTTTAATTGTTTATGAAGAGGGGATTAACTTTATATATCCTAAGTTTCATTGTTTTTTTTGGTTTGAGCCCAAGCTTCAATTATAAGTAGAGCAAAAAAAGGTATTCGTGCCCAACACCAAGGGCTTGTCTAGCGACCAAGAACCAAGCCAAGGGGCTCCACATAGCCTCCACATTCCAAGCGCCATGGACAAGAGCCTCCCTCTCTGTTGTCACTAGACATATATTAAAATCATTCTGATATATAAAGAGTGAGAAGCCTTCTCATGTCTCACATGTGGGATTATTCCCATAAGGAAAAATGGAAAAATGAAAATCGTAGATAAGTAAATTTTCAGCAGTCATCGTTCTCCTCCATCTTTTCTTGATTCCATTACTCCACTTACACGTTTTCTTATGGAAGAAATGGAATGCGAGTGTCGGATGGTAAATTTAGAAACATGCGAGTAAGGATCCTTCATAAAACAGTGCCGCAACGAACTGAGGATTTGCTAAGTGGTTTTTGAGAAATTTAATGCGGTAGGTGGAGACATGGCAAGGGTGACAATTCTGTCGAGATGTATTGTGTAGGATATTTGTAAAAATCATAGAGGAAGATCGATGGTCCTCAAGTCATCTCGCATCATCTACATGCTTATAAGATAGAGACGGTTAGTGCTTGTGATATGAAAACCACCCTCATACGTGGCAGTTTCTGGGCCCATCGCATGAAGAAAATCTATTTTAAGAAACAATTTTAATCCCATTGCACTACCACACTTTTGAAACATTATAAAGGAGAAATGGTCCCACTATTTGACAACTTGTTGTTCTTTGACAAAGTTACACATTGACTCGAAACCCTAACGCTGATTGCGCATGAACCAGGAGGTTTGCTGCAGCATGAAGAGAACAGATTTTTTCTTTTTGGCATTGTTCTATTTGCCAGCCATCCCCCTGTAGCCAAGGCATAATCCATTAATATTCTTAATAGAAAATGATGCAGCTAGGTAATTAAATAAAGAGCCGAAAGAGAAAAAGCACCACGGTTATCAAGACGATGGCGGCCAAGCAAATTATCATAGAAAGCCTGCTGGGTACCCTTTGTTGAAACATTTTTGCATATTCGGTGTTGATGTGTATCTATTTTTAGCTGAAGATTCGGTGTTGATGTGTATCTATTTTTAGCTGAAGGTATACGACAAAGGGTTGGCAGAGTTTGAAGAACGCCATATGCAAAGGTTTTATTTTTTATATCCATAATGGGTGGGGTTTCTAGCCCATTCAATAGCACAAGGTGACCCCATTCTCGGCAGTTTGTTCTTCTTTTAGATTGGAGCATCAAACTCCTGAAACCCTAATACCATTTATCTACGTAGAGGGTTGATACTACCATCATTTGTATGACAAAGGAAGAGACGTGTCCAAACGATGCCAAGCGAAGCAAATTGATCCAGGAGACGATTAAACTGAAGTAGATTGGACAGAGTTTCTTCTTCTTCGTTCTCCTTCATGACGAGTTGGATGCAGTTGAAGCAAAATTCTATCCCAATGCTATTCATGGCATGGCAGCAGCTCGTTTCTCTCATACCCATGCTCAATGGCACTAGAATTTGTGTCGTTTCATTGGACAAAGGAGGAGAACATGTCTAGGGTTTGGGATCCAAGTTGTGCCCAAAGAATGGTGTGATTCATCCATAAACATTGTCCAACAGAAAAGAAAATGAGACGTTGGAGTTTTCGACCAAATCAAGGGTCATGGGAGCATTTGCAAAGCTCGTGGAAGGTTGTTGCGTGCATATGTTTCAACACAGGCGCAGTTGAGGTTTTGGGTTCAATGTGAAATAACTCTGACGATGTCAATGACCCATTGGCGCGGTCTCTCCGAGATGTTGCTGCTGATGTTTATCCACTTCTCTCATGTGTAAACACAAGTAAAATAGCTATCACGATTTGTATTGACAGAAATAGGGTTGAAGAAGGAGAATAGCCTGTTGCTATCACTGCACACGTTTGGGTGAAATAGGGTTGTAGGAAAAGAGGAACGTGGAAGAGTTAAATCAATCGGCTACCCTAGAAATTGTTATGCTACTTGATCAAGTGTACTGAAGTGATTCAACAGGCTATCTCAAGCTATTAATGAAGGGAACACTATCTTTCACTTAGATTCATGTCATTTGTCTGATAGGTATTCAAGGATATTGGAGCATGTTAGATAAATTCTCTGCTAAGTCCAAAATGCACAAATCAATCTGTATTTGAAAAGGCTGTGATGGTTAAATGTCCGGGCATATGGATTTCAAAGATTCATTTATGTTTATCCTGCTGCTATTATACCACTTGGAGTGAAGCTCAACAAAGGTTTGGAGGGCAATTTCAAAGAGTTAAATAAATGTAACACCTGCCATTTAAAGGTGGGAAGAAACAAAGCTTTCAAAAAGGCTAGTAGGAGGCGGTCAGATAGTGGAGCAACCACCTGGACATCTGAAATATTTTTCATCTTTTATTTTTTGATAAATTTTGTGATTTACTGAAAATTGCTGCCAGATGTAAAAAGCAGTTAGGTTTTATTTCATTTTTCTATTGTGAAAAGATAGGTGGCAGAGTTGTATTGATCTGTCACTCAAACTTGTAACCCTTTTCTGTTAAGAGTTAGGTCGAATAGGAGGCTCTAGAGAGCTATATAATCTTTGTAATAGAAGAACTAGTGGTGAGTGAATCATTTGGCTGAAGCCTAGGAGACCTCAGCTCTGTTTTCTTTGAGATTTTATTGTTAATACATCAGCAGTGTTTGAGGCTGGGTTATTTGCAGAGAATTCCTATGTTATCTTTCTTGCAGTATGTCTTTCTCTTTCTCATGTTAATTTGTTTATCTTTCTTTGTAATTCATTCTGTAAAATTTCTCTCATGCTTGGATAAGTGTAGCGTTGGAATGTGATTCGTAGAAATAATGCCCTGTTCCTTTCATTTCAGGCATTTCACCACTAATTTCTGCTAAAGTTGGCATAAGATTTATCCTTTCTAGATGCCCTATGTTGATGGACTATTCATTCTTCTTTTGTTTCACCCCTTAAAGCTCTCTGAGTGTGCGTGGGTGGCTACCTTGCCTCTGTTTAGATATCTTATGCAGTTGCACTATTATGTGTTTTATGATTCATATTTTGACTCCATTTCCCAACAGTTCTCCTCCTGATTCTCTTACCAAGGTTTTAAACAATTTGTTCCAGCAGAAATCTGATCTTTTGCACCTATTATTCATTGAATATATTAAATGTTGAATGCTGGTATGTTTCTTCATTACTGACAATCTTGATGATTTCCATCTTTCTGTGAGTTAAAGAGAGAACCCTCTTTATTTGTGTTAGGTCAGAAACGCAAACTAAAGAATGGTTAGTGGTTACCCAGAATTACCCTCTCCACAACCTAGGGGGTCAATTTTGGTATTAACACTGTCCTCATGGTGAGCTCTAAGTATGGATGCTTAATTAGGGAAGCTAGGCTAGGAGCCTACTTTAACTATCAAACCAGGGGACGTACAAACTTTAGAGGTACTGTTACTATATGTGCTCACTAGGATAGTCTTTTTCGAAGTTGGGTGTTTGTATCAATGTTTTTAAAGAGTTGCCTTAAAAAAGGTTAAATGAACAGGATGGTTTAATCTATGGAGGAGAAATTCCTATGCTAAGAAATTCAAATATTGAAAGCAGGAAATCTATGTCTAAGAATTTGAATGCAGGAAACAGTAAATCTACTTTTAAGAATTAATTTGTTGAAAACAATAAAAATTCTACTATGGAATCGAATGCTAGAAATATAACAGATCTATTCTAAAGTAATGAAAGCTTGATCTTTAATCTAAGGAGTAATTACTGTAAATCAAATGCATAAAACTCAAAGTCTGATCTAACATAATATGATGCTAAAGCTAAATTCGGAATGCCATTATCTAATGCTGCAATTTTAATCAAAACATTAAGGAGTGAATGTCATCATGTAACCACTAAATACTGAAAGAAATCAATCTCTTTGAGCAGTTCTAATAATGAAATGAATACATAGGCTTAAGATCTATATCGTTGTTTCTGAAGTAAATGCAAGTACATAGAGAAAGAGGTGTTAAATTATGCCTTGGCTGAATAATGCTACAGGACTACAGACACAACATTACCAAACTACACAGTGCGTTATAATGAACTATGGAATCAGAAAGGTTCAACTACTATAGAAATCAAATCGTATCATCTAAATGCTATTTAGAATACTCTCATCTGCAATATAAATTCAATCAATGCGAAACAAATAATGAGAAATACTTGAACAGTAAGATCTCCTGACTTACATGTTGGAGGTGCCCTCTCCAACCCGTACTCAAGAGTGAAGGGAACTTATAAACGCTGAATTGTAAGTAACATCAAGTCTATATTAAAATAGGAACTTCATAGTTAAAACCAGGTCTGTAACACAACTGTCTCAGTGGTATAAAATGTAAAACAATAATTCTCCAAAATAGTAGCCGGGGCCTCTCACTACGCGAGAGGTACATATTTATATAATTCTAATGATTAACCTAAGAAAATGTCTAAATGCCAATTCTCTTTGAATGGGAGTTCATTCTCTGCAGATCAGGAAAAAGGTGCTGAGTTTGGTGATGTTCTTTCAGTTCTTCGCTTGATTTGCGTGTTGTCCTTTAGTGCACCTACACCTTCTCATTCAAAATCGTTTGTCATGCAATTAACTCATACAACGCTTTCAAAACATAACAAGAATAATCTCTTAAACAACTTCATTAAATAATTAAGGTAAATCATTTTCCCACAAAGCAAGTATATTTCTTATCCCTTTCTTGTGTTTTTGTTGTGGGGAAAGGCCTATTAGATACCTGTATTTTGGACCCATCATTCTCTCCCATACTTGAAGGATTCACCCATCCGTGGGTGACGTATTTAGTTCTTCAACAACTTCTCTGATGTCCCATGCTACCACCCTAGGGGTTCCTGCTTGCCTATAGTAGCCCGTGCTCTGATCTTCTTTGACCCATGCCCTCCTTTCTTCTTCCTCATTATTCTGTTCCTTAATAACCAGGGGAAGGAAAAATGGAGGATTCAGCCTCATTCCAATCCATCTAAGTTGATTCTTTATCAAGGATTCTATGTAAAGTTTGGCTTTGAACAGAGCAGTTGCAAGTCTTGTAGGGGAGTGAAACTCTCTCCTTTTAAGGTCATTTTCCACCCTGCACCATCTCTCATTAATGGATTCATCAACTTCTTTATGTGTGCTTTGGAGAGTGACATCAAAGTGTGTCACAACCTCCTGTTGCTTTGCAAGGAGAATAGGGATCAACTCCTCATCCTGGGTGAGGATCCTATGATTGTAAATTATTCCCTCAGGGTGAGTCGCCTCTGCCTGATCATTAAGGGAGTCTTCCATTTTGATGCAACGTAGAGGTGGTAGTCTTGAGCTCGTTCGATTTCGTGATTCATCCATGAACATAGTGCCCTCAACTGGAAGTCGTCCATGTAAGGGTTTGGCGACCAGTTGGGTGAGCTAGGGACTAGAAAATTGTGTAAGAAAAATTCGCTTAACTGGTCCTCTCCAATTTTGTTGCATTCAAAGATGCATCCATAAATTCTTTGGGGGATTTTATCTCTATCGGGAGTCCCTGTTTTAACCTTCGAAGATGGAATTTGCTCCACTTTTCTTGTAGATAGACTGCGTAGACTGCTTATGGTGGCCTGAGGTCCCATAGTTGGTCATATATTTTAATGGTAGTAGCCAAAGTGTCCTTTAGTTGAACATTCTCCTGGTCCTTTTTGGCTAGCTCACCTTGTGCCTCAGCCAATTTCTCTCGAAGTGCTGAATTTCTCTGTTCAGCTAGTCTTAGCTCCCCTGCATGATGCATTTTTAGAATTTGTGTCTTCTCAGATGAGAATGGGGGTGATGCGGGATAGCTTCCTGATTCAATTTTCAATGTGGCCAGTTCCTTTTTGATTTTTTCTAATTCTGCCCGTGCCTCAACCAGCTGATTGACGACCCCAGGGTTTCCATTATGCTCAGGAGGGTTCCCCTGGGGGTTGTCTTGCTCTTTTTGTTCATTCCATTCTTCTTCTGCCTCCTGTTCTTCTTGTTCATCATGCATTTCCTGTTCATCCTGCATTTCCTGCTCCTCTTGTTCATCCTACTCCTCTTCTGTAGTGGGATCCTTCTGATCTACCCACTGATCATCGTCCTCATCCGACACATTTTGAACTATGGGACTGGATTCCCTACTCTTTTCCTTGGTAATTCAGATTCTAAATGCTTGTGTGAATCTCTTACTTCTTCTCTTTAGCTCTTGATTATTGGCAAGAATCCCTGGGCTCATTTTAAGGGAGTCATCTCTTGAATGCTTTATTTTCACCAGGGTATCAGCCACATTGTCCAGGTCAATTTTCCTCTTCGCTCCTAATGTAGAGGCGGTTTTGTTCATTGCTCCTGGTGGTAGGGATACGCTAGCTGTGGGTGTACCCTTCATTCTTTGAACATCTTCAATGGATACCGACATGAATTCTTCCTAAGAAAGCTCTAGTATCTGCGCCTTTAATTCCTCACAAACGATTAACTTGATCAACCCATGATGGGCTAAGGCATCCTCCTTACCTTTAATCACCTTCTTGCTCATTTTTGCTAGAGATTGGAGCAGGTAGTATGGAATACTATTGTTGTTGTTCGGTGGATGATGGGCCCTGTGCCTTAACAGCTCTAGAATTCAAAAATGGAAAATGGGGGCATAGCTTAACCTACCAGAGCATGTGATGTGCTTCTAAACGATTTCAGCCACTTCCTCCCATGGTGCTGGCATGGAGAGTCTTTTGACTCCATTTTTGTCTTCGTCATAGACCTCTCCTTGCTTGAAGAATGTTGTCTTTGCTTCATGGTTTGCCTCCCTGTCATCCCTACTCCAATGCAAACCCCTCTATAGACAAGTGAACTTGGCAATCACATCCTCATAAAACTTTATACGTAACCCCTTCACTTGGGTAGCGAACTGTTCATCCCTGATATGTTTAAAATTTCTTGCAAACTTCAAAGCCACCCCTATATTGTACCCTTTCAATCCTAGGATGAAAGGCATCTAGCCCGCGCTGCGGATGGTTGTTAATATTAGTAGGTTCTGGTAGATGGCGCTGTGCTCCTCTGGTTCACTTTTCTTGAATCGTTTCATCATCTTAAAATATCTTCTAAAATCGACAAAAAACAACTTTGAATGTGGCCTTTACCTTACTGGTCTGGATTAACTATAGGCTCGAGGCCGGATTGGTTGCTGCGTGACCAAACTCACTTCTGATGGCTTGCTTCTGGAAAGTTCTAAGAGGTTTTTGTTTGCAAAAACTGGCTCTTTTTTTGACGATCATGCAGCCTTACTTAACTGTCTTTCCACACTTATCCTTATTATTCTTCACTGTACTTGTTGATTGATCCATTTCTTTCTATAATCAAGCTCTTCATTTTGCTTTATGCTTGTACTTTGCACTTCTGCTCCGATTATTGTGAAGTATGGTGGTTATATGCGGATTCATCAATTGTTGAAATGATGGGTGTGTGCAATCATGATTTGGTAATCTGAACCTTTCCCATGATTTTAACGAAAAGTTGTCCTTAGCTTAAAAAATAACTGTTTTGGGGGTAATGATTTGACCTTAAGAATAAAATGAAAATGTCCAGAGATTACCTTGTTATATTTTGTTAACGTACCTGAGTTCACGATCATGGCTGATTTGTATGAGTGCTGGATGCTATAGTAGATTTGGTGTAATCCGTATTAATCTTCGGCGTGTCAGTAGTTATGTGCATTGTCGGCATTTTCTTTTGGCTTATTTGAATTTTTGGTGTATCACCTTTGTTGGTGTATTGCCTTTGTTTGAATTTTGTGCCATTTTTTATTTGACTTTGTGATGATGCTTTGCATGAATTTGATTGCTTGTTGCTATGCTTGGATGAATGTCTGGCTCGCTTGAATAAATGGCAGCCTCGCTTGAATAAATGGCAGCCTCGCTTGAATAAATTTCAGGCTCTCGTGAAGATATGGCAGATTTGATTGAAATTTGCGCTATGATGTATTCCTATAGTGGTTGATATCTTTGTTGGCTCACTTGAATACATGTTTGGCTCGGTTGATTGCTATGGATGTTAGATAATTCGCAGGATCGCTTGATTGCTGTGGATGTTTTGATACTTCTCTGGCTCGCTTGATTGCTGTGGGTGTTTTGATACTTCTCTAGCTCGCTTGATTGTTGTAGATGTTTGATAATTCTCTTTGTAATTTTTAATGCTCCATCTTCATAGATATGTATGTGGCCTGTAATTTGGCTTGTTATTCATTCAACTATATTTATTTTTCTTTCTTTCTTTTCCTTTTCATTTTTTCTCTTCTTTTTTCATTTTTTTCATTTTTCATTTTTCATTTTTTCTCTTTTTTTTTTCTTTTTTTTTCATCATTTGTTTTCAATAAAATTCTATATTCTCTATCAGCATCAGTTGTTGTTGGTAGAGTACCTGTGTAAACTCCTCCTTTGATTGTGGTTTCTTGTAAAGTTTTAGCCAATGTCCATTCACTATCATTGGAAACTGTTGTTCATCTATTGTAATAATATTGACTGCTCCATTTTCATATATATGCTCAATGATGTAAGGTCCTAGCCATCTTGTTGTAAGTTTTCCTTTGAATGTGTGAAACTTGGAATCATAGAGTAGTGCCTAGTCACCTTCCTTGAACTTTTTATCCTTTAGGTGCTTGTCATGCCACTTCTTTCTTTGCTGCTGGATTATTTCTGTGTGCAAATGCTTGTTGGCATTGCTCATCCAGTTGATTCAATTGTAGAATGCGTTCTTGTTGTATTTCTTATAGTTCCATGTTCAACTTTGCTGCAATTCTTAGTGTTTTTATTTCAAATTCAATTGGCAACATTACTTTCTTTCCATATACTAACTCATAAGGTGTGAATCCTGTTGTTGTCTTCCATGTGGTGTTATAGGCCCAAACTACCTCACTTAATCTGTCAGCCCAATCTCTTTTGTGGAGTTGGACCGTCTTTGGCAGAATCCTCTCTAATTCTCTTTTGGTGACTTATGCTTGACCATTTTCCTGAAGGTGAGAGGAGGAGGACTGTGTGTGCTTGACATTGTTTCATTTCATCAATTCTTCTATTAAGTTGGATGTAAACCGTGGTTCTTGATCAGAAACTAGTTCCCTTGGAACACCAAACCTATGGAAGATTTGCTTAGTGAAAAATTTTGCTACATTGTTTTCGTTTGCTGCAGCAAGTGCTGCTACCTCAGTCCATTTTGTAAGGTAATCTGTGCATACTAGAATGTAGCTCTTTTGATTTGACGGCGGGTTGATTGGACCAACGAAGTCAAATCCCCATTTCTCGAATGATTCTAAGGAGATCTGTGGATGAAGAGGCATTTCTTCTTTTTATGTAGGCTTCCCCATTCTTTGACAGCCATCACAATGGGACACATACTCATAAGCATCTTTGTGGAGTGTTGGCCAATAATACCCTATTTGCAAGAGCTTGTAGGCTGTTCTCTTTGCAGCATAGTGTCCTCCACATGGTTCATTGTGAGTGGCATGCATTATGTCATGTACTTCATCTTCCCTAATGCACCTTCTAAGTATTTGATCTGGTCATTGTTTAAAGAGCATGCCCTCTATCCATGTGTACGTGGCACTTTGCCTTATTACTTTTGTCTTTTCTTTATAACTGTAATGTTCTGGAAACTTCCCGGACACTAAATAGTTTTCTATGTCAGCAAACCATGGGCTTCTTGTTGATATGGAAAAAAGGTGCTCATCAGGGAAGTTATCATTAACCAATTCATTATCTTGTGCATGTGTGACTCTTAACAAAAAGTCGGCTACAACATTATGCTTTCCTGGTTTATCTATTATAGTAATGTCAAATTCTTGTAGAAGTAGCATCCATCTAATAATTCTAGCACTAGTATTAGGCTTGTTCATAAGATATTTGATTGTTGAGTGGTCAGTGTGGATAAAACTCTGGTATCCTGTGATGTAATGCCTGAATTTATTGATTGCATGTATGACTGCTAAAAATTCCTTCTCTGTGACTGTGTAGCTTAGTTCTGCCCAAACCAAATTTTTGCTTATATAGTATATGGCATAGGGTTTCTTCTCTCATTCTTGTCCAAGCACAAATCCAATGGCTTTATCTGATGCATCTTTGTGGATGTGAAATGGAATTTCCCAATTTGGTCCTTGGAGTACTGGAGCTATAATTGTTTTCTCCTTGAGATTTTCAAATGCTGTCATGCAATTGTGTGTCCATATGAACTCAGTGTCTTTTGTGAGAAGTGCAAACATTGGGGTAGCGATTCGGCTATAATTTTCAATAAACCTTCTGTAGTACCCTGTTTTCCCAAGGAAACTTCTGACATCCCTTTGTTTAAGAGGTGGTGGCAATGTTTTGATTACTGAGACTTTTGCTTGGTCAACCTCTATCCCTTTTGTGATATATGGTGCCCTAGAATGATGCCCTCTTCCATTAACATTCTGCATTTGTCATTGCTAAGGCATAGGCTCATCTCAATACAATTTTTTAATACCAATTCAAGATGACTCAATGCTTGGTCAAAGTTTTGTCCATAGGGTGTGATGTCATCCATGAAGACTTCCATTTTGTCATTTATAAAATCAGAGAATATACTCAATATGGCTCTTTGAAATGTTGTTGGGGCGTTACATAAACCAAAGGGTAGAACCCTATAGGAATAAGTTCCCCATGGGTATGTAAAGGTCGTCTTATCTTGATCAGCTGGGTGTATTAAAATTTGGTTGTACCCACTGAGACGATCTAAGAATGAAAAATACTTGTTTCCAGATAATGTATCTAGCACCTGATCTATAAATGGAAGAGGAAAGTGATCTTTCTTGGTTTCTTTATTCATCTTTCTGTAGTCCACACAAATTCTCCATTTGCCTCCTTTTTTAGGGACTGTAACTAGTGGTGAGACCCACTCACTGTCAAATATTGGATAGATGAACCCTACATCTAATAAATTTTGTAGTTCTACTTTGACTATGTCTTTCAATGCAAGGTTCAGCCTTCTTTGTGGTTTCCTGATAGGAGTAGAACCTTCTTTGATGTAAATGTAGTGCTTGCAGATATCAGGATGTATTCCTTTCATGTCTGCATATGTCCATGCAAATGCTTTACTTTGTTCTATTAGTATCTTCATTAATTTATTTTCTTGCTCTAGTTTCAAATTGGAATTTATGTTAACTTTTTTGCCAAGCAGAATTTCCACTATTTTTACCTTTTCAATTTGTTCTTCTAGTACTTCTATCCAAAATCTATCCATGTTCTGTTTTGAACTGTCACCTGTTTCTGTGGAAAAAAATTCTTCAATAACATGATTGTTGGAAGATACATTTTGTATAAATCTATCTATATGGCCATCTTCGTTTATTGCTTTTAGTGATAGTGCTGCATCAATTGTTAGGATAGGTCGCAGGTTGTGATTTGGTGTGTCGTGATAATCATCAGTCCAATTTTAATATTCTAAATATGATGATTCTTTGTTGGTGGGTAGATTGTGATTTTCTTCTTGGCATATCCACTGGTGATAGTCATATTCCCCGATCGGCACCCTATGTAAGCGTCCACAGTTGCTAACCAAGGTCTACCTAGTATGATTGGATAACCACTAAGTTTGCTTTTGACTTCAATTACTATGAAATCAGCTGGGTATTCCCAGGATTCAATATTGATCATAATGTCTTCGAGCATCCCTTCGGGTTTCACAGTGGATGTGTCAGCTAGATGGAGTACTGTAGTTGTTGGTCTGATTAATGATTGGATTCCTAGGTATATCATGGTTTCCTTAGTCATGGCATTGATAGTAGCTCCCAAATCTATTAGGATTTTATTTATTTGCTTGCTATTGATGGTGATGTTCACTACAGGGCTTCCTGGATCAAGATACTTAGGGTTAATGATAATACCCAGCATTAAATAAGCCAATTGCCCTAGTACATTTATTGTTGGTGGGTCACGCTTCCTCCTCCCAGGTTTCTTCAGACAATTTTCTCTAATAAATTTGTTACAGATGGGCACATCCCTTATGGCTTGCAAAATCGAGATTTGGATGTTTAAGTGTTTTAATTAATTTAAAATTGCATTTTCTTCTTCCTCTTTTGTACTTCGTATAAGTTTCTCCGGAAATGAATGGTTTTTGTTTCGTGGGAGTGGTTGGGTTTGTTCCTCTGGAGGATTTGGTTCATCAGGGTGCTGAATATAGGGTTCTATTGTTTGCTCTTGATCTCTTGGTTGTTGGATATTTTGTGTTGATGTATTTTGCAACGTTTTTCCTGATCTGAGGTTTATTTCATTTATTTCCATGGTGTCTACAACATAGGTAGGGAATTGTGTGATATTTATGTTATAAGTCTGCTGATGTTGTGGAGGTCTGTTATTATTAGGGTTTGGGATGGGTTGGGATGGAATTGGAGGTCTTGGGGGTGGTTGATTCGATGGGGGGTGGCATGATAAGTGGGCTGCTGTGAAGGGGATCTCAAATTGGATGGGTGGGGGTATTGATTTGTTTAATTATTGTTTGTTCGGGAAAAAGGTGGGGGGTATGGAGGGTGGGATGGTGGGTAATATGGGTGTTGATAGGTTGGCTGATAGGTTTGCTGATTTTGCTGCCACTGGTTCTGAGTTGGTTGTGATTGCCAAGGGGTTAGTATAGAGTTACAATTTTGCTGACCTTGAGTATAGTAGGTTTGAATGCTAGGTTGATATGGTCTAACAAAGTTATTCCTCCTTTGATTTATAAAACAGAGTTGTTCTATTGCTCCTTCAGCTGCTGGATCCTGAATAATAGCTTTACATGAGGGTAAGAGGAGACATTTATCAGTGGGAGTGGTCGTCAGTGCAGAAACCATATACTTCTACGGTGTTTAAGTGCACTTCCCCTTCTCATGTTTCTTTCTACAATGAGGATATAATACAGCCAAGGTTTTTGTTAATTTCATCATGCTTCTTTTTTATCTGAAGTGCATCAAGTTGCATGGCTAGAGATTGTAAGATGTCAGTCTTCATGTCATCTAACATGTTTCCTTAGTCAAATTTTGTAAGATTGGGTTCTGAAGATGATGAGGATCCTATGGATAGATGTGTATCTCTTCTCCCATTCTTGATTTTCCTAGACCTAGAATGGTTTTTGAAGATCTATAGTATTTGGTCATAACTCTTCTGAAATATGTCTCCATATCCTAAGAGGTTTAAGATCTCAAAATTCTCTTCTTTAATCCCCCTAAGAAGGACAAGTTTCAGTGATTCAGGGTCTAGGGTGCAATGGTTATCTCTTTTGTAGCTGAGCTAAAAACACTAGGCGTAATCTTCTAAGGATTCACGGTCTCCCTGCTGCATCCTAAATATTTCATCCCTGGTATCTTTTTCCCTACATTAGTCCCTGTATTTCTCTAGGAATGCTTATTTCATCTGGTCCCAGCTAAAAATACTATTTCCCTCTAAACTCATGAACCACCTAAGTGATAAATATTTCAGTGTGGAGGGAAAAAGTCTTAGCGTTTGTGCATCCGTAGTGTAATCAAAGGATCTGCAAACTACCTCAAATTCAAACAGGAATGTGGCGGGATCTTCTGAAGTCAATCCAGGGAAGTTTGGTAAATTGTTAGGGTTGATATTATTCATCCTAGCATCTTCGAGAGGTATGCTAATGGGGAAGGTGAATAGCTCCCTAGGTTCCTCTTCTTCGTCTGCCATAGTGGTATTTGAGCTGGAACTAGTAGAGAAGTTGTCTCTGTTTGGATCGTATTTGGAGTCATTTTCAGAGTTTAGAAAATCAAACTGAGAATTGTCAGAACTGTGATTACCGTTCTTACTCATATGATGCTGAGGCAGAAATCGTGCAAACCTATCCCTCTGTCGGTGAGGCATTCATTGGTAAAAAAAATTTATGTTTTTGTTTTTCTTGTTTTATGTATGTTTTTTTTTTGTTTTTGCTTTTGAAGATGTCTCCTAAAGATTTAGCACCTCCTCGGCAACGGCGCCAAGAAGTGGTGAACTCTAAGTATGGAAGCCTAATTAGGGAAGCTAGACTAGGAGCCTACTTTAATTATCAAACTAGGGGACATACAAACTTTAGAGGTACTAGCACTCTATGTGCTCTCTATGATAGTCTTTGTCGAAGTTGGGTGTTTGTATCAATGTTTTTAAAGAGTTGCCCAAAAAAAGATTAAATGAACTGTAAATAGTGTTGAGATATTGTAACTTCTAAGAATATTATATTTGTACTTTATTATTCCGGAGATGTTTCATTCCTCCGTGAAGATCTTATTGTATATCCGGAGATGTTTATTCCTCCGTCGGAATGTGGTAACTTGGGTTATTAGACTTCCCTAGTGGCGGTCGGCCTTGTATGTGTTATGTGGGTCAAAGGGTTGTTAGACCACCCTAGTGGGGTCGGCCCAATCAGTTGTAGTGGGGTCTTTAACCCTGTGGTAAAGTTGGGGCCAACCTAGTTAATATAAAGTACAAGTCAGAGATGTGTATAAATAGAGGAGGTGTGTTCCTGATTATACACACACTTCCCTCACTCAGAATGTAGCGCACTTGTGGAGGAGAGGTTTGCTATGGTGGAGGAGGAGATCATGTCTTTGGTTTGCATATTTGTATATTGCTGGTCATCTATATTGAGGAAGCTTTGTTGGGTTTTCTACCCCATGAGGGTTTTCCAGGATAAATCTGTGTCTCTTGTGTTTATGTTGTGCTTATTGTTTCTTCAGTGATCCTGTATATGCTATTATTGTGAAATGGAATGCAATGTTTCTATTTTCTGTCTTAGCAAATTAAATCTTAACATGGTATCAGAGCTAACCTGAAGGAAGGCAATGTATGGCACTTACGACACTTGCTTCACTTGTGACAATTTCAAGGTTTGGATTTTGTATAGAAAAAACCAGTCATCGTGGAACCTTCGCTATAAATCCATTTTGGCAAAGTGTCAGGATTTGAAACCTTTACAAGTCGTAGATAACATCCCCAGGTACCTTGTGTCTAAAGGACACCCTCCGATTCGTTGTACTTTGTGAGTTATGATTAGTACAAGTTAGGGTTTCTGCCTCTTCCAGATCTCAGTCAAAATCAAGTGACCTAGGAAAAAAGGTCATAACTTGGGCTAGGAAGATCCAAATGAAATTTCATAAAAGGTGACAGGTAGTACACAGACTGCACTATCTCAGGAAACATTTTCAAAGGCCGAAGTTGAACTAGTGACATGTGGCATGCCGTACAAGTTCACTCTCCTGTTTTATCCCATAAACAGTACACGTTGCAACACTTGGCATAAATCTCTTTTAGAAAATCCAATTGAGGTCCACGGGGGGTTCACTCAATGAACTTGTTGCATAGCACGATCGTTCGCGTGATATTAAAGAATACCTCTAATTTCACTAAATATTGGAAAATGCATCCTAAAATTGTATTGTTGAACCCCCCTCCCAATATGACTTTCCAATTAAGAAAACCCCTTGTTTCACTAGATATTGTAGGTATCCATTTTTTATCAACCCATTTTTAACACCCCCTTTATATCATATTATCAAGTTGTAACAAACAGGAGCCCTGCCACATCTTAGTATAAGCAAACACGATGCTAAATAAAATAATAGTATAATTCTAACAATGATCCCACTAGGATCGCTGGGGTGACCGATCAATTTGTAGCATTGGAGAGTGGAACACCCAAAGAAATAAAGTACAGGGGAAGGAAAAATGCATAAAACAAAACCTAGTCAAGGGATCAACATATTAACAAAGAATGTAAAATACTGATAGTCCAATTGTTAGTGCAATGCTTAGAAAATATGATAATTGCAAATGTTTCACACCACAACCTACCAATCTACCAATTTTATATCATGTAATACAAATATATCCATAGATAACTCATGTTTTCTATATGCTTAATAAATTAATCTCCATAAAAGTGCAAAATTGAAACCCTTTTGTGAAAGGATGCCCCTACCTTCCTATAAAAAAAAACATCATTGTCGATGTTTGAACCCAAATGAGCATAGAAAAATTCCTTTTAGTTTTCAATAACACCATATGATCATGTGCATAGCTTGGATTTGGGTCATTCACAAGATCCAATGAATTGCCTCCACTTCCTCTACATTTATTCTTGCAATCACAGGAATTAACAACATTTAGTTACCTTTTCTTGGGTTATATCTAGATAGGGGAAAATATCCATTGTTAGGTTTCAAGCATACAATAGTTATAAACATACACAAATAGTGAAACTTATATGATACCATTTCATGGTAACGATAACACATAAGGTATCTAAATAAGGATTTAGATTTTCACCTATGTTCATGTTAATTCCAATATAATATTAAAACAGATGCCTTGCATATAAGAATTGAAATTACAATTATGAATGTTCCAAATATAACTCAATCTAACAACTATTCCTAACTGGAAATGTGAAAAAATTATAGAAGAATGCAAAAAGTTGAAATAAATAATTAGTCAAGAAACATTGATCAAACTTTTCTTGGTTCCAGTGAGCCAAGAAAGATTGATCTTAAATTACAGAACAATTTCTCTTAAAATGCCAGCATAGCAATTAATTCATCAAATTACAGAAGTAAAATACTTCATCCCCGCACAGAAAACTATAGTTTAAATACTTATCAATTCTTCTTACCTTACTAATTATTTATGAATTGTAACAGTTGTTTTAGACCATCTAGCATCTTGAATATTTCATAATATTTCTTTCTTCGATATCTTTGAATTTTCTTTTCAACAGTTATAAAAATAAATCTGTTCCTTTTTTAGAGTCATTATAAGATTTGAAAGCAGAGTTACAGTATTTACATGCAAAAACATTGCAAAACAGTATTATATAAATCTTAGTATTTATTTTTATTTCATAAAATTTTCTAGTATTTGTTTTCTATCACTTTTTAAACAAAAGGTGAAGTCTGAATCCTTGTTCAAATCTCATTATTCTTACAATTTCACTTCAAAACCGTAAGTTGACTCTCGACTTTTCATTACAACTATTTTAAACATTATTGATAGAAGACACACAGGCAGTACTTAAGCTTCAAAACCTAGATCTTCTACATATCAAACCGAGCAAGAAGTAATTCAAGTTATGCTCACATAGGAACAAGGTTTCAACCCTGTAATTTTTTTTTTTTTTTTTTACATTGTAATTTCGTTTATGACTTTGGAAACAATACTTTGTCACTAAAACTTTAAGGACTATTTATTAAATTACTTTTCTGACAGTTCAAATCGAAATCTTCAAAACCTCCATTCTTATTTATTTCTAGAATCTAACTACAGAAGTTCATTTCTTTAGATTGAGCGTCAAACTACAGTATTCGCAACAACTTTAACAGTACCGAATACAAAAAAAAGAACAACGCAACATTTCTTTTCTTCTATAACTAAAAGCCAGTATTATAATACCAAGTCAAATGACTTTCAATCCTTTAAAGCGAAGCTTGCAAGCTGTACTATGGCGAAGATGCCATTGTAAAATATTTTCAGTTTGCAATGCAAGCTTGAAGCCTCAGCAACACAAAAACTCAGTCTAAACATTATCATTGCTTACGGATTAACCTAACTCTTTTACTGAGAAGAACGTTTTAACTTCCGACGAGTCCAGGGTTATGGATGAACCCGAGACTTACCCGGACGGCAGAGTCCTCGACGTTCATTTGTCCAGCAAGCTTGGATGTTAGACCTTTGATTGACCCTGCAAGTGAAACATACATCTAAATAAATTAGAATGAATCAAAATAAAGGATTTATGAAAACTCAAATTTCAATGATGGAACATAGAGACGTATTACCTTGAGTGGAAAGGCCAACGATCCAACCCCAGCACTGTAAAAATAGACTTTCACCCTAAAATAAAAACCACACCAAGGTCATGGTATCAACTACTGAGCATTCACTTACAGGTCTGCAAAACACCATTAAAATAACGCAGAGGTCGCGGGTTCTAAACTCCAAGCAAACTTGCTAACCCTAAGTTTTAGCAGCGTGTCGGCCTCACACTCTAACTCCAAAACATGAAAGTGAAGACTGAGAAACCCTCCAACATTACTTACAACGAGAATTTAGGGTTTATCATTCAACGACGCAGATCTATTGTGATCGACGAGCGAGAAGGTGACAGCTTGATGCTTTGAGAATCGGGCAACCATAACATAAATACCTCATTTATTGTAACATCTACAACAATGCCAACACTGCATGCCAAGGAGTCAATCCCATGTACAGTTCGGAGGAGAGCTGCTTGTTCACTATGCATAGTTCGATTTCGTGAGTCACATTTTAACCAGGCTTCACGTGGTTTGAAAACATGGATAGACAACATTACACTCCACTAAAGAGTTGGTTCAGAACCATTAATGTTTGGACGAGATACCATCAACCTGTCAGATCAATGCAGCAACGACATTAATAACCGTCACTTCCTTACCAGTGTCGTATTTAATGCTTGGTGTAATTTCATTCATTATCAATACATAGAGTAAGGTCAGGATTGCATTGTATATCGCTTCATCGCTATGGTATTAACCATCGAATGCATGATTACATAAATCAAAAGTTTGTATTGGTAATAATCGCATGCATATAAGATTTAGATAGTTAGAACTTAGGTTAGAAAATAGTATCGGTACATTGTAATATTATTACAATAAACCATATAAAAGTTGTTTATTATAATAATGCACCAATATCACATTAGAATGGTTCACCCTATAGTTAAAAAGGGTCCACACTTATATTGTATTATGTTCTTAAATAAAATATGATTTTGACTTTATAAATATCAAGACTATATCCATATATATATAAATTATAAATGGAGAAAGTAGAAGCTACCATAGTTATCTTAATCAAAATATCAAGCATTGAAATAGTAAGTGAAACTTGATGTTATAATAAAGGAATAAAGTTCAAATTGAATTTGTCCATCAATCATTTCACCTGGTAGTAAAAGGTTTCATGAATTGGAAAATATTAGCAGAATCATATTAGCAATTCATTCTTCAAATCTAGTAATTAATCTTAATATTTTTAAGCATAGATATTTCTACCAAGATAATGTACTTTTGAACCCTGTTTAAATATTATTAACTTCTGCAACTTGTATTTTTTTTCGAAATAATACATTTAGAACTTGGATAGAATTCCATACCTGAAACAAGGAGGTACTTATAATTTCTTTAACCAAATAAGACGACTAATTGGAAAATATAAATACTCTTAAACATTGTTTTGTCATTGTTATCCTTACCTGCGAATATTCGCAAGAAGGACAGGTACAAATGCTTTAGCTAATTAGCTAAGTAAGTCTCGGGGCACCTCGCAGGAACCCTTTCATCACCATCCCGAAATTAAAACTGGCATTACCTTGTCAAGGAGAACTCTGTCTTATATTGTTTTGAAATTTCAGTTTTTACAACTACAAACAAATTAGTGTCGTAATCATTTTTATGGAGGTAAGACACATCACTGTCTTAAAGCATCATTAGTTAAAAGGACATAGTAGTTAAATTGTTATATACATTAATGACTTTACTTTTTAATACTGCCTTAACAAGCATTTATTACTTCCGCAATCACAATTTTAACATTTAATGCTGGTATAATTTTTTTTTAAAATTTTATGAAATTATCGGGATGTTACATTGCTCAAGGACAATAATCCAAAGAGACTTCCATCGATATTATCATTGGTACACTATTATCAAATTTATTCAAAACTTAGGATCATAAGCAATATCAAATAAAAATGGAAGGTCCTTAAGTCTTAAGTGGGTATGAATTGAGCCCGTGATTTGGATGTATGAATCCATCCCATGATTTGGAGGTTATTCCTCAACACTCCCAAATAAAATAACGCCCAATATTTATATTACTATGTCAAATAAAAAAAACCCCTTGACCCCTTAATACGGGGCAATATATTTTTGAGGTTTTTAAGAGTATTCAACCCCCCAATATGAATGGACGTGATATGATATTGCCTCACTAGTGAACCCCCCGTGTTGAGGTCAAACCTATCAAGATGGAAATATGAGAGGTCAGGATACCACAAAAAAAGTTTTCAAACCCTGTGGATCAAAAAGTTATGAGTTATAGCAGAAACAATCAGGTACATATTTCTGTCAAAACAGAATTATTTTTGGAGCACCTTCATTCATGGATTCCGGAATTTAGGGTTTCAGAGAAAGTTAAAATTTTTGGAATCGGAGTCGACGGCTGAATGCTACTCAGGAAAATCTAAATTGAGAGACCAAGATCGAATTTTTTGGTTGGGTAGAAGACCGGGCTTGATCAAACCCCAGTTCGGGATTTTGATCGAAAAGATGGAAAATTAGGACTTCAGCAAAAGTTGGAATTTTTGAAGTCTGTGACCACGGTTGGAAGCTCCTCAGAACAATAAGAGTTTAGAGCCTTGGATCAAACCTTTTGATTGGGAAGAAGGGTGGGCTTCATCAAACCCTAGTTCGGTATCTTGTCCAGAAGATCCAGAAGTTTCGAAGGCAATTTTGGGGGGTCAAATTTTGGAGATTTCAAAATTGCAGTATGCTAGTTTGATCAGCTCAGCAAGACACATCCTTCCATCCATTCAGAAGTGTGAAAGTCAAAGATTGAATTTTTAGGGTTTCTCTAGCAAACCCTAATCAAGCTCCAGATCAAGTTTCAGGGGGAGTTGAGGCTAAGACCTTTCATAAGAAGACTACAAGAAGTCTCGACAGGTATGACTTAAGGAGGTTCAGGTATGTCTTGAAATCTGATTCCTGATTAAGCTCATAATGTGTTTGTCTTCATATTGTTTATTAGTACAATCTTGATTAATGTTAGAATTGTCTTATCACCCTAGTAACAGTATGAATGCATGTGAATAATCGAAGACATTCATTTATTAGGGCTATATGATTGTACTAATGCATTATGGTGTTGTATAAGGTTGATGTTGTCTGCTAACAAGATAAAGGTACATCACAAAAGACAAATCAAGTTCCATGACCATGACAACATGAAGACAAAGACTCATCCATAATCTTTGTTCTACTTACGAGGTATGTATGAATTTGTTATATTATGCTTAACCTATGAGATATGCAGGTTCTAGCACATGATCTCTAAATCATTGAAGAGAACAAAGAAGATATTGTTTAGGTATGTTAGACATAACTAAGCAGGTATACTAATCCAGGTATGTTTTCCTATGTCAAGTTAGAATCTTACCTTGTGTTAGGATCCCTTATATAAGTATACTTGGTATGATTGGTTATGCTTATTCATAAAGTTAGTAATCAAGGGTTTATGCATATTATGTCTCTTATCTTGATGATTTAACTAACCAGAAGAGTACTATGATCAAACAAAAATATGCATGAGTAAAAGAAGACTTTCTTGAAACCCTGAATACTAATGATCATGACTATACATATTCAAGATTATTTAGAATTATAATGTTTTGATAATATTGAGAATATACTAATGAATGTATGTTTGTGTATGAGATAATGAGGATGACACTAGTGCACACTTGAGCATGCACAATGGTACAGAATGAATAGAAGTTCAAGAGACATATAGAAGATCAAGCGGGAGGCAACCACACAAACATAAAAGATAAGTATTTGAGTTGTTATTTGAAATAGTAAATGATATTGCTTGTATGCATATTTGTATTCCTAGAATATATCATGCTGAGTGTAAACATTCATAGAGCATTGAACAATATACTACTAAAATGCATATGATTGGTAAGTTGGACAAACATTCCATTGTTGCTTGTCTAGAATGAAACCTTTTTGCTGACATGTTGAGAGTTGTGCACACTCTCGATAGTATGTTCTGGTAGAGATGAAAGGCATCTAGATAGCCACTGTATGCATACAGGATATAGAAAAGTGTTGTGCCAAAGTATTGGTCAAGATAGTTGCATAACTATGTAAATGATATCTGTATGCATAATAGGTTATCATGTCAACATGATTTCATGATTATGAAGTATTACTAATCATGTACTTAATTTTGTTTTGTAGGAAAGATCATGAAGAATGATGAACACCGAACAAGTGATGGATGTTCAACAAGAAGATTTACAAATCAAATAAAATATAGGAGGCTCATGGCTAGAAGATTCTCTTAGAAAGAGGAAGAGAATCATGACAAGATGTTTGCTCCAAGTGGATAGATAAGACCATTCTCTTAATGGTGTAATTAAAGAAGAAGTGTGAATCAGGTTCTGTATGGGTACCCAGGATTGGTAGTCAATTGATGAGCTTAATGATCATCATGGGTGATGTGGATCTCAACCTTTGATACAAGGTTGAATATGTCTTCTATACACAGATGACATGGATGCAAGAAGGAACTCACCACAGAGTTTGAATGATATTGAGGCTCATATCAATAGACCCATTTGACGAGAGATGGCACAGATAGATATGCAGAAGGTCACTCAATGCAGAGTGTGAATGATAGAGAATTGACAGCTTCTTGACAAAGCTTGCACTTTACTAGAAGTAAAGTTGATCCTAACCTTTACCTTAAGGTTGTCGATGATGAACCTATCATACCATTATTGTATGAGGATGATCTCTTTTTGACAAGGAATGAGAAATAGATCATGAAAAGAAAGAAGAAGATGGATATAGAAATGAAAATGAAAGATCTCATATTGATGCATTGCTTCTTAGGTCTGGCAGTATGGCAAGGCTCAGAAGGAATGTTTCTCAACTAGGGAAAATATGCCTATAAATATTAAAAGGACTTGATGTATTGGAATGGCCACTCTCGTGGATTGCAACTTGAAGCTGTTAGTGGATGACTCATCAGAGTTAGTGGATATAACTCTGTACAGACAAATTATTGAGTCATTGATGTATCTAATGAATACTAGGTCAGATATATGCTTTGCTGTGAACACCTTGAGTCAGTATCTAGTGGAAACTAGATGTGTTCACTTGATAAGTTGCAAATCATGTGATCCGGTACCTAAAGGATACGATAGAATTTGATCTATGTTATCTTGGAGATCATGACTTCAGATGGATACATAGATGTTGATTGGGAAGGAAGTGTATCAGACAGGAAGAGCACATCGAGAGGATGTTATTGTCTGGGATCAACCATGATCCAGGAAACAATCTAGTGTGGCTCTTAGCACAAGTAAAATATATGGCTGCTTTCTCTGCTAAGTTATGAAGCAGTATGGCTTCAGAATTGTTTGACGTAGAGACGAACTCAACTGTGATCCTATGTGACAAACAGAGTTGTACCAAAATGGTAGAGAATCCAGTGTTCCATGATAAGTCAAAGCACATAGAGATCTGACATTTCTATATACGAGATATGGTGCAGAAAGGAATTAAAGTTCGAATTTGTAACAAGTTATCGATGCACTAACCAAACCTCTACCTCAAGTGAGCAAGTTACCTATATACTAACCAAACCTCTAACTCAAGTAAAGTTTGAGTATTTCCGAGACAATCTTGATAGGACCCTCCTCGAAAGGGGGAGTGATGTGGTCACTTATGATGAGATTTCCTGCATTGACAGAGAGGTTGATGATGTGGATACATATATTGGTGATTCCGATAGAGAGGTTGGTGGATGGTCCTTAGATAGGGTCTAAGTTGATAAGGGGATTGCATCATCCTTGAGCACATTTTCTAAAAGGATCCGTAGACATATGTCTTCGAGAATGAAGTCCTTGGTGGACATGTGGGGATTGGATCATCCCTGGACTTCAGTTCTAAAGAGAGCTGTAGACATATGTCTTCGAGAATGAAGTCCTTGGTGGACATGTGGGGATTGGATCATCCCTGGAATTCAGTCCTAAAGAGAGTCATAGACGTATGTCTTCGAGAATGAAGTCCTTGGTGGACATGTGGGGATTGGATCATCCCTAGACTTCAGTCCTAAAGAGAGCCGTAGATGTATGTCTTCGAGAATGAAGTCCTTGGTGGATATGTGAGGATTGGATCATCTCTAGATTTCAGTCCTAAAGAGAGCCGTAGATGTATGTATCCGAGAATGAAGTCCTTGGTGGACATGTGGGGATTGTATCTTCCCTGGACTTCAGTCCCAGAATTGATCTATAGACAAGATGTCTCCGAGAATGAAGTTTTGAATGAATAGGTAGGGGATTGTATCTTCCCCGGACTTTGGTCCCAGAATTGAGCCGTAGACTGGGTCTCCGATAATGAAGTCCTGAATGAACAGGTAGCAGATTGTATCTTCCTTGGATTTCGGTCCCAGAATTGATCCGTGGACTGATGTCTCTGAGAATTGAAAATAGGACTGCATCATCCTTGGACCTCAGTTCAAAATGTATGTGAGAGGACTGCATCGTTTGTGAACTAGGTTCAAAATGTACGTGAGGACTGCATCATCCATGAACTGGGTTCAAAATGTACGTGAGGACTGCATCGTCCATGAACTGGGTTCAAAATGTACGTGAGGACTGCATCGTCCATGAACTAGGTTCAAAATGTACCTGAGGACTGCATCGTCCATGAACTAGGTTCAAAATGTATGTGAGAGGACTGCATCGTCCATGAACTGGGTTCAAAATGTACGTGAGGACTGCATCGTCCATGAACTGGGTTCAAAATGTACATGAGAGGACTGCATCGTCCATGAACTGGGTTCAAAATGTACGTGATGGGATTGCATCGTCCCTATACATGAGACTTGTCTTAAAGTGATAAGGATTGATCATCCTGGAACTTGATCTGGATTGTATCATCCATGGACCTATGTCCTAAAGAGAGCGGGATTGATCATCCTGTAATATGATCGTGTGTGTTGCAGGGTATGCTGCTATGCATACTTGACTGATGAGGATACTTGTATTGATGTATTGATACTTGTATTGATGATATGTATTGATGAGGATACTTGTATGTATACTTGTGTTGATGAGGATACTTGTATTGATGATGTGTATACTTGTATTGGTGTGGATACTAATACTGATGATCTAGATGACGATGCTGCTGATCGTGTTGATCTAGATGACAATACTGCTGATCGTGTTGATCTAGATGATGATGTTGTTGATCATGTAGATCGAGATGATGATCCAGATGCTGATGATCGTGTATCATGTGATGACAATGCTGATGATCGTGTGATGACGATGTTGACGATCATGAGGATTCAAATGTTGATGTTGCTGTCGCTGTTTGAGTACTACAGAAGATAAAGACTCGGTACTGAAGATGTTGATGTTCTAGTATTGAAGATGTTTCAGTAACTGGATGAGTTACTGATGATGTTGAGAAAGCTTCCAATGATTTATAGATGTATCATGTTGATGGCTCCTTGCTCCTGCAGATGTTGTTATAATATTTTTCTCATTAAGGGGGAGTGTTGAGATATTGTAACTTCTAAGAATATTATATTTGTACTTTATTATTCCGGAGATGTTTCATTCCTCCGTGAAGATCTTAGTGTATATCCGGAGATGTTTATTCCTCCGTCGGAATGTGGTAACTTGGGTTATTAGACTTCCCTAGTGGGGGTGGGCCCTGTATATGTTATGTGGGTCAAAGGGTTGTTAGACCACCCTAGTGGAGTCGGCCCAGTCAGTTGTAGTGGGGTATTTAACCCAGTGGTAAAGTTGGGGCCGACCTAGTTAATATAAAGTAAAAGTCGGAGATGTGTATGAATAGAGGAGGTGTGTTCCTCATTATACACACACTTCCCTCAATCAGAATGTAGTGTACTTGTGGAGGAGAGGTCTTCTATGGTGGAGGAGGAGATCATGTTTTTGGTTTGCATATTTGTATATTGTTGGTCATCTATATTGAGGAATCTTTGCTAGGTTTTCTACCCCATGAGGGTTTCCCAGGATAAATCTGTGTCTCTTGTGTTTATGCTGTGCTTGTTGTTTCTTCAGTGATCCTGTATATGCTATTATTATGAAATGGAATGTAATGCTGCTATTTTCTGTCTTAGCATATAAAATCTTAATAAATAGGATGGTTTATTCTATGGAGGAGAAATTCCTATGCTAAGAAATTCAAATACTGAAATCAGGAAATCTATGTCTAAGAATTTGAATGCAGGAAACAATAAATCTACTTTTAAGAATTAATTTGTTGAAAACAATAAAAATTCTACTATGGAATCGAATGTTGGAAATATAACAGATCTATTCTAAAGTAATGAAAGCTTGATCTTTAATCTAAGGAGTAATTACTGTAAATCGAATGCATAAAACTCAAAGTCTTATCTAACATAATTTGATGCTAAAGCTAAATTCAGAATGCCATTATCTAATGCTGCAATTTTAATCAAAACATTAAGGAGTGAATGTCATCATGTAACCACTAAATACTGAAAGAAATCAATCTCTATGAGGAGTTCTAATAATGAAATGAATACATAGGCTTAAGATCTATATCATTGTTTCTGAAGTAAATGCAGTACATAGAGAAATATGTGTTAAATAATGCCTTGGTGGAATGCTACTACATGACTATAGACACAACACTACCAAAATATAGAGTGCGTTATAATGAACTACAAAATTAGAAAGGTTCAACTACTATAGAAATCAAATCATATCATCTAAACGCTATTTAGAATACTCTCATCTGCAATATAAATTCAATCAATGCAAAACACATAATGAGAAATACCTGAATAGTAAGATCTCCTGACTTACGTGTTGGAGGGGCCCTCTCCAACCCGTACTCAGGAGTGAAGGGAACTTATAAATGCTGAATTGTAAGTAACATCAAGTCTGTATTAAAATATGAACTTCATAGTTAAAACTAGGTCTGTAACACAATTGTCTTGGTGGTATAAAATGTAAAACAATAATTCTCCAAAATAATAGCCGGGGCCTCTCGCTACCTGAGAGGTCCATATTTATATAATTCTAATTATTAAGCTAACAAAATGTCTAAATGATGATTCTCTTTGAACAGGAGTTCGTTCTCTACAGATCAGGAAAAAGGCGCTGAGTTTGGTGATGTTCTTTCAGTTCTTCACTTGATTTGCGCGTTGTCCTTTAGTGCACCTACACCTGCTCATTCAAACTCGTTTGTCATGCAATTAGCTCATACAACTCTTTCAAAACATAACAGAAATAATTTCTTAAATAACTTCATTAAATAATTAAGGTAAATCATTTTCCCAAAAGACAAGTTTATTTCTTATCCCTTTCTTGTGTTTTTGCTATGGGGAAAGGCCTATTAGATACCTGTATTTTGAACCCATCACCTCACCTAGAGCAATTTGGGCTCTTCAAATGGCTCTCTACAGATACAATGCAATGATCATCAGAAGCCTCATCTACATCAAGTAGATCTAAACGCTCGTGCTTTTCGAACATAAGCAAACCAGACAAGTTTGTTTTTAGTTGGTCTTCTCACAGGCAGATTTTTGGATGGCTTTAACACACTAAATCCTTAGCGATTGGGGTAGCAATATTTAATATTCATGGCAGCCATTCGGGCCTTCTATCACAATGATTTCTTGTAGGAGCAATGGATCTCCATGGCGCCAGCAATGCCAGCTCTTCATATACCTTGGGCATTCACCTTTCATCAAGTGATTTCGAACCTCTCGTAAACATTATTCAACTTGCAAATGCGTTATCACAATGAACTGGTCTTTGAAATTCTTCACACGCGGTGGCTCTTTGTTCGTCACGTTTCGCTTAACATCTTCCTTCACGTGCAACATCCAGTCAAGGTTTTTTTCTCTTTGAAATTTCATGGGCACCCCTCTT
Organism: Larix kaempferi; assembly: GCA_027924585.1. Lineage (NCBI taxonomy): Eukaryota > Viridiplantae > Streptophyta > Pinopsida > Pinales > Pinaceae > Larix > Larix kaempferi. The sequence goes on from BSBM01000282.1 coordinate 1,793,543, forward strand.
GCACACGCAAGAGCACTGGAATTCAAACATATTAGATCCAGGATCTCATGACAGTGCCATATCTGATAAACGACTCCATCCTTCCTGCCGACGCCTCTCTTTGACCACTAGGATGCGGCCTTAGCACAGCGAACAACATGTCATCCATGAGACCACAACGTTCTTTACACCTTTCACGGTGTGCCCCTCATAGATCGGCACTCAACCTGTAGATCCACAATCTGTACATACAATCTCTACCATAGGATATGCACATAGCAACATCAACAAGCACAACCAAGCCAAACCATGGCTTTGATACCAGTTATTAGGAATTACACGAGTATACATATTTTAACTTTCGAGAGAAATAAACAGAAACAAGCAATCACATAAATGACACATAATTTACCCTTGGAACCCCATGCAGAAAAACCAGAACCCAATGAAGATCTTCATTACATCGCCAAACCGGCCATCTAGGCCAAGTGAGCTAGCCACCGCTCACCTCCAGGCCACATTACAATGGAGCCTCCTCAAGCCTTTTATAGGCTTTATTACATGCAATACCTTGGGCCAATACCATGGGTTACAACAAACCATATGCCCAAAACATGTGTTGGACCTAACAAAATTTGGCTCATTCTCGAGTCAAGGTTAACCCTAACAGTAACAGCTGACTGTATTCTACAGCACTGTTTCAGCTAACAGTAAACTACATGACTGTTTAAGCTATGTTTAGATAACCCCTGTGTTCATAACACTTGACTGTTTCAGCATACTCTGTTTCCACAATCAAACACATTTAACATCTCTATACTCTATTTCAGCAAATTCTGTAATCTAACTTGCTACAGTAAAACTAAACATTCCACAATCAATCATATACGCTCATAAAATCATCATGCTACAGCAAAAAAAAACATTTAAACATTCAACCATGAGTTTACGAATTCCTAAAGACAGAGAGGAATACAGGATCAAAAGTACAGAGTTGAAACTCTGTTTTCATTCAACTCAGAATTTGTTTTCCTCACCCTTGTCAGTCTGTGTTTCTTCCATTTCTTTCTATCATATTTATCTCAGAATTACATATGTATATATACACGAGAAATATATTCCATCATTTAATTAGCTTTACCTTTTACTGTATCTAAACCAAAATTGCCTGTTTATAATTTATGTGGATACTCTGACCTTTCATGTGTTGTAACATGAAAGATGGATGCCCCTTCGATCTTTGACAGGTTAAGTGATATGATGAGAACATGCTGCTCCTTTAACATCTGACCAGCTGAAACAAGTAAGTAAATGACCTCTTAAAAAAACGGCTCTTCAAAACTCAGTGTGATACTCAACCCCAATAATTATTCGATGAACTGTGGTGTGCTCTGTAAATGCTTCTTCAGAAATTAATGTGATGTGCTGCCCCTACGAAACCTTGACAACATAACAGAATCAGACGGAGTGGCAGTGGTTGACTCCTCAAAGTTCTGGTGGCCACTCAGCAGGGCGGTGTTTGTCTTTTTCAGACTGTGGCAGTGAAGTAATTAACTGCCGCCAACCAAAAACACTCCACCAATTCAATTTTAAAATATTAAAAACGACCCAGAAAATAGATGTTTCAAATAGTGAAAACACATTAGTTTATTTAATTTCCAAATAAGTAATCTCTGATTTCTGGGGCCTGCTAATATCCAGCAAGGGATAACCTTAGAAGAGTCGATATATTTGGATACTCAGTTTTTGTTAAGGATATTGTTTCATGGTCTGTGTGTCTTTTCTCTGGTCATGAATAACTTGAACTACTCGCATCCTGCGGAACGGAGGGACAAGAGCACTTGTTTTCCAGAATTACAACAAAAATATTGGTGCATTGCATGTTTAATATGAGGTTCACGTTCTTCGCAGTTCTGAAAACAACAATCTTAATTTTTTGAGTATACATGGGTGGTGTACAAAAATTTCGAAATTTGTAAAGTAAAAATTCACGCACTGCTTTGCCAGTAAGGGCAAAAGATCTGCCCAAATGTTTATCGTTGTATTTTAGTTTTGTAAAATTATTATTATCCACCAAAACAGTGGATTTAATGCTGCAAAGCTTGTCATTCTTGGCCGGATTTTAAGTTTGTCTAGCAGGTAGAGCTTGTGTTGACAAAGCACTTTGAATATTTCGAAGCTTTGAGCTAAGTATTCCATGATATTGAAAATATTTGTTTTTACCGCAAGAAATCGCTTATAAAAAAATATTAACAATAAATTTATCATTTGGCGTTCAAGATTGACGCAAATTGCTCCTGGAGAATTTGGGTTTGGGCAGTGAATTCGTCTTTCAAGAACAACTCTTCTTTTGGTTACTCTGACAGTTCAATTGTCTTTCTGGACTTGTGGAAGATCATAATCTCCAAGTAAGAATCAACAAAAACACACCAAAAAAAAATAATCTACGTATTCAACAACATAATAATGTCTCCTAGATTGTGGTTAGGGATTGCTCTTAAATCATCTCACATGTTTTTATCATTCACTGAGCCAATGAGATTCAAACTATCCTGAGCTGCGTGGCTGTAGGGATTTTTAGGCAAAGCCCATACATGAATGGGGTGAGGATCAAACTTGGACTAACAAATCATAGCCTTACCAACAACTTGTTTTGTTTTGAAGTTTATGCTTTCACTCTTTCAATGAGTTATGCACAGTTTTGGAAACATTTGTCCGACCGCCATTAGTCCCAACACTACAAGAAAAAGGGTATTTTAGCCTCACATTAGCACCACTATTTGTAAAGGATTTGAGAAATCCCCAATTTTCAATTAGTGGTGCAAAAGTGCTGATAATGTGGGGATACGCAAGTGGTGCTAATATTTATGGTGCAAAAGTGGTGTTTGTAAAAAAGTTGTTTTTGGTGTTAAATGAGTATGTGGCATTCCATGGTGTATGGTGCAAACCACCAAAACCAATCTTAGGTGGATTGAAGTTTTGTGGTGCAAAACACCAAAACCAATCCAACATGGATTGAGACTTTTTGGTACAAAACACCAAAATTATTATTATTATTATTTAATATACACAAACTTGTATATGGTGCAAAGCACCATAAAATAATAAGTGGTGCAAAGCACCATAAAATAATAAATGGTGCAAAAAAATATATATCACATATTATATATAAACGATATAATATGTGATTTATATTTTTTTACACCACACATGACTCAAGTGAGATATATACAAGGTAGCACATGATTTTCTGTTTTATCATAAAAGAAAATCAACATGGAATTTGAGATGGTACAACCTCAATTCGACTTTTCCCATTTTTGTCCATGCGCCTTAACAACTTTGGTAATTTTTAGAGGATTCAATCAATCTCTTTGATGTGGACACATTGTATCATGCATCTACAAAAAAACTAAAAACAACATGATTAATTTAAAAAAAAAAAACTAAAAACAACATGATTGATTTTTTTGAATAATTAAAAGATATAAAGAAAACAAATATATTATTGACAGAATTACATTAATGATACAAATAGTTAAGAACTACAGATTGAATGTTGTCTAAATTTCAATATATAATACTTGACATCTGAACAACATTTTAGTTTTGTAGAATCAAAATAGTGCTGTTGAACTATTCACATGAAAATACATTTGAACAACATCCTAACTTAGCACAATATTCAATATGACATGTTTATTCCATGATGCAATTATCAGAACAATCTTCTTGCCACCAACTAAATCTTGAATTATAAACTTTTGTTGCACAAGCCCAAGTTCTTGAATTATAAACGTTTGTTGCGCAAGTCCAAGTTGCATTTCAAATGTATTGAGCTGTGTGAGAGCAATGATGAAAAGCAATCTCTATCCGAAATTGTGACTAGACCCAACACACCAACACTGCTCACTTTATTATAACTCAGTCAACAGAGAGCCCCACATGCTATGATCTTCCACTGTTGCTTGTAGGTGGAGTTCTAAGTCGTTGAAGCAAAGCACCTGAGATCATTAAGAAGAAAACATTAGAATCAAAAACTTTATTTTTCAATAATCAATCAAATCCAAGTCTGAATCGGGCCTTGAAATACCAGACTACTTCACATCTCATGTCATTTCCACCTCCAAGATTTCAGTTGTCCCTCATCACTAACACTGTAATAGAGGTAGGCGGAAGGACGATTTCGACGTTGAAGGTAATGAACCTTTGAGTATTCATTTTTTTCCAACCCACCAGAGGGGAGAAATCTACTAGTCAGATTCAATCATTAAGATGTTGAGTAGTTCCTACAGCTATGGTCCAATTCTCAACATCCAAGCATACAGAGATATTTTACAAGCAAACATATTGATTATCATCTTTTATAGAATATCAACTATCTAACCTCCATTTGGAAGTGGCAGACGAAGAGCTGTACCAAAAGTTACTGCAGCATGTGGTGTATGAGGGCTATGATTTGCCATCCATTCGGAAAGACTACGAGCTACAAGACCAACTTGAAGCTGAAATCCCTGTGATCAATCAGATTAAAAGAAGGCTAGATATAGACTGAGATCAACAAATCACTGATGCGCATTCAAAAGGTGGACAAACAAGATTCACAATACTAATAAAAGTGGTGCCTCAGAGTGTTCATAGCAATGGGACAAAATTAATAACCCTCTTGTTTGAGGTGACCCTAAAAGATGATTATTTAGGGGAGGTGTTGTTAAAGCTCCAGTTGAAGCCCCACAGGTGTGATCAACGAACAATATCTTGATATCAGGATTAGGTTGAGGAGTTTCGCAAGTCATATGCTGCCAGATAAGACTGAAAAAAAACATAGTGCACATAGAAATGCAAATGCATCAGATGGTTGTTATAAGTTATAAGAGGTCCAAGGTGAAACATCAATGCATTCCATTACAATAAATATTTGAAGTGAAACCATGTCTCCTTCCTCTACCTTTGGTAATCCCATTAAGTTATCCAATCCAACAATTGAAAATATTTCCAACAAAGAAAATGCCCCCATTTCTCCAAATTCTTCTGGAAATTTCTTTAACCTCGAACACCTTATTATCCTTAATTGTTTTAGACTTTTCAGCATGTGTAAATGTGGAAGTTCTTCCAACATACCACAATCAGTTAATTCAAGGTTGCACATATTATGAAAATTACAAAAAATGCTCTCCAATTTGATCAAATGAGGACATTCTAGTACTATCCTTCTCAATTTTAGCATGTTAATTATGTCAAGAGGTAGAATTTCCATGTTTGTGAGAGCTATCTGCATAGTGTCCATTAGAATCATGCTCTTTAATGTGCCCTCCCTGATAATATCTCCATTGTTTGTAAGCGATAACATTTTGAGTCGATGCAGAGTGGCCAAATCATTAATGGATGCCACTCCTTTGTATCTCTTGTGCTCACCTGTGCCTGTTTTCCATAGAGCGGTGCATCCCAGCATCAACAAATACTGCAAAGAGGTGAGGCGGGAGATGCTGCTAGGTAGATATTGGAGATCTTTACAACAGATAATGTCCAGATATCTAAGCGATGTCAACTTATGAAGGCCAGATGGTAATGCTGTGATGGCTGAGAAGCTGACATCAAGGATCTCCAACCTTACAAGATTTGTAACAGATCGAGGCAATTTCTTCATGGCCGACATGGCTATTAAGGCAAGACATACAAGCTATTTCAAATCGCCCACACTCTTTGGCAATGACTACACTGACGTGCCACTCAAATCCAAAAACTTAAGAGAGATCATACTTCTCATGCTGCCAAATGTCAAGAAATACCTATAAAATCCAAAAATAGGTTTGGATGCAGTGCAAGAGTTGAGAAGTTATGAAATTGAATGAAAATTTTTTAATGAATAAATGAGGACAGAAGAAGAACCTTTGATTTAATGAGGGTTGGAAGCCTCTTTGTTGGAATTCTAGGAAACATCAACTTGTCTCTGGTAATAGGGTTTAATTTTACAATTCTTTTGATTTCCTTAAACATGGCAATTCGTTGAGTCTGTGTATCTCTATAATGTTTAAGCTGCTTGTTTTCCCTACATGTAACATAAATTTAGGTTAGATCTTACCTAAAGAAGAAAATAATCAAGGCGGTAAAATATACAGTAAAACAAACATCACCTGAAATTATCCAGTACTGTAACCTTCTCTGTCATTTCTGTGTAGACTTCTGGAGTGATATTTCTGAACACTTTAATATCATCATGGAGTATTTTCACAGCCTTGAACCTATCTTTCCTGGAAAATGAAATTTGTTTAAAATTTATCTAGACAACTAAGAACTCGATCTAATTGTTCCATGGAATCTCATATCGAAAGACTCTTCCTAATCTTGCACTCTCTTGATACATAAATTACTCAAAATTCATATATAGAAAACAAATAATGCTGTAAACGAAAACTTGGAATTGACAAAGGTGGAAAAGTAGAAAGAATTTAATAAAATGAATACGAAATCAGTAATGCATCATTAACCTAGTATTACCTAAGGTGAAACAAAAGAAAATCAAGTTTTATAAAATATGAAAAGGATTATAAGAAACCCCATGATTCCCAGCATCCACAAGCATGAAAATCCCATAAGCAATAACCCAAAATTCATAAACACTAGAAACCATTAAAGTCTTAATTGTGATGGTAAGCCGGAGAAAGAAAAAGAGAGTTCATACTGGTCCAGTGCTTCCAGAAACTTATGTTTTCTGATCTCAAAGAATATCATAGTAGAATGCAAGTTGTCGTCCAAATTGGTAAATCCCAACAAGTAACTCTTGGCCTCATCAAATTTTCCGGCCGTCACAAAGTCTTCAAGAATCAAGATACTTCAGGTCGCTCGCTTCTTTCTCCAACCTAGGGCCATGGGGCCATGCATGCTAGTAGTCCAGAGATCAGGCCATTATCGTGAAAAGACAAGTATCACGACAAATATTGCGATATAGGAGATCTCTGAAGTCTGAACTGCCCTTTTTATACGCATACGGATTCATGCAAATACAGAAGAAAACTTGACAGTTGACAACGTCTTTCCGTAACAATCCATCCATTATTCTTTTCATGGCTGGCCATGTTCACCATCGCCATCATTACTCTTCAACGCTCAGGGAAATTATGGTTCTTGCATTGCCTACCAAGGCCAAGAGTGCCAGACAAAATGCAACGGCATTGGCCAAGGCTGATGCTTGACTGTAGTTGATAAACCCAGCAAGGGTTTTCACATTCAAAAGCATTGAGATCGATATTTTATGCTAATTGCAATAGTCTAGCCAGGTATTAATAATCATTCAACGAGAATTATATATTGCTTAATGTTGCAATTTGAATTGAATAAGTGGTCAAGCATTCTTAAAAGAATCTGAACAGAAACTAATTCTACTTTCAGCCCATGTGCTCCAATCGATTCCATCAAGACAATGAAGAAATTGAACCGCTGCAATCTGAAATAGAGGAGCACACGAAGAATCTAGAATTAAACTAATAACATCCTTCTTGAAAAACATTTAAATCCAAAAATCGTTGATTTTGGGTTGGCCAAACACCAGAGTTGCAGGAACTAATTCTATTTTTAGTCCATGCGTAGAAATAGAGGAGCAATCTTCATGCACCACCTAAAATGCCCATGCTCAGTTTAGGAAAAATGGAAATTAAAAGAATTTGTTGTAGGAAATTAGTAGTCTTAGGGTAGCTTTCTCAGTGGTATTTGTTTTTTCAATGATGATAAGGTAGAAGAAGACAGTCAGCTGAATCGAATTGGAGCTGTAACCTATTCAAATCTTTCACAGGATTCAAAGATTTTGTCATGTCTCACATCTAAAGGTGGTGAGAACGCTGTACCAGAGTTTCAGTCCTTGACTGGTGGTCATGTTGTATATTGGAATTCTTAGATGCTGCAAGTTACAGATGCCATGAAATACAAGGAAGTTCCAGATGCCATGAAATACAAGTAATCTGAAGCTCACACGAGGGAGGATGCTTCGGGAAACATTGGTTAGGACTCTTCCTTGTGAGGCTTCGGGCAACATTGGTTATGGTATCTGAACGAAAATGCATCACCTGGGTCATGATCATCAATTGTAAGCCAATACAGCTTTAAATATCAAGTCTAATGAGTCATATGCAAAGATATAGTGCATTATGCAATACTCTCCATATTTTAAAGTTTATTCACTTGCATAGAGCAAGCGATGTCACTCAAATATAGAATGACACTGAAGAGAGAGCAACTGCCCTTTCGTTTTGGAATGTAAAATAGTAACTTGACTAAATCAACTGTCTTTCTAGCTACCCTAGCCCCTGTGTAGATGCAAGTGCCCTTTCATTTTGAAATCTACAATAATAATGTGACTAAAAAAATTTATGGTATAACTTATTTAAAGAAAGGGTTTCACTTGGTAATCATACCAGTAAAGTCCATATACAAAAAATATAAGAACAAAGTGTGTAGATAGCCGAAAAATATATTTGTACAGGAAGCCAAAATACCCATATTATTCCAGTAGAACACATTTTCATCCCTCTATTATAGAGTTCTGACACTCTTTTTAAAAACTATTCTGTCTATTGAAGAAAACACCAGAAAATAAAAACCTATGGAACAGAGTTCGTACTTAGAGTAGAGAACAGGGTTTTACGATAGCTTGATTCTTCCTTTGGTCTTCACCACAATGGCATCTCCAGGCTATGGCGAATATCGATCCACAAATCTGCTGTTAAATTGAATCTCTAGATAGTGGCCAAGATCCACGAACTGCAGAAGTGCGGTCTATGTAAACAAAAATGGGTATTTTTCCAATCCGCCCTGGTTTTCCCCCAATTTTATTTCACTTCCTCATTTTCCCGCTCTTTTATTGGGTCAGGATTAAAATGGTTTTGAAAAATTCTTTCGCCAACCCTATTTCATATTGAGCCATGTGAAATTTTTTTACCATCCCCAAACACCTCTACACCATACATTTAGCCTCAAGGATTATGTAATATACCCGCAACATCTTATGGAATTCACCATTCACCTTAAAAAACACATTTTTAGTGAAAAAATATAAAATATTTAAACATAAAAATATTGAAGGTCATTGTAAAAAGTTAAAATATTACAATTTACAAGTGCTTTCATCTTGCAGCTCAAAAGGGTGGAGGTTAATTTATTGTTGCAACATTTTCGTCATCTCATATTTTAGGTTTTGGTTTAGGCATGCCTCGGTTCATTCTCACTATTTGTAGTTTCATCAACTTGCAACCCTTTGGTTCACCTACATACATCTAGTATCGTCACATGCTTTTTATTGTGGTATATTGGATTGGTCTAGAGACATCTTCAAATTTGAAGTTGTTTGAGACAATTCCATATTGAGGTTGGATTTGCCATAGGTTCTTCTCTCTAATTGAGTTACATAGGTTCTTCAAGAAGAAGTATGATTTTTCCTAGCATTATCTATATGATTTGATTTATTTATTGATTCCATTGTTGTGATTTTATGTACTCTTTATGTGAAGCTCTTGAAAGAAAACATGATTTTTTTTGTAGTACTTTCCTTTTTTGATATCCCTTGGTTAAATTGATCTAGAATTAGATAGGTTACAACAAAATCCATTAGTCCATTTTATGAGGATAACATTTAGTGGCAAAGCATCAATTAGAAAGTAAAATATTAATTACATTTTAGTAATTTTTAATCCATAATGTTGAAATCTAAATTAATTTATAGCACTTGTTTTGAGATATATGCATCAGTATCTAGGAAGTATAATATGTTATGCTAAGAGCTTGGGTGGGAAGATTGCATTGAATGGGGTTGAGGTTGGGTTGGACTAAGGCCAAGTACATCTCGTCCTTTCATGATCACCAAATACATGAGGGGTGACATCTAGTGTACCAGATGTCCCTTCAAGTGATGGACGTGGAAGCAGTTGGGCGTCCTATCTCGTTTCAAGCACTCAACTAATTGAGATAAATGTTTAGACCATCAAAGGACATAAAGCATGAATCTCATTCTCCACACCATAAGTCATTGGGCTAACTTAGTTGTATTTAAGGGTCACGCCCACCATAGACTCTTGATGATAGTTCAATAGTTGGATTTACTCCAAGGGGGTGCAATACTATAAGAGGGTAGATGAGAAAAACAACAAAGAAAACTTGTCTTTAAGGCACAAAAAATATGCAAGACATGATTGAGGAGGATGGATAAGGCACACTCCACATAGCTCTAAAAACATAAAAATGATCTAAAGAAGTTCAACCACCTCAATAGTAGTGAATATTATTTCCTTAAATAATGTGAGTGGGGGGTATGGAGGGAGAGAGATAAAGAGAGGGGCGAGGGAGGGAGAGGGGGGTGGTTAGGGAAATGTGCAAATAGAGAGAGAGAGAGAGAGAGAGAGAGAGAGAGAGAGAGAGAGAGAGAGAGTGATTGGGGTAGGGGTAAATGGAGAGGAAGGGGAAACAAAGAGGAGGGAGTGTGAGGGAATAGAGAGAAGGAGAAAGGGAGAAAGGGACAGTGTGGGGGTAGGGGGAACATAGAGAAATAAAAAGAGAGAGAGGGATAGAGAAGGGGGGCATGGGGAGAGAGAGAGAGAGAGGGGGGCGAGTGTTAGAAATTGGGGAAGATATGGGGGTTTATAGAAAGAGATGAAGGGGGGTATAGAGGGAAGACATAGAGAGAGAGAGAGGCAATGTTAGTTAGAGAGAGGGTGGGGGAGAGAGAGGGGGAGGGAAGGAGGGAGAGGGGTTTGTTCGTTAAAAGGGGGGAGAGAGAGAGGGGGGGGAGAGGGGAGAGGGAGAGAGAAAGGGAAAAAGAGAGGGGGTCAGAGATATAGAGCAGGGGTAGTTAAGTAAAGGTGTAAATAGAGAGGGGGTTAAGGGAAAAGCGAGAGAGTTAAATAGAGAGAGGGAGATACAAAGGTATATTTTAGGGCATTCTACATGGACCATTATCCATGGAGAGGCATATTTTAGGGCATACAACCTTATTTTATGTTCCAAAAACATGAGAAAGAACTTGATAATGATACACATCAGACAAATCTTTGTAATGCCTCCTATATGACACATGTAGGCCAAAGGATCACTTTACTTGATTAATTATGTTGTGGTATTGGACCTTATGCATGAGATATGAGAGAAGGCACCTACATACTTCTCAAACCCACATAATGTCATTAATATCCTTAATCATAGGACAATGAAACCCTCAAGAGGCCATGCGTGGTTGGTTGAGGTGATGTTCTTAGCCTTGTATGGCTAGAAGATTCCTTTAGGGGCACAGGCTCATGTCTCCTCCTTGACCATGTTTAAGGCCCCAAGACATGGATATATAGTGGAAACATATCCATGCAAGGTCATGCATGGTGCTTCATGCATTGTTCATTTCTCTAGATTCCTCAATGGTTTCTTTAGGGCCAAAGGCATGGTCGTTTTCCCTAAAACATCATTCACAAGTCCTTGATATATGTAGATACAACTCAAAACCACATAATGGCAATGACATAATCAATCATAGGACAATGATACCCTCAAAAGGTTGTACGTGGTTGCTGGAGGAAATATTATTATCCCTAAATGGATAGAATATTCCTTTAGAGCTCTAGATTCAAGTCTCCTCCACTGACCATGTCCAAGGCCTCAAGGATGGTTTTTTTAGGGAAACATTCATGGTCTTATTTCCTAGAGAATCATTTCCAAAGCCCTAGGACACATACATTATTCTCAAAACCACCTAAAATCATTAATATGATACCTCAAGAGGTCATGTGTGGTTGGTGGAGGAAATATTCCTAGCCTTTGATGGATAAGAGATTATTTTTGGGCCAAAGATTCAGGTCTCCTCCCCCTACCATGTCCAAGGCCCCAATGCATGGATGTACATTGTGCCACGAATATATCTATGAATCCATGCATGGTGCTTAAAGGCATTGCTCCATGGATATAAGACCTTAGGAGACAACTTGTTGCTGGTGGAGAAAACCTTCTTATCCCTAGATGGTTAGAAGATTCCTTTAGGGCTTGAGTTGCAGGTCTCCTCTATTACCATCTCGAGGGTCCTAAGAACACAAGACCTAGATACATAGCACCATGGATACCCATGCAAAGTCATGTTTAGTTATTTTAGGCTTTGTGCATGGATTTATATGCCTCAATGGTTTCTTTAGTTCCAAAGGTATGTTTTTCATCCCTATAATTCCATTCCAAAGGATTTAGGACACCTTCATAATTCTTAAACCACCTAATGGCACCAACATCTTGAATCATAGGCCAATGATACCTTCAATAATCCATGTGTGGTCGGTGGAGGAAACCTACTTAGTTATAGATGCCTAGAAAATTCCTTTAGAGCCTAAGGTTTAGGTCTCCTCCACTAACCATGTCCAAGGCCCTAAGGCCATAAGATCCAAAAACATAACACTATAGATACCACTCCAAAGTTTTGCATGGTGGTTTGAGGCAATGTTCGTGGCTTTGAATGCCTTCAAATTTTCTTTAGGGCCAAAGGCATGGTCTTCTTCCCTAGAACAACATTTTCAAAGCCCTAACACACTATATACTACTCAAAACAACTTGTTGTCACCAACATCATAAATCATAGGCTAATAATACACTCAAGTGGCCATTTGTGGTTGTTGGAGACCACCTCCTTAACCTTAGATGGCTAAAATATTCCTTTAGGGATTAAGGATCAAGTGTCCTCTACTCACCATGTCCAATGCCCAAAGGAACAAAACCTAGATACATAGTGCCATAAATACCCCTACGAAGTTATGCACGATGCCTTGACACATTGTTCATGGATCTAAATGCCATAAGAATTCATTTAGGGCCAAACACATAGTATTCTTCCTTAGAATACCATTCCCAAGGCCTTGAAATAAGTAGATATTACTCAAAATATCTAATTGTACTAAGATCCTCAATCATAATCCAATGCTACCTTTAAGAGGCTATGTGTGGTTGGTTGAGGTATCCTTCTTATCCTTGGATGGATAGAATATTCATTTAGAGCCTGAGGTTTAGGTCCCCTCCCTTGACCATGTCCAATGCCCCAAGTCCTAATGACCTGGATGCATAGTGCCATGGATACCTTCTAAAGCCATGTGTGGTGATTTCTTGCATTATTTATGGATTTGTATGCCTAAATGGTTTCTTTAGGGCCAAAGGCATGGTCCTCTTCTATAGAGTGTCATTCCCAAGGCCTCGAGACATGTGTCCAATGATCAAAACCAACTATTGGCATTAAAATCAGTAATCATAGACCAATGGTACCCTCAAGAGGCCATATGTGGTTGGTGAAGGCATCCTTCTTTGACACAGATGGCTAGAAGCTTCCTTTAGGGCCCTATTTTTAAGTCTCTTTCATTGACCATGTCAAATTCCCTAAGGCCACAAGACCTAGATACATAATACCATGGATATCCCTACAAAGTCATGTGTGGTTCTTTGAGGCATTGTTCATGGTTTTGGAATCCTCAATGATTTCTTTAGGGCTAAAATCATGTTATTCCTCCCTAGAACTTCATTCCCAACACCTTGAGACATGTACATACTTCTCAAAACACCCTAATTTAAATAACATCCTCAATCATAGGCCAATGAACCTTGAAAGGCGATGTGTTTTTGGTGGATAGAACCTTATTATCTCTAGATGGCTAGAAGATTCCATTAGAGCTTGAGCTTCATGCCTCCTCCCATGACCATTTCCAATCCCCCAAGGGCTGAAGAATTGGATACATAGTTCCATGGATACCCTTGCAAAGTCACGCATGGTGCTTTAAGGCATTGTTCATGGTTTGGGATGCCTTAATGGTTTATTTAGGGCCAAATGAATGGTATTTCCCCTATAATGTCATTCCCAAGGAATTTATACACATACATATTTTCAAACCCACCTACTAGAATTGTCATCCTTAATCATAGGCCAATGATACCCTCAAGAGGCCATGTTTGGTTGGTGGAGGAAACCTTCTTAGCCTTGGATGGATAACATATTTCTTTAAGGCCCAAGGTTCAAATTTTTTTAACTGACCATGTCCAAGACCTCAAGTCCCTAAGACCTAGAAAAAAATCTCGATGGATACCCTTGCAAATTCATGCATGGTGCTTTGAGGCATTATTAAGGGCTCTATATTCCTTAGTGGTCTATTTAGGGCCAAAGGCATGGTATTCTTCTCTATAGCATCATTCCTGAGGTCCTAAGACACCTACATACTTCTCAAAATCACATAATTGTGTTAATATCCTCAATCACATGACAATAATACCCTCAAGAGGTCATGTGTGGTTGGTTGAGGCGATCTTGTTAGACTTGGATGGCTATAAGATTCCTTTATGGCTAGAGGTTCAAGTATCCTCCCTTGACCATGTCCAAGTCCCCAAGGCCCCAAGAAATGCATACATAGTGGTATGGATATCCATGCAAGGTCATGCATGGTGCTCTAGGCATTGTTCATCACTCTAGATGCCCCAATTGTTTCTTTAAGGCCAAAGGCATGGTTTTTTCCCCTATAACATCATTCTCAAGGACCTAAGACATGTAGATACTACTCAATACCACCTAATGGAAATGACATAATCAATCATAGGCCAATGATACCCTTAGGAGGCCATGTGTTTTTAGTGGAAGCAATCTTCTTATCCTTAGATGGATGGAAGAATGATTTAGAGCTCGATATTTAGGTCTCCTCAACTAACCATGTGTAAGGCCCCAAGGCCACAATACATAGATAAATAGTTCCATAGATACCCCTCTGAAGTAATCAATGTTTCTTTTAGGTAGTATTCATGGATCTAGACGCGGCAATGATTTGTTTAGCGCCAAAAACATGGTCTTATTCCATGGAACATAATTCCCAAGGGCTTAAGACATGTGCATGCTACTTAACACCACCTAACTATAACAACATCCTCAATCATAGGCCAATTATACAACTAGGAGGTTGTGTATGGTTGCTGGAGGCAAACTTCTTACCCCAAGATAGTTACAAGATTCCTTTAGGGGAAAAGGTTAAGGTATCCTCCACTAACCATGTCACATGTGTTGTTGTTGGAGGAAATCTTCTTGGTGGAGGAAACCTTCTTAGCCCTGGATGGCTAGAAGATTCCTTTAGTGGTCGATATTTAGGTCTCCTCCATTAATCTTATCTAAGGCTACAAGGCCATAAGACCTTGATACATAGTGTCTCAATGGATTTGGATGCCTTAATGGTTTCTTTAGGGATAAAGGCATGGTCATCTTCTATGTAATATCATTACGAAAGCCTTGGGACACCTACATAAGGCTCTTGCTTTACTTTTATGACTCCAATAAAGTACTTGAGATCCATCCCTCTATGCAAAAACTCTTGATTATGCTCATATCCAACTATTATGTCAAATATCAAATATAAATGGTGTATGTGATGGTTCACGGTCTTGATCATTTCCCATTACCTCAATAATATTATGTTAGGGTATAATTCTTTTAATTTCTTCCCCAACTATTTACTCAAACCCATCGCTAGTATGCAAAACCACATATTTCCACCCACATCCCACTTTGAGAATAATGATATATTATCCATTGCTTGATCTGCTAAGTGATAGTTTGAGTCATTACTATTAGTCCAATATGCCTAAAACTGTCCTTTAGGGCCTAGTTCCTGTAATTCCTCTCATGACTATGTCTAAGGTTTGCATACCTAGTGTCACTTATATGAATGTTTAGATGCCAAAGATAGTGTTTGGAGTTTATGGGTGCGGTTTAAAGCTTCCCTTAGGGTTTAAGGCCCAAGTTTCATCCCATGACATTTTACAAAAACCTAAGACCCGTGCATACTAGCAAAAAACTCATAATGGTGTTGATTTCCTTACTTAGAGGTAAATAATAACCCCAATATGTCATGTGTAGTGCTTTGAGCTGTTGTATTTTTCCTTGGATGCACAAAATATTTTACTAGGGAATAAGACCTAGGTTTCCTCTTTCAAACATGTTAAGGGCCTAAGCACCCATATATAGTGCTTAAAAACAACCTCGTACTTACATTAATACACCCAATATCAAGCCAAGGATACCCTTATGAGGCCTTATGTAGTGTTTCAAGGTATACTTGTTAATCTTATATGCCTAGAGGTTTCCTCTAAGGTCCAAGGCATGGGGTTCCTTCCTTAAACATCTTTATGCCCTAAAGACTTATACCTAGTATCAGTTCCTCCAACTCCCCCCATTATCCCTATTATAAGGCCATAGATCTTTTCAAAAGGTCATTTGTGTTAATGTGACAAGTCATTATTATCCCTACATGCCTAGAATTTTAATTTAGGCTAAGGCCTAGGCTTCTTCTCTTAAATAGGTCGAGGGCCAATAAACCTATCACTAGTGATCAAAACCTTATAATGCAATCAATATCCACACATAGATGTTAAGAATATTCTTAGGAATATATGTGTTGACCATATTTCTTGGTCCTAGATTCCTAAAATATTCAATTAGGGTTTAAGGAAGAGGTTTCCTCCCTCGAACATCTCCAAGGATTTGAGACCCATGCCTTGTGCACAAAGCCTAGTAATGGTATTAATATCCATTAGAAAAATTAATAATATCAATAAAAATATGCCATATCAAATAATGAAATCCAAATTCAAATCATTTTTATTAATGTTTTATAATAGTAATAAATTAAAAATGGTTGTATTTAATTATTTGTCAAAATTAAGAATCATGGGTATTTATTTGCTTGAATAATATTGAAAAATGAATAGTCGACTTGAGCTATTTAGAAAATAATTATTTGTGAACTTGTTATGTTGCGGGAATCATGTGAGCTTGTTGGTTTAAATAGTGATAAAAGCAAATAATTGATTTTGTTGTGATTGTGGTTTAAAACCTCATAAATTAATCATGGGCATTTATTTGAATGAAAAAAAATGAATTAAGTTACTACAAAATAATTATTTGTGATGTTGTTGTGTTTATGTTGCAAATCATCGTAATTAAATCATTTTTGTACATGTCCATGTGACAAATATGAGCTTAGCAACACTATATGGTACTTGACAACATGACATTTATTTATGCTTAGGATTCCTTTAGGCTAAGGCCTATGATTGTTCATTCAACAATGTTGAGGGCCATTGGAACTATCCCTAGTGAGTAAAAACTTAGAATAGTGAAAACGCCCATACTTGAGGCTAAGAATACTCTTAGGAATATGCGTGGGAACCTTTGTGGTGTCTTTCTTGGTCCTAGATTCCTAAAAGCTTCTTTTAGGGCCTTAGCTAGAGGTTTTCTCCATTGATCATATAGATGGATCTAAGACCCATGTCTCTTGTTAAAAACTTAATAATAATACTAATTTTCATAAAAAATAATTAAGAAGATAAAAATATTCAAATGAATAATCAAATTTAAATTCAAATAATTTTATTACTACTTTATAATAGTAATAAATTAAAAATAGTTGTTTTTATTTATTTGTCAATTGTATTTATATGTTTAAATAATATAAACAATGAATAAATGAATTGAGCTATTTTCCAAATATTTTTTTTGAACTTGCTGTGCTTGTGGTGTAAACCACATAAATGAATCACTTGAATTTATTTGCTTAAATATTCTACATCAATTTATTTGCTTAAATATTCTAAATATAAATATTTAAACTTCTTGTAAGTGTGGTGCAAAAACTCATAAATTAATATTTGATTATTTATTTTAATTAATATGAAAAAATAAATAAATATTGAATTGAGTTATTTTCAAAATAATTTTTTGTGAATTTGCTAATGGTGCAAATCCACATAATTAAATCCTACCTGTACATGTCCATGTGGAAAATAATAGCTTAGCACCAGTTTATGGTACTTGCCAACATGGCATTTCTCATAAAGGCAAAACTCAATTTCCAATGATATTAACTAATATAACACCATATTAACACCACAAAATATAAGTGGTGCTAATACCACCACTTTAACACCACAAAATATAAATGGTGCTAATAATACCACTTTAACACCACATAAATGTAAGTGGTGCCAATACCACCACATTTACACCACAAACTATAAGTGGTGCTAACTTGTGGTGCTAAAAAATGGATTTTCTTGTTGTGCAAGAAAGAGAAGCTTACTCAGGATGTGGCTTCATGTTTCCCCAGGCTTTATTGTATTGGAGATCACTGGCTTCATAATAAAAGCCATTCCTTAACTGTTGGCCAGGGTAGAGTTTGAGGGTACACTGCTACTTATTCCTTCCTCAAGGTACAGACGTTTTTTTAGTTTCTTCTTTAGTATATACAGGGCATGGAATTTGTAGTATATTTCCTAAACATTAACAATCTCTCTAATGTGTAGTAGCCCATTTTAAATGACTGCAATATACATATATATATGAAACCGACGGATTCAAAACATTATTCTAAAATTTGCTGAAGAGTTGCAGAACTGCATGGCAATACATACCTGAGGAGAAAATAGGAGGAAGAAAGCAATTGGATATTGAGGCTGCCAAAGACTTGCGGACCTGGGGAGAAAATATGAGGAAGAAAGCAAATGGATATTGAGGCTACCAAAGATGATCGAGGTTACAATGGCAGCCACCATTGCATTGACCTCTACCATTTTTTGAAGCGAAAGAAACACTTAAAAAGTACAACAGTTGTGGAACTCTACATCCTATGCCACTATAACTGAAATCTATTATAGAAAAAAATAAAAATCCTTAAATCGGCTGCATGTTAACCATCATCAATATTGACTATTCAAATTAAACTTTACACAATTGGGAGAGACTCGAAAACTTTCGCCAAGATGCCAAAGCTTGGAAGGACGAAGAATGGCAGAGCTTGGAAGCACTGGAAGAAAGACCGGAATGGTAGTATTGCTGCGCTTCATTCTATTGTCCCCAGAGCGTATGATCCAGTCTGGAAATATGATAGTTGAGGCATTGACTATAAGCGAGAGAGGTTGGATCCGAGAGGGAAGTAAGAAATGGGTATTGGAGCTTTCTTGCTCTCTTTCTTCTTATCATTCCCTTTCCCTTTACACGATTCCTGTGGCACAACAGCAGAAGAAGAATTCCCCTTAAAACAAGCTGCAATCAATTTCAATGCACCCTCCATCTTGATGATTGTTAATAACAAGCAGCTAGACGCCCCCTGCAGCACAGCAGATTTGAAAGAGTTGCATATGTTTATACAGATTGGCACCTCTATTTATATTTCCAAAAACCCGAAGCTTTGCGTGACTTCAAAGGGAAGTTTCCGGATTTATTTTTACAATTCGAGCCGACTCAAATGTTTGCGCAACTTCGTAGAAATGCCATTGAAAGCACCCATTTTTTCATTATGTCTAAAGACAATGAATGCCATGTAGATGATTGTGAAACATAATTATTTTAGTTTGGTCACTTTATAAGTTTAAGAATAGCAAGTTTTTAAGACTTATTCGTCGCCGCCTTGGCTAGTAGGGACTAGTTATTATTCTAGGTTAAAGAGGGCGGCGTTCAGGGTATTTTTGTTTTCTGCTGTAACTTAATAGATCTTAAAACTATTATGGTCGTTTTAATATATATATATATTTTATTTTGTCAATGGTTAGTTGTACTATTAAATTTATTTATTTTTTAAGTTGTTTGTTCGAAACTCTCTAAATACAAGTTTAAAAAAATTATAAAACTTAAAATTTTTTTATAAAAGATTATAACAGCCTTTTTAATGATTACTTTAAAAATTATTTTGATTATTAATTAAAATATTTTATAATTCAATTATCTTTTAATTTTCTATATTTCAAATAATATAATTTTCATTAAATAATTTAAATTAAAAAATTAATTCAATTTATTTATTAAAATAATTAAATTTATTTCATAACAAATTACAAGTCATTAATTCTAATCAAAGACCAAAAGTACCTCTCTATCTTAACATGTTCAAAGAAGAAGATTAATATAGCCAAGATAAGAACACCGAACTCCCATGAGCTTCATAAACAAACATCACGATGGACAATTCCTAAAGCACCACGGGAGGAAATGATCAGCCATGAGCATTGAGGATGAATCTCACTTTCTTTAAGAGTGTCCTATGGACACCCACATTCGATCTTCCTAATATTTGCTACAACCCTAATTTCCATGATCTTCTAACTTGTCAAAATAATGTGAACCTAGGAATGCTTCTTTCTCAGCTTTTCCTTCATGGGAATCAAATTTTACAGAAATCCAACTAATTCATTTATCTTCACTTAAGGTTTGATAGAACAAAGGGTCATCATCATCATCATCATCATCATCATCATCATCATCATCATCATCAATAATTTTAATTTTCAATTTCATTTTAAATGTTAAGTTAGTTTTATAATAAATATATTTATGAAATTCTTAATCATCATCATCATCATCATCAATAATTTTAATTTTCAATTTCATTTTAAATGTTAAATTAGTTTTAAAATAAATATATTCATCATCATCATCATCATCATCATCATCATCATCAATAATTTTAATTTTCAATTTCATTTTAAATGTTAAATTAGTTTTATAATAAATATCATCATCATCATCATCATCATCAACAATTTTAATTTTCAATTTCATTTTAAATGTTAAGTTAGTTTTATAATAAATATATTTATGAACTTCTTAATATTGAATATAATAAGATATATAAATTTTAATATTGGGATAATATTTAACTTATGTAGAATAACATAAAATATGTCTAAAACCTGTAAAATAAAATCTTTAATATATGTCATAGTAATATAATAGTGATACAATGTGAAAAATCATAAATATATGTGATTTTTAATAATTATATAATGATATTGGGGTTTTTACACTTGTGCAATTTAGAAAACATGATTTTGGGATTTAATAAGGTCATTTTTAGCCACTTTTCAAAGAGGTTTGGGTTGGGATAACTTTATTAATGAAATGTGTTTTTGGACCACTTTTACAAATATGAATAATGAGGCTTTCTATCCAAGGTTTTGGGAAACCCTTCTTGATTGCTAAATTGAAGAACTTGTAGATGTAAAGGATGAGGTTAAGCCAGATGTACTTATTCCACAAAATTTTAAGTTTCTACTAATTGGTATCTTTCGAAGTCCTTAGCTCTTACATTTTCAAGCCACTTAATGCCAAACTCTTTGTCTTATAAAGAGAAAACTTATACATTTGTAGAAAGGATTTGAATGTTGTCATACGGGGATTTGCAAATCTTTTTAAGAGAGGAATCCCAATCCCTCAAGGGAATCATATTGTTTTCTTTAGTTTTATGACTTATAATTTTCCTCGAGAATTTATTAGGATCTAGCTTCAAGAGGTGCAAAGGCTTCTCTTGCTTTCTATGTAAATAGAGTATATTGTGTCCTTTTAATTAGGGATTTGTTTTTATATATCTTGTTGGATTTTAAGGACACATGTTAGAAGCATCCCTAATGGATTTTATAACATGCTTTCACTATTTATCATACCAAGGGTTGGTTGTTCTATTTTCCTTTTCACAAGACAATGAGATAGAGAACTTGCTAACAGAAGGAGAGGCCATTGTGACAAAACTATGGTAGAGGTCTTCAATATTGTCCTTATTTAATAGTATATTTAAATCTCTTAAAAATATATTGGTGTTATTTTTATCAAAGAACACATTTTTTTAGTTATTATAGTTCTATGCTATGGAACTGATATGCCCATGATCATGGTCATTTAAGATATACAAATTTAATATTTAATTGTATATATGGATAATAGATATCACATAAGGGTACCCACACGAAGTTGGTACCCAAATAGGTCGCAAAAGAAGTTCGCGAGTGGAAAAAAAACAATGGCGCGCATGTGTATTCAAACACACGTACGTGCCCCTGCTTTGGCAATGCTGAACGTCCACATTGGTGAGTTGACGTGGAAAAAATGTGATCGCACATGTTATTAACGCGTACGCAAACATATGTGCGCACACGTCATTAACGTGTGCATGCACCTGCATTTTTTATTAAAAAAAACAGACCATGGGTTTGTTATCACAATAACGAACCTGCGAGGGTGGAGTGGCAAAAAAAAGACTCTGCATGCGCATTTCGGAGTACCCAAAACCTCCTACTCATCATCAATATGAACCTCCACTCTATTGCCACTATTGCCTCCGGGTAGGTGCTCAACGAATCAATTTTTTGTTGTTTTTTTGTTTTCCATTGCAATTTGAAATTAAAAAAAAATTACAATTAATTAAAAAACCAACAAATTGTCACTGCAGATTAAATACACCTAACAAAATGACAAACACACCACAACCAATGGAGGAAACCAATGAAACTGAACCATTAGAAGATAACATCAACATTGGAACGGACAATGAACCTAGTGATGAACCATCTGAAAACCTCGAGGATGAATTACACCAAGATTTTGTGAGGAACTTGCAACAATTAATTAATGAAAATACATGAGATAGTCGTAATAACAGAACTCAGAATCACTTTTATTGATCGCGGGCCACTTCGAGGGGGAAACCTCCTTTGAGCAAGCTCAATACAAATAACTTCACTGTACGTTCATTGGTCTCAACACAAACTTATATACTAAGTCTAGGCGCCAATATAATGTGTCAATACCATGTTGCAATACAAACCATGGGCCAATACAAACCATGGTCCAATACAAACTATGGATGGACAATTACTACAGGACGACTTACAAAGCATATGCGTCCAACAACAATAATACAAACTATGGATCAACAAATACTACGGGACGATTTACAAAGCATATGCGTCCAACAACAATATACTAACAAAGTAAATAGAAGGGTTGACATGGGTTCCTAACATCCTCGCTCCCTTAGAAAAAGCTTTGTCCTCAAAGCTTTAGATGTGGAAATTGATGCAGAATCTGAAGGAGTGGTTCCCCCATAGCATCCTCGGGTTGCATTCCGGGCCACTGACGCCTTTTGAGTTTCAAGAGAATTACTTGGAAGGCTGCAGACGAAGAAGAACCATATCAACTACGTGAAAAGTGCACTCTGAACGGTGCTGATCGGCTTGTTGTTTCAGTCAAATTCTTGCCATGTGAAGATTGTCCTGCAGAATGAGAAGAATCTGATTGCGGTTTCGAAGAACCGAGTCAATTGCCTGAATTGGGGAGCTACTGAGGGTGTATGGAAGAAGAATTGGCGATGCCTGTCCATAAACTGCTTCATATGGTGTCCTTTTAGATGTGGTATTGTACCACTAGAGCGCTTCTAGGAAATCCATAGAAATAGTTGTCCAAATTTGTGTAGGGATGGGCAAGGGTTCGAGCAGTCCCGAAAGGAGTGTCATTTCACCCTTGTTGACCTACCAAGTATCACAATCAACAACCATCTGTTGAATTTTCATTTTCAGTCCCTGCCAAAAGAAGTTACATTGTTCCCAGTCATACATTTTGACGAACCCGGAGTGCCCTATCGATGAAGAAGCATGGAGTTCATAAAAGAAATATCCCTGTTGAATAGATTGCAACCAATTTGGAACAAGCAGAGAAATAGTTGTAAGAGAAACTGGGTCATCAAATGTACGAGAAGGAGCATCTTCCACCATATTGTCCTTACCCTTCTTGTAAGTCATTGCATAGTCATAACCCATGATTTGGATAACCCATTTCAGGTGTGCTGGGGAGGAGACATATTGTTCCAGGAAATTTTCTAGACTCTGGAGATCAGTCTTGATGTAGAAATAATTCCCTAATAGGGATGGTTGCCACTTCGGTACTGCATGCAAAATAGCCATGATTTCCTAATGAGATGTAGATGCGGCTAAATGCTTACTGGAAAGGTATCTTGAATGCAGCAAGCCCACTGGTGCAACAAAGACACCTGCATATATATCCAAGGAAGTAGTGGAGACTGTTGATGGGTGCATCAGAATGGAATGGAGCTAAGAGATGACACCATGTGAATTCTTCTTACGGATCTTTTCCAGGAGATGTGAACTGATGATGCGGAGAGACCTTGGTTGTAAGCCCGTAAATTTGTGTTGTGTCCCATTGACTAAAAACTACATCCAAAGTTCAGCAAAATCCCATAAGATGGGGCCAAGTGTGCGTAACCATTGAACGCCCAAAACCACATCACATCCTCCTAAGGACAAGAAAAACATGTTAGAGAGCAGGTTATAATATTCCAGAGAGATACGCACATTGTGACACTTTCCCTTGCAAGCTAAGGTGACCGCATTGGCAACCATGACTTCAAAGTTGGAGCAAGGATGGACAAAACAATCAGCCTGTTTGGCGATCCGAGGGTCAACGAATTTATGAGTGCTACCAGAATCAATGATTATTGTAACAGGAAGCTTCTTGAAGTAACCCCTAACCCACATTGTTTGGGGCATGGTGACGCCAGATAAAGTATGGAGAGATATCTCTAGTTGTTTGTCCTGAGATGGGGGGGTTAATAGGAGGCTCCTGAATGTTGACCTGATCATCCATTGTATCTGGAGCTTCTTCACTAATTTTAGAGGCAGGCAGAGAATCCATATCCAAGAGATAGAGCTTTTGCTGAACACATCTATGTCCCCGAGTGAATTTCTCATCACAATTATAACAAAGCCCTTTTTCTCTGCGTGCCTGCATCTCTGTTTCAGACAAATGCTTGATAGGAGTTGGTCGAGGAGTTGGCGGGATGGGAGGTCATTGAGAACCCATATTTTAGAAGGGAACAAAAGTGGGTTTGGAGCACTGTTGGGTTGCAATCTTGTCTTCTGCCAACTTAGCCAACCCCAGGGCTTCCATCACTGTGTTGGGACATAACGTTTTAACCTCTGAGTGGATTTCATCCTTAATACCACTGATAAAACAACTCCTGTAGAATTCATCAGACAATCCTTCTGTATGATTGGCTAGTTTCTCAAATTTTTCCTGATACTCTCTCACAGTGCCAATTTGGCAAAGTTTAGTGACGGCTCCTGTGAATTCATCAAAAGTACTAGGACCAAATCGTTGCAAAAGGAGCTAGCAAAAATCTGGCCATTTTGGCTCTTCATGAGCCTTGATGTACTAACGGTACCATTGAAGAGCTTCCTGTTCCAAATGAAAGGATGCAAGTGGAACTTTGGTGACATCAAAAGTATTATACAGATTGAAATACAGTTCTGCACGATATATCCAACCAGTTGGATCAATACCATTGAAGCAAGGAAAATCAAGCTTCAGACCACAAAAATTGCTGGAAGAAGAGAACCCATTGTTTGATAAAGACTCGGAGTGTCGTTTGTTGTTCATAGCTGAATGCTCATGACGGAGGCCGATAAATTTTTCATCCAGATCTTGGTGTTTGGTTTGGATGGCTGCAAGTGCTTCCTCCATGGTTTTTGATCCTGCATGGGTGACAACCATAACCAAGAGTTTTTTTTTTTGAATGGGTAGAAAAACACAAAAAAAAGCTTATTTAGTAAAGGGAAATTTGGATTTGGGAAAAACTTTGATGGGTAATTGGGGTTTGACTAGGTTTTGGACACTTTCGAATGGACAGAGAAACAGAAAATGAGGATTTCAGAACCGGGGTGAAAGAATGAGAAAATTTGTCAAAGAGGGACAAAGAAGTAAAAATAAGGAATGAACACGGTGGAAAAATTTGAAGGCGATTGGGTGAAAATTAAAGAAGTTAAGGCAAACCCTAAAAATAGACAAATGTGGGATTGTTAGCTTTGGGAAGTGGAATTTGGGATAGGGTCCTCAGGAATGAAATATGTAGAATGGGATGACAGGGGTGTGAAGCAAGTTTCAAGGGAAACATAGTGAAAACAAGGGACATCTGGTGAAAGGGATCAGAAATAGATGGATCTACAATGGCGCGGAAGGGATCGGAAATAGATGGATTTGAAAAGACACAGAAGGGATTGGAAATAGACAGATCTGAAATGACATGGAAGGGATAGGAAACAGATAGATCTAAAGCGGTGCGAAAGTGATCGACAACAATTCTGGATAGAGGAAATCTGTGATTTATCGGCTGAAAATATATATGGACCTCCTATGCTCGGCTTCCTAATGGTTCAGGGGATTCAATTGGGCACCAATGCTGTTTGAAGGCTTGCATATTAGGGCAGTACCCCTCAGTCCATGGCTCAGGTAAAAATGATAACCACTTTGCCACAAACGACAGCTCTTGGTTTACCTCATAGGTGGGAACTAGTCAATTAGGTAGGGGTCATTGCCCTTTTCGCTGGCAGGTCCTCTCAATGGGCCAGCTACTTTGGGGTTCCTGTGGTACTCCTCACAATGAGTTTTAGGGCTTATGCCCAAGTACTTCCCATAGTTAAGTGGATAGGGATTATTCCCAAATCCGAACCTGCAACAGATGGGAAAAAAAATTGGCAGATATTTCTCCCAACGAGCCCAAGAAAGTGCTCTGATACTAGATGTGAGGAACCTGCAACAATTAATTAATGAAAATACACGAGATAGTAGTAATAACAGAACTCAGAATCAATTTTATTGATCGCAGGCCATTACAAGGGGGCAACCTCCTTTGAGCAAGCTCAATACAAATAACTTCATGGTACCTTCATTGGTCTCAACACAAACTTACATACTAAGTCTAGGTGCCAATACCATGGGTCAATACCATGTTTCAATACAAACCATGGGCCAATACAAACTATGATCAACAATTACTACGGGACGACTTACAAAGCATATGCGTCCAACAACAATAATACAAACTATGGATCAACAAATACTATGGGACGACTTACAAAGCATATGCGTCTAGAAACAATATACTAACAAAGTAAATAGAAGGGTTGACATGGGTTCCTAATAGATTTAAATGAATTAAGGGTATTAAGCGATGAATTGAAGAGCACCAAGGAATCCTCTCGGGTTTCCCTGGCTACATCATTGCAAAACATCATTGAATCCATCAACATTGCGCATAGTGAAATCACAAATTTGAGCCAATACAGGGCTCGAATGAGGGAGCACTATTCCACTGGGATATCGAAAGAAAAAATTAAAGACCTCAACATCATGAAAGCACAATTGTACAACAAATTCATAGATCCCAGGACAAGGCGACCTCTACATGTGAGGAGCAGACTGGTTTGCATGGACTGGTGCATTTACCATCCATGGAGAGATAACTGGAGAAAGAGATGGTTTATGGTGTTTGGAAGGCCCCCATGCAATAATTTGGAGGTCCCACAGTATTTTCTTAGGAAATTGTGGGTTGAGTTTGAGCTAAGATACCATGTCAATTATTTTGACATCACTGAGTTTCAGGGTATCGGTCTCCGCTCTTCCCAAGATTGACCTCAAGCCCTCCGCAACCCACTTAGAGGACCTCCTGCACCCAGGAGTGAGCCAAACCCCCCTCCTCAGCCATCTGGGTTTGGTAGAAGCCTAGATGAAATTGAGGATTCAGTTAGACGTGCCACACATCATTTGATTAGACATACCACATGTGTGGCTATGTCTTCAAAGAGTCGGGGGGACATCAATGAGACACACACAGCTGGACGGTCTATGGGTGGTGGTCGGGACATGCAAGGTACAGGTGGAACCCTGGCGGGGCCATCTAATTCAAATGGAACAACGACACATCATTTTTCTCACCATGGTCATTCTTGCCATGGTCCTACGCAGTAGCATGCCACAGAGAGCTACATGGACCAGGTTAGCTATTGTTTTATTTAATGTTCAAGTATTTATTGTATTTTATTTGATATTGTATTTTTTAATATATTTAACATTGAATTACACATTGTTGACTTTATTTGTTTTAATGTACAATTATTTAGGGTCGAGTCTCCATCCTCTAGGTGGGAGGACTTCCGTTCCTTTGACCTGGACTGAGCCATGGCAACAGTAGAGGAGATTGCAGCACCATACACATAGGTAACTTCTTTACTTTGAATAATTAGATCCAGTTATGAATAGTTTGTGTTCAGTAATTAAAAATTAATTAGCACTGAGTAACCCTTTTTTATATTATCATCCTTTAAAACTAAAACTAAAATGAATAATTCTCACAAAACATGTCTATCATATTATCATTGGATTTTACAGTTGTGTTTATCATATTGTCTAAATTATTTGAGAGTTATAAATTCATATAATCCAACCAAACAAAAATGAAACCTTATCAAACATGAAAACCTAATAAAACTAGACATGTGTTCATGTTCACTTTAGGCATCCTTTACTTCTTCATTTTCAACTTCTTTCATTTATGATGCTACTTATGCTTATTCTATGTCTCCATAATCACCAAAATCTCATTGAACTGCAAAGTCTTTTGGACGAATACCATTCACTGAACCTATGGAAACTATAGGGTGTAATTCTATGAGGCATTTCTAAATCTGTAGCCAACTTCTCTAACGTTTCACTGTGTCCTACCATATCCAAAAGCCTAGCAAATTGATCTTCATGATGACTACATATACTTTGATTGATATGCAAAATTACCTCTTGTAAGGTGTTCATCTATCGTGATAAGCACCTCAGGATGTTGTGAAGCTCTGTAAATCCACTATGAACACACTCATCATTTTGGTTGTTTTCTTCCATAGTACCAACATAAAGTACAATAGAAAGGGTGTTTGGAGAAATAACCTAAATTGCAAAGAAATTGCCTAAGTCTCCATTGAGATCACCTACATAATAAACAAAAAAGGATTTCCTAAAAAACAAGAGTTCATGTTTTCATCAACAAACCAACATTTCCAATTAAAATAATCATGCCATTGTCCAATTCTTAACAAAGAAACAAACCAAACAAAAGTATTCCCATCCTCTTCACTACCCAACAAAATTCACCACCACCCCTACAAATTATGAAGTAATCCAAAACCAAATTTTGGCTCAACCCAACTTACCATATGATGAAGTTTCTTGGCATTAATAGTCAGAGATATCCTACATGCACCAATATTTTCCATCCGAACCAAATTAAAACTCCCACTACAGAATAATCCAAGTTCAAGTGTGCATTGATTACTTGAATGAGGAGGAGTTAAAAGTGATTTCCTCAACCGCATCCATTGCCATTTATCACATAAATACCAGTAAGTGTGATTGCTAATGTATTTCATGAAGGAATTAAGGGATTTATAGCACTCATTTTTCCAATTTCACCATCACATTCACCATGGTTTATGTAAATTTGGTATCACATGAACAAAGAATATGAAAATATTCAATAAATTCAAACTTTGTAGCTATACCATTAATACCTCTAATGATTATAGAGATGGGAAAGAAATTTCCAAAATCTGTCATTCTTACTAACCAATGATGAGAGAAATTTCCATCATCAATTTTTTGTAGGTGACATTGTCATCATTCTGTCCACCAACAATCTATCCATAAGCTAATCATCTTCATTCTGTTTAATACCATGTCCTCATTCTGTCCCCAAACATATCTTCATTTTTCCATGGTCATGATGTCATTAATCTACCACTGTTGTTGCCTTAGTGAAGCCCAAAATATTAGAGATAAAAATTAGTTTATTGTTGCACTAACTGCTCCTATTGTTGCTACTACTTCACCGAACCTTCCTCAATCATCCTAACCCCCGAAATCAGAACTCTCCTCAATATCCCAAAATATTCACACATTTCTTCCTTAAAAATGAAACTTGTCTTCTATTTATACTCTTCATCACCATCAATTAGGAGGCCAACCTGTCCTCTTTATTTTAATTTTATCATTAATATGATTAAATAAATCAAATATGATTTATTTAATTCTGGCCATCCATCAATCAGGGAGTTAATAATAATTTTAATTTCATGCCATGTCACCTTCTATCTTTTCAGAATATTAAGTGATTAAGTGAGTTTTTAGGTGACCATCCCGATTTGGGCTTCTAAAAACATATTCATATTTTTTTTCCACATCATCATGGAGGTACCCTATACCATATTTTTTTTCCACATCATCATGGATGTACCTTATACCATGTCATTTATTTTTGGCATTCTTCCTTATGCCCGCATCTCTTCTAAAAGTATGCCTGCATTACACTTTAGAAGGCTTCAGAAGATGACGCAAGGGCCATTTAAATATGCCCACAGGCTATTTCAGTAATTCCCGCAAGGAGGGCTTTAAATATGCCCACAAGGGTTCTCTAAAATGCCCACAAGGGATGCTTAATATGCCCTTACGATGCCCGCAATGCACTCTTAAAATTCCTGGAGTGGGCTCCACTTTGATGCCCATAAGGGACATCAACACATGCCTGTATTGGTCTTGGATTATGCACGCAATGGTCTCATGTAAATTCCTACAGGGCCTTATCAATATGCTCGCAATACACCGCAATTGCCCATAGTGGGTGCTTCAAAGAATGTCCACAGGGTCCTTTTGATTATTCCCACAATGGGGCTTTGAAAATCCTGCACAGGGCCTTCCAAATGCCCGCACATATTCCTTGTCCACCTCATCATCTTGTCTTTGTCCTCTAATCTTATGTTTTCCAAGCCATCGTCCTCCATGTCACCAAGTTATCAATCCTTCTTGTCATCAAGCATGTCATCCTTGTCATGTTCCATGTCATCAAACACCATGCTTGACAAGTCATCAAGCTTGCTTGCTTGTCAGTTTTCTTTGTCTTGTCCATAGCTTGCCATGTCCTTCTTCCATGATTTTCTTAAACACTTGTCATGCTTTCCATGTTTGTCATACTTGTCACCTTTTCCATTCCTCAAGCCATGTCACCATCTCCATTGTGCTTGCCATAATGTGTATGCTCCATGTTCTTAACTCTTCCATGTCTTTGTCATTAATGTATTGTCATCAATGTCATTATCAAGTCCTTGTCATCAATCCTTTGTCATGTCTTCACTTTGTCAAGCCTTCTACACTTTTCATGCTTGCTTTCCAGTTGTCAAGTCATCAAATCTTGTCATTTTTACCATTTTTCCAGTCAAGTCTTTTCCATGTCATCACTTTGACCTTTATCATTAATGTGTTGTTATCAATGACAACTTTGGCCATCAAACACTTCAAGCATAAATTGTCAATCTTATTTGCAGTCATGTTTTTTAAGTACTATAGTTGTCATTCTCATTGGCATTGTGTTTAATATTGTTAATACCGTTTTTATAAATTCAATCTAAAAATTGTAGTGTTTGCATAGGTGTTCGCAGGCTTCATCGACTAGCCATCCCCACCGGGGATCAGCAGATCTCCACGTCTGTAGGTATCGTGTGTATTAAAGTATAAATTTAATTTCAAATATGATGACTTGTCTGTCTATATTTATATTTTTTCTATATTAAACTATGAGGTTATCAATGTGTATGCAGGTGCGAGCACCTCGGCCTGTCAGTGTTGTTATTCCTCCCTCCCCGACCTTTCAGCCACCGTATATGCTAGTTGTATCCCCTAGCATACATTTCCCCTTCCATGCATCCCTCCCCACCCCATTCCATCCATACCCCACCTCCTATCCAGCACCACACTTCCATCCAGATCCCCCTTTAGTTTCATATCCTGCATCCCATCACCCCATCCCAACCTTTCTACCACCTCTGTTGCGGTTTCCCATGTTTACACCCTCCCCCATCTGACCACGATATACCACCCATGCACATTCACCCATCCATCTGCCACAACACAGACCTATCCCCCCCCCCAACATTCCCTCACCACACTCACTTCCCCTTCCAGGGTGGCCCCATCCATATTACAGCCAGTTGTTGTTTATCTCCCTAGACATGTGTCTCCCCTTCGCCCACGCCAGTCCATGCCTCCTTCTTCCACTTCTCCTTCTTCCACTGTTCCCCCCAGTGGTGTATCCACCTTCGATGTGGCTACATCCACCCCTACACCATTCACCCTAGCATCGAAGCAGGTTGTCCAGCCGACTGCTCCATCCACCAACCCTGAAGACCAGCCGGTTGTGTTCAAGGTGAGATTGACTAGTTTATGAAAATCTCGTTCAATTTTAAAGAAAATTAATATATGCATCTAATTTCATCACTTATATGATTATTCTAAATTTTGCAGGGTGGCATTGCTGAGAGAATTGGAGCATAGAGGAGAGAGACCCCCTCACGACTTATAGTCTCTCATGCGGTGAGTTATTTAAGATTTGAAAGCTATTTTTATTTTTAAATTATGTTTTATACTTGTATAATTGTTAGGAAAAGTTGACATATTATTGTTGTCGTTTCAGGGCATAGGTGGATGTGGTCCAAGTCACCAGAAGGACCCAACTTCCTCTAGCATGAAGAAGAGGGAGATCGATTTTTGGAGATGCACCTGGGATCTCCGAGGGTGGGAAGGAGGATTGCGAGACCCTCCTATGTACACTACCCACGATGTGGAATTTTGCGCATGAGTTGCCATATTTTGTATAGGGCACGAGTTGCCATATTTTGTACAGGGCACGAGCTTCCATATATAGACGTTGGCAACGATGTTCCATTTTTCCAAAACGTGTACATGATTGGAACATTTTTGCATATTAATAGATGGATCTGCCCTTATCTGTATGACTTTGTCTTTGATTACATTTTTGCATACATGATTTTGTCTTCAATAACAATTTTATGGAAAAGTTTTCACATACATATAAATGTTATTTCTAGACACCAAGTGACCTCAATATGAGTCCCTTGTATTTGAATGGATCTTGCATATTACACTTTTTCACACATCAAGCACAT
Organism: Larix kaempferi; assembly: GCA_027924585.1. NCBI lineage: Eukaryota > Viridiplantae > Streptophyta > Pinopsida > Pinales > Pinaceae > Larix > Larix kaempferi. The sequence continues at coordinate 1,826,165 of BSBM01000282.1, forward strand.
GGATCAAGGTAGTTATTGATTGTAAAATGCAAATGTATTTTGGCATAGTTTGCAGTGTGTATAAATATCGTTCTCTCATATACTGATTACATCTCATTCAAGTGTAAAATGAAAACCTATATATCAATAGTTTGCATTGTGCATGTTCTAAGAATAAGAAAGTAAGAAAGGAACAATGAAATTCCCTAAACAATGAGATCAATGTCTCACTCATATCACACTATAATGTATTTATTAGCTTAGAAATGTCACAATGAATTATTATTGTTCCAAGACTGAACTCAAGAACAACTCATTCATTCATTATTTAAAAAAAGAAGAGTTTTTCCAAACACACAAATTATCTCTACACATTTTGAATTTTGTCTTTTCCAAAGAATTAATGAATATGCCATACACATTCTCATATGTATTATAGTAGACCAAATACTAGATTTCCTTTCATTATATCTTCTCCTTATGAAAATGATGCAACATTTCAATAATCCTACACCTGCCATGATAAACTAGATTATTTGCCAATTTGATGGAACTTTGGCTATCTCATTTGATGGTTGTTGGTTCTCCTTAGCCATGAACTCACTATTTGGTCTAGTTGATGTAACATAATTTAGACTTCCCACCAACTCTAGATACAAAGTGTCATTATTGAGCTTCACATTTTTTTCCAATACACTAGCTTGCATTTATTCATATTGAACCTCATGATGATCTCATTTGTATAGTTGCTTTGTATGATAAACTATACACCATCATCCCTAAATACTTCTTCAAAGCCTAAACAATAATACAACTCCCCGAGGTCCTTCATCTCAAATTCCTGGGAAAAGCTTATTTTCATTTCTTCAATGAACATAGTAGCACTTCTTTTATGATTAGATCATCAGCATATAAAGAAATCAAAGCAATAGGCTCATCTTCATCCTTCTTCATATACCAATGAGGGTCACTTTTACTTATTATCAAACCTTGCTCAAAGAAGAATGTATCAATATTCACACATCGAGAAAATTCACATACACACAACATCCAACATACACATCAATATGTCACTTCAAATCAGCCTTCTAAACTCAGTTATTAATGCATGCCTATTAATTTGTCAATGACAAGAGAAAAAACAAGGAAAATTCAAAATTCATTAATATATCAGTACAACAATGCAACACATAGTATTCACAAGCAAACTAAATAAGATGAAAAGAAAACTTAATGCATCTATCTTAGTTTTTGCAAAAGATACAAGAAAAATATGATTCATTTCTATTTATCCATTGTGTCAATGAATGGCAGTGTAAAGGAAACTGCATAATTTGATAACAAAAAAAAGCTTGTCAAATTAGTGCAAAAATCACCCAAGTTTAAGATCTATGCCTATTAGTTTTTCAATGGAAAAGCCAAAAAATTAAGCAAAGTCAAATATGGTTAATATATCATTATGGAAAAGCAACACAAAGTATGTAGAAGGGAAATGAATACATTGACAAGCAAATCTAATTTAGTTATCTTAGTTTTTGCAAATGACAGTAGAAATACAAAATTAATTAAGTTCCATGTATCCATTATGTCAATTAACATAAGTTTGAAGGAAATTGCATAGTTTAAGAGAAAAGAAATCAACTTCTCAAATCAAGTAAGAACACTAAGACTGGATTATTATAGGTCCAGATCCTTTGAAATCCTCAAAGTGTCCCTAAATGGCCCCGGGGTGCTTGGAGAAAATGCCCATAGAACCAAAACCGTGACTCCGGTAGCGAATCCGTTGATTCCGATGGATTTCTGACACCGGGTTTTAGCTAGTGAACCCCCCACACTATGCCTTTAATGCCTAGAAAAGGTGCCAATGTGCCATCTCCGGAGCTAGGGTTTTGCTTAGTGAAGGCCATTCCAATTTCACTCAAGGGGGCCATTTCTCATCTGAAGACTCTCGGTTATGAGTGGCCACCATGAACACGTCCACAATGCCAATGTGCACGTGTGGGAGGTGATGGAATCCAAGACTGCTCGCTAGTTTGGGTTCCGTGGCCCTAGAGAAAATTTTCAAAGTGTCCCTGAATGGCACCAGGGTGCCTGGAAAAAATGCCTGTAGCACTAAAGCTATGAGTCCAGTAGATAATCTGTCGATTTTGATGGATCCCGAATGCTGTGTTTCAGCTAAGCCCCCCCCACACCATGCCTCCAATGCCTAGAAATGGTGCCAATGTGCCATCTCTAGAGCTAGGGTTTTGCTGAGTGAAGGCCATTCCAAATTCGCTCAAGGTGGGTCATTTCTCATTTGGAGGCTCCCGGGTGTACGTGGCCACCATGGACACTTCGACAATGGAAATAATCATGTATGGGAGCCAACGGAAACCAAGTTCGCTCACCAGTTTGGGTACCATGTCCCACGAGCAAATCCTCAAAGTGTCCTTGAATGGCCACGGGATTGTTGGAAAAAGTTCCCATAGAAAAAAAACCGTGACTCCGGTAGTGAATCCATCAATTTCGATGGATTCTGGATGCCGGGTTTCAACTAGGGCCCCCCCACACCATTCCTCCAATGGCTGAAAACGGTGCCAATGTGCCATCTCTTGAGCTATGGTTTTGCTCAGTGAAGGCCATTCCAATTTCGCTCAAGGGAGGCATTTCAAATCCAAAGGCTCCCGAGCATGCATGGACATCATAAACACGTCCACAATGGACACGTGCACTTATGGGAGCTGACGGAATCCAAGTTCGCTTGTCGGTTTGGGTTCCGTGGCCCCGGAGAAAATCCTTAAAGTGTCCTTGAATGACCACGGGGTGCCTAGAAAAAATGCTAATAGCACCAAAACCGTGAATCTGGTAGCAAATTTGTCGATTCCAATGGATTTCGGATGTTGGGTTTCAGCTAGGGCCCCCCCACACTGTACCTCCAATGCCCGGAAATGGTGCCAATGTTCCATCTCTGGAGCTAGCGTTTTTCTTAGTGAGGGCCATTCCAATTTCACTCAAGGGGGCCATTTCTCATCCGAAGGCTCCCAGGCATGCATGACCATTGTGAACACATCCACAATGGCCACGTGCACCTATGGGAGCCGATGGAATCCAAGTCTGCTTTCCGGTTTGGGTTCCGTGGCTCCGGAGCAAATCCTCAGAGTGTCCCTGAATGGCCACAGGGTTCTCGACAAAAATTCCCCTTGCACCCAAACCATGACTCCGATCGCAAATCCGTTGATTCTGATGGATCTGTGACACCAGGTTTCAGCAAGGGGACCCCCCAGACCTTTCTTAGAGGTCTTGGAAACAGTTCCAATGTGCCATCACCAGAGCTAGGGTTTTTCTTAGTGAGGGCCATTCCAATTTTGCTCAAAGAGGCCATTTCTCATCCGAAGGCTCCCGGGCATGCGTGGCCATCGTGAACACATCCACAATGGCCATGTTCACCTTTGGGAGTTGATGAAATCCAATTCCACTCATCAATTTGAATTACCTGGACCCAAAGCAAATCCTTAAAGTGTCCTTGAATAGCCCCAGGGTGCTTGACGAAAATGCCCATTGCACCCAAACCATGACTGCAATCTTGAATCCATCGATTCCAATGTGTCTAGGGCACTGGGTTTCAGCTAGGGGACACCCCACACTATGCCTTAAAGTCTCAAAAATAGTGCCAATGTGCCATCTCCGATGCTAGGGTTTTGCTCAATGAGGGCCATTCCAATTTCTCTCAAGGCCGCCATTTTTCATCCGAAGGCTCCCGGGTGTGCATGGCCATCAGTAACACATCCACAATGGCCACATGCACCTATGGGAGCCGACGAAATCCAAGTTAGCTCACTGGTTTGGGTTCCATGGCCCTAGAGCAAATCCTTAAAGTGTCCCTGAATGGCCCCAAGGTGCTCGACAAAAATGCCCGTTGCACCCAAACTGTGAATCTAATCGTGAATCCATCAATTTGGAAGGATCCAGGGCACTGGATTTCATCTAGGGGACCTCCCACATTGTTCCTTGAAGTCTCAGAAATGATGCCAACGTGGCATCTATGGAGCTAGGGTTTTGCTCAGTGAGGGCCATTCCAATTTCGCTCAAGGGGGCCATTTCTCATCCGAAGGCTCCCAGGCATGTGTGGCCATTATGAACATGTCCACAATGGCCATGTGCATTTGTGGGAGCCAACGGAATCCAAGTCTGCTCATCTCTTTGGAATCCGTGGCCCTAGAGAAAATCCTTAAAGTGGCCCCCAATGGCCCTAGGGTGCCCAATAAAAATTCCCATTGCACCCAAACCATGACTTTGATCGCAAATCCGTTAATTCTGATGGAGCCAGGACGCTGGGTTTCAGTTAGGCACCCGCCCACACCATGCCTCGAAATCTTAGAAATGGTTGCAATGTGCCATCTCCGAAGCTAGGGTTTTTCTCACTGAGGGCCATTCCAATTTTTCTCAAGGCAGGCATTTCTCATATGAAGGATCCAGGGCATGCGTGGTCATCATGAGCATGGACAAAATGGCCACACATACCTTTGCGAGCCGAAGGAATCCAATTCCGCTTGCTGGTTTGAGTTCCGTGGCCCTGAAGCAAATCCTTTAAGTGTCTGTGAATGGCCCTAAGGTGCCTGGAGAAAATGCCAGTTGCACCGAAACCATAACTTTGATCACGAATCCATCAATTCCAATGGATTCAGGAGACCGATTTTTAGCTAGGGGATCCCCCACATCGTTCCTCAAAGTCTCGAAAATTGTGCCAATGTGCCATCTCTGGAGCTAGGGTTTTTCTCAATGATAGACATTCCATCTTCGCTCAAGAGGTACATTTCTCATCCGAAGGCTCTCGGGCATGTGTGGACATCGTGAAAACATCCACAATGCCCACGTGCACCTGCGGAGGCCGACAGAATCCAAATCCGCTCACCAGTTTGGGTTGTGTGGCCCTAGAGAAAATCCTTAGTGTTCATGAATGGCCCCGGGGTGCCCAAAAAAAATTGCCTTTACACCCAAACCGTGACTCTGATTGTAAATCCTTCGATTCCAATGGATCCAGGATGCCAGGTTTCAGCTAGTGGACCCCCCACACCATGCCTTGAAGTCTCAAAAATGGTGCCAATGTGCCATCTCTGGAGCTAGGGTTTTGCTCAGTGAGGGCCATTCCAATTTTGCTTAATGGGGGGATTTCTCGTCCGAAGGCTCCTGGTCATGCGTCACCATCATGAACACATCCACAATGGAAATGTGCACCTATGGGAGCTGACAAAATCCAAGTTGGCTTGTCGGTTTGGGTTCCGTGGCCCTAGAGCAAATCCTTAAAGTCTCCCTGAATGGCCTCGGGGTGCCCGACGAAAATTCCCGTTGCACCCAAACCATGACTCTAATCGAGAATCAATCGATTTCGATGGATCTAGGGACTTGGGTTTTAGCTAGCCAGTCCCCCACACTGTGCCTCGAAGTCTCATAAATGGTGCCAATGTGCCACCTCCGGAGCTAGGATTTTGTTGAGTGAGGGCCATTGTGAACACATCTACAATGGAAACTTTCACTTATGGGAGCCAACGGAATCCAATTCCGCTGACTGGTTTGGGTTCCGTGGCCCCAGAGCAAATCCTTAAAGTGTCCCTGAATGGCCCCGGGGTGCCTGACGAAAATGCCCTTTACACCCAAACCGTGACTCTGATCCCGAATCTGTCGATTTCGATGGATCTGAGGCATCGGTTTTCATATAGGGGACCCCCCAAACTATGCCTTGAAGTCTCGAAAATGGTGCCAATGTGCCATCTACGGATATAGGGTTTTGCTCAGTGAGGGCCACTCCAATTTCGGTTAAGGGGGTTATTTCTCATCCAAAGGCTCCCGATCGTGCATGGCCATCATGAACACATCCACAATGGCCACCTACACTAGTGGGAGTTGAAGGAATCCATGTCCGTTCGCCGGTTTTGGTTCTGTGGCCTCGAAGCAAATCTTGAAAGTGTCCTTGAATGACCCTAGGGTGCCCGACGAAAATGTCTATTACACCCAAACCATGAATTTGATCGCATATCCATCGATTCCGATGGATCCAGGATGATGGGTTTCAGCTAGGGGAGCCCCCAAACCATGCCTCGAAGTCTTGGAAATGGTACCAATGTGCCATCTCCGGAGCTATGGTTTTGCTCAGTGAGGGCCATTCCAATTTCGCTCAAGGGGGCCATTTCTCATCCGAGGGCTCCTGAGCATGCGTGGCCATAGTGAGCATGTCCACAATGGCCAATTTCACATATGGGAGATTACGGAGTCCAAGTCCGCTTGTTGGTTTGGGTTCTGTGGCCCCAGAGAAAATCCTCAAAGTGTCCCTGAATGGCCATAGGGTGCCCGACGAAAATGCCTATTTCACCCAAACCGTGACTCCAATCACGAAGCTGTCGATTCCGATGGATCCGAGATGTCAGGTTTCATCTAGGGCTCTCCCCACACCGTGCCTCGAAGTCTCAGAAATGGTTCTCTTGTGCCATCTCCAGAACTATGGTTTTGCTCAATGATGGCCATTTCAATTTTGCTCAAGGGGGTCATTTCTCATGTGAAGGCTCCTAGGCATGTGTGGCCATCATGAACACATCCACAATGGTGAGGTGTGGAAGTGTTCACAATGGCCAAGCATGCTCAGGAGCCTTTAGATGAGAAATGACCCCCTTGAGCGAAATTGGAATGACCCTCACTGAGCAAAACCATAGCTCTGAAGATGACACATTGGCACTATCTCCAAGACTTCAAGGCATAGTTTGGGGAGTCCACTAGCTGAAACCTGGGGTCCTGAATCTATCTAAATTGATGGATTCATGATCAGAGTCATGGTTTGGGTGCAACGGGCATTTTTGTTGGGCACCCCGTGGCCATTTAGGGACACTTTGAGGATTTGCTCCAAGCCCACGAAACTCAAACCAGTGAGTGGACCTGTATTCCGTCAGCTACCATAGTTACAAGTTTCCATTGTGGATGTGTTCACAATGGTCATGCACTCCTAGGAGCCTTCGGATGAGAAATGGTCCCCTTGAGCGAAATTGGAATGGTCCTTTCTGAGCAAAACCCTATATTTGGAGATGGCACATGGGCACCATTTCCGAGACTTCAAGGCACGGTTTTACGGGTTCCCTTGCTAAAACCCATTGTCCCAGATCCATTGGAATCGACAGATTCATAGTTAGAGTCACAGTTTGTGTGCAACGGTCCTTTTCGTTGGGCACCCCAAGGCCATATAGGGACACTTTCAGGATTTGATCTGGGGCCACGGAACCCAAACTGGCGAGCAGAATTGGATTATGTTGGCTCCCACAAGTGCAAGTGGCCAATGTGGATCTATTCATGATGGCCATGCACTCACGAGAGCCTTTGGATGAGAAATGACCCCCTTGAGCAAAATTGGAATGGCCCTCACTGAGCAAAACACTAGCTCCAGAGATGGCACATTGGCACCATTTTCGAGACTTCGAGGCAAGGTTTGGGGGGTCCCTTAGCTAAAACCTGGCATCCTAGATCCATCGGAATCGATTGATTCATGATCGGTGTCATGGTTTGTGTGCAACTGTAATTTTCGTCAGGAACCCCGTGGTTATTCAGGGAAACTTTCAGGATTTGCTCCGGGGCCACAGGACCCACACCAACGAGCAGACTTGGATTCCGTCAGTTCCCATAGGTGCAAGTGGCAACTTTGGAAATGTCCACGGTGGCCACGCATGCCCGGGATCCTTTGGATGAGAAATTGCCCCCTTGAGAAAAAATGGAATGGCTGATGGTAAGCAAGATTGATGACTCGACAAAGGAGCATGCCAAGGTAAGCAAGATTGATTGGATGACAAAGGAGTTTTACAAGTGGCCAAGTATGACAAGGACAACAATATGATGATGCAAAGATCGCCAAGTATGACAAGGACAACAATATGATGATGCAAAGATCAAGAAAGCATGAGATCATGTCAAGCAAGCATGATAGATGTTGTTAACATGGATGATGAGGATGACTTGTTGACATAGAGGAAGCATGACAAATGTTGTTGACTAGCAAAACAAGCAAAGTGAATTTGGCAAGCATGAAAAGCATTAGTGACATATGGAGCAATATTTTTTAATATTGATGATGTGGCAAAATGACCAAAAATAAATATATATATTTGACAAGGATTGTATGGGTTTTGGAACCCATTTATGATGATCATGCACCCACGGTGATGATGTGAAGAGAAGATCAAAAAATTAAATATATATATATAGGTGTAAATGGAAGTATAATACATTGATGAATTTTGATTGATTGATAGAAGTAATAAAATGTTTTAAAATTGCCTTCACACTGATTCACCCCCCTCTTAGTGTGAACATTGTGTCCAACAATGACCGTCACTGAGCAAAATGCTAGCTCCGAAAATGGCGCATTGGCACTATTTCTGAGACTTCGAGGAAGGATTTGGGGGGGGGGGCTAGCTAAAACTCGGTGTCCCAGATCCATCGGAATCGATGGATTCACGATCAGAGTCATGGTTGGAGTGCAATGGGCATTTTTCTCCAGGAACCCCGAGGCCATTCAGGGACACTTTCAGGATTTGCTCCAGGGCCATTCAGGGACACTTTCAGGATTTGCTCGGGGGCCATGGAATCCAAAAGGGAGAGCGGACTTGGATTACATTAGCTCCCATAGGTGAAAGTGGCCATTGTGGATGTGTTCACGATGGAGATGCACACCTGAGAGCATTTGGATGAGAAATGACCCCCTTGAGGGAAATTGGAATGGCCCTCATTGAGCAAACCCCTAGATCTAGAGATGGAACATTGGCACCATTTCTGAGACTTTGAGGCACAGTGTGGGGGGCCTCCAGATGAAACCTAGTGTCTCGGATCCAATGGAATTGACGTATTTGCGATCAGAGTCATGGTTTGGGTGCAACAGAAATTTTCTTCGGGCACCTCAGTGCCATTTAGGGACAATTTAAGGATTTGCTCTGGGGCCACGTAACCTAAACTGATGAGAGGACTTGGATTCCGTAGGCTCCCACAGGTGAAAGTGGCCATTGTGGATGTGTTCATGATGGCCATGCACACCCAACAGCCTTCGGATGAGAAATGACCCCCTTGAGGGAAATTGGAATGGCCCTCATTAAGCAAAACCCTAGATCTAGAGATGGAACATTGGCACCATTTCCGAGACTTCGAGGCATGGCATGGTGGGCCCCCAAATGAAACCTAGTGTCCCAGATCCATTGGAATTGACGTATTTGCGATCAGAGTCACGGTTTGGGTGCAATGGGAATTTTCTTCGGGCACCCCGGTGCCATTTAGGGATAATTTAATGATTTTCTCTGGGGCCACATAACCCAAAACGATGAGCGGACTTGGATTCCGTAGGCTCCCATAGGTGCACCTGGCCATTTTGGATGTGTTGACGATGGCCACGCATGATCGGGAGCCTTTAGATGAGAAATGACCCCCTTGAGAGAAATTGGAATGGCCCTCACTAAGAAAAACCCTAGATCCAGAGATGGCACATTGGCACCGTTTCCCAAGACTTCAAGGCACGATGTGGCGGGGGGGCCTAGATGAAACCTGTCATCTTGGATCTATCAAAATCAACGGATTTGTGATCGAAGTCATGGTTTGGGTGCAATGGACATTTTCATTGGGCACCCTGGGGCCATTCAGGGACACTTTCAAGATTTGCTCTAGGGCCACGGAACCCAAACCGACAATCGGAATTGGATTCTGTTGGCTCCCACAGGTGCACGTGGCCATTGTGGATGTGTTCACGATGGCCATGCATGCCTGGGAGCCTTAGTTCTTTGGGGCCAGGTTAAGTCTCCTTTGTGTCTCGTGTCCTCGTGTCAGGTGACCTAGGTTCTAATTATTCATTAGAGAGGTGGGATACCTTAATGGAGGACGTTGTTGAGGGTGATTCAAGAGTGTTAGATAATGTGAGTATTACAAGGTCAATTCGAGCCTGGGGTGGAAAAAGAAATCTGGGAAGTGTAATGTGATTCCATCAGCTCCTGCAGGTCCACTAATGCGAGACACACATGTACACCTAAAAATATTGATTTAGGGGTAGGAAACTAGTGACTATGAAGTATCTTTGTTAATGTTTGATGACTGTAAAGTGTGTGTGATTGGAGCTAAGTGAAGGGAGATGGAATTAGTGTGATGGAGGATGGTTTTAGGATGATTTAGCAGGATCTTAGGGATGTCCTAAGGGGTTTTAGTGCAAAAATTATATCTCTTATGTAAAGTTGACTAACCTCATTCAATAAATCCATTTGGATCCTCTCTGTTGCTAATTGTCTCCATCAATATATCATTCTCTGAATGAGGTAGGAAGTAGAGTACCCAAAACAATTAATGGATGGTGGATTTAAATTAGAAATGTTAAGATAATAGAGAACTTGAATTGTTCACATGTATATATGTATTTATAAACAAAAAGTGCATGTACCAACAAAATAATATAAAATTACACATACTTTAATGTAGGACATAAAATTCTTTGATGCAATTCTTTCTCTTATGTAAAGTTGACTGACCTCATTCAATAAATCCATTTGGATCCTCTATGTTGCTAATTGTCTCCATCAATCTCTCATGCTCTGAATGAGGCAGGTAGTAGCGTACCTTGGTTGAGCTCTTGCTTGACATTGTCTGTAGATAGAAGTTTGTGCCAACGATCAAGTTTGTGAAGTGATACACCACTAAGCTTGGTTTGTAATCCATGAAAACATACCCAATAGTATTTCTTGACTTCCCATCTAGTGTAAGATATTTCCCCTTAACCACCATCGATCCAATAGGAAATTCATTGCCTTCATCATCAATTAATGATCCGTAGAGGGTTTTCTTACCTTGGATGTACCGTGCCAACCAATAATCCATGCCCCATTCATTGTCTTTCGGGGAAACAATTGCGTATATGTGTCCTGGTTGTACAAGATATGAGATACAGTCATAGTCTATCGAAATTGTTCGCTGACCCTTCTCTAACTGGTTTGTTTCAACAAATGCACATTGGTCTACTGCAAGTGACACATGATCCCATTCATCAACCTAGTCCATGCATTCACATTCATCCCATTCGCCACTGCTGCAAGGGCTTCAAAAGGAAGCAAGTTTTCGCGTCCATATTTCAAATAAGGGGTTGTTTGAGCTTCGAACTGAATGAAATCCATGTGTTCCTTGTACTATGCCACAACTATAGGAACGCGATCGATCTATGTCAACCACTTGCCAAAATTTTCTTACCACATGTCCTGTCACTGATGATGTTTGTTGATCTCTTGCTCGGTCTGACATTGTTGCAGAGCACCATTGAACTATGGATTCTGCATCTCGGATATGAGTGTTCGTGTTAAACCTCATCTCTTCCTTTCGTAGTGTGGTCATGATGCATGCCCTAACCCCATCATGCTCTCCTTTTCCATGCCTAGTCTCAAAATAGTTCCAGATATGTGGCACATTATAAGTCTTATGAAAAATACTCATCCATTGGAATACTAGGGCATTTTTGATATGGCTCGCACAACCATCCGACCATATCCAATGCTGATCCATTTGTATATCTCTCTCCTTCAACTGATCATAGAAAAATTGAAAACAATGTTGCACATAATGCAGATCATGGGTTCTATCATCACTTATGTAAAAGTTTGTCTCCTTCAGTATTATCCTCATGTCATTGTTGCTCTCTGGCCCATGCCTATACATAATATGTACCATGATTTTGAATTGGTCTGAATAGTAGTATTAACTCTTGATTTCATTTTGTGGCTGAAGGGTGTAATTTTTTGCAAAATACATAATTGACACTATGGTTCCAATAGGAAATGTGTCCCTCATTTTCTGTACTGCTCATCTTGTCATCGTGCAACATGCACATGTTGAACATACGACTATGGTTTCTTGTAGAAATCCGTCAAGAAGTCACATACCCGTTCCTGTTACCATGTGTGATAATCTGTAGTAGGATCTAGCAACTGAAATAAACCTCACAATCAAACTCACTCAAGAACTGTAGAGAAGAAGAGAAGAATGCACTCAATAATCACTCATGAACACAAAAAAGGGAGAATAGAAGTATCATACATCAGCTGTGAGCTGGCACTGTGAAAGCTGAATACAATAATACAATAACTGTCAATAGAATTTGAATTAACCAAGGAGGTCATTTGAATCATGCTCAAGGTCTAGCTTGGACAACATTGGAGACACCATCCAATCAGTAGTAGCAGTCATAAATGGTCAATAGTCAGCCAAATGAGTCTAACTGAGCCATGTGAGCACAAATCCAGGGATGGAAAATCCAAGGAGGGTGCATGAGGCAGTCAGAAGGTCAAGTGGCACTCTAGAACTAGCTACCTAGGAGCTCCAGGAAGTTAGCATGAGCAATCCGTGGAAGAAATGCTCTAACTGATTGTTAGACACCTGGTAGGTGAGATAAGGTGCTCTAATTGAATGATAACTTCTGGTAGGTGAGAAAAGGTGTACATGTCATGCAAGAGATTCAAATAGGGCACATTAGGTAGGTAAAAAGGCTATTGGGGGTTGAAGACAGGCTCTATGGATTTGAAATTAGGCTCTAGGTGTTGGGAAGACCACCAAAATGATGACTGGATGCATGCATGATGACTGGATGCATGCAAAATGCATGCAGACATGCAAGTATGAAAAATGATGGTGAGAATATTCCAACACCCTCCCTCAAGCTATACTATGAGGTGATAACTGAAAACTGAAAAAATAGGGCCCTGGTGACTGAGACCGAAGGTCACCCCATAGAACAATCTAAATAATAAATGAGGAAAGTGGGAAAACCCATTGGGAAGAAATCCCTCCCTCAAAATAGACTGAAGGATGCTAATGTAGAATGTCATCACTCACCCCAGAAGGAGGCAAGTGTCCTTCTTTTCCGAAGAAGGATCGATTGATCTGAAATGGATTAGTAATGTGAGAAGGATGAAACCTTCCATTCTGAAAATATGATCAAGTGGATCACCAACCAAATCACTGGTAGATCGGAGAGTGGTGGCTTCCCATTGAGGAAGAGGAGGATCATCAGGTGAGATATCATTAGGCTCTTGTGGATCTAGATCTCCCATCCTCTCATCTTCATCATCAGTTGCCAGACCTTCAGGTTCTTGTGGATCTGGTTCTAGCATTCGCTCTTTGTCATCTCCATCTTCAAATACTGAATCTGAACTTTCATGTGATGAAGGTTCGCTCTCTTTCTCATCATCACTTCCAAAATATCATAAACTTAGTAATCCTCATAAACTTATTAATTCTATTTAATATTTTATTAAGATAGGAATCCAAACCAATGAAATATGTGTAGTGTACTAGGAATAGTACTTAGCATTTGTAAGTAATCATTTTGAATTTTTTTTACTAACTCGGATTTTTGGGTCTGTTACATTATATAATATATTCATTATATTCATTTTAATTGTATTTAGATAATTTTTATGTCTATGTATTTATGTTTTAATTATATTTAAATTATATTTATAGACTTGTAATTTTATACTTAATTCGAATATTGTTAATTAAATGAATATTATGAATCAATTAATAAAAAAATGATTCACACTAAACCATTAACACTCTCAACCTTAATTGATTTGATCAACACATATTTTGGAATACAACGCAAAAACTGATTAACAATCAAAGGATCCAAGAAGGTTTCGGGGGAGTGTTGTTGGGGGATTGGCGGATTGTCTATCTTGCAATCGGCTTCGTTAAGCCACAGAAAGGTTTTCAGTGGGGGAAGTGACCCTGCAGCAGCACGGGTGAGGCATGCCGCCCCATATCATTGGATCTTCAGATCCGGCTGGTGATGTGGTAATGAGAACGGGAGGTTCCAGCGGATCGAAGGCAGGAGTCAAAAGGAGAGAGTGCAGGGGGTTTCCTCCCCAAAACCCTAACTATTTATGCCATCCAAGTCAGATCTGACAAAATCAGAGAAATGGTTGAGCTCTGGAAGGAGAAAGCACTGATCGAAAAATTTGTGGGGATCTGGTCTCGTGAGAAAGACCTGGTTCGATGGATTAAGAGCAACTTGAACCCTAAAGGTCATTATGACCTGCACCTTGGGGCCAAGGGTTTCTTCACCATTATCTTCTTTAACCTGGAAGACAGGAATAGGGTTTTAGAGGGAGGAACCTATTTATTTTTCTCTGCTGGTTTGTATCTTAAGCCATGGAAAGAAAGATTTAATCCAGAGACGGAGGACATGAAAGTGGCCCCAGTTTGGATCAGGATTTTTTCTCTTCCTTGTGAGTACTGGGATCTGGAAATATTTCAAGACATTGGAAATACTTTGGGGGAATTTGTTAAGGTAGTAGAGCAAACTAAACTTCAAAGGTACACTGCTTGTGCTCATATCCCTATGTACATGGATCTGTCGAATGAGTTTCTTGAGGCAATCAGTTTGAACTGGGATGATGAAGAATGGATCCAAGCAATTGATTATGAGAAGCTTCTATTTAGGTGTTGTCTATGTCATGAATATGGTCATTTCGGAAGGAATTTCCCTAAGGTGCCTCGAGCATATCCCCCCACCAAGTCTACTTAGGAAGGTGAGAAAGATAAGGAAGGATTTACCCAAGTGTGCAGCAATAAAAAAAATAGAGTGGGGGATCAACAGAAGAAGGGTAAGGAAAAGGATGATAAAGGGATTGCGAGCAATAATCCCTTTCAGATTTTGGAGGAAGCTAGAGAGGATGACAAGACTGATGGAGAAGAGAAGAACCTTCATTAAAAAATCGTGGTGGAGCTTGAGAATGTAATACCCCAGTTTATGCCTACTGTGGATCAAGCGATGGTCATGGAGGAGGATGGTGATGAAGAGATGGAATTGGGGGAACTTGATCTAGACACGATTGAGAAAGAATGTGAAAAAAAGGGGAAGTGTTATGTCTCTCGAAGGAAACTAGAACTTCTCCAAGAGGCAATTATCAAATCCAAATCCAACCAGCATATAGGGATATCACCAAAGGAAGAAAATATTGTTGGTAGTACAGCTGCCATTACACCAAAACCCGCAGGTGATTGGTAAAATCACACCGCCAAATTTGAGGATCCACGAGAGGAGATTAGCCCCTTGTCACGATCCACCGAGAAGCGCTGACTACTTGCAAATTCATGCAACAATCTCCCCCTTAGCGCGAGCCGACTGTGTATCGAACTCGTGACCTCTAGCTTTGATACCAATTGTTGGCAGAGTGGTGGAACCTCCTTGACTAGCAAGTTTTCCTTTGGCTAAGTTACCATGAACTAGGGGCATCTAAGCCGTCAAAATCACCCAGGGATTGTACCTGGCCTGGACCCCACCAACCTTTAACATGGTTGGTTGGTAGTACGGCTGCCGTTACACCAAAACCCGTAGGGTATTGGTAAACTCACCACCGCCATATTTAAGGATCCATGAGAGGCAATTAGTCCCTTGTCATGATACACCGAGGACCGCTGACTACTTTCAAATTCATGCAACAATCTCCCCCTCAGCTCTAATACCAATTGTTGGTAGTACGACTGCTGTTACACCAAAACCTACAGATGATTGGTAAAATCACCACCGCTAGATTTAAGGATCCATGAGAGGCGATTAGTCCCTCGTCACGATACACCGAGGAGGGCTGACTACTTGCAAATTCGTGCAACAATAGAGAAAGGAAATCTCCAAAGTAGGAGTTGAAACGAGGCAGGAAGTTGAACAAGTAAAGAATTGCTGAGGTTGGAGTGAAACTCATAGAATTTGGTCAGCACCCGACGATAAGGGTATCCTTTTCTGATGTAAACAAGGTTATCCAATGAAGCTCATGTCTTGGAACATCTGAGGGTGTAACCATCCACGGAAACTAAAGAATCTGGCAAGAAATATTAAGTAGGAGAAACATGACCTTCTATTTTTACAAGAAACAAAATGCAACTCAAAAACTATGGAGAAGGTTGGTCAATGGATCTGGAAGGGTTGCAACATAATGACGATGGATGCCTCAGGCATGGTAGGAAGCCTAGTTGTTTTTTTGAATTTTAAGGGGCATATGGTCTAAATTCAGATATATAAGCCATAAAAGCATTAAATGGAGAGGCCACCCTCTCCCATTTATCATAAAAGCATTAAATGGAGAGGCCACCCTCTCATATCCATGGTATTTGGTAGCACATGGTTTTGGCCCATGGTATGGCCTCAAGGCACATTGTAATAATGCTATATAAAGGCCTACCAAGCCTTCTCATGATAACAAGTTACTCATTTGGTTTCTCTCCCATTTTCTATTGTTCATTGTGAGATTAATTAGATCTAAGTGAATTATTGGTAATTAGTTTCATAGGTGGGGCTCATCTTTGAGCCTCACCTCCCATTCACTTCATATGTTTTTGTTCATGCTTATTCTCGAGCAAGATTAGTGTTTTTCATGTGAATTTTATGACAGATTTGCATGCTTAATCTCCTCCTCTCTCGACATTCAAGCCTTCTGGTTCTCAGCTCCCAAGATCCGTATCAGTGGTATCAAAGCGGGTACTCTCTCCATCAGGATAAGATTTTGAAGCATGATGTGGGTTCAACGGAGGTTCCACAACCTCTAGAACAACCCATGCTTCTCTACAAACCCTTGGCATCTCTATACTCAACACTCTCATATTCAACAAACTTTGAATAGGTTCCGTAGACTACATAATATGTTTTAGAGGCTCTACCATATCTCATCGGAAAGGTATTTCCGTCAGCTCAAATGGGTATTTCACGGAATTTCATTTCGTTTCCCGGTTTGTGAGATATGCTTGTTTTAAGTAGCACATGTTTGTGCATAATGCAGCCAGACGTACAAAACATTTAAACAAGTGCTACAGACTCCATAAAATATCTCAGAGGCTCTACCATAGCTCATTGGAAAGCTCTTTTCGTCAGCTAAAATGGGTATTTCACGGAATTTCATTTTTTTTTTTTTCTGGTTTGTGAGATATGTTTGTTTGAAGTAGTACATGTTTGTACACAATGCGGCCAGACGTACAAAAACATTAAACAAGTTCTACAAACTCCACAAAATGTCTTAGAGGCTCTACCATAGCTCATTGGAAATCTATTTCCGTCAGCTAAAATGGGTATTTCGTGGTTTTCCATTTGACTTTCTAGTTTGAGATATATCATTGATTGAATAAACATATGTCTACAAAATAGTCTGCGCGCGTCTCTTGAACTTCAACAAACATTTTCTCAATCTCTAGGCCACCCCAGAGCCAGTATGTTATATGGATGGAAAGGTCTCTTCGAGATATCAAATGGGTGTTCAACGGAATTCAATTTCAATACATGCATTAGAAGCTATGAATGGATTTGCAGTAAGACATCAACTGCACCAAAGATAATGAATTTTCATTTTTTTAAAATCTTAATGTAATCATGGTTATGGTTAACCACACAAACCCTATGGTTCTGGGTAAACCACACACAACTCGTGGTTATGGGGGAAACCACACAAAACCCAAATTTATTTATTGTAATCATGGTTATGGTTCAACCACACAAAACCCACAGTTATGTATTGTAATAATGGTTGTGGGTCAACCACACAAAACCCACGGTTATGGGTTAACCACACAACACCCTTCTCTTCAATGGAAAAAAGCTTGTCATTGCCACCATGGTTATGATTCAACCACATAAAACCCACGGTTATGGGTCAACCACACAAAACCCATGGTTGTGATTCAACCACACAAAACTCTTCTCTTCATTGGAATCAAGCTTGCCATTGCCATCATGGTTATCGGTCACCCTTGCAAAACCCACGGTTATGGGTCAACCTCACAAAACCCACGGTTATGGGTCAACCACACAAAACCCTTCTCTTAATTGGTAACTATCACATTGTAATCATGGGTCTCTTTTTGGCATGAAATGACGGGGACCATCATTTTCTAAGGGGGGAGGAATGATCCGAATTTTAAGGGGCATATGGTCTAAATTCGGATATATAAGCCATAAAAGCATTAAATAGAGAGGCCACCCTCTCCAATTTATCATAAAAGAATTAAATGGAGAGGCCACCCTCTCATATCCATGGTATTTGGTAGCACATGGTTTTGGCCCATGGTATGGCCTCAAGACACATTGTAATAATGCTATATAAAGGCCTAGCAAGCCTTCTCATGATAACAAGTTACTCATTTGGTTTCTCTCCCATTTTCTATTGTTCATTGTGAGATTAATTAGATATGAGTGACTTATTGGTAATTAGTTTCAGAGGTGGGGCTCCTCTTTGAGCCTCACCTCCCATTCACTTCATATGTTTTTGTTCATGCTTATTGTCATGCAAGATTAGTGTTTTTCATGTGAATTTTATGACAGATTTGCATGCTTAATTCCCTCCTATCTCGGCATTCAAGCCTTCTGGTTCTCAGCTCCCAAGATTTGGATCAATTGTCTTGTGGCGATCAGATTCTTTGCACCTTTCAGATTGGAGAGCCAACAAGTTTTCTATTTCCTCTAACTTTATTGTCTTAGATTCGGGGGTTAAAGGCACCCTGGTTAATATTTATGGACCGAGTGCCTTTTCCCAAAAATAGTCATTTATAAATTTTTTGTTGTGGCTAGCTGAGCAGGCTAGCACTAGCTCTTGGATAGTGGGAGGTGAATTTAACCTAATATCCTCTCTCACTGAGAAGAAGGGAGGCAGGAGGGTTCTGGATAGATTTCAGGAAGCTTTTAGGGAGCTTCTGACTCATAGCCCTTTCATAGATGTTGAAACTGGAAATGGGTGGCACACCTAGAATAACAAGCGTGGTGGAAATAAACTTATCGCCTCCATAATTGATAGATTCTTGACTACTAAAGATATTTCCCGAAGCACGGGTGAGGTCAGCGCTAGTGTGCTACCATCAATAGGCTCAGATCATTGACCCATATGCCTTCATTGGGATTGGTCAAACACGATTCTATATAAACCTTTCAGGTTTGAGAAATTTTGGCTGGAGCACAAAGAATTCAAAGATTTGGTGGGCCAATGGTGGGAGGAGCTGGTCCCCCCTCAGGGTACTGGGATGTTCCAATTTCAAAAAAAGATTCAAGATCTTAAATCCAAGATTTGTACCTGGAATAAAGAAGACTTTGGTAACATCTTCCAAGACAAGGAAAAGATGATTGAGGACCTGGAGAATATTCACTGAAAAGGTATGGCTGAAGGGTGGGTTGAAGATTTAATGGACCAGCAGAAAAAATTGCTTGAATAACTTGAAGCTAGAGAAAGACAAGAGGAAATCTACTGGAAGTAGAAATCCAGGAACCAATGGCTCCAAGACGGGGAGAAAAACACTAAATTCTTCGACAACACTGTTATTCAAAATACCATAGATCTAATATATTTAAACTCAAAAAAAGTGATGGTAGCCAAGTGGAAACTAGAAGAGAGATTGAAGACGAATTAGTTAAGCACTTTTCTACAGTATTAAGGGAGGATCGGGTTGATCAGAGTAATGATATTTCCCAAATCACTCATCTCATCCCCAGAATGGTCACCAGGGACCATAACGAGTTGATGAGCAAACCTGTTTCTATGCAGGAAGTTGAGGAGGCTATGAACTAGATGGATTTGGGGAAAACTCCTGGTTCGGATGGTTTTACTACCAACGTCTTCCACTTCTTCTGGGATATGATCAACGAGGAAGTTCTTGCAATTGTGGAGGAATCCCACAGGAGTTGTGGGGTTTTAAAAGCCTTTAATGCTACCTTCCTATCCCTAATTCTAAGGGAGGAAGGAATTGATACCCCTGGTAAGTATAGACCCATAGCCCTGTGTAATGTTATTTATAATATTATTACCAAGGTAATTGCAAACAGGCTCAAACCTCTGCTCCCCATCCTTATCAGTCTGGAGTAGTCAGGTTTTGTTGAAGGCAAACAGATTGTGGATGGTATCATTTTGGTTCAAGAAACCATTCACTCCTTGAAATCACTAAGAAACTAGGCATGCTAATCAAACTAGACATAGCTAAATCCTATGATAAGCTAAGTTGGCAGTACATGCACATCATATTGGAAGCTTTTGGGTTTGATAGGAATTGGGTGAATTGGATTATGAATCTGGTTTCCACACCTTTTTTCTCTATCTTACTTAACGACTCTCCATCCTGAATCTTACAGGCCTCTCAGGGTATTCGTCAAGGTGATCCCCTATCTCCCTTTCTCTTCATTTTAATGGCTAAAGGGTTGAGTAGGATTTTGTAGATCCAAGCTGGTGAAGGGGGGATCATAGGTCTTCAACTCCATGCCGGGATGAACAAGAAAACACACCAACAATTTGTAGACAACACCATGTTAATGGGGCACCCTTCAGTCCAAGAAGATCGAATCTTCAAAAATAGCTTAAATATTTTTGTGAAGGCTTCGGGGCTCGAAGCTAATCCTAATAAGTCTCAAGTGTTCTTCTTTAACATTGCGGGAATCACCCAATGTAATATCATAAGGATTCTGGGTTTTGCAAAAGGTTCTTTCCCCTCTAAGTATCTTTGTGTTCCCCTCACGGAAGGTATCATTTGAAAGATATCCTGGCAAGACTTGCTCGACAGGATCCAGAGAAGGTTGGCTAGCTGGACCCTCAGGCCTTTAAATCTTCCCAGCCGTCTGATTCTGGTCAAATCTGTTCTCCAAGAAATGCCTGTTTATCTTTTTTCGATGCTCTCTGCTCCAAAGTCAGTCCTAAAAGAAATAAAGGGTATTTAGCGTAATTTCTCTGGGGTGGTAGGGAGGAGAAGTCCAAGTTTACCCTAGTCAGTTGGGATAATATATGTAGACCCAAGAATAATGGGGGCCTTGGTATTAGAGATCCTTAGATTCTAAGTGAAGTTTATGGCTCCAAAATATGCTGGAGATGGTGCAATCATAAATTGGAACCATGGGTGCATCTCTAGCATGTGAAATACGCCAGGGATAGACCAATAGGGCATCTGATCCAGTTCAATGAAGTTGGGAATGGTTCTCATATCTGGCTAAAAGCTTTCTCTGGGAGAAATTTAGTCCAAAACCAAAGCTTTTGGGAAGTCTATAATGGTGAATCTACTAACTTCTTGGATGACTCATGGAATCATCTTCCTAAGATGGGAAGCGATCCAAGGTGGTAGAATTTTCGAGCCAAAGGGATGGCAAAAGGTAAAATGAAAGTTTGTGACAATTGGGAGGAAGCTCCGGTTGATGGGCATAGGCAATGGGTGGATCATAGATGGATGGTGGGTTTAGAAAATGATGAGGATCTTCAGGCTTTCAAGACCACTCTCCTGGAGCGATTTATTCACTTCAAATTAGGTCCTAACAAGCTCCACTGGGGATACAACCAGAAAGGAATTTTCAATATAATGGAAGCTTATGATATTAGAATCAACAGTGAAGAAGGGGATGATAGCACTTGGAAGAAGTTTTGGGGGATGAATCATTGGCCAAAAATTGCAGTCTTTGGTTGGTTGGTTGTCTGGAGAAGGATTCCGACAAGTGAAAATCTGAGGAAAAGAGGGATCCACAGATGCTCTCGTTGTCCCTTATGCCTCCTCTATGAAGAATCCTCTAGGCACTTATTGGGTAGTTGTTCCTTCTCCTCCTTGCTTTGGGATAGAGCGGCTACAATCATTCGGAGAAGCAATCGGGTAAGAGATCAACCGGACCAGACCATTTAGGAATGGAACACTAAATCTTTCTCGAACCCGATCATTCTAACTTTGTGGCAGATGTTCCATGGGATGGTAATGTGGAACGTCTGGAAGGAAATGAGCAATTGTATTTTCTGGGACAAAAAGCACGAACTAAAAGAGATCTGGAGGAAGTTGATAAACAATATGCAAGAAACGATAAGAACTATCCTGTGGGGGGGAAATGGAGGATTCTGCACAGGTTGGAACATTTGAAAACCCTAGTCACCAGTCACAATGCCATCATGTTTAACCGCGTTAAACGGGAGGAAAATAAGGTCGCAGACCTTTTGGCTAACCAATGCATAGCTTAGGGTGGGGCCCTCATTGTTGGTACCATGGAGGACTATCGGCATGACACTTGGGCCATGAACTACTTCCATCTTGCTAGCACCGACATCAAAAAATGCAGATAGATGGCTTAGGGAGCCTTGTCCTCCCATGAGCATGACAGGAGGCGGTTGGGAAGGTTTAATGGTGAGTCAAATCATCAGGTCCTGCCCTGCAATGAATGACTCATATCCCCATTTCATCTACCGCAATGAGTACGAGCGAGTAAAAATTCGAGAAAGGGAAGATAGAAAGGACTCCTCCGTATCAGCTTCCTAATCTGGTGATTAGTTTCATTTTAATGGTCGTTAATGGCGTGAGCATCTCCATGATTGCAAATATGTATGAGTTAGAGAATGAGTGAAGCATTACAGGTCTGCAAATAATGACTTCTCTGGATATAAATCACCACACAGTGGAGAGATTTCCTAGTAGAGTTTTTCTTTGCTTACAGGTTCTTCTTCCGTGTGTGGTTGGTAAGGTCTCTTGGGAGCATGTTTGTGATAAGTTTTCCTTAATTTTTCCACCGGATAGTTTCAGAGCTAGGGTGATGGCTCTAAAGCATCGTGCCTATTTTGAGACTGTCTCTGGTTCTGGTTCTGGAGGGCCGAGGGGCAAAGCAAATCTTTTTGTTAAAATCGGTGGTGATAAGGGTCGAGTCAACAAGGACAAATATAGGTCCCAGGAGGCTGCTGTATTCTTTCGTGAATGAATTCCTTCTCTGGTCTGGGATGAGTTAGACCACGTCAAGAAGCAGTTGTGGGACATGGTTAGGACAATTCTAGTCGAGAACCTTCGCCGTAGGTCGACGAGTGGGTGGTTGATCCAGGAACCACTGTAGGCAGATCTTCTGCCTATGAACGCATGATTATGGTTTACTGGGTCATGAAAAAATTACTGGCTCATGTCACTATGTCCATCTTCAACAAGAACTAGGGAGATGAGGAGCCTGTTTGTTCCTGGAAGGCACACAATGCCGATTCTTTCTTCATTCATCTCAATATTGATGCGATTGCTAAAAAGCTAGGTCTGTCTTTCTACTACCTAGGGTTGGAGGAGGCTAAGTAGGCTAGCCCCAGTAATCGGTGCAAGAAGAGAACCGCGTAGAAGAAGCAGGAGGAGAAGACCGAGGTGGTGAATTACAAAGGAAAGAAGAAGGTGACAGATGGTAGTGGTGGTGAAGCTGCTCTTTGAACCGGGTCTGCTATTTCTGGGTTTTCCATTTGATTTTGGTTGTTTTTCTCTCTTCTTTCAGCTTTATAGTATGATTCTGAATGCTAGTACTCTAAGCTGTCTCTCGGGTAGGATGTATCTAGGTTTTGGGGTTGGAACTGGGGCCAGTCTGTTTATGGATCTCTTATGTTTTGCTGAAAATGGTTGTGAACTGTAAGACTATGAAAGTTCTGTAAGAGTGTTATGTACTTGGTTTCAATTCAATAATATAGTTTTTATTTACAAAAAAACACTCTCAACCTTAATCACGTGAAAACTAACATATACCTCTAAAGTAAAACCTCCTTTCTCTTAAAAAGTTAACTATATCAACACATTATACCACTACATCAAAACCGTCATTAAACACCTTCCTTAAAATCTAAAATTTTAAAAACTTATCATAGTGAAAAATAAATAAAAAAGTACCGTCGCCTTATGCTACATGTATTAAAAATATGAATTTACATATCCTAACACTATAAAATCTATTGAAAATGATGAATCTACATGCAACTTCCTGTAAAAATGGTTTCCTTTTAAAATTACCTATGCATGAGAATTTGTACTTAAATATTTGACATCAAAATCCCCTATTCTCATACACTTGTACCTAAATATTTAGGGATCCCCTTTGACCAATGGAGTGCTAGACTGGAGATGAAATATAAGAGATCCACTTGCCATACCTCAGAATGAAAAACAAGGATTGCTATTCCATTCAACATGCAGAAGCTCAAGAAATTTCATTTAAGTCATCATTTCATGATAATCTTGATGTATAGTTCGGTCTCGAGGGAAAGCTTAGGTTTAAAGATTTTAATTCTTATATATATTGATTTTTAAATGAATGTTTTGTTTTAATTAAATATATCAAAGAAATAAAAAACAACACAAGGGGTTATCTCTATCTCTTCTTTATCTTATGGTTTAAAACCGATGTTTTTTTTATTATTATTTTTATTGTTATCAGTGAATATAGAATTTCAAAAAAAAAAAAAAAAACTCAATTTTGAGAATGTTCTTAAAATAAATTCTTTTTAATTTTAATGAAAGTTATAAGGGTTTTTTATTGGCTAAATCTTTCTTTTTATTCTAGATGAATGTATCTATGAAGTTGTTCTTCACTATGACCTTTCTATATATATATATAAAAGTATTACATTGAATTTACTTTTGGTAGTATCCTTCACTCACCCAACAACACATTATGAACTTCATCGCATAATAGGTGTGTGTGGTTTTATTTATCATATGGAACATGCACTAGTTGTTTTTTCAAACCATAACACACACCAAAGTTTTGTGTGGTGGTTAGCGTTCAAATTTGAACCCTTCCTAGCCTTTCCAAAGGGTTCTATCCCTTCCTAGAAGAGTATAGTTAAAATTGTCCTTAAAAAAAAAATTAAAATCTTAATTTTACCCTTCCAATTAAGAATGACATAATTTATATTAGCATTTCAAAAGACGAGGTACATTTGAATTTACCCATCCATATAAATTTCAATTTTTATGTTGAAATTCCCAAGTTATAAAATTTGACTCACCATTCAAAATATTGGAAATATCATAAATTATAATCACTCACTCACTCACATCATGCACTCACCGCTCAGTTGTGCAAGATGACGAGTGATGGTTGATGACCATGAGGCACTAGCCACCAGGATTTGACTCTAACTCCTGAGCGACTTGAGGCTGAGATCTATGGTGTGATAATGTGTCAGCGACTACGACTATAACAACAAAGAACCACTACTAGTCTACTACTAGGCCCAAAATAAGCCTGAAACTTTGCACCTACTACCTATGTGAACTTGGCTACCAATGTCCACTCATTTTTTGTCAAAATGAAATTCAAATGGTCAGTTTGATGAGTCCACCTCTACAATACTTCATTTCGTGCATGAGTGTCACAAAATCACGACAACTCAAAACAACAGTCAATGCCATGCAACTACAAATAATGGCATGCATCTAGGACCACAAACCGTGCAAAGGTTGATTTATGCATTGATATAGAGAGGTGGCACTGGGCACACAATATGGAGAAAAAAAGAGTTAGAAAAAACATTTGGACAAAAGCATCACAATGGTTATTAATAACATTAAAAATAAATAATTTTTTTGCTAAAAAATAGTCTTCAATTTGATGGGTGGCATGATTATGATGTAATCTCCCTCCATCCTTCCAAACATATGTGGTTTCTCACCACATTGTCTTTGGTGCTCACCACCAAAATACGTATAAAAATTACCGGTCTTGACATCATCTTCTCTTTAAATCCTCATCCCATAGTCATAACTAAGGATTATTATGCATGCACATCCTCACCTTATAATATCAGTTGGGTCAAGGCGTAGAGACAACCATAAAATATCAAATGTGTCAAGATGCAAAGAGTAAGAGACAGCTGTAAGTAAGTCTTAAATTAAATTTACCATATAAGTCTTTAATTGGCACTATCAACTGATATTTGACACGTTGAATTGTTATGATCTTCTTATCATTCCTTACCAATGTGATTGTAAGGCACTCTTTGAAGGTGAAGTCCATAATTTTAAGTCTTCTTCCTCATTCTCATGCCTTTTGGTAAGACAATAAGGAGGGTAGTGGCCCACATCAGCATTGAAAATAGTTTTGACATAGAGGTGGATACATTAATTATTTTCATTAAATAACCTTAATTTCATGCCAGTGAGTGTGAATTCACCAAATCGTGGATTGGTACAAAAAACAACAAATTTTAGAGCTTCAAGGTCTTAATTACTCACATCTAGAATTTTCTCAAATCGAGTCATTAACAAATGACGCAAGGCGGGTCGGTCGGACCTTCTTGCTTAACAATTACACATGACACACACATGTTCACTTAAACTAGATGTAAACAGAATGCCAGAAGCTGGATTCTATTAATTCAATCAAATACGGTTACAATGTGAAATGAAAGGAATTGTAAACAAGTAAGCTATGTCGGCCTTAACGTATTACAATGTTCAAAAGTAATGGTGTGTTCTCTCTTTGTGTTGATCTTCACCCTCTCTTAGTTTGCTGCGGAACTCTAAGATATGGTTATGTAGTTTTGATCTCTTGTGCACTCGGTTGATGTGTGATTGTTCTCTCCAATATATAGATCAAATCTTGAGTGACTAATCTCGTTCCTCTATGCCTCACATAGGTATTCTCTTTTGCTATTCTTCTCATCCCGAGGTCTACTCCAATCCCTGAGACACTCTTCCGCTATCTACCGATCTTCCTTGATCCTGCAGACCTGCAGTTGTTAGTGACCTCTGGCCATGCCGCAAAACCTCCACCTATGGTGACATCTGGCATGTCTTCAACCACCTTCTTAGGTGCTCATAACTTCCTTAACAACAACTTCCTAAACAACCCTGAATGGCTACCAAGTACTATGCTTGACTTCCTGCGTGTCCTTCTGAATTCCTGAAAGTTGTCAGCCCCATTGTTGTCTCGACCATACTTCCTTTCATCATCCTTCGATAATCCTATCGGTGTTACACCGCTCTGTGCGAATTCTAGTCTGCCCCTTCCTCCATGCTTGGCTTCCACCACTAACCTCTTGGTGTCATCATTCGACAACCCGTCGCCCTTTGAAACTGTCCGCTATTTATGTCATCTACCAACCTTCGACATGTCGACTCTGGACCTACTCCTTATGTCGATGCACCTCGATAGTTCTCCGCTAGACTACTTGGCTTTCGACAACCAGTATTCACTTCCGCACTAGTGGTCATCGGCACTCCCCCTGGTCGGCCTTCTGTCGATCATCCTCGATGGTTTTTCCTAGGACCCTATGCTCTTACATCAAACTCCCTAGGTGAAAAAGAACTCGACTGCTCCGTCTGTTTCTTAAACTCTTCTTCGGAAATCCATGTCGCCTCCTGCAACTCATCATCTTTCCATCACACTAAGTATTCTTTCTTTCGCGAACTACACATATGCCCAACTTCGAGTTCCTCTAGTACTTCTACGATTTCCTCTTTGTGTCGATCTAGAATCTGTGTTGTCCAGTCGATGTTCTACACTTCCATGCTTCTGCTGCTTAAACCTTCTTCAAATTTGTATAGATCTGAGATATTCAACGTTGGTGAAATGCTCAAGTCTTTCGGTAGCTCCAACACATAAGCATTGTCCAAAATCTTCTTCAAGATCTTACATGGTCCAATCTTCTTCAGCTTCAGCTTGCTATAGGTTCCTGTCGAAAATCTCTCTTTCTCCAGATGTTCATAGACTAAGTCTCCCTTGTTGAATGACTGTAGCATCCTCTTTTTGTCGGCTCTCAACTTGTAGGCCACACTGCTCTTTTCTATGCGCTTTCACACATCTTCATGCACGTCTTTCATATGCTCTGCAAATGACTTTGCATCCACGCTTTTCCTGATTTCTGTCAACATCTTAACCAAATATACCACTCCATGTGGGATTCGTCTCTGAAAAAATATGGAATGGACTCATACCTGTCGACTGATTCATAGAATTGTTATATGCGAACTATGCTTGCGCCAACACGTTCTCCCATTGCTTGGGTCTGTCAGCCGTCAAACACCTCAGAAGGTTTCCCAAACTTCTATTCACCACCTCGGTTTGTCCATCTATCTGTGGATGATATGCCGAGCTAAACTGTAACCTCATGTCTAGTTTATTCCATAGGATTCTCCAGAAATGCCCCATAAACTTGGTATCTCTGTCCGACATGATACTCTTCGGAAACCCATGCAATCTGACTATTTCCTTGAAGAATAGTACAACAATGCATGTGGCGTCACTTGTCTTCCGACACAGAATAAAGTGTGCCATATTCTAAAATCCGTCGACTACAACATAGATTGAGTCGTTACCTTGCTGTATCTTCAGCAATCCGAGCACAAAAGCCATGCTTAGGTGCTCCCATGGTGTATTCAACACCTGTAATGGCGTATACAACCCCGTGTTCTGACTTCATCCTTTTTCCCACTAGCAAAATGGACACTGCCGTACCCACTTCCTGACATATGTCATCATTCCTGGTCAATAATACTTTTCCTCGACCAATGCCTTGGTCTTGTTGATGCCAAAATGACTTGCTAATATGCCACTATGCAACTGTTGGATTAGGTTCTCTCTCACAGATCCTCTGGGAATACACAATTGTTGTCCCTTGAATAGGTATCCATCTTGGATGAAATAATCCAAGTATGGAGTCCTGTCGACACTCCAAGGTTCGCTACTCACCTGCCATGCTTTCACAAAATCCACGTTGGTCGCATACTCCGCTTTCACTAACTCTATTACTGTTTCCTGAACTGTCGTCGTGTTTAGCAATGCAACTCTTCAACTCAACTCTTCGACAACCTTGTTCGACTTGCCCAACATATGTTGCAACATGAAGGTATATCCCTACAGGAATTCGACCCCTTTCATGTGCCGCTGATTCAACTTGGATGGAGTGTTCAAATATCTCAGTGCTTGGTGATCTGTGTAAAACACAAATTCCTTGGGAAACAAATAATTCCTCCAATTCTTCAATGCTTGTACAATAGCATAGAATTCTTGGTCATATACTGAATGTTTCTGCATCGCATCATCCAATTTCTCACTGAAAAATGCAATTGGTCGGCCCTCCTGGCTCAACACAGCTCCAATTTCCATTCCACTCGCGTCGCAATCGACTTGGAAAACATTGTCGAAATCTAGGAGTGCTAACACTGGGATCTCAATGACCTTTTCCTTCAACTTGTCGAAATCTTGTTGGGCAACTTCCATCCACATGAACTCCCATTTTCTCATGCACCGTGTCAAAGGTGCACATATTTGACTAAATCCCCTGATGAAGTTCCTATAGAAACTAGCAAGTCCATGGAAACTTCTTACTCCAATCGCACTTGTCGGTTCCGGTCAATCCAATATTGCCTTCACCTTATCTGGGTCCATTACTAACCCTTTACCCGAGATTATGAATCCCAAGTACAACAGTTATTCCTTCATGAAGAAGCACTTTTGTAGATTCACCATCAACTTTTCTTCTTGCAACTTCTGCAATACTTGTCGAATATGCCCCAAGTGTTTTGTCTTGGTTCGACTAAATATCAAGATGTCGTCTAGGTAAACTACAACGAACTTTCCCAAGAATGGCTTCAGTACCTCATTCATCAACCGTATGAATGAACTGGGTGGATTATTCAATCCGAATGGCATGACTAACCACTCATATAG
The DNA here is from genome assembly GCA_027924585.1 of Larix kaempferi. Lineage (NCBI taxonomy): Eukaryota > Viridiplantae > Streptophyta > Pinopsida > Pinales > Pinaceae > Larix > Larix kaempferi. Next base: position 1,855,560 of record BSBM01000282.1, read on the forward strand.
CCCTTCCTTCATCTTGAATGATGTCTTCCATTCATCTCCTTCTCTAACCCAATTCTGATGATAACCACTCTTCAGGTCGATCTTCGTGAAGTACTTTTCTTGACTCAAACAATCCATCAAGTTGTCCATTCTCGACAATGGAAACTTGTACTTGATCGTGATCTTGTTGATGGCTCTGGATTTTGTACACATCCTCCATTCTCCACCCTTCTTCGGCACTAATGCTGCTGGTACCGCACACAGAGTTAGACTTTCTTTGATCAATCCTTTGTCCAACAACTCCTGGACCTGTCAATTGAGTTCCTGACCCTCTGCTGGATTCATTTTGTGTGGTGCCTTGTTTGGAAAAATCGACCCTGGAATCAAGTCGATCTGATGGGATTTGCTTCCCATCGGTGCTTCGTCGACTACTATGCTCCTGAACTCGTCGAGCATATTTTCAACCTTGACCAGAATTCTCCCCATTGTCGACCTCTTGACACATGGCCCTTTTGGAATGACAACAAAACATCTCGACTGATTTTCCTCCTCTGCAAGGAATTCCTTGGTTGTACACATCAGCACTCACTTCTCCCAAAATTTTCTCTCCCCCTGCTTGTAGTGGGCTCGATCCTTCTGCTTCGGCTTCAGATTCCTTCACGTGCCATTTTTCTACACCGTGACTGTGTTGGCTCGACCATCATAGATCATATTCTAATCATATTTCCATGGTATCCCTAACAACAGATGGCATGCGTCCATTGGGATTATGTCACACAATACACTGTCTTCAAGCTTCCCGACCTTGAATTTAATCAGGAGCTGTCTGGTCACCTTCACTTGGTGTTCTTCTACAACCATAAGATCTTGTATGGATTTGGGTGTTTTCGACATCTCAAACCCTCTTTGTCGATGACCTATGTCGACACGAGATTATCTGTACTACCACCATAAACTATGGTCCTGCAATACCACTCACCGATCCGCACTCTGGTTCAAAAGATATCCTTTTGTTGTGCCGACTCTTTCTCGTCGCATCAGTCATCCTGAACCACTGTCCTCCTCGTCATCATGGCTAGAGATTTTCTTTTACCATCCTCACTACTGTCGGATGTCAACTCCCTCCTCTCATCAACTTTATCACCTCTTTGAAGTCTAGGTTTCAAATCCTCCGCAACATGCAAGTTATCTGGGAATTCATATTCCTTGTGTCTGACTCCTCAACACTTGTAACAAACCACAGTTGGTATGTCAGCTTTCTTCTCTGTTGTAGCGGTTCCACCATATGCACCCTAACTATGGGTCTCTCGACCATCTCATCGGTTTCCTTGTGCCTTCTCTCTAGTCGATGCCCATTCCGCATGTTGGTTGTCTTCGACAAATTCTCTCCTTGTTTCTCTACTTTGGCCTTTTACAGAAACATTCTTCGCACCCCGACCAATCATCCTAGCTCTTGTCGATGCAAAATTTCTTGACACTTTCTCTTCTTCCTTCAGAGCTAACTGGTAGGCTTCACCAACCACTCTGAACCTTGACAGGCTCAACTCGTCCTGTATGGCATACTTCAAGCTGTTCACATATCTCACAAAAGCTTCTTTTCCTTCATCAGTGATCTGCCGTTCAGGAGGAAGGAAAGATCTAAAATACTAAGACAAATTTAAAATGCAAGATAAATCTGAATAGAACGATGGAAAGTGAGGCTAGGAGAGCCTCACCTCTCAATAGAGAACCCAAAAGAAACTCAGATCTAATGACAACATGAGAATTGCAACAAAATGAAAGATACACAAGAAAGGCACTCATAAACGTGTTTGTATTATGAGGCAAGGTTCCTTTTTATAGATTACAAAGAGAGAGAATAATAAATGTTATTCATTATAATAATAATATATTTAAGATAAAACTATATCTAATACATTAAATCTAGCATATTGAAACTAATACCAAAATGGGGAGTCTGGGCCTCCCATACAGATCATTCCTCCTGGTTGAAGTGGAAAGCATCCCTGCTTTCCTTTCTCTCGGTTGAAGTTTGAAGCCATGTTTGCAAAGAAGAGAAACCGCATGTAGAAGAGGTGCCGTTGTTGCAACTTAATGAAGATCCTGATGATGTGTTGATCGTGAAAGATGCGAGCAGGTGGGGTGCCCATACAGCTACTACTGAACATCTTGTGAAAATAAACTAGAGGGAGAGATCTATATGTGGAGATCTGTGTACCCCCTCTCTGTGTGGGTGTGGAGTTGGTGTAAGATGTGGGCAGGTGGTGTGACCATGCAGTTGTGGATGTCATCTTACTAAAATAAACTAGAGGGAGAAATCTATATGTGTTTTAGATCTGTGTACCTCCTCTTTACGTGGTGGAGATCTGTGCTATAGATCTATGTTTCCACCAGCAAATGAACTGATATTGACCCTAACAAGGGTGTGATTTGATACAAAATCTTGAAGCTACCTCAAAAACCTATGAAGGCCTTTTCTGCAAACAAAACTTTGTGAAGTGCTGGAGAGTATTGCTGGAGGAAATAGAAAAAATAGAACTTTAAAAGAGAACTAATATTGGAAGAGAACCAATACTGCTGCAAAGTGAAACCTTGAACCAAAAATGTGAAACCACCACTGTAGAGTACTGTTGAGTACATACTGCTAAGAATCCCAAGAAGTGCTAACTGGAGAGGGAGCAGATCCTTGTGAACTGCTGGAGCGTGTTGAAGATGCCATGTTGAACCAAATGAACTTTTGAATGTTGATGAAAATGACTTTAGGATCTTTCATGATCGAGATAGTTGGAGCCAACCCATTCTGTATTAGTGTTGGGCACAGGTTGGGACAAAGTTTTGGAAACACCTTTTTGATAAGCAGGGAAAGCTGAGCTGAGCGCAGCTCAAAAATATAATTTTGTTTAAGTATTAAGGGTGCTGCGGAGCTGTGCACAGCATCCAAGTTTTGATCAGGCTGCGAAGCTGTGCGCAGCATCCGAATTTTGGAAGCACCGCGAAGATTAGCACTGCGAGGAGGTAGTGCTACGAAGCAGTTAGGACACGTGGAGATTGCAAAGCGGAGTGCTGGACAAGAATCATGTGCAGGTATCGGATGAACCAATAATGGTCTAATTTTGGAAAGATGCTCCAGGAGTGCCGAGCGGCGGGCACGAGCAAATCAGGCAGGCGGCCAATGTACGATTTTGTTGAGGAAAGTGACGGCTTTGCATGCTTGGTGGGAGAAACCATTAGAGATGAATGGTTTAGAGAAAGTGACCTGTTGGCATGCATACGACAAGAAGGCCGGTAGCGACAGAATGAAGATGTGGAGAACCGCCACAAACAAGCAGACGCTACCAGGAGCCAGCAAGCCGGTTTAGGGAAACCGGCGCAGTTTTGTAAACCCTAAGGGATTTGGGTTTAGGTCTTCAGCTTTGTAAAGACATGACCTTAGAGGCATGATCTATTTAAGAAGGAAATTTTGTATGGGATGCGGTTACATTTTTGGGGTTATAGTGAGTTGGGTTATGACTATTTGTATTGTAAAATCTATCTAAGCTTAGAAGATTGTAAAGGCTTTGCAGCTGTGTGCGCAGAGGCCTACCTGAGAGGAAGGAGAGTCTGCAGCTGAGTGTGCAGAATAAGAACGGTTGTCCCCATCCCTTTTAAAAGAAATATATTACCAACCGTTCTTGTGGACGTAGCTTCCCACCCAGGGAAGTGAACCACGTTAAATATTGTGTTGTACGATTGTGTTTTATGAATGAATGATTATTTGTGTTTTCTGTCAATGAATGTCTAGATGTTTCCGTGTATACTGTTATGAGAGATCTTTTATATGCATTTTCCATTAGAGAAGTATGGAAATGATATGTTAAGTTACGTATGAATAGTTGAATGGTGAACATTTAGTCTTGTGTATGAAGGCAGTGAATCAGTCATTTAGTTAAAGTACTTTCTTACAGATAGTAAAGGAACGTATAACAGTGGATTAGATCAAATGGCTATGTTCAAATCATGACATCCTGAGTTTATGAATGAATGTTACAAGGATAGATAGTTAAGCGTCTGAATGAATGGATGTGTGATATTCATTTCAGTACCTTAAGCACTTTCAAGATAATCCAAGTATAGAATAAAGTTGGATTGTTCGCGGCATTAGTAGAAGCCCCATAGTAGAAGAACATAGTGGTGCGGACCGCAGCATTGCCCATCGCTGCGCAATCTCACCTCGCAGCACACACACCCTCTGTTGTGCTACGCAGTACATCCGTCCAAGCAACTCATCACTTACTGTGGAAATCTGATTCCGTAGTACCCCATAGATACACCTCGGGTGATACCTCAACCTGCTCACAGGTTGTTACCGAAAGGGCCGGTGCGAAGGGGTTTTGTTGGTCAAAGGGAAACCAAGAAGAACTTGGGTCTTATAGAAAACCTCTGGGTCAGTTATAGCCAACAAATGGTTCCGTTGCCATGCTAGAATCCATGGTGAGTTGCAATCGTGATGTGTGACGAAGAATACTAGTTCCCGGAAGGCTCTGACAACTGGCATCCTAAAAAGACATAAATCCAAGCTTGGTGGGATAAGACCATAAGAGACTTTAAAAGGCAAGAGAATAGACATCCGCATCTAAGTGACACACAGTGGTCGGATAGATATCTGTTTAGTGATATTCACAATATTTTCTGGGCATCATTTCCCAACGAGCTGCATTCGTGGATCTCGCGGCTCGGAGAGAAGAAAACCTTTTTTCAAGGAGGAGTTCCTACAGAGTGGACTCCTAAGCTCATAGTGTAGCTCAAAGCAATAGACAGCCCATTGGCACGCGCAGTTGATTTTTGGGTCGATCATATGCTAGAAGGCTCCGTAATAGAATTTGCTGTAGACACACTCAAATATTACAGCCAAGCAGAAGCATACTTTTTTGGAGGATTCCAAGGTAAGTTCCTAAACAATCTCAGTCTCTACATTAAGATGCTGTTAGATGAGAAAGGTGTTTTAAGAATGCAGTAATATTCTTAAGTTTGTCATGGTAAATAGTATATTTAGTGATTCTGACAAAGAAACACATAATCTTATAAGTGGTAAGAGATATAAATTTAATAAGAATCCTAGAGGCCTGCAACTCCATATTGATACTGAGATCCTGTGTAACATTGACAATGAAGCCGTACCACCATTTACTCCTGAGAACCCACCGGCTGCAGAGACTGCACCACCATTATCTCAAAACCCACCCGCTACGCAGCCCACCCTGCAGAACACTCAACCCAGTACATCTCTCCCGATAATCCCATTTGTTTTCACTGCACAGAGCCATTTACAACATCCGCACACTAATTCGAGCGCTCCACCACCTAGTAGCACAATGGAAAACACAGATATGAAGCTACCCATATTCAAAGGAACTGGCCTAGAAGACCCTGACCAACACTGGTTCTTTGTGAAGCCATATGGAGTGTAAGACAAATCCAGGATGATGCAGTGAAGAAAGCACAGCTCATCACCACTTTGAGAGACACAACTTTACATTGGTTCATGAAATACTCTACCACACAGCCCAGAACTCTCGCAGAAATTAAAGCTGCGCTCGTGGCTAAGTTTAAGAAACCTAAATCTGAATCTCAGTGTATAACTGAGTTGAAAGAAATAAAGCAGAAACCGACTAAAACGGTTTGGGAGTTTGATCAGAAGTTCAAGACCCTATTAGACCAAGTGATATTTGTTATAGCTCCGGAACAACACACGGAATGGTTCATTTCCGCATTGTTGCCCCATATTAGATTACCATTGATGCAACAGAAGGTCACGTCCCAGGCAGAGGCCTTGGAGATCGCAATGAAGCTAGAGGCTTCGTCGATTGGTGAGACTAGTTCTAGGATGTCTCAAATCCAGAACCAGTTGACCACCCTGACACTAGAGCTGCAAAGCATGAAGAATGGCAAAGAACAAAGGTATGAACCTAGACATGAGGTCTGGTGCACAGGTTGTAAAGGAGAAGGCCATGACCGGGAGCATTGCCCGTTATTTCGTGACTATATTAATAGTGGTGCACCCAACCCATTGAATCAGAATCAGGCCCCATGGTGTGAAATCTGTAGAACCACAGGACACAGACTTGAAGACTTCTACCTTATATAGAAATATGTGAAAACACCTAAAAATTTATACTGCAATTTCTGTAAATCAGTTGGACATGATGAATCCAACTGCCGCGCATATGAGCTAATGAACGAAAGAAAATGAGATATGGACTCAATGAGAGGCGCCGGCTTGTACCGCGTACAAGAAGATAACCAGCCGAAACAAGAGAATGCACAATATGACCAAGGAGGATACAAAGGTCGTGGTGGTGGATACCGCGGCAGAGGAAGAAATGTTGGCCCAACGCAGGGAAGAGGCCGCGACCAGGTCATTTGCTATAATTGTGCCCATCCATGTCACATATCTAGATATTGTGTTAACCCATGCACTATGTGTAATTATTGTAAATCATTTGACCATGTTATTGAATATTTCCCAGCGCTAGAGGTGGAAACGCAGAAAAGAAGACGAACGGATGCCCCAAACACAAACGTCCAATGGATCACAGTAGAGAAAAAACAAGTAGACCTGAGCATCAATGTGGTCACACGCAGTGGTGCTCAGACAGGCCGCGATAGGGGAGTAGAAGCTTCCACATCAGGGGAGGCTCACACAAAGAAGATCCCTCTTGAGACAGAATGGATAAGGAAAGCTCCAGGTAAAATACTTTCTCTTGACTTATAGAAGAATAAAGAAGTCTTTATCGACGCACGGGATAGCTTCAGAGAGCTAGCAACAGAAACACAGAGGATCCCGTTGCGCAGTCAAGCGCCGCATGTTGAAAACATGCCAGCGGCCTATGACAAAACAAGCACTGGGACGGATGTCAGCACCTCCGTTGCGCAGTTCCTGCGAAGCTACATGAAGCTACTTAAAAGTGAAAATACCATAGTAGAACTGTAGAAGCTCATAAAACAGTATGACCCATAGACCGGAACAAAGACTTCTGACAGCGCAGTACATCATATAAAGAAGCATAAAAGAACAGGCTGAGAAATGCGGCTTACCACACAGATTGGAGATTTAAAATGGATGAAGTCATCCTTGATTTGGGCTATGAAGTAAATGTCTTAACTAAGCAGACATGGCAGCAAATGGGTCAACCAAAGTTGTCATGGTCACCTATCCAGTTGAGAATGGATAACCAAGAGAAATTCATACCTTTTGGCTGGTTAGTTGACATGATAGTCGACATCGATGGAGTCCAAAGTCATACAAACTTTGAAGTTATCGAGATTGTGGATGATAGTCAGCCTTTTCCTGTATTGCTAGGAATTGACTGGGCTATGGATAACTTGGCTATTATTGACTTAAAATCAAATAAGATGATATTTGAAGAAAATCATCTTAGGGTCATCACATCATTCGATCCTATAGATGGTGACAGATACAGCGAATCGATTCAGGAGGAATCCAAGGCTCAAGACTTGGATAGACTATACCAGCTCACAGTAAACTAGGAAGATTACATTAATCCTACCTCAAATGGCACACTCAGCTGGATATGTGATAGCTCCTGCATCTCTAATTAGGAGGCAGGACTGGAAAATTGGCAAAGCCGAATGCATGAAGTATCAGCAAGAAGGTGCGCGCAGGTTACGAAATCACTGCGCTGGATTGGGAAGGAGGTAAGGCCTATTCCCACATATGATGGTTCTGCTAATGTTTATACTTTCATCCAAGAATACACTACATCTATTGTAGATGAGCTCAAATTACCAGCATTCGATATGGCACTCCGCGACGCACCCGCCAGATGGTGGAATGCGCACAAGCAGACATTGACCACTTGGGATCAATGCAGAAGTACGATGCAGATTTGGTTTGCTGAAAAGGTTACCTTACCCTTTCATAAGTTTAATGGACAGACAGATCCTAGTCAGCACGTTGAAATCTATTCTCAGACATGGCTAGGAAGGCCATGTGAAGAACAGGTGCACCTGTTTATGCATACCCTGGAGGATGATATTCCAAAGAAATGGTACCTAGACTTGGAGTTGCGCAGAGAAACTACGGATTGGGAGATGTTGACTTCCAACTTCCAGAAGGACTTCAGCTTTGAGGACAAGAACCTGCTAACCCATGAGGCATTGCAAATAATTAAGGAATGCATATTCAGGGAATATTGTCGTCACAGAAATATGACATTGGAGGAATTCTTTGGGGCAAATACCTTTCCTGCAAACCTACAGTCGAAATGGAAGGATCATGAAGAACACCTTATTGAGTGTTACAACCTAGCTAAAGACATTGATGATAGAAATGAAGATGAGGATGATGATCCGCGCAACATAAACATACCAGAGTTGGAGGGTGCGCGTGATGTAGAAGGACCTACATTAGAAATCCCAGACATGAGCGGACCAGTAAAGACACAGAAGGTGAATATTGGCACAAAAGAAGAACCGAAGTTCGTAGCAATTGGTGACTATTGGGACGATCAGACTGTTGCAGAGATTGTAGACACCTTACGTGAGTATCAGGAGCTGTTTCGGACAAAATTCACAGAAATGAAAGGAATTCTGGGAGACTTAGGAGTCATGAAACTACCTTTGAAGCCAGGTGAATCCTGTCAAGCAGAGACCGTACAGATTAAATCCGCACTATAAAGAAAGACTGCGCGCAGAGCTGGATAAGATGCTAGAAGCAGGAATCATTGAACCTGTTGAGGAATCTGAGTGGATTAGCCCCATGGTCATTCAAGACAAGAAAACGAAGGGTGAGATCAGGATTTCTGTTGATCTCAAAAAATTGAATGATGCTTGCATGCACGACCCATTCCCTACTCCTTTCACAGATGAAGTGCTTGATAATGTTGGAGGGGATGAGGCCTATTCTTTTACTGATGGTTTTTCGGGGTATCATCAGATAAGGATTGACCCTGCAGATAGGCATAAGATGACTTTTTCTACAGAATGGGGGTCGTTCCAGTACACAGTAATGCCTTTTATCCTGAAGAATGCACCTGCCATATTCTCCAGAGTGGTCGTCGCAGCATTCAAGGAGTTTATGCATAAGTTTCTGGAAGCCTACTTTGATTATTGGACTGTGTTTGGTCTATTGAAGAACCATTGTGCGAAGCTCAGAATGATGCTTGAGAAGTGTCGACAGCATGAGATCTCTTTAAATCTAAAGGAGTGTAATTTTCGTGTTCCATATGGCATTCTACTTGGGCACATTGTTTGTAAGCAAGGACTGATGGTGGACCCTGCGAAGATTGCCATTATTGCGAACTCGCCAACACCAACCTCAGTCAAGATGTTGCGCTCTACCTTAGGCCATACTGGATACTACAGGAAATTTATAAAGGGTTACGTGCAGATAACTACAGCAATGGAAAAGCTGCTAAAGAAAGATGCACCGTTCATTTGGAACGCGGAATGCGAACAAGGTTTTGATACGCTAAAAAAAAAGATGGTGACTGCGCCAATTCTAGTCTTTCCAAACTGGACGAGGCCATTTCATGTCCATGTTGATGCATCATGCATTGCATTGGGAATCATATTATCTCAACCGGGGGAAGGAGGTATTGACCAACCCATTGCATTCTCGAGTAGGAAGCTCTCAACAATAGAGAAGAACTATACTACTACCGAGAGAGAAGGCCTTGCAATGGTATATGCCCTACAAAAATTCAGGCATTACTTGCTTGGTGCGCACTTCCTTATGTTCACTAACCATTATGCACTGAAATACTTGGTCAATAAGCCAGTGTTAGGGGGGCGCATATGCAGATGGCTGTTTCTTTTTCAGGAGTATGATTTTGAGATTGTTGTTAAGCTCGACAAGCTAAACTTGGGACCTGACCACCTCTCTAGGATTGAGTTAGGAGAAGAGCCGACGAACATTGAAGACAATCTACCTGATGCACAGTTATTCACTATACAGGTTTTCAATGATTATTATAAGGATATCATTAATTTTTTGACAACAGGGCTGGCACCGCAGGAATTATCTATCTAGTAGAAAAAGTAGCTAGTGGTGCGCACCACAGACTTCACTATAATTCCAGGTCAGTTATACAAACTCGAGCCGGATGAAGTCCTGTGCAGATGCATACTAGACCATGAGAAACCATTATTCTAGCAGACGCGCATTCAGGGGTCGTGGGAGGTCACTATGCGGGAAGGGCCACTGCGCAGAAAATATTGCATGCAGGGCTATGGTGGCCCACGATCCACAAAGATTCCAAAGAACACTGTAGGAACTAAGATGTCTGTCAGAGGACAGGGAAACCTTCACGAAGAGACGAGATGCCATTAAATCCACAGTTGACCTTGCAGGCATTTGAGAAATGGGCAATTGATTATGTGGGTCCTATAAACCCACCAGGAAAAAGAACTGGTGCAAGGTATATTATTACTGCTACTGATTACCTCACTAGATGGGCAGAAGCAAAGCCAGTCAGGGACTGCAGCGCTAGTACTGCTGTGCAGTTCATTTTTGAAGAAATATTGTCAAGATTTGGCTGTCCGAAGATTTTGATGAGTGACCAAGGTACTCACTTTTTGAACAAGACCATTGAGGCACTTACAGAGGAATTCCACATTCGTCATCAGCGTAGTACTCCATATCATCCACAGGTGAATGGCACTATTGAGGATTTCAATAAAATACTGGAGAATGCACTCACTAAGGTTTGCAATGTAAATAGAGATGATTGGGATCTGTGCGTTTCTTCTGTGTTATGGGCATATAGGACTACATGCAAGAAATTGGCAGGACATATGCCTTTCCAGTTGACTTATGGGCAGGAAGCTTTAATGCCAATGGAATATATTGTCCCCAGTTTAAGGATCGCTACATTCATAGAGATGGAATACCGGGCAGCATTAGAAGAAAGGTTGCTACACCTTGTTGGGTTGGAGGAAGATCGCTTCATTGCTGGCTTCCACCAGCAAGCTCAGAAAGACTGCGAGAAATCTTGGCATGATCGCCATATAAAGAACAAGTGCTTTCAGGTAGGTGACCTAGTCCTCCTGTATGATAGCAAGTTCATGAAGTTTCCTGGTAAATTTAAAATGCATTGGCTTGGCCCATATACTGTGATACATGTTACTAACATTGGTGCAGTCCAGTTAGCCAATTTAGCTAGCAATACTTTACCAAATTTGATAAACGGAAGCAGGCTAAAGCTGTATCATGACAGCCTTGCTTCACAGAATCCTAAATGATAAGAAGAGAAAGAGATTTCCAGGTGTCAGGTACAGTTGAAATTGGACACTGGAAAGGTAAAGGAGTCTGTACATGTATGATAAGTAGAATAATGTGTATACTGCGCAGCGCTGTTGAAGCTACGCAGAAGGAAAAAAAAAAAAGTAAGAAAAGAAAAAGGAAACCGTGCAGTTGAAAATTTTTGGCACTGCGAAGTAACTGCACAGGATCTCAGATGGATTTCCCGTGCAGCTTGGCGCAACACTCAGAAAAATAACTGTTACACTAACGTTGAAAAAAAATAGCCATTATGAGACTGTTGCAAGCACTTGCTTCAACATTTAAAGGAAAGATAGTTGTTCTGGACACACTGACGATGGAAGGGACAGAAGGATTTGCTCAATTGGCCAACGGACAACTCATTAAATGCTCATATAGCCGTTGGAAGGCGCGGGGAGGACTCAGCTGCGCCTATAAATAACGCCGCATAAGGACTCATGGGCGTTACCAGACACTTAGAATTTTTCATGCCTCCATTCCTGTGTTAGCAATCCTTAGTCATATCTTAGAAATAGTTACATACTCTCGACAGTGAATGTCCAAATCACCAGATAGAGAAGAAGAGCTTACACTTCAAGAAGCAATCTGAGTCTTTTAGCACGGGGGAATTACAGAGTTAATGAAAACCCCTTCCAAGAATGTTGTAACAGAACAAGGCCAAGGATCCCGTAGATCACCTTGCCATTCTCAAATCATGCAGGACAAAGGGAAAGATAAAGGGAAAGACGTAACTGCACCATGAAGCAAGATCCTAAAGATAGGCCAAATGGCACAAAAATCACCGGTCTTTCAGAAAGAACCATTGAAGCTGACACCAGAATATATATCACCATGGGTGTTGGATGCCCCAGTCTTTAAACTGGTCAAGAATGCTAGATATGAAATCCCATTGTCATTGATTTCAAAACATGTAGAGGTTACCAGGAACCTGCTCGGAAAGATTCAAGACTGTACGTGGGAAGATTTTGACCTCCTCGGCATGCAAAAGGAAGATCCCCATGCACCTAAGTACACACAGTTCCAGCCTGACCAGTACATGTGCTGGAAGAAAGATGATAAGGGCACATTTAACTTGGTTGGCGAAATCTGGCTGACACCGGTAGTTCAGTCAGGATTGTTGAACGTCCTCAGATTGCCACATTTTGATCGCTCAACGGAAGTTAATGTCGTGGTTCGCATGATGATGGCGCGAATCCACCAGGGATACCTATGGCTAGACAAAAATATTGATGTCAATATTTCCTTGATCCACCGCATAACAAGTCTCAGCAAACGCGGAAAGGATCCCAAGCAGTTCTTCCAAGGGAAGAGCAAGGAAAAAGAAGCTGTCGAGAAAATGAAGCATGGATGTTGAGACAGACTCTGATGAAGACGAACCAATACTGCTGTCATGCCCAATTATTAAAGAAATAGGAAAGCAGAAAGAGCTTGAGACCTCACAAAAGCCAAAGGCGTGGAAGAAGATGAAGGCCACAAAGACTCAAGATGAGACAGTACTGAATGAAGATGACTTTGACATGATAGTAGAAAGGGTCTCAGAACAGATGCAGGAGCTCATGACTAACAAAGACAAAAAGGATAAGGTCATCCAGGATGACCTACAAAAGACTAGGCTCACACTGCAAGGCCTTATGAAGAAAATGGATGAGGTCCAAAAGAGCATAACCTTGCCGTGCGAAGCAGGAGCTGAAGGGAGGTCGGCAGGAACCTCGCAGTAAACACCACCGCAGCTAGCCATAACGCTGCCATCAAAGACCAGGATTGTCCATGTGGACCCATTGGCTATTGCATTGCCAATGACAGAACAGATCGTCTTGGACACAAAGGGTGTCGAGTGGGTAGAGCTCGACTTGGCCAAAATCCCCTTACCAGGCTTGCACTTCATCCACACGCAAATCGTCGAGGAGATGTATGAACGAACAGTAGAATCGATGAAGTCACAAGCGGATCTCACCGCAACAAATAGGCAGCTCGAGTTGCACATAGAAATGCAGCTATGAAATGAACAGGACCGCCTACAAAACTTTGAGACTACCATATCTAATGTTTCGATGGATATTGAAGGTATAGAACTCCAAGATGATCCTGCAGACACAGTTCCGAGGATTGGAGATAAGGTGAGATCCTTGAAGTCGGAGATGCAGGATAAAGAGATTTTTTATGAGGCTGATATTGCCACATTGAAGGAAAAACTGAATAAGTAGACGCCATTAACTGAGCAGCAGTTAAGAGAGCAAGCCATATGTGCCGCCCACAAAACATAATGAGTGGCATGGCTCAGTGCCAAGATCTCTTGGAAAAAGTTTCAAAGGCATTCACTTCCCTTGAAGAGGATCAAGGGCTACTACAGGTAAGACCGCGGTAAAAGAAATCAGGTCGCGCTAGAGAAGTTGGACGCAGAGCTCAAGGCTCTGCCACCCAGGGAGAGGTTGTCCAGGTATAAGGAAGTATCAGGCTTGAAAAAGAAAGTCCAGGCATTAAGAGAGAAAGAGACTGAGATGGATGATTCATTCATAGCAACACTTGGAGGATGCTACAACAATGTCGCAGCAGATAGAAGACAAGATGAAGAATTGTATGACAACCAGGAGCAGGTACAGGGATAGATTGGAGAAGAAATAACTCTAGCACTGCTTGAGATAGTACAACAAATTGAGCAAGATACCAGAGAAGCAGTGGAGCAGTTGTTCGATACATATAACGAGTTCATGGCCAAGTTAGTTCCACCGATCGCGGAGCAAAGTGAGATGACCGAAGCAGCAAGTGGCTCGGGGATGAGCCACATGTAAGCGTTAGGGGCATGTTGGGCCCAGGTTGGGAAAAAGTTTTGGAAACACCTTTTTGATAAGCAGGGAAAGCTGAGTTGAGCGCAGCTCATAAATATAATTTTGTCTAAGTATTGAGGGTGTTGCGGAGCTATGCGCAACATCCAAATTTTGATCAGGCTGCGAAGCTGTGCGCAGCATCCGAATTTTGGAAGCACCGCGAAGACCGGTGCTGCGAGGAGGGAGTACTGCAAAGCAATCAGGACATGTGGAGCCAACAAAGCGGAGTGCTAGACAAGAATTAGGTGCAGGTATCAGATGGACTAGTAATGGTCTAATTTTGGAAAGATGCTCCAGGAGTGCCGTGCGGTGGGCACGAGCAAATCAGGCAAGTGGCTAATGCACGAGTTTGTTGAGAAAAGCGACGGCTTGGCATGCTTGGTGCATGAAACCGTTAGAGATGGACGATTTAGAGAAAGTGACTTGTTGGCACGCGTGCGACAGGAAGGCTGGTAGTGATAGAATGAAGACGTGGAGAATCGCCATGATGAAGCAAATGCTACCAGGAGCCAGCAAGCCAGTTTAGGGAAACCGATTAAGTTTTGTAAACCCTAAGGGATTTGGGTTTAGGTCTTCAGCTTTCTAAAGACATGACCTTAGCGGCATGATCTATTTAAGAAGGCAATTTTGTATGGGATGGGGTTACGTTTTTGGGGTTACAGTGAGTTGGGTTATGACTTTTTGTATTGTAAAATCTATCTGAGCTTAGAAGATTGTAAAGGCTCTGCAGCTGTGTGCGCAGAGGCTTACCTGAGAAGAAGGAGAGTCTACAGCTGAGTTTGCAAACTAAGAATGGTTGTCCCCATCCCTTTTAAAAGAAATATATTACCAACCATTCTTGTGGACGTAGCTTCCCACCCGGGGAAGTGAACCACACTAAATATTGTGTTGTGCGATTGTGTTTTATGAGTGAATGATTATTTGTGTTTTCTGTCCATGAATGTCTAGATGTTTCTGTGCATACTGTTATGAGAGAGCTTTTATATGCATTTGCCATTAGAGAAGTATGGAAATGATATGTTAAGTTCCGTATGAATAGTTGAATGGTGAACATTTAGTCTTGTGTATGAAGGTAGTGAATCAGTCATTTAATTAAAGTACTTTCTTACAGATAGTAAAGGAACGTATAACAGTGGATTAGATCAATCGGCTATGTTCAAATCATGACATCCTGAGTTTATGAATGAATGTTAGAAGGATAGAAAGTTAAGCGTCTAAATGAATGGATGTGTGATATTCATTTCAGTACCTTAAGCACTTTCAAGATAATCCAAGTATAGAATAAAGTTGGATTGTTCGCAGTTTCAATAGAAGCCCCGCGTAGAAGAACATAGTGGTGTGGACCATAGCGTTTCCCATCGCTATGCAATCTCACCTCGTAGCGTAGTATGTCCGTCCAAGAATCTCATCACTTACTGTGGAAATCTGATTCTGTAATACCCCATAGATACACCTCGGGTGAGACCTCAACCTGCTCGCAGGTTGTTGCCGAAAGCGCTGGTGCGAAGGGGATTTGTTGGTCAAAGGGAAACTGCGAAGAACCTGGGTCTTATAGAAAACCTCTAGGTCAGTTATAGCCAACAATTGTAGGTATAATAGCTTCAGCGTGAATATTAATGTGAATATGAGAGCCAGAGTGTGAAATGGATAGCGTGAATGTGAAGGGGGAGTATTGGAAATGGGAAGCGTGAGATGGAGAGAAGGGATAGCATGATGATGGAAAGAATGTGTAGAATGGCGATGGATCTGAGTGGAGAGCGAGGGTCTGAGTGAGAAGAGAAATGTTGGGAATGAGTGTAGATAGAGGGAAGGAGCTGATGGGGATGTTGCATGCAAAGTGGAACTTGATTATTAAGGCAAGGTTATCACAGCCAGAGGGATACTGTGTGAGAGGGGCAGCAATAACGTTGAAAGCTGGCTAAGCAGTGTTGAGAGCTGGCAATGTTGAGAGTTGGAAAAGGGTTTTAGCTGGGCACACATGAAGATCGTGAGAGCTGCATGAGGAGAGCGTGGGTGGTAGTCAGTTGGAAGCTGTGCGTGGATGGTAGTGGAGAGGGGGCAGCCTTGATTTGGGCGTGAGCAACGAGAGGGGGATGGAGTTGCGTGGGTTGAAGTGTAGCAAAGATAGATGGTCACATCCTGAGGAGAAGCAACGTGAAGGGTTAGCATGAAGGTGGGCGCAATATGAACTGGAGGATGTGTAGCTAGGCTTCTGCGTGAAGGATGGGCAGTTATATATTTAGCATGATGGAGGGCAGTTAGATTTTCAACGTGAATATTAATGCGAAGAAGAGAGCGTGAATGGGAATACAGGAGCAGAGACAGCGTGAGGGATGAGGGGAAAGATGCTGGAGGGAATGGCGTAGGTCGTGAGGGAATGAGGGGAAAGTGCAGGAGAAAAGGGCAGTGCATGTTACAGGTGATAGCTGCATTGGAAGGGAGGCCCATGAGGCATTAAGGAATGTTGTTAGGTAGTGCTGTGTAAATGGAGGTCAGGATGAGCGTGAAGCTATGCAGGAGTTAGGGATGCAGACTACAGCCTGAGGTTACCTACCAGAAAGGCGTGGAAGATGGGATTGCGTGCAGCTGAGGGATCAACATGAAAGGGGGTTGGGAATGTGTGGATGAAGGGGCCGTGTTGCTGTGGGAGAGGGAAATGTTGAATGTAAGGGGGAAGCGTGACAGTTGGGTCGAGTTAGAGATGGGACAAGAATGGAATACAGATAGAACAAAAGGCGTGGAGTGTTGAGTGTGTTGAGTGTTAGGTGAGAGTTGGAAAAAGCATGAAGGTGCTGAGAGTGAGCGTGAGCAGAAGGAGTGGTGCAGGTGTACATCATTAGGTTGTCTGAGTGAAGGGATAACCATGGTGTTAACACCCAAATAAACCCCCAAGGTTGTGAAGAGGGCAATCTAGGGTAACCACAAACCAGCTTTAGACTGGTGCTACTGACCCAGTACAGTCTGAGAGGGCTCTCTCTACAAACTCATGAAATACTAGAAATAATCAAAGGTGTCAACAATGAAAACATACACCAGCATCCATTTCTGAAGATATTCAATCAACAACATACATAGAAGGTCAGACTTCTATCAGGACTGATTTCTTCATAAATTTTGGTTGGAAAACAACATGGATCTATATTGGGCCAATGGAGTCAATTTAAATAGAACATGAACATTATTGAAAAACTTTGCAGATACATTCATACAAGGGCAAGGTAGCTACCAGCTCACAGTCAAAAATCTTTTAGTTGGTGATTTAGAAGAGAAATGAATAGTCCATCAATATAAAACATGGTAAACATGAATTCTATATTGACTTTAGCAGAAAATAGTTGTGAAGTGCTTGGTATGATCCGAACAGAGCATAATTTCTATGAATTCAAATCAAATACCCCACTCAAACAAACACAAATAAGCAATTACAAAATGGATTGAAAAAGAAAGAAACACAATTCACATAGGAAAAGAGAAAGAACAGACTGTAAGACCAATAACATAGGAATCCCTATCGAAACATATGCTAAGCTCTGTCAACTGTATTCAAAAAATGGCTCAAAGGATTACACAGAGCAATATACTAATCTCCAAAAAAGTTTTGAACACTCTTCATTTCAAGTACATAGCATATATATATCTACCTAGAGCTTGAGGCTCGACCTCTTCGTACTTGAAAATAGTTACAACAAAATGCCACCTCATCAAGACATACTCGCCACTATAAAGAATGAGGGAGCTGGATTAACTGTTTTCTTTCACATTTACCAGTCTTCTTACTGAATTATACTTTAAGATAAAAACAAAAGATAGTAAAGTGGTTGCACCGGCTAGCTATTCCCAATAGCCACCTCAAAAAATATTACAAATTACTCTTTAAAATGGGAATGTCTTGAAAGTATTTGAAAATAACAACTCTTTGAAAGTAAAAATAAAAACTATTGAGGAGCATGAAGTGAGTTCTTCATCTTCCCATACTTCTCCACATAGCCCCATTGATCAGCTGTGACGCTCTCATGCAACACCATTTCATTTACAAGTATTCTCAGCTCCACGTTCTCTTCATTGGATAGGACAGGGGTTCCTTCACCTCAGCTCTCTAGTAGGTTCATGATCTCAAAATCCTCGCCAATATTTTCCAATAGTATTTTTCCTATAAGAATCTGACTTAGCCTTTGGAACTTTTTGTGATCCATCTTTATGGCGCACAACAGGTTCCTGTAATCGTTGTGTGAGATGAGCTCATTTTCTTCATTCCAAAAGGAGGGTAGCCCCTTCTGGAAGAGCTTCTCAAACCTTCTCTTTACATTAGTAACCTGATCAGCCATTGCTGCATAGTGGGTCTCGATATTCTCTGCATGAGCATACTTGCCTAGCATCTTCATTTCCGAGGCGATCATAGCCACTCTATTCTTGATATCTAATGCAACTAGTTGCTCTTCTGATAAGGATCTCAAAAAAGCTATAGCATCTTGAGCTATCTCTTTGGGCCATAGACTCATACTATCTCGGGTTGATGTGTAGCTTTTTAAAACTTTCTTTATCACCCTTTCTATGGCACCTATGGAGATTAAACAAGGCTTGAGATATATGACTATCATTGTGAGCCTATCCTAGATTATGTTCCTGCATGTATGTATCGAGATCTTCCCTGTTACCTGGGAGACGAACCTTTGATTTGTTTCCCCCAGCCCCTTATTTTGCTTCTGCAACCCTTTTATTTCATCCTCCATTTGCATGTTCTGCTCTTCTAATTTCAGAGCCCTCTCCTTTAGTTCTTTAATTTCTACCTCCTTCAGGGTAACTTGAGACATAGCCCGTGAAAGGATATCAACGCTATTGTCATCTACATCTTGACTTATCTTCGATGGACACGTTCCCAAAATGGGCAAGCTATCTTTTAGATATTCAACTTGCTTCTCCAAACTCAGCTTCTCTTTCTCCCGATCTACTCTTTTTTTATCCAACTTCAACAATTCAACTCGGCTTTCTCTGAGCTCTTTGTCTAGGGTTTCTTTTTCCTGCTCTAATTTAGCCACCTCGGGAGCCTGAATTAGTTGGGTGCTCGAGACCTTCGCCTTCTTTTGTAATGTTTGGATTAATCTTTCTTTTTTTGCCAGCAGCTTTTTGGTAGCCGTGCCACCATCACTAGTAACCAAATCGAGCTATACTTTCTTAACCAGTTGCTAGTGGGATTTGCTTACCATCTTCTCCTGTTTTAACTCGACATCCATCTTACTAACAATTCCTTCTAACTTCTTGACTCTCAACACTTCCTGTGTATAATCCTCGTAAATAACCTCCCCGATTTGTTTATGCAGCTAGACCTTGTCGGGGCTAATATGTTTTTCAAATCGTACTTCACCTCGGTTAAAATGCTAGGTGTAGCCACTGCCACATTTAGAGTGCCTTCCTTTCTATTTCGACTAGTAACTAGAGCAACATTTGACTTCGATAGGATCCTAGCCTTGGGTAGAAAGTTATATATAAACTGAGCGGAAGCCTCCTTGCTCTGAGCGTACTGTTCGAACATCTCATCTCTTGATGAGAACTTGCTCGTGTCCTTGCTTTCTCGGGCTTCTTGGAAATTGTATTCTAAAACCTACACACCGGGGCTTCGAATTTCCCCATCTTCACCACCTTCGCTATCCATCAAAACAACTAAACCAGGATGTGTTCCAGCTGATCCTTGATCCTCAGTTCTGAGTCTCTTTCCTCACTCTTCATCATATTCATCCAGGATTTCCTGCAGACTTCTTTTCTCTCCCACTTCCGCGATCTTAGCTACAGTCTCCACCTCTATCGCCACTTCCAGCAATGTGAGCTCTTCTCCCTGCAAAATAGTTGTTGTTTCCATCTCGGGCTAGTACTGCAACAGGTTCTTTCTGCCTAACGATCCCTCCACCTCCTTTTTCTCAAACCCACTAAGGTTACTCAATTTTCTTCTTTCAGAAATAATGTGACAAGGGTCGTAGTCCATGGAAATATCCTTTTTGAATTCCAACCCTTCTAACAAACTTCACACCTCCAAAACAACCTCTTTACTCTTTACAATAAACAGACTGATGGCCCAAGGGTACTTTACATCAACTCCCTTTCTGAACTTTGAAAAATGTTCATCTTCCAGGGTTAACTTCTACCTAATAAATTCTAATGCAGAAATCCTCAACATTAAGAAGGCGAGCAATATGTAGGGTTCGTGCATGAACCCACACAACCTGATGACAGTAGAGTTTTTTGACAAAAACTAGTCCCCTACGGTGATCTCCTTTTTCAACTGCAACAAGGTCCTCATTTCAAGAAAGACTCTTGGCAGTTCTTCCCCAAAAAATAATTTATACAATACAAAGAACATAGAATTCATGTAATTAAACATGTTCTCTTCCAGAGTACCAACACAAACTTTTGGCGCGAAATACAATTTGTTCTAGTTACTGACCATGATTAGCTTCATTAAATGTTCTTGAAACCAGAAACTTCTAGTACTTGGAAAAACAACAAACTGGGAGTTAATGGCCTCTGCCAAAAATCTTCAAACCTAAGACTTGGAACCAACTCATAGCTGGCCAGGGGTGAACCGACACTTATTCTGTACAACAGACTTAACTGTAGCTCGGTCACAACCATATCACTATTAAAACCTAAAAACTGCGCAAGTAATGAAAGGACCAACTGGGTATTGGTATTGAACAGGTTAACATCTAATGGGTATGGGTTTTCTTCAATATCCTGGTCTAACTTGAGGCAAGTGGTGAAAAAATCTTGCTGACTCTCAAGAGGGATTTGGCAGTAGAGGGTTACAATTGTTGTTGCGGAGAAGTTCTCAGACTCTGGCATTAACGGCTCAGGGATTCCAAATGAATGACATACGACTGACGGCTCTACGGAATAGACAATTCTACGTTGCTGACTATCCATCATGACTCTTTGGGACCCTTTGTAATTAGACGCACACCAAGAGACGAACTCGGGAAATGACATGATTTGGTCTAAACAAAAAAAATGAATGAATACTGAAAAACCCTATGTACATCTGTGCCCTGTTCCCGCAAACGCTTTAACCTTCTCTTAATTTCGGCCACGAGTAGCTGGATAATTGTGTCAAAAATGTTACAGTCCCTATCCTCCGGGGCACTCCTAACCCTACTCGTGCTCATGACTACATCTTCTTCCATTATTTTACTACGAAAACACTTTATACTACTGATGAATTTAGTCGGAAAAGGGCCTACCTGTTGCTAGCAAACTTCTGGAATTATTCTATTGAAAGTCCTGTCGCCCTCGTTGTCTCCCACATGTCGAGAAGCTTCTGACTTTGACAGCTCCAATAAACAAATGTCAACAACACCTACCAGTGATCACATATATATGAACTCCGTTCACTTAACTGTTAGTCTTATCCGTCAATTATCCAATGATCTCGACCGTTGGTTTCCCACGTGCCACTCCCCACCATTGGATCCGGCCTTTATTTAACCATTTGATTTGACACCCTTCAGTGGCCCACCATTGGATCTTCCTGTAGGTCCCAATCCGCACCGTCCTCCTGGAACCACGTGTCCATGGAATGGTATCGCGAACACCCCAACACAGTTTTAAATGCTGCTTTCCTACCTCACGACCATCCCTTATGTCGACACCTATCGAATGGTTTCATCTATTGCGACCACTCTTCCCCATACCCATCGCGCTACTTCCCAATGAGACTATTATCGGGAACTGTTGATTTGTGTCTGCTTTGTATCCATGGTTGGAATAGCTGACACGTTTAATCTTCCAACCTTTTCCATCGATGGGACCCACTTTTTCTTATGATCCTTGCATCTTCCTCATTTCATCGCCATTGATTTTGGTATCTGCATTCTTCACTGTAGATCTTCTATGGCCTTACCACTTGTGGTATCGCGCACCTCCATGGTGGTTCCTCTTGCCACTTTTCCTCTTTCGCGCACCTCCATGGTGGTTCCCCTTACCACTTTTCCTCTTTCGTGAGGTGCTCCTTAGCTGCCATCTATTGCACAAACCATCACGACCACCCATGCGACTAACTCCCGTGCCTCTCGGCTACGCAACCATCAATGTGGGTCGTTGATCTCATGCTCACGCCCGATCAACGGTATCCTGCCTGCCCATGGTTAACCTAGTGTAATATTTGGTTGTCAGACTTAGGACTTAGGGTCTTTTGATTGTTCAAAAGGAATTTCAACACATTTCCTTGCAAATTTTCCTATGGTGTACCATATTCACCCTTTCCACACCCATTTTTCATACCTTATCCCTCAAACATGGAGAAAGAATGGGACCTCGAGCCTCTACTAGGTAAGATTTCTAATCATTCATTTTTCATTTCTGATATTTATGGTGCAGAAAAATCTGGTGCTAACAACTGGATCCAACTCGCGGGGGCTATCCTCCCTGTGAGGTAGTGAAGAACCCCTGGTAAACTAGTGCCCAATCCATTGAGAAAACTTCACCTCTGAACTGCAAATCTTAGGTCGAAAACTCAAGACTTGTGCATGCTGCAAACCCGAGTCGGATACACTGGTAAAACTGAATCTTTGGCTACCCCTATAGATCTTAGGGCCTCCACTTTGGGCTTCAAATCCTTAGGTTCACCATCAAAACTTTAAAACACTGTTAAAGAAAAAATATTTACAGACTATGGTATAGAAGTTACCTGCCTTTTTAGGACAGATAATGTTTCAAAAATCTTCCGTTGACCGGACCCCCTGAATAGGGGGATCCATCCTGATGTTCAAGGATGAAAGACTTTATCCCTCGGCTAGCTGTGACAATAAAAGGCCCAACCCACATATGGTCAAATGTTTCGTGCTTATCTTCTCTAGGAGCATCCCACTTCAAAAAAAAATTGCTCACCTGAAACTGTTCTTCCTTTATCTTTCTATCAAAAGTGCCTTTCATTTTCTCCTGGTGCATCTGTACATTATCGTATGCCCTGCTTCTTAGCTCGTTCAGTTCCACTATCTAGTTCACCCTTCTCTGCATGTGATTTGGCTCTTCTTCTAACCCTTTTAGCAACCTAATAACTGGTAACCCTAAGGATGCAAGAAAAACCACCTCCGCTCCATACACCAACTGAAAAGGTGACATCCCTATGGAAATTTTCGTACTAATTCTATCGACCCAAAGAGCATATTTCAACTTTGTGTGCTAAGCCCTCTTATTCTCTTCTAACAAATTCTTGATGATCCTCTCCAGGATTTTGTTTGAGGATTCTGCAAGTCCATTTCCTTGAGGGTAGTATGTCGTGGAATGGTTCAGGCTGATGTGGTACTTGTGACAAAAGTTTATCATCTTTTTAGACTTAAATGCTGGCGCATTGTCAGTCACAATCCTCTTCGGGCATCCAAACCTAGATAGAAGACCCATGATAACACCTTCAGTCGCATTCCTCGTGGGGATGGGTTCAATCCGCTTGGTAAATTAATCAGTAGCTGTCAAAATCCATCTGTGGTGGTCAAAGGAGTTAGGGTGTATCTCTCCAATGAAATCTAGCCCCCATTGCTGGAAAGGAGCTTCTACTCTGATGTGATGAAGGGGAAGTGAGACAGTGTTTCTCTTTCCTTCAAAAATTTGGCAATGATGATAGGTAACAGTTTCCTTATACACGTCGGAAAACATGGTCGGCCATTAGAACCCAACCCTCAATTTTTTGTTGACTGTCACTTTCCAGGAATGGTGTCCACCACAGTCGCCTTTGTGGAACTCTTTCTTGATGTGTTGAGCTCCATCTTCTAGCAAACAGTTCAACAATACACCCCATGGATCTTTCCAATACAGGAACTGATTCATGATACAAAACTTTGCAGCTTTCAACTTCACAGACCGGGCCCTGGTTTTCCTCATCCCTACAGGAGCTTGTAGGTTTTGCAATACATAAATTATGTCAGCATACCAACGTTATGCAAAGACCTCTAGTCTAACTTGTGATCCTGCTTTTGCTTGATCTATATAATCCTCTAAGAAATTCAACTGCAAAGAATCACAGTTGGCCCGAGTCATTAATTTTTCCAAGCCTTGACCCTTTAACAACTTTGTGGGCTTGATTTCTAGGTCATATTCTAACAACACAGCAATCCATTTGGCTCTTTTTCCTTCAGGGTATGCCTGGGTGAGGATACTTTTCATAGCAGCATTTGGGACATGAGCGATGATGTGTGAGTGGGGGATGTAGACCTTGAAGTCTTTCAGTGACTTAATTAGGGCATAGGCCTGTTTCTCCATGATATCATATTTGAACTCCCCATCCCTCAGTATCCTACTGAAGAATGCAATCGGTTGTTCGGCATTTTGGGCATTCTTTTGTAACAACACTCCTGCCACATTATGTTCCGATTTATAGGAAAATATCAAGAACTCTTTCGAAAAATTTGGACTAGCTAGTACTGGGGCTTCAGTAATGGCTCTCTTTATAACTTTGGATGATTCTTTGGCTTCTTCAGTCCATTTTATCTGACTCTCCTTTTTCAACATATTAGTGATGTTTTTCATTATTTCTGCAAAACTTCGGATAAACCTTCTCAGAAAACCCACTTGCCCTATGAAGGCATGCACTTCTTTCTTACTTCTCGGCTCCCCAACTTTCTGGATAGCACTAACCCTTTCGGGATCAATCCTGATACCCTCTTTTGAAATAATGTGTCCCAGGAGCTTGGCTTCCTCTAATGCAAAATGTAAATTTTTAGGGTTTAGAGAGATACCATATTTCATGCATTTGATAAAAACATGCTCGAAATGTTTCAGGTGTTCTTCATCAGATCTGAAGAACATTGTTATATCATCCATGTAAACTACCAAAAACTTGTCTTTCTCCTTAGCGAATGCTATGTCCATTGCACACTAGAAAGTGGCTCCTGCATTCATTAGCCCAAAAGGCATCTTTGCATACATAAAGGTGCCCCAAGGAGTGGTGAAAGCCATTTTTTCTTGGTCTTCTGGGTTTACCTTAACTTGATTATATCCTGAGAACCCATGCATGGTGGAGATCCTTTCTGCCCCCACCACCTTTTGTAAAATATGTTCCATTTTTGGCGGAGGATAATTGTCCTTCAACGAAGCCCTGTTCAAGTTCCTAAAATCTA
Organism: Larix kaempferi; assembly: GCA_027924585.1. Taxonomy (NCBI): domain Eukaryota; kingdom Viridiplantae; phylum Streptophyta; class Pinopsida; order Pinales; family Pinaceae; genus Larix; species Larix kaempferi. Next base: position 1,880,744 of record BSBM01000282.1, read on the forward strand.
TGCAGATTCTGATCTCACCATTCTTCTTCCTCACAGGAACCAGATTAGCTATCCATTGGGAACATATAAGAGTGACAATGATCCTGGCATTGAAAAGTATTCTGATTTCTTTTTCTATTATATGAAGCAACTTTGGATTTATTCTCCTTAGCTTTTGTTTGAAAGGCCTCTCTCTTGTTTTAATAGGAATAGAGTGTTGTATTATGGAAGTATCATATTCCTTCAGATCTTCATAGCTACAAGCAAAAGCCCCAACATATTTCTTCATTAATTCTACATATCCCATTTCTTCTTGGCATGTAGCTTCTTGGATAGGTTCTCCATCCGAGGCTCTTCTTTAGTGCCCAAGTTCTGCTCCTCTACCGCATCTTGGGCTAGTTCAAACTTTGGGTTTTTAGCTACATCATTCTGGTCAAACAGCTTCTCCATGGGTATCAAGCCTTTGGGGATGTAGTTACTCTTTAATTGAATGATATCGTTTCCACACAGCATGTTTTTCCACCCTCTCCTTTCCTTCTCTTCATCCTCTGACTGCTCTTGGTTTATAAGTCCCTCCAAGTTTTCATTTTTGGTGTTGATCTGAACATTTGCAAACTCATCAGACAATTCCATGAACCTCTTAATCTGTAAATCATCATCAAATACCTGCCAGTATTTTGAATTATCTATGATAGACAGCCTCTTCACCACCTCCACTTCATATTTCTCCTGAGAAAAGACAAGAGTTTTAAAACTGCCAGTAGTAGTGGCCAGGGAATCTGCCACTTGATTCTCGCACCTAGGAATCACCCTGATCTTGTGTTCTGTGAAAAAATTTCCAAACATGTCTCAAACTTCATTCATGTATGCTCTCATTCTAGGGTGTTTTGTTTGATAATTGTCATTCACTTGATTGACCACCAATTTTGAATCTCCAAATACTTCTATCCTTTTGGCTCCCAAATCCTTTAGGGCTCATAATCCTAGGAGTAGAGCTTCATATTCAGCTACATTGTTAGTGCATTCAAAATTTAACTTGTATGAAAAATCCCTAGACTCTTTGTCAGGGGGTATGATCCAAACCTCTGCTCCAGCACCATTTTTGCTCAAGGATCCATCAAAGTACATAAACCATAAGCCTTCTTCACTTTTCTGCTTCTCTGAGGCTTCATATCTTGCTGCAAACTCTTTATCTTCATTAACTTCAATGTACGTGGAGGGAACATGATCAAAATGTGAGACATCATTGAAGAATATTGAGGATCCTATGTCTATGTCTACAACGTATATAGGATGGTTTTCAGGTTTTTCTGTGCTGCTAACAGTGTAAGCCATCCTCTTCTCTCTATACAATCTTCTATTGCTCCCAAAAGGAGGTGTAGTGGCATAGGACAATTCCATCTGCATAGTCCCTTTTAATTTTGAAATCCAGGACCTCGACAATAGCATCCCGAATTTAGGAGGCACATCAGCCACTACTACATCAATCATAATGTTCTTAGCTGGGATTGGGAAGAAGGTCACTACCAGATTCTTTATTAGCCCCAAACATTGCACCTTTCCAGAGTCAAAAGAATAGAGGTCCTTATATGGCCTAGTAATTCCCAGCCCCAATTGATCCATCACAGATTTTGACATCAGATTATGTGATGCTCCAGAGTTTATTAGTGCATTGTGTAAGGTATTGCTATGGATGTTTAAACTTAAATAAAACGGAGGAACTTTTTCATTATCTAGCTCTTCGAGCTTGGACCCAAAAATTATGGTGGGAGCATCTTCTATCAATTCCAACATATCATGTGGGTAATCCCCTTGTCCGTTCACCATGCTAGCTATTTCTTCCCTATATTCACTGTTCCTTAATAACTCATTTAGGGGAATGGAGATCTTTACCTTGGAGATTTTGGCCTTAAGGATGAAAGTGGAAACTGGCTTCACCCCCTCAGTAACCTCTGGTCGCCTAACTTCTTTGGAAGGCTGCCCCTTATCCGTGGTTCTTTCTGTGCATCGGCCTCTTGTTGCTTATGTGCAGCAACCTCCAGTTGCTTTTCCTTTGGCTTTTCGGCCTCTTGCTGGATATTTGAAGGCTGCGTTTGGCCAGGCTTTCCTTTGTTCATTGTTACCACCCGGTTCCTTAGCCTCATCTTTCTTTGAATATCATCTACAACATTTTGATAACCCATCTGGTACTGTTCAGAATCAGACTCAGGGCCCTGGCTGGTGCTTTCCCTGGTGAAGAAATCATGCTCTCTTTCGGTCACTAGTAACTCATGGTATAGAGTGTTAAAAAGCTGAATATGGTCACTCATGGGATCTTCAGACCCTTCTAGGTCGACTAAACTTTCAGGGAAAGGAGGCCTTATCTGTTGGTCATCAGGGTTCCTTTGGTTTCTTTGAGGGAATGACCTTCTAAAATTACGATTTCTTATCTGGTTTTCGGGCTGATCTCTACCAAGAGGATTGCCGTCTAGCGCTAATATGTCAATTAATTTTTCCATGGCCTTCATCATTGTATCAAACTTGGCATCACTAGAGGAGGAAGTAGAGGTTTGGGTCTCTTGTTGCTTTTTGTCTGCTTCAGTTTTACCTTTGATCTTTCCCGAAGCCATCATGTTCGCTTCCACCTCTGTAGCATCTTTTATCATAGCAGGCAGAAAGGTTAATTTTCTTTCTCTCAATGTGCATGAAAAGTATCCATCAAATGCATCTGCATAATGAAGCTTTGCTGCGTCTTCTGAAGGCCTCAGATCATCAGGAATGGAATTGCATGCCTTCATAAACCTAGTGGAAAACTCATGCACAGATTCAAAACCTCCTTTCTTAAAATGATTATATTGAGACAGGACTATGGCCGGACTTCTTACTATTTCCCACCCTTCCAAGAACAATGCCTTAAAGGATGCATAGTCATGGATAGAAGCACCTGGCAGCTTCCTAAACCATTTCTTAGGTTCTCCAAATAGGCTCTGGGAAAACAACCTCATCTTTGCATCTTCATGATCTACTTCCTCCAAATCAATGAAATCTTCAAATCTTTCTACATGCTTCCTGGATGAGAGATCCCCCTCTCCATCATAAGATACGATCCTCTGGGCGTAGTTCTTGGGGAGATCATGCAAAACAACAAGTAGGTCTAAGGGAGTGAATCTAGCACCCATGGGTATAAAGAGAATCTGTGCAGGAGGTGGGATATTCTGGAGAATACTCTGAATAGGATTGGGGAATATGAGTGCGAAGCTAAGCACCTCTAGCCTTGACAGCACCCTTTAAACACCACACAGGATCTAACAAATATAATTCGGTATCATTCAAACCTAATTCACCTAGGTTTAAATAGGATTCAAATCTCGATCTTGGAAACAGTCTCCCAAGGTCTATCTTTATATCCAATTCTTGAAAAATAGAAGATTCTTCTTTAGACACAATCCTTTCACTGCTAGAACCACTAGCTTTATCTTTCCCAATCTTATGTCTAAGCAAACTTTCTGGATTATCCACACCTAGCACAATTTTCGAGAGAGGATTACCTGAGGTATGGATCTTCTTGGGCGCCAGGATTCTCTTGGAGACTTCTTTAGGAAGGGACTTTGGCTCATTGGTCTTCACCAGTGGAGTCTTCCTTGAATGTAATTCTCAATGAGTGGAGTCGCAGGGGTAAAAACACACAACCTTAGTGAAAACTGGATACGTCTGTTTGCTCACAGAAATTCCTTCTTTCTTCGAAACTAGGACTTCTTTGTCGTTCTTCCCAGGACGATAAGACAAATTGTTCCCCGGAAACGGTGCCAATTTTTTAACACCCAAATCAACCCCCAACGTTGTGAAGAGGGCAATCCGGGGTAACCACTAACTAGCTTTAGACTGGTGCTACTGACCCAGCACAGTCTGAGAGGGCTCTCTCTACAAACTCATGAAATACTAGAAATAATCAAAGGTGTCAATAGTGAAAACATACACCAGCATCCATTTCTCAAGATATTAAATCAACAACATACATAGAAGGCCAGACTTCTATCAAGACCGATTTCATCATAAATTGTGGTTGGAAAACAACATGGATCTATATTGGGCCAATGGAGTCAATTTAAATAGAACATGAACATTATTGAAAAACGTTGCAGATACGTTCGTACAAAGGAAATGTAGCTACCAACTCACAGTCAAAAATCTTTTAGTTGGTTATTTAGAAGAGAAATGAACAGTCCGTCAATATAAAGCATGGTAAACATGAATTCTATATAGACTTTAGAAGAAAATAGTTGTGAAGTGCTTGGTATGATCCGAATAGAGCATAATTTCTATGAATTCCATTCAAATACTACACTGAACCAAACACAAATAACCAATTACAAAATGGATTGACAAAGAAGGAAACACAATTCACATATGAAAAGAGAAGGAACAAACTGTAAGACCAATAACACAGGAATCCCTGTCCAAACATATGCTAAGCTCTGTCAACCTTATTCAAGAAACGACTCAAAGGATTACACAGATCAATATACTAATCTCCAAAAAAGTTTTCAACCCTCTTCATTTCAAGTACATAGTATATATCTTCCTAGAACTTGAGGCTCGACCTCTTCATACTTGAAAATAGTTATAACAAAATGCCACCTCATCAAGACATACTCGCCACTATAAAAAACGAGCGAGCTGACTTAACTGTTTTCTTTCACATTTACCAGTCTTCTTACTGAATGATAGCTAACTTTAAGATAAAAACAAAAGATAGTAAAGTGGTTGCACCGGCTAGCTATTCCCAATAGCCGCCTCAAAAATATTACAAATTGCTCTTTAAAATCAGAATGTCTTGAAAATCTTTGAAAATAACAACTCTTTGAATGTAAAAATAACAACTACTAAGGAGCATGAAGTGAGTACTTCATCTTACCATACTTCTCCACATAGCCCCATTGATCAATCATGATGCTCTCATGCAGCACCATTTCTTTTACAAGTACTCCCAGCTCCACATTCTCTTCACTGGACAGGACAGGTGTTCCTTCACCTAAGCTCTCTAGCAGGTTCATGATCTCAAAATCCTCGCCAAGCTTTTCCAATAGTATATTTCCTGTAAGAATCTTACTTAGCCTTTGGAACTTTTCATGAACCATCTTTATGGCACACAGCAGGTTCCTGTAATCATTGTGTGAGATGAGCTCATTTTCTTCATTCCAAAAGGAGGGTAGCCCCTTCTAGAAGACCTTCTGAAACCTTCTCTTTACATTAGTAACCTAATCAGCCATCGCTACACAACGAGTCTCGATATATGCATGAGCATAATTTCCTAGCGTCTTGTTTTCCCAGGCGATCATACCCACTCTATTCTTGATATCCAATGCAACTAGTTGCTCTTCTGATAAGGGTCTCAAAAAATCTATAGTGTCTCGAGATATCTCTTTGGGCCTTAGACTGATATTATCTCGGGTTGATGTGCAAATTTTTAAAGCTTTCTTTATCTCTTGGCACCTATGGAGATTAAACAAGGCCTGAGATCGATGACTATTGTTGTGATGCTATCCCAGATTATGTTCCTGCATGTCTGCATCGGGATCTACCCTGTTATCTAGGAAACGAACCTTTGATTCGTTTCCACCAGCCACTTATTCTGCTTCTGCAACCCCTTTATTTCTTCCTCTATTTGCGTGTTCTCCTCTTCTAATTTCAGAGCCCTCTCCTTTAGTTCTTTAATTTCTACCTCCTTCAGGATGACTTGAGACATAGCCTGCGAAAGGCTATCAATGCCATTGTCATCTACATCTTGACTTATATTGGACAGCCGCGTGCCCAAAATGGGCAAGTTATCTTTCATATCTTCAACTTGCTTCTCCAGACTCAGCTTCTCTTTCTCCCAATCTACTCTTTTCTCAGCCAACTTCAACAATTCAGCTCGACTTTCACTGAGCTCTTTGGCTAGGGATTCTTTTTCCAACTCTAATTTAGACACCTCAGTAGCTTGAATTAGTTGGGTGCTCCAGACCTTCGCCTTCTTTTGTAATGTTTGTATTAAGCTTTCTTTTTCTCCCAACACCTTTTTGGTAGCCTTGCCACCACCATCACTAGCAACCAAATCGAGTTGTACTTTCTTATCTAGTTAATGGTGGGTTTTGCTTACCATATTCTCCTGTTTTAACTGGACATCCATCTTACTAACAATTCCTTCTAACTTCTCAACTCTCAACACTGTCTATATATAATCCTCGTAAATAACCTCCCCGATTTGTTTATGCTGTTGGACCTTGTCGGGGGCTGATATGTTTTTTAGATCATACTTCACCTCGATTAAACTACTAGGTGTAACCATTGCCACATTTAGAGTGCCTTCCTTTATACTTCAACTAGTCACCAGAGCAACATTTGACTTCGACAGGATCCTAGCCTTGGGTAGCAAGTTATATATAAACAGAACGGAAACCTCCTTGCTCTGAGCGTACTATTAAAACATCTCATCTCTCGATGATAACTTGCTCGTGTCCCCGCTTTCTCAGGCTTCTTGGAAATTGTATTCTAAAACCTGTAAACCGAGGCTTCGAATTTCCCCATCTTCACCACCTTCCCTATCCATCAAAACAGCTAAACCAGGATGTGTTCCAGCTGATCCTTGATCCTCAGTTCTGAGTCTCTTTCCTCCCTCTTCATCATATTCATCTAGGATTTCCTGCAGATTTCTTTTCTCTCCCACTTCTGCGATCTTAGGTATAGTCTCCACCTCTATCACCGCTTCCACCAACGTGAGCTCTTCTCCCTGCAAAATAGGTGTTGTTTCCATCTCGGACTCATACTGCAACATGTTCTTTCTGCCTAACGATCCCTCCACCTCCGTGTGCTCAAACCCACTAAGGTTACTCAATTTTCTTCTTTCAGAAATAATGTGACAAGGGTCATAGTCCATGGCAATATCCTTTTTGAATTCCAACCCTTCTAACAAACTTCGCACCTCCAAAACAACCTTTATACTCTTTACAATAAATAGATCAACGGCCCAAGGGTACTTTACATTAACTTCCTTTCTGAACTTTGAAAAATGTTCATCTTCCAGGGTTAACTTCTGCCTGATAAATTCTAATGCAAAAATGGTCAACGTCAAGAAGGTGGGCAGTATGTAGGGTTCGTGCACGAACCCATACAGCCTGATGATAGTAGAGTTTTTTGACAAAAACCAGGCCCCTACGGCGATTCTTTTTTCAACTGCAACAAGGTCCTCATTTCAGGAAAGACTCTTGGCAGTTCTTCCCCAAAAAATAGTTTGTACAATACAGACAACATAGAATTCATGTAATTAAATGTGTTCTCTTCCAAAGTACCGACATAAACTTCTGGTGGAAATGCAATTTGTTCTTGTTATTGACCATGATTAGGTTCATTAAATGGGCTTGAAACTGGAAAATTCTAGTACTTGGAAAAACAACAAATAGGGAGTTAATGGCCTCCGCCAAAAAATATTCAAACCTAATACTTGGAACCGACTCATAACTGACTAGGGGTGAATCGACACTTATTATGTACAGCAGACTTAACTGCAGCTCAGTCACAAGCCTATCACTATAAACACATAAAAACTATGCAAGTAATGAAAGGACCAAATGGGTATTGGTATTGAACAGGTTAACATCTAATGGGTATGGGGTTTCTTCAATCTCTTGGTCCGACTTGAGGCTAGTGGTAAAAAAATCTTGCCGATTCTCGAGAGGAATTTTGCGGTAAAGGCTTACAATTGTTGTTGTGGAGAAGTTCTCATAATTTGGCGTTAACGGCTCAGGTATTCTAAATGAATGACGTACGACTAACGACTCTACGAAACAGACGATTCTACTTTGTTGACTATCCATGATGACTCTTTGGGACCCTTCATAATTAGACGTACACCAAGAGACGAACTCGGGAAATGACATGATTTGGTCTAAACAAAACAAAATGAACGAAGAATGAAAAACCCTATGTACATCTGTGCCCCTGTCCCGTAGATGCTTTAACCTTCTCTTAATTTCGGCCATGGGTAGCTAGATGACTGTGTCAAAATTGTTACAGTCTCTATCCCCCAGGGAAATCCTAACCCTACTCATGCTCATGAATGAATCTTCTTCCATTATTTTACTGCGAAAACACTTTATACTAGTGATGAATTGAGTCGAAAAAGGGCCTACCTAGCGTTAGCAAACTTCTGGAATTATTCTGTCGAAAGTCCGGTCTCCCTCATCGTCTCCCACATGTCGAGAAGCTTCTGACTTCGACAGCACCAATAAACAAATGTCAACAACACCTACCAGTGATCACATATATATGAACTCCATTCACTTAACCATCAGTCTTTATATCTTCCAATTATCCAACGATCTCAGCCATTGGTTTCCCACGTTCCATTGCCCACCGTCGGATGTGGCCTTTACTGAACAATTTGATTTGACACCATTCTGCTGCCCGTCATTGGATCATCCTGTAGGTCCTGATCTGCACTGTCCTCCTGGCACCACATTTCCACGGAGTGGTATCTCAAACACCCCAACACAGTTTTAAATACTACTTTCCCACCTCGCGACCATCCCTTATGTCAACACCTGTCAAATGGTTTCATCTGTCGCGACCAGTCTTCCCTGTATCCATCACGCTACTTCTTGACGAGACTATCATCGGGAACAGTTGATTTGTGTCTACGTTGCATCCATGGTGGGAATAGATGACAAGTCTAATCTTTCGACCTTTTCCATCGATGGGACCCACTTTTTCTTATCATCCGTGCATCTTCCTCATTTCATCGCCATTGATTTTTCTATCAGCATTCCACACCGTAGATCTTCTATGGCCTTACCACTTGTGGTATCGAATGCCTCCATGGTGGTTCCTCTTATAGCTTTTCCTCTTTCGCGATGCACTCCCTGGCTGCCATCTATCTGGCGGCACAACCCATCGCAACCACCCATGCGACTAGCTCCCGCACCTCTTGGCTACACGACCATCAATGTGGGCCACTGATCTCATGCTCACACCTAATCAATGGTATCCTGCCCTCCCATGGGTAACCCAATGTAATATTTGGTTGTCGGACTTAGGAGTTAGTTTCTTTTGAGTGTTCAAAAGGCCTTTCAACACATTTCCTTACAAATTTTCCTATGGTGTACCATATTCACCATTTCCACACCCATTTTTCATACCTTAGCCCTCAAACATGGAGAAAGAACAGGACCTCAAGCCTCTACCAGGTAAGATTTCTAATCCTTCATTTTTCATTTATGATATTTATGCTGCAGAAAAATTAGGTGCTAACAACTGGCTCCAACTCGAGGATGCTATCCTCCCTCCGAGGTAGCAAAGAGCCCCTGGTAGACCAGTGCGTGATCCATTGGGAAAACTTCACCTCTGAACTGCAAATATTAGGTTGGAAACTCAAGACTTGTGCATGCTGCAAGCCCGGGTTGGTTACACCAATAAAACTGAAACCTTGGTTACCCCTCAATATCTTAGGTCCTTCACTTCGAGCTTCAAATCCTTAGGTTCACCATCAAAAATTTAAAACATTGTTAAATCAAAAATATTTACAGACTATGGTACAGAAGTTACCTGCCTTTTTAGGAAAGATAATGTTTCAAAAATCTTCCGTTGACCGGACCCCTTAACCAATGGGATCCATCCTAATGTTCAAGGATGAAATAGTTTATCCCTCGGCTAGCTGGGACAACAAAAGTCCCAACCCACATATGGTCAAACTTTCCATGCTTATCTTCCCTAGGAGCATCCGACTTCAAAACAAAATCGCTCACCTGAAACTGTTCTTCCTTTATCTTTCTATCAAAAGTGCCTTTCATTTTCTCTTGGTGCATCTGTACTTTATCGTACACCCTGCTTCTCAGCTCGTCTAGCTCCACTATCTGGTTCACCCTTCTCTGCATGTGATTTAGCTCTTCTTCTAACCCCTGCAACAACCTCATAACTGGTAACCCTAAGGATGCAGGAAAAACCACCTCCGCTCCATACACCAACTGAAAAGGTGACATCCCTATGGCTCTTTTCATACTAATTCTGTTAGCCCAAAGAGCATATTTCAACTTTGTCTGCCAAGCCCTCTTATTCTCTTCTAACAACTTCTTGATGATCCTCACCAAGCTTTTGTTTGAGGATTTTTCCAATCCATTTCCCTGAGGGTAGTATGGCGTGGAATGGTTTAGGCTGATGTGGTACTTGTGACAAAAGTTTATCATCTTTTCAGACTTAAATGCTGGCGCATTTTCAGTCACAATCCTCTTGGTGCATCCAAACCTAGATAGGATGTTTTCTTCTAGAAAACCCATGATAACACCTTCAGTCGCCTTCCTCGTAGGGATGGCTTCAATCAACTTGGTAAAATAATCAGTAGATGTCAAGATCCATCTGTGTTGGCCAGAGGAGTTAGGGTGTATCTCTCCAATGAAATCTAGCCCCCATTGCTAGAAAGGAGCTTCTATTATGATGGGATGAAGGGGAAATGAGACAACCTTTCTCTTTCCTTCAAAAATTTGGCACTGATGATAGGTAACAATTTCCTTATACACGTCGGCAAACATGGTCGGCCAGTAGAACCCACCCCTCAAACTTTTGTTGACTATCACTTTCCAGGAATGGTGTCCCCCACAATCGCCTTTGTGGAACTCTTTTTTCATGTGTTGAGCTTCATCTTCTAGCAAACAGTTCAACAATACATACCCTGTATCTTTCCAATACAGGAACTGATTCATAATACAAAACTTTGCAGCTTTCAACTTCACAGATCGGGCCCTAGTTTTGCTCATCCCTGCAAGAGCTTGTAGGTTTTGCAATACATAAATTATGTCAGCATACCAAGGTGATGCAGAGAACTTTGGTCTAACCTGTGGTCTTGCTTCTACTTGATCTGGATAATCCTCCAAGAAATTCAGCTGCAAAGAATCACAGTTTGCTTGAGTCAATAATTTTTCCAAGCCTTGACCCTTTACCAACTTTGTGGGCTTTATTTCTAGGTCATATTCTAACAACACAGCAATCCATTTGGCTCTTCTTCCTTCAGGGTCTTCCTGGGTGAGGATACTTTTCACAGCAGCATTTGGGACATGAGCGATGATGTGTGAGTGGAGGATGTAGACCCTGAAGTCTTTCAGTGACTTAATTAGGGCATAGGCCTGTTTCTCCATGATATCATATTTGAACTCCCCATCCCTCAACACCCTACTGAAGAATGGAATCGGTTGTTCAACATTCTGGGCATTCTTTTGTAACAGCACTCCTGCCACAATATGTTCCGATGCATAGGAAAATATCAGGAACTCTTTTTAAAAATCTGGACTGGCTAGAACTGGGGCTTCAATAATGGCTCTCTTTATGCCTTTGAATGATTCTTTGGCTTCTTCAATCCATTTTATCTGACTCCCCTTTTTCAACATATTAGTGATGTTTGTCATTATTTCTACAAAACTTGGGATAAACCTTCTCAGAAAACCCACTTTCCCTATGAAGGCCTGCACTTCTTTCTTACTTCTCGGCTCCCCAACTTTCTGGATAGCACTAACCCTTTCGGGATCAATCCTGATACCCTCTTTTGAAATAATGTGTCCCAGGAGCTTGGCTTCCTCTAATGAAAAATGTGACTTTTTAGGATTTAGAGAGATACAATATTTCATGCATTTGATAAAAACCTGATCCAAATGTTTTAGGTGTTCTTCATCAGATCTGGAGAACACTATTATATCATCTATGTAAACTACCACAAACTTGTCTTTCTCCTCAGTGAATGCTATGTCCATTGCACGCTGGAAAGTGGCTCTTGCAGTGATTAGCCCAAAAGGCATCTTTGCATACATAAAGGTGCCCCAAGGAGTTGTGAAATATATTTTTTCTTAGTCTTCTAGGTTTACCTTAACATGATTATATCCTGAGAACCCATCCATGGTGGAGATCCTTTCTGCCCCCACCACCTTTTGTAAAATATGTTCCATTTTTGGCAGAGGATAATTGTCCTTCAGCGAAGCCCTGTTCAGGTTCCTGAAATCTATGTTGATTCTGATCTCACCATTCTTCTTCCTCACAAGAACCAGATTAGCTATCCATTGGGAAAATCTAAGAGTGACAATGATCTTGGAATTGAAAAGTCTTCTAATTTCTTTTTCTATTAAATGCAGCAACTTTGGATTTATTCTCCTTAGCTTCTGTTTGAAAGGCCTCTCTCTTGGTTTAATAGGAATAGACTGTTGTATTATGGAAGTATCATATTCCTTTAGATCTTCATAGCTCCAAGCAAAAGCCCCAACATATTTCTTCATTAATTCTACATATCGCTCTTCCTTCTTGGAATGTAGCTTCTTGGACAGGTTCACCATTTGAGGCTCTTCTTTAGTGCCCAAGTTCTACTCCTCTACCACATCATGGGATGGTTCAAACTTTGGGTTTTTAGCTACATCATTCCGGTCAAACAGCTTCTCCAGGGGTATCAAGCCTTTGGGGATGTAGTTACTCTTTAATTAAATGATATCCTTTCCATCCAGCATGTTTTTCCACCCTCTGCTTTCTTTCTCTTCATCCTCTGACTGCTCTTGGTTTATAAGTCCCTCCAAGTTTTCATTTTCGGTGTCGATATGAACATTTGCAAACTCATCAGACAATTCCAGGAGCCTCTTAATCTGTAAATCATCATCAAATACCTGCCAGTATTTTGAATTATCTGGGACAGACGTCCTGTTCACCACCTCCACTTCATATTTCTCCTAAGAAAAGACAGGAGTTTTGAAACTGCTAGCAGTAGTAGCCAAGGAATCTGCGACTTGATTCTCGCACCTGGGAATCACCCTGATCTTGTGTTCTATGAAATTTTTTCCAAATATGTCCCAGACTTCATTCCTATATGCTCTCATTCTAGGGTGTTTTGTTTGATAACTGTCATTCACTTTATTGACCACCATGTCTGAATCTCCAAACACTTCTATCCTTTTGGCTCCCAAATCCTTTAGGGCTCGTAATCCCAGGAGCAAAGCTTCATATTCAGCTACGTTGTTAGTGCATTCAAAAGTTAACTTGTATGACAAATCCCTAGACTCTCTGTCAAGGGATATGATCCAAACCCCTGCTCCAGCACCATTTTTTCTCAAGGATCCATCAAAGTACATTGACCATAAGCCTTCTTCGTTTTTATGCTTTTCTGAGGCTTCATATCTTGCTACAAACTCTTTATCTTCATTCACTTCAATGTGTGTGGGGGGAACATGATCAATATGTGAGCCATCATTGAAGAATATAGAGGATCCTATGTCCGTGTCTACAGTGTATATAGGATGGTTTTCAGGCTTGTCTGTGCTGCTGACAGCATAAGCCATCATCTTCTCTCTATACAATCTTCTATTGCTCCCAAAAAGAGGCATAGTGGCATAGGAAAAGTCCATCTGCATAGTCCCTTTTAATTTTGAAATCCAGGACCTCAACAATAGCATCTCGAATTTAGTAGGCACATCGGCCATTACTATGTCCATCATAATGTTCTTAGCTGGGATTTGGACAAGGGTCACTACAATATTCTTTATTAACCCTAAACATTGCACCTTTTTGGAGTCAAAAGAATAGAGATCCTTGTATGGCTTGGTAATTCCCAGCCCCATTTGATCCATCACAGATTTTGGCATCAGATTATGCGATGCTCCAGAGTCTATTAGTGCATTGTGTAAGGTATTGCTATGGATGTTCAAACTTAAAAAAAATGGAGGAACTTCTTCATTATCTGGCTCTTCGAGCTTGGACCCAAAAATTATGGTGGGAGCATCTTTTGTCAATTCCAACATATCATGCGGGCAATCCCCCTATCCCTTCACCATGCTAGCTATTTCTTCCCTATATTCATTGTTCCTTAATAACTCATTTAGGGGAATGGAGATCTTTACCTTGGAGAGTTTGGCCTTCAGGTTGAAAGTGGAAACTGGCTTCACCCGATCAGTAACCTTCGGTTCCCTAAATTATTTGGAAGGATGCCCCTTATCCCCTGGTGCTTTCTGTGTAGCGACCTCTTGTTGCTTATGTGCAGCAACCTCCGACTACTTTTCCTTTGGCTTTTTGGCCTCTTGCCGGATGTTTTGTTCATTGTTACCTACTGGTTCCTTAGCCTCATATTTCTTTGAATATCATCTACAACATTTTGATAACCCATCTGGTACTATTACGAATCGGACTCAGGGCCCTGGCTGGTGCTTTCCCTGGTGAATAAATCATGCTCTCTTTCGGTCACTAATAACTCATGGTCTAGAGTGCCAAAAAGCTGATTACGGTCACCCATGGGATCTTCAAACCCTTCTAGGTCGACTAAATTTTCAGGGAAAGGAGGCCTTATCTGTTGGTCATCAGGGTTCCTTTTGTTTCTTTGAGGGAATGACCTTCTAAAATTAGGAATTCTTATTTGGCTTTTGGGATGATCTCTACCAGGAGGCTTGCTGTCTAGGGCTAATCTGTCCATTAATTTTTCCATGGCCTTCATCATTGTATCGAACATGGCATCACTACAGGAGGAAGTAGAGGTTTGGGTCTCTTGTTTCTTTTTTTCTGCTTCAGTTTTACCTTTGATCTTTCCCGAAGCCATCATGTTCGCTTCCACCTCTGTAGCATCCTTCAGCATAGTAGGCAGGGAGGTTGATTTTCTTTCTCTCAATGTGCACGAAAAGTATCCGTCAAATGCATCTAGATAATGAAGGTTTGTTGCGCCTTCTAAAGGGCTTAGATCATCAGGAATGGAATTGTATGCCTTCATAAACATAGTGGAAAACTCATGCATAGATTCAAAACCTCCTTTCTTCAAATGATTATATTGAGACAGGACTATGGCCAGACTTCTTACTGTTTCCCACCTTTCTAAGAACAATGCCTTAAAGGCTGCATAGTCATGGAGAGAAGCACCTGAAAGCTTCCTAAACCATTTCTTAGGTTTTCCAAACAGACTCTGGAAAAACAACCTCATCTTTACATCTTCATGATCTACTTCCTCCAAATCAACGAAATCTTTAAATCTTTCTACATGCTTCCTGGCTGAGAGATCCCCCTCTCCGTCATAAGATACCATCCTCTAGGATTAGTTGTTGGGGAGATCATACAAAATAGCAGGTAGGTCTAAGGGCGTGAATCTAGCAGCCATGGGTACAGGGAGATTCTGTGTAGGAGGTGGGATATTCTGGAGAATACTTTGAACATGATTTATGGTATGGGATTGGGGAATCTGAGTGCAAAGCTGGGCACCTCTAGCCTTGACAGCACCCTTTAAACACCACATAGGATCTAACAAATATAATTTGGTATCATTCAAACCTAATTCACCTAGGTTTAAATAGGATTCGGATCTCCATCTTGGCAACAGTCTCCCAAGGTCTATCTTTATATCCAATTCTTGAAAAACAGATGATTCTTCTTTAGACGCAATCATTTCACTGCTAGAACCACTAGCTTTATCTTTCCCAATCTTATGTCTAAGCAAACTTTCTATATTATCCACACCTAGCACAATTTTCGAGAGAGGATTACCTCGGGTATGGATCTTCTTGGGGGCCAGGATTCGCTTAGACACTTATTTAGGAAAGGACTTTGGCTCACTAGTCTTCTCCAATGGAGTCTTCCTTGAACATAATCCTCGATTAGTGGAGTCACTAGCGCAAAAACACACAACCTTATCGAAAACTGGATACCTCTGTTTGCCCACAGAAATTCCTTCTTTCTTCGAAACTAGGACTTCTTTGTCATTCTTCCCGGGACGATAAGACAAATAGTTCCCCGGCAACGACGCCAATTTGTTAAAACCCAAATCAACCACCAAGGTTGTGAAGAGGGCAATCTAGGGTAACCACTAACTAGATTTAGACTGGTGCTACTGACCCAGCACAGTGTGAGAGGGCTCTCTCTACAAACTCATGAAATACTGGAAATAATCAAAGGTGTCAACAATGAAAACATACACCAGCATCCATTTCTCAAGATATTCAATCAACAACATACATAGAAGGTCAGACTTCTATCAGGACTAATTTCTTCATAAATTGTGGTTGGAAAACAACATGGATCTATATTGGGCAAATGGAGTCAATTTAAACAGAACATGAACATTATTGACAAACTTTGCAAATACATTCATACAAGGGCAAGGTAGCTACCAGCTCATAGTCAAAAAGCTTTTAGTTGGTGATTTAGAAGAGAAATGAACAGTCCATTAATATGAAGCATGGTAAACATGAATTCTATATAGACTTTAGCAGAAAATTGTTGTGAAGTGCTCGGTATGATCCGAACAAAGCATAATTTCTATGAATTCCATTCAAATATTACACTGAAACAAACACGAATAAGCAATTACAAAATGGATTGACAAAGAAAGAAAAACAATTCACATAGGAAAAGAGAAGGAACAGACTGTAAGACCAATAACACAGGAATCCCTGTCAAAACATATGCTAAGCTCTGTCAACTTTATTCAAAAAATGGCTCAAAGGATTACACCGAGCAATATACTAATCTCCAAAAAAGTTTTCAACCCTCTTCATTTAAAGTACATAGCATATATATATCTACCTAGAGCTTGAGGCTCGACCTCTTTGTACTTTAAAATAGTTACAACAAAATGCCACCTCATCAAAACATACTCGCCACTAAAAAACGAGCAAGACGGATTAATTGTTTTCTTTCACATTTACCAGTATTCTTTCTGAATGATAACTAACTTTAAGATAAAAACAAAAGATAGTAAAGTGGTTGCACCAACTAGCTATTCCCAATAGCCACCTCAAAAAATATTACAAATTACTCTTTAAAATGGGAATGTCTTGAAAGTCCTTGAAAATAACAACTCTTTGAAAGTAAAAGTAACAACTATTGAGGAGCATGAAGTGAGTACTTCATCTTCCCATACTTCTCCACATAGCCCCATTGATCATCCGTGATGCTCTCATGTAGCACCATTTATTTTACAAGTACTCTCAGCTCCACATTCACTTCACTGGATAGGACAGGGGTTCCTTCACCTAAGCTCTCTAGTAGGTTCATGATCTCAAAATCCTTGGCAAGCTTTTCCAATAGTATTTTTCCTATAAGAATCTGACTTAGCCTTTGGAACTTTTCATGATCCATCTTTATGGAACACAACAGGTTCTTGTAATCGTTGTGTGAGATGAGCTCATTTTATTCATTCCAAAAGGATGGTTTCCCCTTCTAGAAGACCTTCTCAAACCTTCTCTTTACATTAGTAACCTGATCAACGATCACTGCACAACGGGTCTCGATATTCTCTGCATGAGCATACTTTCCTAGTGTCTCCTCTTCCCAGGCGATCATAGCCACTATGTTCTTGATATCCAATGCAAGTAGTTTCTTTTCTAATAAGGGTCTCAAAAAATCTATAGCATCTCGAGCTATCTCTTTGGGCCTTATACTCATATTATCTCGATTTGATGTGCAACTTTTTAAAGATTTCTTTATTGCCCCTTCTCTGGCACCTATGGAGATTAAACAAGGCTTGAGATTGATGACTATCATTGTGATTCTATCCCAGATTATGTTCCTACATGTCTGCATCGAGATCTGCCCTGTTACCTGGGAGACGAACCTTTGATTCGTTTCCACCAGCCCCTTATTCTGCTTCTGCAACCCTTTTATTTCTTCCTCCATTTGCATGTTCTTCTCTTCTAATTTCAGAGCCCTCTCGTTAATTAGTTCTTTAATTTCTACCTCCTTCAGGATGACTTGAGACATAGCCCGCGAAAGGCTGTCAGCGCTATTGTCATCTACATCTTGACTTATCTTGGATGGCTGCATGCCCAAAATGGGCAAGATATCTTTCAGATCTTCAACTTGCTTATCCAAACTCAGCTTCTTTTTCTCCCAATCTGCTCTTTTCTCAGCCAAATTCAACAGTTCAGCTCGGCTTTCACTGAGCTCTTTGGCTAGGGATTCTTTTTCCTACTCTAATTTAGCCACCTTCAGAGCCTGAATTAGTTGGGTGCTCCAGACCATCGCCTTCTTTTGTAATGTTTGGATTAAGCTTTCTTTTTCTACTAGCAGCTTTTTGGTAGCCTTGCCACCACCATCACTAGCAACCAAATCGAGCTATACTTTCTTAACTAGCTGCTGGTGGGCTTTGCTTACTATCTTCTCCTGTTTTAACTAGACATCCATCTTACTAACAATTCCTTCTAACTTCTCGACTCTCAACACTGCCTGTATATAATCCTCATAAATAACCTCCCCGATTTGTTTATGCAGCTGGACCTTGTCGGGGGCTGATATTTTTTTTAGATCATACTTCACCTTGGTTAAACTGCTAGGTGTAGCCACTGCCACATTTAGAGTGCCTTCATTTACATTTCGACTAGTCACCAGAGAAACATTTGACTTCAATAGGCTCCTAGCCTTGGGTAGCAAGTTATATATAAACTGAGTAGAAGCCTCCTTGCTCTAAGCATATTGTTCAAACATCTCATCTCTCTATGAGAACTTGCTCGTGTCCCCACTTTCTCGGGCTTCTTGGAAATTTTATTCTAAAACTTGTACACAGGGGCTTCAAATTTCCCCATCTTCATCACCTTCGCTATCCATCAAGATAGCTAAGCCAGGATGTGTTCCAGCTAATCCTTGATCCTCAGTTCTGAGACTATTTCCTCCCTCTTCATCATATTCGTCCAGGATTTCCTGCAGACTTCTTTTCTCTCCCACTTCCGTGATCTTAGGTATAGTCTCCACCTCTATCACCGCTTCCAGCAACGTGAGCTCTTCTCTCTGCAAAATAGGTGTTGTTTCCGTCTCGGGCTCATACTGCAACAAGTTCTTTTTTCCTAACGATCTCTCCACCACCTTGTTCTCAAACCCACTAAGGTTACTCAATTTTCTTCTTTCAGGAATAATGTTACAAGGGTCGTAGTCCATGGCAATATCCTTTTTGAATTCCAACCCTTCTAAAAAACTTCACAACTCCAAAACAACCTCTTTACTCTTTACAATAAACGGACCAATGTCCCAAGGGTACTTTACATCAACTCCCTTTCTAAACTTTGAAAAATGTTCATCTTCCAGGGTTAAGTTCTGCCTGATAAATTCTAATGCAAAAATCCTCAATGTTAAGAAGGCGGGCAGTATGTAGGGTTCGTGCACGAACCCATACAGCCTAATGATAGTAGAGTTTTTTGACAAAAACCAATCCCCTACAATGATCTCCTTTTTCAACTGCAACAAGGTCCTCATTTCAGGAAAGACTCTTGGTAGTTCTTCCCCAAAAAATAATTTGTACAATACAGACAACATAGAATTCATGTAATTAAACATGTTCTCTTCCAAAGTACCAGCATAAAATTCTGGCACGAAATGCAATTCGTTCTGGTTATTGACCATGATTAGCTTCATTAAATGGGCTTGAAACAGGAAAGTTCTAGTACTTGGAAAAATAGCGAACTTGGAGTTAATGGCCTCCACCAAAAAATATTCAAACCTAAGACTTGGAACCGACTCATAACTGACTAGGGGTGAACCGACACATATTATGTATAGCAGACTTAACTACAGCTCCGTCACAACCCTATCACTATCAAAACCTAAAAACTGCACGAGTAATGAAAGGACCAACTAGGTATTGGTATTGAATAGGTTAACATCTAACGGGTATGGGGTTTCTTCAATCTCCTTGTCTGACTTGAGGCAAGTGGTAAGAAAAGCTTTCCAACTCTCGGGAGGGATTTAACGGTAAAGGGTTACAATTGCTGTTGCGGAGAAGTTCTCAGAATCTGGCGTTAATGGCTTAAGGGTTCCAAATGAATGATGTACGACTGACAGCTCTATGGAACAGACGATTCTACTTTGATGACTATCCATGATGACTCTTTGGGACCCTTCGTAATTAGATGCACACCAGGAGACAAACTCAAGAAATGACATGATTTGGTCTAAACAAAACAAAATGAACGAAGACTGAAAAACCCTATGTACATTTGTGCCCTTGTCTCATAGACACTTTAACCTTCTCTTAATTTTGGCCATGGGTAGCTGGATAACAGTGTTAAAAATGTTATAATCCCTATCCTACAAGGTACTCCTAACCCTACTCATACTCATGACTGAATCTTCTTCCATTATTTTACTACGAAAACACTTTATACTACTGATGAGTTCAGTCGGAACTGGGCCTACCTATTGCTAGCAAAATTCTGGAACTATTTTGTTGAAAATCTTGTCGCCCTTGTCGTCTCCCACACACCGAGAAGCTTCTAACTTCGAGAGCTCCAAGAAACAAATGTCAGCGTCATCTGCTGGTGATCACATATGTATGAACTTCGTTCACTTAACTGCCAGTCTTATCCACCAATTATCCAATGATCTCGGCTATTGGTTTCCCACATGCCACTCCCCACCATCGGATCCAACCTTTATTTAACCATTTGATTTGACACCCTTCAGCTTCCCGCCATTGGATCATCCTGTAGGTCCCGATCTACACCATCCTCCTGGAACCACGTGTCCATGGAGTGGCATTGTGAACACCCCAACATGGTTTTAAATACTGCTTTCCTACCTTGCGACCATCCCTTATGTCGACACCTGTCGAATGGTTTCATCTGTTGTGACCACTCTTCCCCTTATCGATCGCGCTACTTCCCGAAGAGACTATCATCGGGAACTGTTGATTTGTGTCTGCTTTGCATCCATGGTGGGAACAGATGACACGTTTAATCTTTAGACCTTTTCCATCGACGGGACCCACTTTTTCTTATCATCCGTGCATCTTCCTCATTTCATCGCCGTTGATTTTTCTATCTGCATTCTGCACCATAGATCTTCTATGGCCTTACCACTTGTGGTGATCCAGGAGGATCCAAGAAGGAAAATTTTTTGAAGTCCTCCAATCTCGGCAAAACTAGCACTAGATCCAAGGGCTCGTCGAGACGATTCCAATGGTGTTCGTTTCACCTCAAACGGACTCCGTATGAGAAAGTTATCGCATTCTGTTCTATAAGGTCAACAGGCAAATTTGGCAAAAAGAGGTGCCACGTGGCACCACAGACAGGGTGACACATGGCATCCGTACTGTACAAACATGATGACATGGCACCATTGATAGGGTGATACATGGCATCCGTACGGTATAGACAAGATGACATGGCAGGTGTACGGACCAACCAAAAGATGACACGTGGCACCATTGAGAGGATGACACGTGGCATCTATACAGTATAGACCAATCACAAGGTGACATGTGGCAGTACAGATCCGAGCTAGCATACTGCTGACTGGGTGTACGGATGGTGATGTGGCAGTATGGCTCGACGACGTGGAAGATGACTCAGACAAGTGGCCGATGAGTTGGAGCAATCGATGCCTGCCACGTGGCAGGCCCAAATTGGCCAAAAAGGTGAGATGAAAAGTTATGGCCTTCGCGAGATTCGACCCCGTGACCTTTGCAATGAAGGTTGAGCAACTTCACCACTCGGGCTACATGGATTCTTGGTGTGAGTGGTAAGATTCTTTTATTTAAACTTGAAGAAGTGTATGTTGGCGCAAAAGGGGCCGGGGCAAGCCCCGACCCATGGTTTTCAATGCATGGGAGTTTGTTACAACTCCAACCCACAACCCAGGTGACATTTCAACTCACGGATAGGGTGCAACCCACGTGATATTTCAACTCGTGGATAGGGTGACATGGTTATATGTTTTATAACGAATCTTCAAACGGGTTACATGCCACCTAATGTATAATTATAACCATAGGGTTGGAGCGCCACCATATTACATAACAAACTTTGGGTTAAAGTCTTAAAAGTGGTTATTATTATAATATGGTTTTAACCATATTAAAATCCAAAAGGGTATGCCATTTTAAGGGTATTCTTAAATAGGTTTGTTTATTATTTAATAAAAAGCCCAACCACATGAAAACCAACTTGGGGAAGTTGTAACTAAGGCCAAGATAGGCAAATTAGTTGCAACCAAAGGAATCCATGAGAGTCATGTGAAGAAGGGAAAGCCAACCTATATAAACCCGTTCATTTGCTATTTCCCACTCATGCTTTGGAGTAGAGACTTTGTAGCTAAAGGAGAGAAGGGAGATTGTGTAGCTCTGCAAGAGGAAGGTACGAGTGTTTACTCGTTTTACACCATCTTTAGGCTTCGGAGTTGCTGGAAGCAGTCTTGTTGTGTTTTGGGCAGCGGTTCTCTTCCTGACCATTGTCGCCAAGGTATCATTGTATCATTGCCATGTATTTTGCCTTATGCTGAGATTATAGATCGGCCCTCCTATTGAGAAGCAGGCCCGGAGACGTAGTCCATCATGGACGAACTCCGTTATCAACTTGTTGTCTTTATGTGCGTATTGTCTATGCTGTTTGGTTCTCTTCTAATGGATTTGTGAGCTTCATTCATGCTCTTTATGCAATTCATGTTAACATCATAGAGTAGCAAAGATCTTGTTTTCGGATCATGTGGTATCAAAGCAGGTCTATTTGACATTGGATTGTGAGTGTGGATGCTCACGAGGGCTAAACTGCAAGCTGGTGAGGGTACATTAGACCCTTACAATTCCAAGATCGGACGTGCACCTCGAAGGAGGAAGATGGATGATAATGATGCCCGCATCGAGATGGAGGCAAACTTTCACAAGGTCTTCTACATGATGGCCAACAAGGTAGACAAGTTGTTTGCAGACTATGAAGAACACATGGCAAAAGAAAGAAAAGACAGTGAAGTGAAGAAGGAAGACAAAGAAGTGAAGGACGAAGGCAACGCTTTAGTTAACCAAGGAGAAGGTGGCGAAGAGCCTCTTAAGCCTCCCTCTTCACCTTCAGGTTCAAGCACAATTTCAAGTGCTTCTTCCTCATCTCATTCTCAGCATTCCAAGGTTCCTCACAAAGAGCCTCAAAAGAAGCCCTTATTGAAGCTCGATGTGAAGTTTGATTTGTCCATGTTCAATGGGGAAGTGAATGCAAAGAAGTTAAACAATTGGATAAGGAAAATTGAGGTCTATTGCCGAGTCCAGCAGATCGAAGAAGAAGATGTAAAGATTCAGTTGGCTTCACTTCGGCTGACAGGCACCGCACTTGTATGTTGGGAAAGCAAGCTTCAACAAGGTAGCAAACAAATGGGTAATCTTCTCTCATCGTGGTATGCTTTTATTTCTTCTTTACGTAAGCAATTTTATCCATTGGGTTATGTTCAGAAGGCAATGATGGATTGGCAAAGTTTTAGACAAGGCAAGGGTTAGAGTGTTCAAAGTTTTACTGAAGAATTTAGAAAGAAAGCTTTAGAATTGAATATTGCTTTAGATTCTCCTGACACTCTTTTGAAGTACATTGGTGCTCTTCATCATTATCTACGCCATACTTTGCTATTGTTGAATCCTACTAGTGTGGATGAAGCAAGTGTTCAGGCTACTCATCTTGAGAACAAGGGGAGGCATTTGCGAGAAGACCATCAGAAGAAGCCTTTCAAGCCCAACAACAACCACAAGTTCAAGAAAAAAAGACAAGAGCAAGAAGACAGCTACTGCCAAGAAGGAAGGAGGAAAGCTCCATTGCAAACATTGTGATACTGATGGGCATGATGAAGAAAGTTGATGGAAGTTGCATCTTGAACAGAGGCCAAAGCATTATGGAGGCAAAAAGAAGAAAAAGACCGTTGCAACAGCGCAATGAGATTTGGGTTCCGACTCAGGTGATGAAACCATGATTAAAGCCATGGGAATGCAAGGTAACAAAACTCCTCATATTGGTTCCAGTTCTACTCATGTTTCTAAAGAAAATGATAAAACAAGAAGTGAGTTGTTTCACATCATAGTTGTGTCTAAGCATACAAAGATTGAAACATTATTTGATCCAGGTTCTCAAGTAAATTTGATCTCAGAATTAGTTGTTAAGAAGTTGGGCATACAGACTAAACCTCACCCCAAGCCTTATCCTCTTGGATGGGTATCTCATAATGCTAAGCTACAAGTGACTAATCAATGTAGGTTAAGGTTTGCTATTGCTTCAAAGTTGATCGATGAGGTGGAATTAGATGTTTTTCCTCTTGACATCTGCGGTATTGTATTGGGAAGCCCATTCTCACCAAAAATGGGGTGGAGTACATCTTGAGAGCTCACAGTATGAAGGTTAACACCACTCTTGTTAGTGCAGGACAGATGAAGAGACTCATCAACACTAATAAGAGATACATGCTCATGGTTGTGAGAGCAAAAGATGATGAAGCATCCAATGCTTTCAAAGGTTGTGATCCTTCTCATAAAAAGGCTATGATTGATATTGTGGCTAACTATGATGAAATATTTTAGGAACCTACAGGTTTGCCTCCCAAAAGGGAGATTCAACATGAGATTCATCTCTAGTAGGATGCCCCTCTTCCTAATGTGGGCATGTACAGGTTATCAGCAGTTATCAAGTACAAGAAGGGTACTAGTATCAAAGTGGTAGATATGCTTTCTAGACCTCCTATTGTTGCATCTATTGTCTTGAAAAATGCTTCTTTATCCCATGAAAGTTATATTGAGCAGTATGCTACTGATGATGATTTCAAGGAGATTTTTGAGAAGCTAACCAATGGCACACAGGTGGAAGACTACTATTTGCAGGGAAAGTTGCTCTATCATTTGGGCAAGTTATGTGTTCCTATCAGTGAAAGAGTCCATGTAATACGAGAAGCTCATACTTCTCTCGTATCAGGGAATTTTGGGGTAGGTAAGACTTTGGCTCATTTGCAAAGACTTGTGTATTGGCCTCGCATGAAAGACATTGTAACAAAATATGTAAAGGGGTGTGTGATGTGATCTACCTGTAAGCCCACTAATAGAAAATTGGGGTTGTACTGACCACTTCCTGTTCCTTCCCATCCTTGGGAAAGAATTTCCATGGATTTTGTGGGGGTTTTGCCTATGTCTAGGAGGGGTCATGACTACTTGTATGTGGTCGTGGATAGGTTTAGAAAGATGTGTATTCTTATGCCATGTAAAAAGCAGGTCACTGCAGAGTAGAATGCTTCTCTCTTCTTTCAGCATGTATGGGTTCACTTTGGACTTCCTACGTCCATTATCTCGGATTGGGACTCCCAATTTCCTAGAGAGTTTTGGACCAAGTTATGGTGTATGATGGACACTAAGTTGAAGAGGATCACCGCTTTCCATCCACAGACCGACGAACAGATAGAGGTAGTCAATAGGATAGTTGTCCATTTGCTTCGAGGCTATTGCAACAAGCATCCTAAGTTATGGGATGAACAGATCCAGTATGTGCAGCATGCCTACAATAGGGCTATGCATTCTTCCACTCAGAGCTCTCCATTTGAGACATGCTTTGGGTACCTGCCAAAGACTCCATTGGACTTGACTTATGGGAGAGAGGTTGGTTCAAGCACTTCCAAGGATGAAGAGAAAGCCCGCAGGTTCATTCAGAGAGTTCAACAGGTACATCAAGCAGTGCAAGAGCAGTTGGAGAAGAGTCAAGCCTAGTACAAGGCTCACCATAACAAGCATAGAGTTGATCATCAGTTTCAGGTGGGAGATCAAGTGTGGCTTCACATCAGCAAGGAGAGGATGAACGGAGAAGGAAAGAAGCTCAAGCCCATCAGGTATGGTCCCTTCACCATCTTGGAGAAGATTGGGATGAATGCCTTTTGCTTAGAGCTACCACCATACATGCAGATCTACTCAGTGGTGAATGTGGAGAACTTGAAACTCTATGAGCCTCCCATGATCATGGATGAAAGGGAGAATGTTTCATTGCCATCAGTTGATGAATTTGCTCCTGAGTACATGGATGAGCTAAAGGAATATGTCATCTTGGACAGAAGAACAAGGACTCCTCGCAGAGGTGATGTTGATTATCTTTGAGTGGGCATCAGAGGCACTCATCCAAGCAAAGCCAAGTGGATCGAGAAAGAGAAAGTGAGGGAGCAATTCCCTCACCTATCTATTGATTAGTAAAGGTTTTTGGAGGCCAAAAGCTTCTTAGTGGGGAGGAATGATCTAGGAGTATCCAAGAAGGCAAAATTTTTTAAGTCCTCCAATCTTAGAAAAACCAGCACCAGATCGAAGGGCTCTTCGAGACGATTCCAACGGCATTCGTTTCACCTCAAACGGACTCTGTATGACAAAGTTATCGCGTTCTGTTCTATAAGGTCAACAGGCAAATTTGGAAAAAAGAGGTGCCACGTGGCACCACTGACAGGGTGACACGTGGCATACGTACTGTATAAACATGATGACATGGCACCACTGACAGGGTGACATGTGGCATCCATACGGTACGGACACGATGACATGGCAGGTGTATGGACCAACCAAAAGATGACACGTGGCACCACTGAGAGGATGACACATGGCATCTGTACAGTACAGACCAATTACAAGGTGACACTTGGCAGTACGGATCCGAGCTGGTATACTGCTGACTAGGTGTACTGATGGTGACATGGCAGTATGGCTCGACGACGTGGCAGATGACTCAGACAAGTGGCCAATGAGTTGGACCAATCGGTGCCTGCCACGTGGCAGGCCCGAATTGGCCAAAACGGTTAGCTGAAAAATTATGGCCTCCACGGAGTTAGACCCCATTACCTCTGCAATGAAGGTTGAGCAACTTCACCACTCAGGCTACATGGATTCTTGGTGTGAGTGGTAAGATTCTTTTATTTAAACTTGAAGAAGTGTATGTTGGCGCAAAAGGGGTCGGGGCAAGCCCCGACCCATGGTTTTCAATGCATGGGAGTTTGTTACAACTCCAACCAACAACCCATGTGACATTTCAACTCGCGGATAGGGTGCAACCCACGTGATATTTCAAGTCGCGGATAGGGTGACATGGTTATATGTTTTATAACGAATCTTCAAACGGGTTACATGCCACCTAATGTATAATTATAACCATAGGGTTGGAGCGCCACCATATTACATAACAGACTTTGGGTTAAATTCTTAAAAGTGGTTATTATTATAATATGGTTTTAACCATATTAAAAGCCAAAAGGGTATGCTATTTTAAGGGTATTCTTAAATAGGTTTGTTTATTATTTAATAAAAAGCCCAACCACATGAAAACTAACTTGGGGAAGTTGTAACCAAGGCCAAGATAGGCAAATTAGTTGCAACCAAAGGAATCCATGAGAGTCATGTGAAGAAGGGCAAGCCAACCTATATAAATCCGTTCATTTTCCATTTCCCACTCATGCTTTGGAGTAGAGACTTTGTAGCTAAAGGAGAGAAGGGAGATTGCGTAGCTCTGCAGGAGGAAGGTACGAGTGTTTATACTCGTTTTACACCATCTTCAGGATTCTGAGTTGCTGGAAGCAATCTTTTTGTGTTTTGGGCAGCGGTTCTCTTCCTGTCCATTGTCGCCAAGGTATCATTGTATCATTGCCATGTATTTTTCCTTATGCTAAGATTATAGATCGGCCCTCCTATTGAGAAGCAGGCCCAGAGACGTAGTCCATCCTGGACGAACTCCGTTATCAACTTGTTGTCTTTATGTGCGTATTGTCTTTGCTGTTTGGTTCTCTTCTTATGGATTTGTGAGCTTCATTCATGCTCTTTATGCAATTCATGTTAACGTCATAGAGTAGCAAAGATCTTGTTTTCGAATCATGTGGTATCACGCGCCGCCATGGTGGTTCCTCTTACTGCTTTTCCTCTTTCACGACGCACTCCCTGGCTACCATCTGTCCAGTGACACAACCCATTGTGACCACCAATGCAAATAACTCCCGCACCTCTTGGCTACATGACCATCAATGAAGGCCGTTGATCTCATGCTCACACTCGATCATTGGTATCCTGCCCGGCCATGGTTAGCTTAATGTAATATTTGGTTGTCGGAGTTAGGACATAGGGTCTTTTGATTGTTCAAAAGGCCTTTCAACACATTTCCTTGCAAATTTTCCTATGGTGTACCATATTCACCCTTTCCACCCATTTTTCATACCTTAGCCCTCAAACATGGAGAAAGAATGGGACCTCAAGCCTCTACCAGGTAAGATTTCTAATTCCTCATTTTTCATTTCTGATATTTATGCTGCAGAAAAATCAGGTGCTAACACATGGATTAGGCTAGCTCTTCAGAGATGAAGCATAAGTACCTAATCAAACCAGTGAGTAGGCTCCCATAAACAAACGAAAAAAAAGGTACCTAATGAACAAAAATATGAATGACCAACTTTGCTTTTCTGAAAATGAAAATGACAGGTAGAGGAGCAAACTTCTTTGTTACCAATTGATCTGCCGTTCAGGAAGAAGGAAAGATCTGAAATACTAAGACAAATCTAAAATGCAAGATAAATATGAATTCAATGATAGAAGTTGAGGCTAGGAGAGCCTCACCTCTCAATGGAGATCCCAAAAGAAACTTAGAGCCAATGACAACATGAGAACTGAAACAAAATGAAAGACACACATAAACTTGTTTGTATTATGAGGCAAGGTGCCTTTTTATAGATTACCAAGAGAGGGCATAATAAATGCTATTCATTATAATAATAATATATCTAAGATAAAACTATATCTAATACATTAAAGCTAGCATATTGAAACTAATAACAAAATGGGGAGTGTGGGCCTCCCATACAGATCAGTCAGTCTACCCTGACCTTATTGACAATTTGTAGAACTCCTTCGTGTATTCCTTCACGGTCATCTCTTTATGTCGAAAGTTCTGTAACTTCTAGAACAAGGAAATCACATAGTCACCTGGAAAGAACTTCCCTTCCAGCTTGGCGACCATCCAGTCCTAGGACTTGATTTTCTCCTTGCCTTTCTTAACTCTGTCAGCCTGCACATTGTCCCGCCATAATGAGGCAGGACCCTTTAACCTCAAACATGCAGTCTTAACCTGTCTGGGATCCTCGATTTGCTCTATGTTGAAGTATTTATCCATTTATTTGAACCAATCGATCAAGTCTTCTGAGTCTAGAATTCCTGAATAGGTAGGTACTCCCATGTTCGTCCGGCCTCTCATACCTGACAGTATCTTGATAAGTTTGTCTTCTGTATCCTCCTCAACTGCTTCCCGCACTTCCACCTCATCGACCTCCTCATCGATGTGGTCTAACGCATCATGAATACAACCTCGCCTTTAGATTTCTTTGATCACTGTAAATTCACTAGTCAAACTTCGCATTGCTCACATGCACTCGTCGAACATTTCACGATCAACTGTGACTGTAGTGCCACGTGCTCTTCGTCCAACTCTTTGGACATTAACGCCTCTGTGAGCCATTTTCAACCTCAACTGAAACTCCCACTCGTCGAATCGCAACCAGAATTTCATAAGTCATGCACAATTCTACCCAACCGTAGGTGGAGCTGTTAACACACTAAACACTGGATTGCTTTCCAGCTTCCAAAACCAACTGATGCAAGCCAGGTCGGTACCACTACTTCAACCCGACTCAATTCCAGGATCTAATACCAACTGAAGCAAGTCGGGTTGGTATCACTATCTCTCCTTCTCACAGGACACTTCAACTCAACTGGACTCACTTCTGGGCTCTGATACCAAATGATGCAAGGCGGTTCGATCGGACTTTCTTCCTTACCAATTACACATGACACACACATGTTCACATGAACTGGATGTAAACAGGATGCCAGAAGTTGGCTTCTATTACTTCAACCAAATACGGTTACAATGTGAAATGCAAGGAATTGTAAACAACTAAACTATGTCAAACTTAGCCTATTACAATGTACAAAAGTAATGGCGTGTTCTCTCTATGTG
This sequence comes from Larix kaempferi, assembly GCA_027924585.1. Taxonomy (NCBI): domain Eukaryota; kingdom Viridiplantae; phylum Streptophyta; class Pinopsida; order Pinales; family Pinaceae; genus Larix; species Larix kaempferi. The sequence goes on from BSBM01000282.1 coordinate 1,910,410, forward strand.
TCGATCTTCACCCTCTCCTGGTTCGTTGCGGAACTCTGAGATATGGTTCTGACCTTTTGTGCTCTCGGTTGATGTGTGATTGTTCTCTCCAATCTACAGATCAGCTCCCGAGTGACTGATCCCGTTCCTCTATGCCTCGCATGTAACATCTCCATGAATATGTTAGTATTATTTTGAGAAAATAAAAATTTTCTTTGCTCCTATAGCCATTAACCAAATCACACTTTAATAACATAAAGTACCTCAATTATTTATAATACACTTTCTTGATACTGGTTATTGTCAAAGAATGAAACATAATGACATAACATACCCATGTGTCGATTCAGTACCTTAAGAGGAACTTTGAGAACTCTTTTCATATTGATGATCTGCTCCTTATCATATCGCTTTAGTACTATTTAGTTAAATGATTAGCATTTCACTTTCCTTATCAACTTCATCCACACTAAGTAATGATGCGAACAAAAATGTACTGAACATTAACAGAACACATATATAAAATGATCATGAGTAATTATTGGTTATTAAATTCCTCGCTTAATTCATCATGAAATACTTTGACATAATATACATTGAAAGTAATAATGACACAAGCATCTAATTTAAACAAGAACCATAAAATCACACAAGAGATCATCCAAAGCCACATAGATTACAAATGCAGATCCATTTAATGCCTTCAACCATACGATGTGAATATAAGCAATACCATCATGCAAAATGCATCAAATTCCCAGAGTTTTTACTATAAGATAGAGACTAGGAGATATAGATTTAGGGGACCATACACTTATAATATCTTCTCCACATGGACAACATAATAACCATTCAATACATTTTAACAATAAATCACATGACAACAATACACCAACCATCATACACCATATATAAACGTGGTTCACCCAAAACTTGGGCTACGTCCACAACACCCGTCGCAATATATTATTTCATCAAAATAATAATTACATCCTGCACTCAGCGGTTGCATTATTTACCTTCCATTACTTGGAAGTCTCTCTCATGGAGAGCATCTTCTAACATTCAAAGTGAGAAGCCTTACCATTATTTCCCATAGTTTACATATGATAATATATGTTCTCAACATACACTAAATATCATCCAACCATAAAGGATTACAATCTTTCCACGCAGAGGCAACCACATTACACTTCCAAGGCTGCTGGCGCTACATCTACTGATGCAAAGAACTAATTTAACTTAACATAATCGTATCCATTTATATAAATCTGACAGTAATGTAAATAATCTAAGATCCATAGAACCGATCGATTTAGACAGCCCATATATAAAAGGAAACTTTGAGATCTCCGTAAGAAATCTAATGCTGATAATACAACTATACTTATAGAATTCAACCAAGGTTCAATACGTAGAATATAAAGAAATCTCATAAGACTCCCTCAGCGGTAAGTTGTGAAGTAGGGATCTAACACAAAAAGGAAGAATTCAAGTTATAGTTTAAAACAAGATTCCACGGATTCGTGACAGGAAAGAAAACTAGCAGCACGGATCCTAACATCTTAACAAATAACCTCCTCAGCTTAACACAATCGAGGCTATCTACGGAGATGAAAAATCAGAACTATAACTGAGCACATCAGTCATCAAAAGAAGGAGTATGCAGAATATGTGGACTCCCTCAGCACTTACAAATAAAAACATAGCTACAACAGATCTTCAAGCGAGGGTATGCAGAGTATGAAAACACCTCAGCATTTACAAATAAAAACATAGCTACACCAGATCTTCAAGCGAGGGTATGCAGAGTATGAAAACCCCTCAGCATTTACAAATAAAAACATAGCTACACCAGATTTTCAAGCGAGGGTATGCAGAGTATGAAACCCCTCAGCATTTACAAATAAAAACATAGCTACAACAGATCTTCAAGCGAGGGTATGCAGAGTATGAAAACCCCTCAGCATTTACACAAATGTGTTTCTAAAGCAGATCACTCACAAGAGTTTGCAGAGATTTTCCCAATCAAAATCCGTGATGGATGTTAGTACGCTGATGAACAGGTGTTTAGACTCAGAGATCACTAAAGAGATCACCAGATCGCATCTCTAGTTTGAAGGGGTTCAGAACACTTACAAACAAGGGCAACAACCCTTCCGATCACAATTCCATGATGGGTGTTAAAGCAGAGAAGATAGTAACAACAGGTTTTAAACGCAGAGAGCCCAAAAAGAGATGACTAGTAAGATGGGAGAGTAATCATGGTTTTAGTTTGGATTTCAACCGCATTCTCATGAGATCAAAGCTGGTCTTAAATCAACCAATCAATATACTTAAAAACTGTAAATTTATATAATGGTCGATTCTAAATCAACTACGCATTTACAGAGACCTACGTCTTCGATTAATACCAAGGTTCAAACAAACTCTGCTGCACTACAAGGTGGAAGAGAACGCATCCATTTCAAGATTTGAAAGAGCCAGGGTAGATAATGGATTACCTCATTCGTAGAGTTGAGCCTCTAACTCGCTCGATCTTGGATCTACTGCTGTAGACTACACCTCGACGAGCATGTCATACAATCCAGCTTCTGCCGGTACCCTCCATCGCCCAAAAACCGTGAGCATTCTGCCCATCAAACCTCTTTTCCCCCGAAATGTTTCCCAGTACAAATATAAATAAGTAAAAATAATCGAGGTTAATGGACTCGGCTCTCTCCTTCACTTGAGAGAGGCAGCCCAAGTTTATTCCCCAAAATCAAAGGGATTCGATCCCCTTTCTCCGGTCCCATCTCCACCATCGGTCGAACAACCAAGTAGGAAGATACCCCGTCTTTAGACTTCAAGGTGAGTTTATTAATTGCCAAATATTACACTCCTTTTTCTACAAAGAACAAGTGGCAAATCAATTGATCTTTGAAATCTACACTCTAAACTTAAAAATCGTCTCCCCTCTAAACTAACAATAATCAATTAGTAGACTTGAAAAGGAATCCCGAGATGGAGGTTGCTCCATTCTTTTTATAATAACCACAATCTCCATTAAATGTTTTTCTAATCCTCTTTATACATATAAGTATTTCTATTGTTATCTTCTATTAGTGAATCTTTCGTTCTTTAGGAAGGCACCAAGCATATATGTTTGATATATGTAACTCACTCCCCAATAATTAAAATGTATCCTTTCTTTTATGTCTATATGTATAATATATACTTATTGTACCTTTTTCCTCTTTGACATCTTTTAATGTCTAGGACAATTAAGTATTTGTAGAGTATATTTTCACAATTATATTTGAGTAGAGATATCTAAGGTATCTCTCTCCTATGTATATGTGTAAGAGTGTTCCGTTAACTCAAGTCCGAGTCTCTTTTTTGGCGATAAACTTAACCTCTTTGTGATTTAGATTTTAATCAATAACACCAATTTTTATTAAACATACCATTCACCAAGATATTATTATTATAGACCCTCATAATACTTCTATGGTCTATATATGTATAGAGGTTTTATTGTCCCTTGCAATAAGTGAATGGCCCAACTTGCCATTGTATACATATTAAGTTAATACTACCCTTAGCTTCTCTCTTAAGTTTGTATTAGATTATAGGTTATTTTATTTGTCGGCCAAATGACATATCTAAGACCAATCGTTTACTTAGGATTAATTATAGCTTCGAATACTAATTAATTTAATCAAGTGAGTTTCCGGTGTTCATCTTCCTTCCGATTCCCATGGCACCAGAATTCCCCGCTACTTAACTCGAGGATCCTTAGTCATTTTCCCTCTCCCCCTAGTGGATTCAGTTGCCGTAGTTTAATTGCGTCACTGTCCTTAGTCTCCTAGGTTTACAATTACAACTTTGGATATTAACCACATAACTTGCAAGGTTTTCACTAGTGGGGCCTTGGCCTTGAGCTCCTCATGAGAAACCATTAATCGATTATATTTACAAAATGAGAGCATAAAGGAGGGATATTACATCCTCCTCCCCTTAAAATTAACACCGTCCTCGGTGTTCATACTTTCTGCAATTAGTCTTCTTTTCTAGAATCATCATTTTCTTGCTTCATCATCTTGTTTTGATTTTCTTTGAACTTTCATGATTTCTGTACATTAGTATTGCTCGTAACCTGCATTTTCAACTTCAAAACTAGAAAAATATTGTTTAGTAAAACACATCATTAATCCCATAATCAACTTAGAAGCATAAACAATGCGCCCCATATCATTTGTAATCCATGGAATATCTTTAGCGTTTGTTTGTGCTTTATCATCATAAGCACACATAATTCCAGTGCTTCCAAGAATGTAGATTGTTAATTAATTAAAACACATCATTCACTTGATCCAGGGAATTATTGCCTAGCACTCTAGTGCTCACCGAGCAATCCCTTCGAAAATTCTCTCCTAACACCTCAGTGCTCACACAGTGATTCTTTCGGAGACTCTTGCCTAACACCATAGTGCTCACGCAGCAATACTGTCTCTCATGCATACTAAGTAGCGTCCTGCCTCCCGCATATGCATTATGTTATATTTTGCCTAGGTCTTTACAACCAGCTGATTCTTTCGAGAATCCTGGCGGTTGTCAACTCCCTCATTTCTAGGGAGTGTTTCAGTGCCATTAATGCACTCTTACTTAATTCCCCTCAAGCCTTCTCGCTTGAGTCCAGGAAATTTTATTGTGATAACATTCATTTATTATTTCTTGCAATAGGTTTTGCTTATAATTCATGATAAATATCGCACATTTCTCACCAGTCAAGGTTTGTGCCATGCTGTAATCCATACTCTAACGAAATGTAAATCACTCACTCCTGAGCAATTTTTTCGATTTTGCGCAACTTGTCTACACAAATGGATTTATAATCAACGTTCCACCTAGTTCGTGGCATCGATCATAATTATGATAACATCTCGAAAGGGTAGTACCTACATAACATAATCCACTGTTAATCCATGGTTATTAAAACTCGAAATATGACTAATATAATAAGATGTACAAAGCGAATCATCACTTACTCTTCAGTGGTTAACTCAACTATATAACCCAGTGGATAATCACTTTCCATTTTGATTAGTTATTTTCATAAGGAAATCCTGCAATGTTAGTACACACCCACTATACAACATCTATTTATTCAATAATAATCCTACTAAAACATCTTTCACTTGTCGATCCTTGATCGGCTATCAGTAGAGAAAAATCATTTGAGCTTTACACAATGTTCATGAGTGGTAAGCTAGATATGTATGGACTCTAGTTGTGATCTACTTATAGCGTTATTAACGAAACAATTTAATTTAACAATGGAATTTGTATAACTTGCATCGGGTCTTTTTAACAAAGTGACATATGCACACATAATATACTACGCTCTTACCACAAGTTCAACTGAGTTTTGACCATCTGTCAAAAATCGAATCTTTCTTCTATGTGATCATCTAAAATAAACATTCTTCTCTTACTAAGCATAACTAGCTTACTATTTGGATTACATAATGCCTTGAACATGAAATAACACTTTCCCTGTGATGATCCATGAACGTTATGGTTTCTTAACCTTGAATGTAGCTTTCACCATACCAAACAAAATTCCTATTTTAGTTACACAACGTTTCTTTGTATACACTAACATCATATAGAAATAACCAATTGTCTAAAAACATACTTGCATACCTTATAAAGATATCTGCATAACCTGGTAGGGGCGACTGCATAACTCCTTATTGTAAAACCCTCGTATATCCAGGTACCCGTTTACTTGTATCATCACTTATTAGTATTACTAAATATCACATGAATCTTACCTTTACCAATTTATAGTTGTACGACAGTGATGTGTGGGGGATAACATTTTCTTGACCACAACATCCCGAGTGTTAGTTGTATAAGGGAAATCATACATATAACATATGTCCAATCCTCATCTTTATTTTGTTTCAAAAAAATCTTATACTTTAATTTCTCCTGATCTACCATTGAATTCCTTGACATAGAAGGTTTCCTTAATTCATAATGCAAATATCAAACAGTCATTCCCTGCGACAATATAAGGACGTCAGAAATTTAAAGTACCCTACTAACCTGTATTTCCATTCTATGTCGGTAATAATTTCTAATACTTTTATTCATACCACAGAACACACTCATTAGACAAGACTTAATTACGTCTATGTGATCATTATGTGAATCATGATTAACCATAATTTTTATCCTTTAACATAATAATCACTTCGACAATCATCGTAAATCTTCATCACGAAAAAGTATAACCTTTATTACCACTACTCTTAGTATCTATCACAAAAATCAATGAGATAAGAAATAAAAATGAGATCCTGCATTTGCAACATATATTATTTCCCTGCAAACCTAGGGAAAAATTTTCAAGCTCTTATAATCTTGTTGGCTAAAAGAACCTAGACCAGCAAATTTACACTTCTTGTGGAAGGTTAGTTTAACATATGTAACACGCCCTGAATTTCTAGTTGATATCTCTGTAATGAAAATAGAATTGGTGTTTAAGGGACAAAATAATAGCATCAACATGATTATGCTTTGATCCGAATTTTAGGGGGCATATGGTCTAAATTCGAATGTATAAGCCATAAAAGTATTAAATAGAGAGGCCACCCTCTCTCATCCATGGCATTTAGTAGCACATAGTTTTGGCCCATGGTATAGCCTCAAAACACATTGTAATAATGCTATATAAAGGCCTAACAAGCCTTCTCATGATATCAAGTTACTCATTTGGTTTCTCTCCTATTTTCTATTGTTCATTGTGAGATTATTTAGATCTGAGTGAGTTATTGGTAATTAGTTTTAGAGGTGGGGCTCCTCTTTGAGCCTCACCTCCCATTCACTTCATGTGTTTTTGTCTATGCTCATTCTTATGCAATATTAGGGTTTTCATGTGAATTTTATGACAGATTTGCATGCTTAATCTCCTCCTCTCTCGGCATTCAAGCCTTCCGGGTCTCATCCCCCAAGATCCGGATCAGTGGTATCAGAGCGGGTACGCTCTCCATTGGGACAATATTTTGAAGGATTATGCGGGTTCAACGGAGGTTCCACAATCTCTACAACAACCCATGCTTCTCTACAAACCCTTGACATCTCTATACTCAACACTCTCACATTCAGCAAACTTTGAACAGGTTCCATGGACTGCACAGGAGGTTTCAGAGGCTCTACCATAGCTCATCGGAAAGGTATTTCTGTTAGCTCAAATGGGTATTTCACAGAATTTCATTTTGTTTCCCGGTTTGTGAGATATGCTTGTTTGAAGCAGCATATGTTTGTGCATAATGCGGCCAGACGTACAACAACTTTAAACAAGTACTACTAACTCCATAGAATGTCTCAGAGGATCTACCATAGCTCATTAGAAATCTCTTTTCGTCTGTTAAAATGGGTATTTAACGAAATTTCATTTCGTTTCCTGGTTTGTGAGATATAATTGTTTGAAGTAACACATGTTTGTACACAATGCGGCCGGACGTACAAACACTTTAAACAAGTGTTACAGACTCCATATAACATTTCAGAGGCTCTACCATAGCTCATTGGAAAGCTCTTTTTGTTAGCTAAAATGGGTATTTCACGGTTTTTTATTTGGCTTTCTGGTTTGAGAGATATCATCGATTGAAGCAATAGATGTCTGCAAAATAGTGTGCGCGCGTCTCTTGAGCTTCAACAAACATTTTCTCAATCTCTAGGCCACCCCAGAGCAAGTATGTTATATGGATGGAAAGGTCTCTTCGAGATCTCAAATGGGTCTCCAATGGAATTCAATTTCAGTACAAGCATCAGAAGCTATGAATGGATTTGCAGCAAGACATCAACTGCACCAAAGATCATGAATTTTCAATTTTTTTAAAAATCTTAATGTAATCATGGTTATGGATCAACCACACAAAACTCATGGTTATGGGTTAACCACACAAAACCTATGGTTATGGGTCAACCACACAAAACCCATAGTTATGTATTGTAATCATGGTTGTGGGTCAACCACACAAAACCCACGGTTATGGGTTAACCACACAAAACCCTTCTCTTCAGTGGAAACAAGCTTGTCATTGCCACCATGGTTATGGGTCAACCACACAAAACCCATGGTTTTGAGTCAACCACACAAAACTCTTCTCTTCATTGGAATCAAGCTTGTCATTGCCATCATGGTTATGGGTCACCCTTGCAAAACCCACGGTTATGGGTCAACCTCACAAAACCCACGGTTATGGGTCAACCACACAAAACCCTTCTTTTCATTGGTAGCTAGCACATTGTAATCATGGGTTTCTTTTTAGCATGAAATGATGGGGACCATCATTTTCTAAGGGGGGAGGAATGATCCGAATTTTAGGGGGCATATGGTCTAAATTCGAATGTATAAGCCATAAAAGTATTAAATAGAGAGGCCACCCTCTCTCATCCATGGCATTTAGTAGCACATAGTTTTGGCCCATGGTATAGCCTCAAAACACATTGTAATAATGCTATATAAAGGCCTAACAAGCCTTCTCATGATATCAAGTTACTCATTTGGTTTCTCTCCTATTTTCTATTGTTCATTGTGAGATTATTTAGATCTGAGTGAGTTATTGGTAATTAGTTTTAGAGGTGGGGCTCCTCTTTGAGCCTCACCTCCCATTCACTTCATGTGTTTTTGTCCATGCTCATTCTTATGCAATATTAGGGTTTTCATGTGAATTTTATGACAGATTTGCATGCTTAATCTCCTCCTCTCTCGGCATTCAAGCCTTCCGGGTCTCATCCCCCAAGATCCGGATCATGCTTCCTCAATACTAAAGGAATATTTTAAATACACCGGTTAGATATTCCTTCATGTTGACTCCTCTCGCACTATGCATTTTTACAGAAATTACTAGTTATGTTAACAACATAATTAAGAAAAGTGAGGGACTTGATAGTTCCAAGCATAGTCGGAATACTAGATCATCCTAGATAGTCAAATCCGATTAGTCATATACAGTATACAAAATGTAACAACCCTACTCCCTCAATAAGAGGTTTGTTGGAACCAAAAAGTATCCATTCTCAAGAACAAAAAAGGCAATGTGACACATATTTAAACCGAATTATCCAATCAACAGATTTTAGGAGAGTTTTCTCAGTTTGGCATATTTCCAACTATGCCGATTTTCCATATACTCACAACTCATTTCATCAATAAACCTTAACTCTCTTAGTCTTACTATTCTTAAATAGTACTTCCTTGTAGTCAAATGGATCTACTTGGTGAGTAAAAGAAGATATTTAGCGACTAACATTTACCAATAACAGATCATTCAACTTCAGAAGGAAACATACACTGTGTTTACTATGGACTAATTTATGCCATATAATGTTTTTCACAAGATGAGACATAATTACTTGTATTTTAATGACGGTGTCGGTTACCTGGTGTCGTTTCTTGGGAATGGAATTCTTGGTTGTCTCTTTAATAGTTGGTTCCCTTGCTAGTTCGCCCAACACATCTTGCTTCCTCTGGCTGAGCCCAAATAAGCCCAAGTGTTTGTAACCTGTCGCTCTGATACCATATGTAACATCTCCATGAATATGTTAGTATTATTTTGAGAAAATAAAAATTTTCTTTGCTCCTATAGCCATTAACCAAATCACACTTTAATAACATAAAGTACCTCAATTATTTATAATACACTTTCTTGATACTGGTTATTGTCAAAGAATGAAACATAATGACATAACATACCCATGTGTCGATTCAGTACCTTAAGAGGAACTTTGAGAACTCTTTTCATATTGATCATCTACTCCTTATCATATCGCTTTAGTACTATTTAGTTAAATGATTAGCATTTCACTTTCCTTATCAACTTCATCCACACTAAGTAATGATGCGAACACAAATGTACTGAACATTAATAGAACACATATATAAAATGATCATGAGTAATTATTGGTTATTAAATTCCTCGCTTAATTCATCATGAAATACTTTGACATAATATACATTGAAAGTAATAATGACACAAGCATCTAATTTAAACAAGAACCATAAAATCACACAAGAGATCATCAGAAGCCACATAGATTACAAATGCAGTTCCATTTAATGCCTTCAACCATACGATGTGAATATAAGCAATACCATCATGCAAAATGCATCAAATTCCCAGAGTTTTTACTATAAGATAGAGACTAGGAGCTATAGATTCAAGGGACCATACACTTATAATATCTTCTCCACATGGACAACATAATAACCATTCAATACATTTTAACAATAAATCACATGACAACAATACACCAACCATCATACACCATATATAAACGTGGTTCACCCAAAACTTGGGCTACGTCCACAACACCCGTCGCAATATATTATTTCATCAAAATAATAATTACATCCTGCACTCAGCGGTTGCATTATTTACCTTCCATTACCTGGAAGTCTCTCTCATGGAGAGCATCTTCTAACATTCAAAGTGAGAAGCCTTACCATTATTTCCCATAGTTTATATATGATAATATATGTTCTCAATATACACTAAATATCATCCAACCATAAAGGATTACAATCTTTCCACGCAGAGGCAACCACATTACACTTCCAAGGCTGCTGGCGCTACATCTACTAATGCAAAGAACTAATTTAACTTAACATAATCGTATCCATTTATATAAATCTGACAGTAATGTAAATAATCTGAGATCCATAGAACCGATCGATTTAGACAGCCCATATATAAAAGGAAACTTTGAGATCTCCGTAAGAAATCTAATGCTGATAATACCGCTATACTTATAGAATTCAACCAAGGTTCAATACGTAGAATATAAAGAAATCTCATAAGACTCCCTCAGCGGTAAGTTGTGAAGTAGGGATCTAACACAAAAAGGAAGAATTCAAGTTATAGTTTAAAACAAGATTCCACGGATTCGTGATAGGAAAGAAAACTAGCAGCAAAGATCCTAACATCTTAACAAATAACCTCCTCAGCTTAACACAATCGAGGCTATCTATGGAGATGAAAAATCAGAACTATAACTAAGCACATCAGTCATCAAAAGAAGGAGTATGCAGAATATGTGGACTCCCTCAGCACTTACAAATAAAAACATAGCTACAACAGATCTTCAAGCGAGGGTATGTAGAGTATGAAAACCCCTCAGCATTTACAAATAAAAACATAGCTACACCAGATCTTCAAGCAAGGGTATGCAGAGTATGAAAACCCCTCAGCATTTACAAATAAAAACATAGCTACACCAGATCTTCAAGCGAGGGTATGCAGAGTATGAAACCCCTCAGCATTTACAAATAAAAACATAGCTATAACAGATCTTCAAGCGAGGGTATGCAGAGTATGAAACCCCTCAGCATTTACAAATAAAAACATAGCTACAACAGATCTTCAAGCGAGGGTATGCAGAGTATGAAAACCCCTCAGCATTTACAAATAAAAACATAGCTACACCATATCTTCAAGCGAGGGTATGCAGAGTATGAAAACCCCTCAGCATTTACAAATAAAAACATAGCTACACCAGATCTTCAAGCGAGGGTATGCAGAGTATGAAACCCCTCAGCATTTACAAATAAAAACATAGCTACAACAGATCTTCAAGCGAGGGTATGCAGAGTATGAAAACCCCTCAGCATTTACACAAATGTGTTTCTAAAGCAGATCACTTGCAAGAGTTTGCAGAGATTTTCCCAATCAAAATCCGTGATGGATGTTAGTACGCTGATGAACAGGTGTTTAGACTCAGAGATCACTAAAGAGATCACCAGATCGCATCTCTAGGTTGAAGGGGTTCAGAACAATTACAAAAAAGGGCAACAACCCTTCCGATCACAATTCCATGATGGGTGTTAAAGCAGAGAAGATAGTAACAACAGGTTTTAAATGCAGAGAGCCCAAAAAGAGATGACTAGTAAGATGGGAGAGTAATCATGGTTTTAGTTTGGATTTCAACCGCATTCTCATGAGATCAAAGCTGGTCTTAAATCAACCAATCAATATACTTAAAAACTGTAAATTTATATAATGGTCGATTCTAAATCAACTACGCATTTACAGAGACCTACGTCTTCGATTATTACCAAGGTTCAAACAAACTCTGCTGCACTACAAGGTGGAAGAGAACGCATCCATTTCAAGATTTGAAAGAGCCAGGGTAGATAATGGATTACCTCATTCGTAGAGTTGAGCCTCTAACTCGCTCGATCTTGGATCTACTCCTGTAGACTACACCTCGACGAGCATGTCATACAATCCAGCTTCTGCCGGTATCCTCCATCGCCCAAAAACCGTGAGCATTCTGCCCATCAAACCTCTTTTCCCCCGAAATGTTTCCCAGTACAAATATAAATAAGTAAAAATAATCGAGGTTAATGGGCTCGGCTCTCTCCTTCACTTGAGAGAGGCCGCCCAAGTTTATTCCCCAAAATAAAAGGGATTCGATCCCCTTTCTCCGGTCCCATCTCCACCATCGGTCGAACAACCAAGTAGGAAGATACCCCGTCTTTAAACTTCAAGGTGAGTTTATTAATTGCCAAATATTACACTCCTTTTTCTACAAAGAACAAGTGGCAAATCAATTGATCTTTGAAATCCACACTCTAAACTTAAAAATCGTGTCCCCTCTAAACTAACAATAATCAATTAGTAGACTTGAAAAGGAATCCCGAGATGGAGGTTGCTCCATTCATTTTATAATAACCACAATCTCCATTAAATGTTTTTCTAATCCTCTTCATACATATAAGTATTTCTATTGTTATCTTCTATTAGTGAATCTTTCGTTCTTTAGGAAGGCACCAAGCATATATGTTTGATATATGTAACTCACTCCCCAATAATTAAAATGTATCCTTTCTTTTATGTCTATATGTATAATATATACTTATTGTACCTTTTTCCTCTTTGACATCTTTTAATGTCTAGGACAATTAAGTATTTGTAGAGTATATTTTCACAATTATATTTGAGTAGAGATATCTAAGGTATCTCTCTGCTATGTATATGTGTAAGAGTGTTCCCTTAACTCGAGTCCGAGTCTCTTTTTTGGCTATAAAACTTAACCTCTTTGCGATTTAGATTTTAATCAATAACACCAATTTTTATTAAACATACCATTCACCAAGATATTATTAGTATAGACCCTCATAATACTTCTATGGTCTATATATGTATAGAGGTTTTATTGTCCCTTGCAATAAGTGAATGGCCCAACTTGCCATTGTATACATATTAAGTTAATACTACCCTTAGCTTCTCTCTTAAGTTTGTAGTAGATTATAGGTTATTTTATTTGTCGGCCAAATGACATATCTAAGACCAATCATTTACTTAGGATTAATTATAGCTTCGAATACTAATTAATTTAATCAAGTGAGTTTCCGGTGTTCATCTTCCTTCCGATTCCCATGGCACCAGAATTCCCCGCTACTTAACTCGAGGATCCTTAGTCATTTTCCCTCTCCCCCTAGTGGATTTAGTTGCCGTAGTTTAATTGCGTCACTGTCCTTAGTCTCCTAGGTTTGCAATTACAACTTTGGATATTAACCACATAACTTGCAAGATTTTCACTAGTGGGGCCTTGGCCTTGAGTTCCTCATGAGAAACCATTAATCGATTATATTTACAAAATGAGAGCATAAAGGAGGGATATTACATCGCACAGGTCTTCTCCTCTGCTTTGCTGCTCATCCCGGGGTCTACTCCAATCCCCGATACACTCTTCCATTGTTTGTCGATCTTCCCCGATCCTGCAAACCTACAGTTTTCAGTGCCCTCTGGCCATGCTGCACAACCTCCACCTGTGGTGACATCTAGCATGTCTTCAACCACCTTCTTAACTACTCATAACTTCCTAAGCAACCTAGAATGGCTACCAAGAACTCTACTTGACTTCCTACGCATCTTTCTAACTTCTTGACAATCGTAGGCCCTATCACTGTCTCGACCATACTACCTTTTGTCTCGACCATACTATTTTTTAGGGGAAGAATTTAATTAATTTATACTTGTCAATTAAAGTATAATTATTTATATTACCCTTCATCTTTAGAAGGGTCCAAGAACAAATACCCTTCCGATTGAAATTAAGACCAACCCTTCAAATTTGATCAGTGAGAATTGGTATAAACCCGCTTCATTGCTGTAACACATTGCAAACAAAAAACATGCCGTGTCAGTAACAAGCGAAGAGATTAGAAATAGTTGACTGAATAGTTCCAAATTATATTTCAACTACCATTGGAAGAGTGATTAGCAATTTCTAAATTATTTTTCCAATAAAAAAATAGAGTCAGTAATTTCCTTTGGCACAACAGCAGCAGCAAAATTCCCTTTAAAACAAGCTGCAATCAATTTGAATGCACCCTCCATCTTGATGACTATTAATAACAAGCAACTAGACGTCCCCTGCAGCACATCAGATCTGAAAGAGTTCCATATGTTTATACAGATTGGCACCTATATTTATATTTCGAAAAACGCTAAGCTTTGCGTGACTTCAAAGGCAAGTTTCTGGAATCAGTCTTACAATTCGAGTCAACTCAAATGGTTTGCGCAACTTCGTAGAAATGCCATTGAAAGCACACATTTTTTCATTATGTCATGTAGATGATCGTGACAAATAATTATTTTAGTTGGTCACTTTATAACTTCATGTATAAGTTTACGGAGATTTTTATTTTGAGAGATCTATTTTATTCTTCGTGAATAAGTTTAACAAGACTTATTCGTCGCCGCCTTGGCTAGTAGGGACTAGTTATTATTCTAGGTTAAAGAGGGCGGCGTTGAGGGATATTTTTGTTTTCTTCTGTAGCTTAATAGATCTTAAAACTATTATGGTCGTTTTAATCTATGTATATATATTTTGTCAATGGTTAGTTGTACTATTAAAAATATTTTTTTGTTAAGTTATTAGTTCGAAACGCTCTAAATACAAGTTTAAAAAAATTATACAACTTAATAATTTTTTATAAAAGATTATAATAACCCTTTTTAATAATTATTTTAAAAATTAATTTGATTATTAATTAAAATAATTTATAATTTAATTATCTTTTAATTTTCTATATTTCAAATAATATAATTTTTATTAAATAATTTAAATTAAAAAATTAATTCAATTTATTTATTAAAATAATTAAATTTATTTCATAATAAATTACAAATTATTAATTCTAATCGAAGACCAAACATACTTTTCTATCTTAACAAATTCAAAGAAGAAAATTAATGACTTATTTTGAGAGATCTATTTTCTTCTTCGTAAATAAGTTTAAAAAGACTTATTAGTCGCTGCCTTAGCTAGTGGGGACTAGTTATTATTCTAAGTTAAAAAAGGTGACTTTAAAGGATATTTTTGTTTTATTCTCTAACTTAATAGATCTTAAAACTATTATATTCGTTTTAATTGATTTTTTTAATATTTTTTTTTGTCAATAGTTATTTTACTCATTTGAATTTGTTTTATAAAATTATTTTCAAATAAATAAAAATGATGTCTATTGCAATAAATTTTATTAATATATTCTAATAGTGTTTTATATATTTTCAAATAAATAAAAATGATGTTTAATACAATAAATTTTATTAATATATTTTGATAATGTTTTATACAGCAACTAGACGTCCCCTGCAGCACAGCAGATCTGAAAGAGTTCCATATGTTTATACAGATTGGCACCTATATTTATATTTCGAAAAACGCTAAGCTTTGCGTGACTTCAAAGGCAAGTTTCTGGAATCAGTCTTACAATACGAGTCAACTCAAATGGTTTGCGCAACTTCGTAGAAATGCCATTGAAAGCAAACATTTTTTCATTATGTCATGTAGATGATCGTGACAAATAATTATTTTAGTTGCTCACTTTATAACTTCATGTATAAGTTTACGGAGATTTTTATTTTGAGAGATCTATTTTATTCTTCGTGAATAAGTTTAAGAAGACTTATTCGTCGCCGCCTTGGCTAGTAGGAACTAGTTATTATTCTAGGTTAAAGAGGGTATTTTTGTTTTTTTCTGTAACTTAATATATCTTAAAACTATTACGTTCGTTTTAATTTATTTTTTTAATATATTTTTTTCTTCAACGGGTATTTTACTAATTTGAATTTGTTTTATAAAATTCTTTTCAAATAAATTAAAAATGATGTTTACTACAATAAATTTTATTAATATATTTTAATAGTATTTTATATATTTTAAGGTTTTTCTATTTATATATTTTTTTAAATCTTATCATTATTAAATTAATCAAATAATTTATCTATTAAAATATAAAAAAGGTTATTCTTTTACTTAATTTATGTAATATATTAAATATTAATTAGATTTGAAAATTTTATTTATTATAATTATAAAAATATTTTTTTTTGTTGATTGGTTCGAAACTCTCTAAATACTAGTTTAAAAAAATTATAAATATTTAATAAATTTTTATAAAAGATTATAACAACCTTTTTAATAATGACTTTAAAAATGATTTTGATTATTTATTAAAATATATTTTATAATTTAATTATCTTTACAATTCCATACTTCAAATAGTATACTTTTCATTAAATAATTTAAATTAAAAAATTAATTCAATTTATTTATGAAAATAAATAAATTTATTTCATAACAAATTATAAGTCATTAATCTTAGTTGAAGAACAAATGCATCTCTCTATCTTAACACGTTCAAAGAATAAGATTAATATAGCCAAGATAAGAACAAATTCCCATGGGCTTCATAACGAAACATTACGATGAACAATTCCTAAAACACCATGGGAGGAAATGATCTGTGAGTCCATGAGCATTGAATACGAATCTCACTTATTTTAAGAGTGCCCTCTGTACACCCATATTCGATCACAACTTGCTAATCTTTGCTGCAACTCTAATGTCTATGACCTTCTAACTTGTCAAAATTATGTGAACCTAGGAACGCTTTTTTTCCTTTTTCATCTTTTCCTTCATAGGAATCAAATTTTACAAAAATCCAAGTAATTCATTTATCTTCTCTTAAGGTTTGATAGACCGAAGGGTGGTCGTCGTCGTCGTCATCGTGGTCATCGTTGTCGTCCACCACCACCACCACCACCACCATCATCACCATCACCACCATCATCATCATCATCATCATCATCATCAAATCCATCTTTCATATTTTGCAAGATTGATTATTATCATATAGTTATCCCTATTTTTTAAGAATTTTAATTTTGAATTTCATTTTAAATGTTAAGTTATATTTGTGAAGAATCATCATCATCATCATCATCATCATCATCATCATCATCATCAAAAAATCTATCTTTCATCTTTTGCAAGATTGATTATTATCATATAGTTATCCCTATTTTTTAAGAATTTTAATCATCATCATCATCATCATCATCAAAAAATCTATCTTTCATCTTTTGTAAGATTGATTATTATCATATAGTTATCCCTATTTTTTAAGAATTTTAATTTTGAATTTCATTTTAAATGTTAAGCTATATTTGTGAATTTCTTAATATTAAGTATAATAAGATATATAAATTTAAATATTGGAATAATATTTAACTTGAATGTAGAATAACATAAAATATGTCTAAAAGTTGTAAAATAAAACCTTTAATATATGTCATAGTAATATTATAGTGATACAATGTGAAAAATCATAATTATATGTGATTTTTAATAATTATATAATGATTTTGGGGTTTTTGCAGTTGTGCAGTTTAGAAAACATGATTTTGGGATTTAATAAGGTCATTTTTAGCCACTTTTCAAAGAGGTTTGGGCTGGGATAAATTTATTAATGAAATGTTTTTTGGGGGCACTTTTACAAATATGAATAATGAGGCTTTTTATCCAAGGTTTTGGGAAACCCTTCTTGATTGCTAAATTGAAGAACTTGTAGATGCAAAGTATGAGGTTAAGCTAGATGCAGTTAAGCCCACCAAATTTTAAGTTTTCTACTAATTGGTATATTTGAAATCCTTAGCTCTTAAATTTTCAAGCCACTTGACGCCAAACTTTTTGTCTTCTAAAGAGAAAACTTATACATTTGTAGAAAGGATTTGAATGTTGTCATGAGGGGATTTGCAAATTTTTTAAGAGAGGAATCCCAATCCCTCAAGGGAATCATATTGTTTTCTTTCGTTTTATGACTTAGAATTTTCCTCGAGAATTTCTTAGGATCTAGCTTCAAGAGGTGCAAAGGCTTATCTTGCTTTCTATTTAAATATAGTATATTTTATCCTTTTAATTAGGGCTTTGTATTTATATATCTTGTTGGATTTTAAGGACTCATTAGAAGCATTCCTAATGGATTTTATAACATGCTTTCACTATTTATCATACGAAGGGTTGGTTGTTCTATTTTTCTTTTCACAAGACAATGAGATAGAGAACTTGCTAATGGAAGGAGAGACCATTGTGAAAAACTATGATAGAGGTCTACAATATTGTCCTTATGTAATAGTATATTTAAATAATTATTTAAATCACTTACAAATATATTATTATTATTTTTATCAAAGAACACATTTTTTTAGTTATTATAGTTCTATGCTATGGAGCTAATGTGCTCATGATCATGGTCATTTAAGATATCCAAATTTAATATTTTGTTGAATATATGGATAATAGATATCACATAATATACAACACTACTACCAATTCCATGGATACAAGTCATGTGGTTGCTCATTTCATAAGACCATTGAAAATTATTAAATATTGAGAACTGCAAATCCTAACTGGCTCAATACCAAACAAATTCTCAACCATGTATTTAGAGTTGTGAAATATGCCACTCTCCAAATTAGTGATAATATTAAAATTATTATTACATTTAAATTTAATGATAGTTTGCAATGCCATAAAGAGCTAGATGATAAGAGAAAAATAAGATATTATAAACAAGTGATCAACCCTATTCTAAAAGATCAAAAGTATCTCTCTATTTTAAATAATGTAAAAAAAAATCAACATTGCTAAAATAAAAAAAACTCTCCATAATGAAATAGGGCATTGGACAATTCCTTACACGTCATCGGATGAACGAATTTATCATCTTTGTGACATTAAGAGGGTTGAAAATGAAAATCACTTTCCCATAGATTATCGTACATATACCCAAATTAGAGTTTATTTTCAAAATATTTGCTACAATTTAATGACCTTCCTAACCTTTTAACTCGTCACAACTATGGTGATTTATAAATTTATTCTTAGAGCTTTTCAAGCAGATAAAAAAACTTGTAAACAAAACCAAGTGATTCCTTACCTTTTTTTAAGGTCCCATATACCAAAGTTGGTCTCAATGGAGGTTAATAACTATTGATTATTTTAATAATGACTAAAATCTCTTTTATTTTATCAAGATTTTTTTTAATTATATAAAATAGTGTCAAACCCCATTAATAAAAGTTAAATACCGTTATGAAATAGATGCATAGTAAATTTTACATCCAATATTTACAATATTATAAATTTGTACCCATATATTCGATTAATTCTAAAGAGATTGTAACATCTTTACCTATATATGCTAGCCCAATATAATATTTTACCAAATTAAAATTGTAGTAATAATAATAATGTTTGAATCTTGTACTTTCTTCTAATTTATCTTTATGTGTAGTTGTAGTTATAGCTATATGTTACAAATGAAAATTAAAAATTAAAAAACTATTTAAAACATACATCATTGAAATCCATCTGAGGTGCAAACATGATAGATTTGGAGTTAAGATGGATCTATGTTGGTGATCAAACCATATTACATGAAATTATAAAAGATGAATGACAATATGATTATAAAAAACATATAAATTGCAGAGAGGTAACGATAGAAAAATTATGTAATGTCCATATCAAGTAATTAATTAGACATAACCAAACTTGCACTAATTGATATCAATTAAAAAGTTATATAATACCTGGGAGGGATGCCATTTTTGGTACACCCTCCCCTCCTCCACCTAGTTGGGCCACATGGTGGGCATGTGAGCTACCTAAAAGGGAAACACTTGAACATACCATGGGTGTTACACTGATCCAGGTGGATATCGGTGGCCACCCACCTTTCCAACTGGCTCAAAACAGTTTTCTGGCACTTTTTGTAATTTACTATTTTTAGCAGTATTTTCGGGTCCTGAATTTCCAAAGCCATTTTGAGGACCTAGATGACGTTTTTTTGGGCATGTTGCGATCTCAGAATCTCATCATCAAGTTTTTTATTGTATTACTCGGATAGATCTTTCCAATGAGCTATCGTGCGCCCCAAACAGAGATTATATGCAAAAGTTACGACCCCGGGAAGTTGATGTACTAACTTACCAAAAAAGAGCCCACGTGGCTTTTGGTGCTTCATCTCCTAGGGTTAGGTTTTTGGATGTCTAGGGTTTTTGACATTCCTGTTTATCGTAAAGGGCCTTGAGAGCCTCATTGTAATCATCTTCTTACGAATGAGCGTAGCCATCACATCTCTTCTCAGAGATAATCCACCACCATTCCAGCAAGCTTGTTTTCCGCTGCATTTAACAGTTTTAGCTTATTCCCTAATTGAATAGAAAACCAGTTTTACTGTATCACTATTATTTTTTGAAGCATCTGATAATAATTTGTATTCATTTTATTCTGCTCATAAAATCCGAATCAGTGGTATCAGAGCGGTTTGCTCCTTGTCATCTTAATGCATGTCCCCAACAAGGTCAAGGTACAAAGAATTGGGTCTCAAGCTTGTTTCTCTTGAGGTGAAAATCTCTTGCATGCCCAAGTGACCTCTCATGGAAGGAGAAAAGAAAGATGAAGGGACAGGAGATCCTTTCAAAATGTTGCTTGAGGAATCCCTCACACAACAAAGGAATGAGATGATGAATAGTTTCGCACAAATCCTTCAGCGGCTACCAACAAGCGACGCATCTTCCTCAAGCGAAGGCGCCGCCCCCTTCAAGGTACAAATCAACTTCGATATTCCTATATTTGAAGGTCAGATAGAGACAGATGTTGTAGATAAGTGGTTGAATCTACTAGAAGGGTATTTTTCTGTCGATAACTTTTCGAATAGAGAAAATATTACTTTTGCGCTCCTCAAAGCTGTTCCCCATGTGAAAGATTGGTGGGAAACTTTTTGTGAGTAAAAGGACACAGAGGAACCCTCATTATTTTCAGTCACGCCCAGATGGGAATCGTTCAGGGATGCTATTAAGGAACAATACTACCCTGTTGGAAGTTATGATGAATTGTATACCAAATGGACCACACTGCGACCAGAAAGAGACCAAGCAGTGCTAGAGCTCACAAATATCTTCCATACCTTACGCACCAAGCTGGGTATCAAAAATTCAGAGCGATATCTGGTGCTCAAGTATCGTGGTGGTCTGCATAGATACATCCAGACCGAAATGGAATTTCTGGACATCTCTTCCTTGGGCGCGGCCTACCGATACAATGTCAAAATCGAGCAGAAGCTGAAACAAAAGACGCGGCAATTTGGGCCTGGGAACCCCTCACAGAAAAAGACAGGAAAGGGCGGCCCCAACCCACAGAATAAAGGATAGAGCAAAGATGGACAGTATCAGAACAACCAATCCAAGCCACAAGCAAAGAAGGACACCAGAAAGACAAAGAAAGTCACCGGGAAGTGGTGCAACTTCCATAAGAGCCCTTGGCATAACACTGCTGACTGCCGCTCAAAACAGTGGCTATTGGCTGAAGTGAAAGTGTATGAATCAGATGCAGGTTCTGACTCTAAGTCCGAACTAGAAAGGGGAAGACAGGTCATTCATGTGGAACCCAGTGCCACCATTGCTACCACCAAGCCCCATCCTAATGAACCAGATAAGCCAAAAGAAGGAGAATGCCTCTTCCATTCATAGATGTGGGTAAAAGGAACCCCGCTTCACTTCATCGTTGATAGTGGTAGCTAGAAGAACCTCATCTCAACAGAGGTCATCAAGCACCTGGCCGCACCCACAATCCTACACCATTTGATGGGTCCGCAAAGGAAGCGATCTCCATGTCAGCCAACAGTGCCGACTGTCGTACAAAATCACGCCCTTCAAGGATGAGCAATTGTGTGATGTTGCTCCTCTCAAAATTTTAGATGTTCTTTTGGGACAACCTTATTTATGGAAATGTCATGCTGTATATGAGTCTAGGCCTTGTAGTGTTAATATTTCTTTGAGAAGGAAATTGTATAGGATACCCGAGGCAGTCCCTCCTAGTGCTATTTCCTTGATCTCTGCTAAACAGTGTAGGAAGGTCATCTCTCAAACTGAGAAATATTTCTTCTTTGTGATTCGCTCTTAGAGTGAGAGAAATATTGCAACCACATCCAGGGCCTCCGCGATCGATCTCTCCACACAATAGAAGCAAGTGAATAAGGTGGTGGAAGAATACTCATATATCTTCTCCTCTCCTACCAGGGTACCTCTGCACTACCAGGTCAAGCATCCCATTGATCTGACCCCAGGCACACCGCTACCCAATGGGCCAGTCTATCGTTGCTCTCTGTTGGAAAATGAGGAGATCAAGAGGTAGATCCAAGAATTTCTCCTCAAGGGGCACATCTGTCCGATCTCATCACCTTGTGGGAGCCCAATCGTGCTGGTGCAGAAGAAAGATGGGACCTAGTGACTCTGCATTGATTATCGAGCCGTAAATAAAATCACAGTCCGCAACCGGTACTCGATTCCCTGAATCGATGACCTCCTTGATCAGCTCACGGGGGCCAAATACTTCAGTAAGAATTATCTGAAGTCTGGTTACCACCAGGTCCTAGTAGAACAGACAAATATATGGAAGACTGCCTTCAAGTCAAAAGAAGGTCTTTTTCAATGGCTAGTCATGCCCTTTGGTTTGAAAAATTCTCCAGCAACTTTTATGAGGATGATGGACGATATCCTATGACCTTTCACCAATACTTTTGTAGTGGTGTATGTGGATGACATCCTCATCTACAACAAGACTTGGGCGGAACACTTGTAGCATATTCAGTAGGTTCTGCACACCCTGCGGTAGCACAAACTCTATGCAAACTTGGAAAAATGCTCCTTAGGCATGGATAGGGTCCATTACTTAGGCTACATTGTTGATCGACATGGTGTGCACATGGATCCAGCCAAGATCTAGGTCATCTGTGACTGGCCAGCCCCAATCACAATCACTGAACTTCGTAGCTTCTTGGGCCTCGCCAATTTCTATTGTCAGTTCGTGCTGGGATTCTCTCATATCGTATGGGCCCTCTGCCAAGTAACCAGGGGTGGCGATAAGGAAAAATTTGTGTGGGGCCTGTCCCAACAAAAATCCTTCGATGACTTGAAGAAGCATTTGTGCTCATCGCCGGGTACTCTCATTACCGAACCTGCAACATCCCTTTGAGATCGAGATAGATGCTTTAGAATATGCTGTGGGCGCTATTCTCATTCAACACGGCCACCCCGTGTCATATCATAGTGAGACACTATCATATGTTGTCTGTAAGTACCCTACTTACGACAAATAAATGTACTCCATTGTGCAAGCCTGCCGCAAGTGGAGACATTACATTCTTGGGAAGGAGACAATCATCCACACTGATCACAAGCCACTACAGTTCATGCAAATCCAAGGAAAGTTGCAGAATGACCACCATTAGAAGTGGTCAACATACTTATAGCAGTTCCACCTCAACATCAAATATAAAATAGGGAGTACCAACCGAGTTGTTGAATTCCTCAGTCGACCTCCATTCCTGGCACTCACCATGGTGCTAGACTCTTGCGGCCACAAGACCTATGGATGGCCCCACCTCTATGCGACAGAACCTGAATTCTCCACCACCTACCAAATGTTGGGCACCAACTCAGTGGTCGCTAGTTTCCATCTTCAGGATGGGTTGTTGTGTCATTTGGGCCATCTCTGCATTCCATCAAGTGAGCGTGTGAAGCTGATTTTGGAAGCTCACTACAGTCAGGTGGCAGGACACTTTGCCCTCGAAAAGATAGTGGCAGTGCTGCAGAAACATTTCTACTGGCCAAAACTTCGACAAGATGTCAACAAGTATATCAGGTCTTGCACTGCTTGCTCTATTTCCAAACCAACCACTAAGAAATAGGGCTTGTACACCCCTCTGCTTACTCTTGACAGGTTATGGGAATCCATCTCAATGGACTACATGTTAGGCCTCCCATCCACTAAGAGGGGAAACAGCTTTGTTTTTGTGGTTGTTGATCGCTTTTCCAAGATGGCAATTCTAGCCGCCTGCAAGAAGAACATCACAGAAGAAGCCACTGCCAAGCTCTTCTTTGAACGAGTATGGGTACATTTTGGGATCCCACAGACCATTATCTTAGACTGTGACAATCGGTTCCTTAGCTCATTTTGTTCGAGCCTCTGGTCATTGCTGGATACCAAGCTCACCAAATCCACTGCCTTCCACCCCCAGACAGATAGCCAAAACGAGGTCATCAACCAGATGGTCATACATATCCTGCGCATGTACAATTCAACACACCCCCACACATGGGATGAGAGTCTTCCCTATGTCCATCATAGCTAAAACCAAGCCCTACATAGCTCAACTGGCCACAGCCCCTTTCAGGTGGGGTTGGGATTCCAACCATTGGGCCCCATGGATGTTGCACTTCCCCTGGCGACCACCTCGGCCGACTCATCCCTCGAAGTTGATAAAGCCACCCAGTTCATTGAATGGATCCAGCATATCCACCAACAGGTTTAGTATATTCTACAGAAGTCTAATGCTAAGTACAAGCAGCGCCATGATCAACATCCGGTGCCACATAAGTTTCAGGTGGATGACAAAGTTTCGTTGCATTTGCAGAAAGAACACCTTACAGGGCCCCACCGGAAGCTTTTGTCACTCTGTTATGGGCCATACACCATCACCAAGGTAGTGGGTGACAATGCTTTTGAGCTCAACTTTCCCCCCTTCCTTGGTCTACATCTAGTCTTCAACGTGGCTCTCCTTCGGCCATATTTCCCACCATTATTAAACACCTCAGAGATAGCAGAGCAGTTGACACCAACAGAGCTCAACCCTGACTGCCTACAACAAGCTTCCAGTGATCATATTGCAGACACACAGATCAAGGGAACTCAACATCAAAGGATCCATCTTTATCGAGTTGTCAAAGTAGGGTAGCTCCTGCACCAAGGAAAGTGGCTCACTCAGGGCAAAATTCAGCAGAAATTTCCTCATCTGATGGGGGATCTCAACGCAATGGAGACCATTGCTTCCTAAGGAGGGAGGATTGATCTAGGTGGATATTGGAAACCTACCTTTCCAACTGGCTCAAAACCGTTTTCTAGCACTTTTTGCAATTTACTATTTTTAGCAGTTTTTCCAGGTCCTAAACTTTTGAAGCCGTTTTGAGTCCCTAAACGACATTTTTTTTGGGCATGTTGTAGTCAAACGATGGAATTTGACTTGAATGTTGTATTCCTCGTATATATATTTCCAACAAGCTATCATGCGCCCCAAACGAAGATCATATGCAAACATTACGACCCCTAGAAATTGATGTACTAACTCACCCAAACGGGGCCCACATGGCTTTTGGTGCTTCATCTCCTAAGGTTAGGTTTTCTGGATGTCTAGGGTTTTTGACATTCCTGATTATCATAGATTCACTTGAGATCCTCATTGTAATCATCTTCTTGCGAATGAGCATAGCCGTCATATCTCTTCTTAGAGATAAGCCGCCACCATTCCCGCAAGCTTGTTTTCTGCTGCATTTTATAGTTTTAGCTTATTCCCTTATTGAATTGAAAACCAGTTTTACTATTGGAATATTCTCCCCGTCATTTTTTAGTTTTGCATGCATGCATCCAGTCATAAACATGGTAGACCTCCCAGCTCCTAGAGCTTGGTTCTAGCTCTCCACAGCCTGTCTATAGCCCCCAAGGGGCCTCCCACCTACCAAGTGTGCCCTTCTCCAGTCTTCTGCATGGAAAGTGCGCCTTTCTCACCTGCCACTGCCAGTTAGGCACCTTTGCTCACCTACCAGTCAGTTATCACTTAATTAGCTCACCTATCAGTGGTTATCTTTTAGTTCATCCACTGATTGCTCATCCTACCTACCTACAACTCCTAGTTATCTAGTTCTGGAGTTCTACTGACCCTCCACAGTCAGTTAGGTGCCTTTGCTATCATGTCCCCGATTTTGGGCTAATTCACTAACCATGGGTAAAAGGGGACATTATTTTCCTAGGAAGATAAATGATAATTTAATCCTATAACTATAAAATAAATTTTAGCCTAAGTTCTGTTGGAGGAATTAATTTTATTAATTTAAATTAATTCCTTTACTTAATATTCCTAAAAGAATTGGGCAAGTGGGCCAACAGAGTGCCCTCATGGAGATAAGGTTTCCAATTTGGATCTAGAGACAAGAAAATAGAAATATGGCTAAATCAATTTGTGGATTTAGGAAAAGAACAAAAGAAGGAAAGGTGTAAGAGTTTCTAAAAGCAAGAAAATGGAAACAACCAAAAAAAGCAAAAGGAGGGCGCAGTTTCCAAAAAGGAGTCCAGTTTACAAATCAAGCAACTTTTACAAAGCAGGAAACATATGGAGACAAAGGGTGACACAGTTTCTAAAGGAGAAAAGCTTGTAAGGAAAAATAAAGAAAAGTATGTCAACTCATGGGTGACCTATTCTCACAGGTCACCAAGCTCTTCAACTTGCTTAGCAGGTCATCATGAAGTTTATAAAAGAAACCAACTAACTCCATTTGAGAATTTTTGGTCATTGTGAGTTTATGAGTGAAGCATTTTAGCTTCTCAAGGTTTGGTGATGTGCCCAAGCTAATCAATTGGTGATGTGCCCCATTCTTCTATTCTACTTCTCTTCTCTAATATTCTATCAGGATTTTCAGCCATGGAGATCTGATATGCAGGTCCATTTACTCCAATACTAAGAAGAACCCAAGCTTACAAGGATTTATCATCATACAGGGTACATTCGGAGGAGACAACATTGAAGGGCCGAAATGGAGGTTTCAGGTTCAACACTTCTAATCATTTCTAGGTTGTGAGACCTATTCCATTGCATCTAGAGGGCCGTTTTCAGTTGGAAACACCTATTGTCTCATCGAAAAAGGTGTCCGGATGACCAAGATACACCCATTTTCATGGAAGCCAAGGTTTCATGTGTTAAGGAGCGCACGTGTGAAGTTCCAGTTCAGTGAATGCTCCCATGACAGCTTAGGAAGCTCGATGCACAGCCCATACTCTATTTCATACCTGTAGAATATCATATCACACTTTTAGAATAGAGATTTGGTCAATACTTCTCTCCTTTCAGTTATTCTATGGCCCTATGAGGGGGTTTCTAGTCTACAAGACAATGTACTGATGAGGAGCTAATTAAATGAGTGCCATATTGGTTCAGTGAGTTATATTTCAACCTGCTGTTGTTGAATACAATATATCAGAACATTATCATGCTTGAGAACAAAATATTTTAGTTATAAAAGTCATTTAGTAACTGAGATTGAGAGACTAGCTCATTGAGCACCATTTGTGACTAGTTTTACTGAAATGACTGCCAAATTCATTCTAAGTGTCAGTTTTGCATTTCATAAATTGTAGGAGCTTAATAATTCATTATATTTTCCATATAAGTCCTTACTTTAATAATTTAGAATCATTTAAATTGCTTTTGTAAATATTGGAAGGTAACTAGATCAGTAATCCAATATTGTCTTAAGACTCTCAAATCACTCTTACTATTTCCAAATATTTTTGAATGCTTCCCAGTGAATCCATTGAACTTATTTTTCTATCATAACTCAGCCTTGGAGCCTTAGTAACCCACCCAGTCTAGTAAGCATATGCTGGTGTGCCTAGAAATCTTTGCTGTAGGCTTCAGCGGTAGCTGTTGTCCGAAACATAAATGGCCCCAGTGCTTTGTGCTTAGTACTCTCTCTCTGATCTGATTTTTTGATGCTTCACACATCTTATACAAATTCTAGAATTGAATGTTCATCCCACTAACCTCATACCTTGCCTTAGTCCCCATCACTTACTTCCCGCTCTGTTCGAAAGAAAATTGTATAAATTTCAATCAGTGAATTTATTAAACTTTCCGAATTTGAGTTAATATCTAGGTTGGATCTTGGCTAGGATATTACAGTGGTATCAAATCACTTTCCTTGGCTCAGCCTGTGGAAAGTAAATCTCAGTGGAAAAGTAGCTCAACACTATTTTCAAATTGTAGTTGTGGAATCAGTTCCATGTCATGGAAGATTTAGACTTTGAGTTGTATGAGGAGGAAGATTACTTTTATGAAGAGTATGATAATTATGATGAGTAGTATGAAGAATACTGCAGACAGTATGAGGAGGATAATTCTCAAGAAGTACCTTCCACAAGCATATCCCATGAGATCATGATTGGAAGAAGAGACTATGGTTATTTTGGTAGCCATTTTCCGGAAAAAGTTGCAAGTTCCACCGTCAAAGGGAAACCATCTATGGAAGAGTTAATAAAAGACATGGAAGATTTATTGGATTCATGTGACTTCATAAGAAGTTTTGGATCCTCTTCAAGAAGATCCTCCAAGAATCTTCATCCGAAGACAACCAGGAAGAAGCAAGACCCAAAAACCAATCATGAGATTGTTGACAGAATGGAAGAAGGATCCATAGTGGGGGATCAAACTTCAGAAGAGCATGAAGGAGGAATAAGTCAACATGATTGTGGCAGCCATGAAGTTGAAGAAGCAATGAACCAATTAGAAGAGGATGGCAAAGAATAAGAGGCACCCAAATACCAAGCAAAAAGTGACAAAGTTATGGACAATTTGGAAAGAGATTCCACTTCAAGACATTCAGATTTCTTTGTTTGTGATTTCAAGATCATTGCAAAGGAGAGTGATTTGGTTAAGGGTGGTGAGATATCTTTTGGATCAGATCCAAAAGAAGAACATCAATCAAATCTAAAATCATCATTGGAACTTTAGGTTGAGGTGGAAGACAAGCCCAAGTCAGTTGGGTGTAAACCAAGGAATTTGGGAAAGAAGCATGCTGCCATAAAAACACCACATGAGGAGGAAATTTGGGCACAAAGGTATGGCTGAAATTCTGATTTTTGCATGCCTTTGTTGCAGCCCAAGATGCCAGCCAGTTCCAGTGAGAATGATGGATTAGAAGATCCTTCTAGTGTCAGAATTCAGAATTGGGAGAAGGCTGAATTGCAAGAAGCAGAAGAGGAGGTTCACCAGCTAGAACTTCTTGCCCTGATTGGACCATTGAAAATGAGTGAAGGAAAAATCAAGGAGGCACTGAAAAATCTCCATGAACTTAATGCTTTGATCTCTCACTATTGTTGGAGAACTGCATCAATGGAGGATCAACCCTTTGTTGAATATTTTGTGCACATGTGGGAAGCAGTAGGAAGCCTAAGAGGAAATTTCTCTCAGCTGCCTTCTGATAGAGCTCACTTGCTGGAGCTTGTGAATATGTAATATAATGCTGCAATAAGGAATGTTGAGGATATCAGCAAGCTCACTCATATGTTGGAAACCACCCAAGATTCTCTAATTGGTACTCATGGTGCTTGTTAAGAATCTGAGAATCAGATTGAGCAGTTTAATGAGAAGTTGTGAGAATCACTTTTTACCTCCCAGCTTTCACAAAGTCACAATAACATGGATGAATTATTTCATGTTCCAAGGGAGGAACTTCATAAATTGGTGGATCATGAGCAACACTCTATTCGATATGTGCTTGAAGAATGTACAGAAAAAATGGATGAAAAACAAGCATATGATTTTTTCCAGAATGAACATGAGAGGTTCATTGAAGAATGTCCCTCTTCCAAGGAAGAGGCATATGAGTTCACCATAGATGGGTCAGCCATCAATGAAGAGGATACATCCACAACTTCAGTGGATGAAATGTTCAGAAGCATGGCTCACCATCCTTCATTCCCCACTTCACATTCAACCATAAATATTGGGAATGAAAAATGGGTAAAAGGATTCTTCCTATTTGTGTCACATGATGAGTAGGAGGATCCAAAAAGTGAGGCCGATGGCATGTTTCTTAACCCATAGCAGTTGAGGAAGCCCATGCATGTGTGTGCAGCCACATTTGACAAGAAGGCATCAGATCTACACTTAACTTCAATGTGTGGGTCAATTGATGGAGTTTTGTACCCTTGGATCAATGGCAGAGAGTTGAGCCATTGGATGAAGAGGGGGGGACCTGTTGAGTTCCATAGATACCATGATACCTTTTTATTTGAGGGAAACATGAACATGGTTGATTTTTATACAACTTACTCTCTTTTGGATCATTCTTCCATGAGAGACATGGAGGAGTGTTTAGAACAATTTGATGAGAACCAACCAGCTGATCTTTTCCCGAGGGAACCTGAGTTGTTGCTTGAAGAGAGTCACTATTCCATGGAGAAGAGGGATGAGATGACCCCATTTGTACCAGCCAATAATGAACAAGTTGAGGCCATAATTTTGGTTACTAAAATTTGCAGACATACAAAGAAGGTTCACAGTTCTTTCCCACATGATCTAGATTCAGCCACATCAATGAGGAATGAACATTGGGTGAAGAATTTTTTTCTGGTTGATGCCACATGTACAATAGGAGGATCATGTTCTATCCCTATGGGAGATAGATCCTATTGTAGAAGAGATGGCTGATTATAACTCATATAAATCAACAAGAAATATTTCTTATTCATTCACTGAAGGGATGGATAGAGGCATCACTGAAAAGAAGAATCTGGAAGGTAAAAGTTTCTTGTCTTTCTACAAGGAAATTGTTTTTAATGTAGCTAATTTTTCTATGATTTGCAAGCAGCAGTAGAGACATATTTTGCAGCCATTAGATACCTCTAGTACACATTCACACAAGGCAGTACACATTCACACAAGGATCAAGTGTACAAAATCATAATAAAAAATTTCATGAGTAGGAGAAATGGAGAGATTCCGACTTGGTATTGGGATCCTGGCATCCTTTAGAATGTGTTGGGCCTGGCTCAACAGGGCCATTTTTTATAGCATTTTTTAGGGTAGATGGAGCTGAGCTGAGCGTAGCTAAAAAAAGAAGTAAATTTTGGCTAAGTATTGGGGGTACTACAAAGATGTGCACAATACCGAGTTTTGAAGGATGCTGCGAAGATCAGCGCTGAACAGGTTCAGTGTTGCGAAGGTAGTAGGCCACATGGAGCCAGTAAAGTTTTGTACTAGACAGAGGATGAACGGATAGAGTGGATAGACCGGTGATGGTATACTTTTGGTAAGACTTCTAGAAAGATGCCGAGTTGAGGGCATAAGTAGATCAGGAAGGAGACTGACTGTAGGAGTCCATTAAGCAGAGGACAGGTCGGGAAAGTGATAGTTCGGTGTACAGCAGAGTACGTGACCGCTAAGGGGAAAACGATGGATGGACAATGACTGGAGTTGAGCCAATTGTACGCAGCCGTTAGAGGATAGATGGCCTATAGGGAAAGCGACTGGGAGCTGAGCTAGTCGCACGAGTCCATTAGTGGAAGGACAGCTCGAAGTGGATGACCTGTTGGTGTGCGCACAACAGGAAAGCTGAAAGCGATGGATATAAGGCATGGAGGACTGCCACGATAGTAGAATCGCTACCAGAAGACGGCATGATGGTTTAGAGGGACCGTAGTGGTTTGGAAACCCTAAGGGTTTCAGTCTTTAATGTTGTAAAGAGACAACCTTCGGGCGTGATCTATATTAAGAAGACAATTTTGTATAGGAAGGGTTGGTTAAGGGTTGGTTAGGAGTCGTTGGGATTTTGGTTAGTTGCTCAAGAAAAGGAAGACTGGTCATTGTGACCATATTGTATTGTAATATCTTTTGAGTCAAGAAAAAATTGTAAAGGCTTTGCAGCTGAGTGCACAAAGACCTATCTGAGCAAGAAGAGAGCTGCACCTGAGTGCACAGCTAAGAACTGTGAACCCTTCCTTAAAAGAAATATCAAACATAGTTCTTGTGGACGTAGCTTTCCATCCGGGGAAGTGAACCACGTTAAATAGTGTGTTGAGTGACTTAATGTTTATATGTGTGTTATATCTATCTGTTTCTGTAGTTGGATATCTGAATATTGGCTTGCAGTCTGTTATGAGAAGGCTTTTATCTACATTCACCATCAAGAGAGTATGGAATGATATGTTAGGTCTACATTAACGGATGTATGGTTAGTATTATCTTTGCTTCTAAGGACAATGAATCTATCATTTGCTTGAGCATGGGGAAAGTTGATTACGTGTTTAAATGGATGCAGTCGATGAATGTCTAACAGTTATTTTGGACCTGAGGGTTATGCCTAAAATAGTAACATTCTAAGTGTGTGTTATGGGCATTAAGTAGTAAGTTAGTTAAGCATATGACTGAGTGGGTAAGTAGTATTCAACTCACTTTCTTAATCATGTTGCACTTAGCCCAAGTATAGGAATTCAAGTGGCAGTGTTCGCAGTAAGCCCCCCAGTAAGGAAGACGGTAGTGGTGCGGACCGCAGTGTTGGCCAATGCTGCATAGTCCGACCTTCGCAGCACGCATCTGGTGCACTGCCGCGAGCTTCATCATAGACATCAACTCATCACTCACTGTGGACATCTGAGTCCACAGTGCCCCATTAGAAACACCTCGGGTGAGACCTCAGCCTGCTCGCAGGCTGTTGCCAAAAGGGTTGGTGCGAAGGGGTTTTGTTGGTTTAAGGTAACCGCACAGAACCTAGGTCTTCATAAAACCTCTGGTCAGCATTGTATAGCCAACAAATGGATTCATTTCCGTGCTAGAATCCGTGATGAGTTCCAGTCATGATGAGTGACAAAGAGTCTGAGTTCCTGGAAAGTTCATTGAAGTGGCATCCTGAAGAGACAAAAATCTAGGCTTGGTGGGATAAGACCATAAGAGACTTTAAAAGACAAGAGAACAGACATCCGTGTCTAAGCGACACACAGTGGTCGGATAGATATCTATTGGACGACATTCATGATATTTATAGGCTACATTTTTGAACAAGCTGCACGCGTGGATCTCGCGGCTCGCAGAAAAGAAAATGTGTTTTCAAGGAGGCGTTCCTACAGAGTGGAATCCTGAGCTCATATCACAACTCAAAGCAATAGATAGTGCATTGATGCGCGCAGTGGAATTTTGGGTCGATCATATACTAGCAGGATTTGTCACAGAGTTTGCTGTGGATACGCTCAAATCCTACAGCCAAGCAGAGGCACACTTTTTCAGAGGTTTCCAAGGTAAATTCCTGAACAATCTCAGTCTATACATTAAGATGCTGTTAGCTGAGAAAGGCATTTTAAGAATGCAGTAATCTTTTCAAGTTGTCATGGTAAATAGCATTTATAGTGATTCCGATGAAGATACTCACAACTTAAGAAGTGGGAAAAGATACAAGTTCAATAAGAATCCTAGAGGTTCTAGACTCCACATAGATACTGAGATTCCTTCTGACATTGAAAACGAAGCTGCACCCCCATTTACCCCTCAGAATCCCCCACTTACAGAGCCAACCCCGTCGAATACACAGCCTAGTGCGTCTACCCCTATACGCCCATTTGTTTTCACTGCGCAAAGTCCCTTATGACACCATAGCACCCCTCAGGGCACACCTCAAGGTGCCCCCTCAAGTGCTACACCTCCCCCTAGAGCCATGGCCCGTATGGATATGAAGCTGCCTATATTCAAAGGGATGGGTCTAGAAGATACTGATCAGCACTGGTTCCTTTGTGAAACTGTCTGTAGGGTCAGACAGATCCGAGATGATGATGAGAAGAAATCCCAGCTTATTACCACATTCAGAGATAGAGCATTGCACTCGTTCATGAAGTATTCTACAACGCAGCCCAGAACCCTGGCAGAGATTAAAGCTACGCTGATAGAAAAGTTCAAGAAACCAAAGTCTGAATCTTAGTGTATAATTGAGCTAAAGGAAATCAAGCAGAGACCGACTGAATCGGTCTGGGAGTTTGA
Organism: Larix kaempferi; assembly: GCA_027924585.1. NCBI lineage: Eukaryota > Viridiplantae > Streptophyta > Pinopsida > Pinales > Pinaceae > Larix > Larix kaempferi. The sequence continues at coordinate 1,944,383 of BSBM01000282.1, forward strand.
TCAGAAGTTCAAGACCCTATTATACCAAGTAAGGTTTGTTATAGCTCTGAATCGGCACAAGGAATGGTTCATTGCTGTGTTGTTACCCCACATTAGATTACCATTGATGCAACAGAAGGTTACGTCATAGGCAGAGGCCTTAGAGATCACAATGAAGTTGGAGGCTTCACCGATCAGTGAGTCTAGTTCTGGGATGACGTAGATTCAAAACCAGCTTACCACCTTGACACTCGAGCTGCAGAGCATGAAGAATGGAAAAGAGCAGCGATATGAACCTCATCATGAGATCTGGTGCACAAGTTGCAAAGGAGAAGGCCATGACTGCGAACATTGTCCCCTATACCGCGACTACCTCGGCAGTGGTGCACCTAACCCCATCAATCAGAACTAGGCATCCTGGTGTGAGATCTGCAGAACTACCAGTCATAGACCTGAAGATTGTTACCTAATACAGAAATATGTGAAGATGCCTAAGAATCTATATTGTAATTTCTATAAATCATTAGAACATGATGAATCCAACTGCCTCGCCTATGAACTAATGAATGAAAGAAAGCGTGACATGGATTCAATGAGAGGTGCTGGCTTGTACAGAGTGCAAGAAAATAACCAGCCGAAGCAAGAAAACATGCATTATGATCAATCTTCCTACAGAGGCCATGGTGGTGGATACCGCAGTAGAGGAAGAAATACCAGCCCAACGCAAGGAAGAGGCCGTGGCAGGGTCATCTGCTATAACTGTGGCTAGCCAGGTCATGTATCGAGAGTCTGTGTAAACCCCTGCACCAACTGTAATTATTGTAAATCATTTGAGCACATGATAGAAGATTTCCCGGTGCTAGAGGTAGAGATGTAGAAAAGAAGAAGGACAGACGCACTAGCCCCGAACATCCAGTGGATCGCAGCAGAGAACAGACTTGCAGATCCTAGCATTAAAGTAGTCACACGCAGTTGCGTGGAGACAGGTCATGAAGGGGAGCAGAGGCTTCTACTTCAGGAGAGGCTCATGTGAAGTAGGGCCCTCTTGAAACAATATGGGTAAGAAAAGCCCCAGGAAAGACACCTACTCTAGATATGAAGAAGAAAAAAGAAGCTTTTGTTGACGCATGGGATACTTTCCGAGAACCAGCACCTAAATATCCAAGGATCCCGCTCCGTAGCGAAGTACCATGTCTTGAAGACACACCTGCTGAGTATGACAAGACAAGACACACAACAGACATTAGCACCTCTGTTGCACAGTTCCTAAGAAGTTGCATGAAGCTACTGAAAAATGAAAATGCGATAGCAGAGCTGGAGAAGCTAATAAATCTATATGAACCACAGACAGAAGCAGAAACTTCTGATGGCGCACTGCATCATATAAAGAAACAGAAGAGGTCGGGCCGAGAGATGAGGCTCACTGCGTAGATAGGAGACTTTGAGATGGATGAAGTTATCCTTGATCTAGGATCAAAGGTAAATGTCTTGACCAAGCAGACATGGCAGCAGATGGGTTGACCAAAGCTGTCGTGGTCACCTATCCAGCTAAGAATGGACAGCCAAGAGAAAGTTATACCATTTGGCCGCTTAGCCAATGTTGTGGTCGATATTGACGAAGTACAAAGCCATGTGGACTTTGAAGTCATCGAGATTGTTGACGATAGCCAGCCCTTTCCTGCGCTGTTAGGAATTGACTGGGCTATTGACAATTTGGCCATTATAAATTTGAAAACAAAGAAGATGATATTCGAAGGCGAGCATCTGCGAGTTATCGCACCATTGGATCCTGCGGATGGGGACAGATATAGAGAGCCGATTCAGGAGGAATCTAAGGCCCAGGACTTGGACCGGCTGTACTAGATGACTGCGAACCAGGAGGATTACATTAATCCTACTATGGATGGTGCACTCAACTGGAGATGTGATACCTCCTGCATTTTTGAATTGGACGCTGGACTAGAAAACTGGCAGAATCGCATGCACTAAGTGTCAGCTAGAAGGTGCACGCAGGTCACGGAATCACTACGCTGGATTGGAAAGGAGGTAAGCCCGATCCCTACATTTGATGGTTCTGTTAATGTTTATACTTTTATTCAAGACTATACTGTAGCAGCTCCAGAAGAGCATAGGTTGCCAGCATTGGATATGGCGCTGCGTGGCATACCCGTCAAATGGTGGGCTTCGCACAAGCAGATATTGATCACTTGGGATCAATGCAGAACAAAGATGCAGATTCAGTTCGTAGAAAGGGTTACCTTACCCTTTGAGAAGTTCAATGGGCAGACAGATCCTAGTCAGCATTTGGAAGTCTACTTGCAGGAATGGGAAGAAAGGCCACCTGAAGAGTGGGTGCACTTGTTCGTGCATACTTTGGAAGAAGATATTCCGAAGAAATGGTATCTAGACCTCAAGTTATGTAGGGAGATTATAGATTGCGATACATTAACTGCGAACTTCTAGAAAGATTTCAGCTTCGAGGATGAGAACCCTTTGATACAGGAGGCTCTACAGATAATCAAGGAACATGTATTCAGAGGAGATTGTCCTCACGAATATATGTCATGGGAAGAATTCTTTAGCACAGATGACAGTCCTATGAACATACACTCAAAATGGAAAGAACATGAAGAACATTCGATAGAGTGTTATAATCTAGTTGAAGATGATGAGCATGGAAGAGAAGAAGATGAAGATGATCGGCGCAATATCAATATACCAGAGTTAGAAGGTGTGCGTGATATAGAAGGACTGCCATTGGAAATCTCGGACATGAGTGGACCGGTCAAGACACAGAAGGTGAACATTGGCACGAGTGAAGAGCTGAAGTTCGCATCTATCGGAGACTACTGGGATGATCAGACTGTCGCGAAGATTGCAAACACTTTACATGAATATCAGGAGCTATTTCCAACCAAGTTTACAGAGATGAAAGGAATATTGGGTGACTTAGGAGTCATGAAAATCCCTTTGAAGCCAGGCGCTAAGCCTGTGAAACAGCGACCATATAGACTGAATCCACGGTATAAAGAGAGAGTTCGCACAGAGTTGGACAAAATGTTAGAGGCAGGAATCATTGAACCTATCGAGGAATCTGAATGGACCAGTCCTATGGTTGTCCAGGACGAGAAGACAAAGGGCGAGATCAAGATTTGTGTTGATCTTAGAAAACTTAATGATGCCTCTATGCATGACCCATTCCCTACTCCGTTTACAGATGAGGTACTTGACAATGTTGGAGGGAATGAGGCCTATTCATTTACTGATGGTTTCTCTGGTTATCATTAGATCAAGATCGATCCCACAGACAGGCATAAGACGACATTTGATACAAAATGGGGGTTGTTCTAGTATACAGTCATGTCGTTTGGTCTAAAGAATGTGTCTTCCATCTTCTCCAAAGTTGTCGTCGCGGTGTTCAAAGATTCGATGCATAAGTTTCTGGAAGCGTATTTTGATGACTGGACTGTCTTTGGTTTGTTAAAGAACCATTGCGCGAACCTGAGGATGATGCTTGACAAGTGCCGCCAGCATCAAATATCATTGAATTTAAAGAAGTGCATCTTCTTTGTGCCCTATGGAATTTTACTGGGACATATTGTTTGCAAACAGGGATTGATGGTGGACCCTGCGAAGATTGCCATCATTGTAAATTTGCCTACACCAACTTCATTTAAAATGCTGTGCTCTACCTTGGGGGTATTGACCACCCCATCGCATTTTCTAGTAGGAAGCTATCGACAGCAGAGAAGAACTATACCACTACTGAGCGGGAAGGACTTGCGATGGTATATGCCCTTCAGAAGTTTAGACACTATCTACTTGGTGCACACTTCCTTCTGGTCACTGATCATTCTGCATTGAAATACTTTGTCAATAAGACAGTGTTAGGGGGGTGTATATGTAGATGGTTGTTGCTATTCCAGGAGTACGACTTCGAGATCGTTGTTAAACCCGGAAGGCTGAATTTGGGACTTGACCACCTGTCACGAATTGAGTCGGGAGAGGAGCCGACGAACATTGAAGACAGTCTGCCTGACGCGCAGATGTTCGCTATACAAGTTGCAGATGATTACTATAAGGATATCATTTATTTTCTGACAACAGGGTTGACACCACAAGAATTTTCTGTTCAGCAAAAGAAGCAACTAGTAGTGCGTGCCGCGGATTTCACTATCATTGCAGGGCAGTTATACAAACTCGGACTAGATGAAGTCCTGTGCAGATGTGTACTCGACCATGAGAAACAATATATACTAGCAGATCTGCATTTAGGGATTGCGGGAGGTCATTACGGAGGAAGGGCTACTGCACAGAAGATATTGCGCGCAGGGCTATGGTGGCCTACCATCCACAAAGATTCTAAGGAATACTGCAGGAACTGTCATGTCTGTCAGAGGACAGGAAAACCATCATGGACAGACAAAATTCCATTGAACCCGAAGTTGACCTTACAGGCCTTTGAGAAGTGGGCAGTTGATTTTGTGGGACCTATAAACCCACCAGGGAAGAGAGCTAGTGCGAAGTATATCATTACTGCCACGGATTACCTCACCAAATGGGCAAAAGCTAAACCAGTGAAGGACTGTAGCGCAGTTCATTTTTGAGGAAATTTTGTCAAGATTCGGCTGTCCAAAAATTTTGATGAGTGATCAGGGCACTCACTTTGTGAATAAGACCATTGAAGCCCTCATAAAGGAGTTCCACATTCGGCATCACCACAGTACACCATATCATCCACAGGCAAATGGAACTGTTGAAGCTTTCAATAAGATACTGGAAAATGTGCTGACGAAGGTGTGCAATGTAAACAAGGATGATTGGGACCTGCGCATCTCATTTGTACTATAGGCATACAGAACAACTTGTAAAAAGTTGACGGGATAGACACCCTTCTGATTGGCTTATGGGTAGGAGGCCATAATGCCAATGGAGTACATTGTCCCCAGTCTGAGGATTGTTTTGTTCACCGGGATGGCAAATCGTGAAGCATTAGATGAAAGATTGTTACATTTAGTCGGCTTGGAGGAGGATCGTTTCATTGCAGGCTTTCAACAGCATGTCCAGAAGGATCGTGAAAAGGCATGACATGATTGCCATATCAGGAGCAAATGCTTTCAGGTAGGTGACTTAGTCCTCCTCTATGATAGCAAGTTCATGAAATTTACTGGCAAGTTTAAAATGTATTAGCTTGGTCCATATATTGTTATGTATGTCACTAACAGTGGTGCAGTCTAGTTAGCCATTTTAGCTGGTGATACTCTACCCACTATGATAATTGGAAGTAGACTTAAATTATACCGTGATAGTCCTGCTTCATAGCATATGGAAAGATAAACGCAGGGAGAAATTTCTAAGTGTCAAGTACAGTTGAAATTGGGCACTAGAAATGTATAGAGTCTGTACATGTATCATAAAAGAAGAATGTATGAGCAGCGCAGCACTGCTGAAGCGGCGCAGGAACGAGGAAGAGAATAGTGGAAAAACAGTCGCGTAGTTCAAAGATCAGTACCGCGAAGAAACTGCGCAGGAGTCAAAATGGTTTGCCACACAGATCGACGCAGCACTCAGAGAAATAGCCGTTACACTGCCGTTGGAAAAATATAGCCGTTATGTAACCGTTGCAACGAACTGCTCGAGCATTTAAAGGAAAGATAACCGTTCTGGACACACTGACGATAGAAGAGACGGGAGGATCTGTTCAAATTGGCCAACAGACAACTCATTAAATGCAGATATAGTCGTTGGGAGGTGCGGGGAGGACCTAGCTGCGCCTATAATTAACACCCCTACGGGAGTCACAGGCGTTACTCAGCACTTAGAATTTTGTTGTGATCATTCCCTGAGCTAGTATTCTTCTATCATCTGATTATCATAGCCTTTAGCAAACGAGTGAATGTCCGAACCCTCCTATAGAGAAGAAGAGTTGACCCTTGACGAAGCACTTGGAGTCTTCCAGTACGGGGGAATTGCAGAGTTAATGAAAACCCCTGCCAAGAAGGTTGTAATCGAGCCAGGTCAAGCATCTCGAAGATCACCTCGTCATAATCCGATCATGTAGGAAAAAGGGAAAGATAAAGGAAAAGATGTAATTGCAACTCGAAGCAAGATCATAAAGATGGGCTTGTTGGTACAAAAATCGCAAGTCTTTCAGAAAGAACCACTGAAACTCACACAAGAGTACATATCACCTCGGGCGCTGGACGCCCCGGTCTTCAAATTGGTCAAGAGCGTTAAGTATGAGATCCCATTGTCACCAATCTCAAAGCATGTAGATGTTGCCAAGAACCTGCTTGGAAAGATTCTGGATTGCAAGTGGGAATATTTTGACCTCTTAGGCATGCAAAAGGAAGAGCCCCACGCACCTAACTACCCACAATTCCAGCCGGACCAGTACATGTACTGGAAGAAGGATGCCAAGGGATCAGCTAACTTGGTTGCTGAAAGCTGGCTGACAACAGTAGTCCCATCAGGCTTGTTAAACCTCCTCAGACTGCCACATTTTGATCGTTCAGCGGAAGTTAATGCTGTGGTTTGCACACTGATGGCGCGAACCCACCAGGGATACCTGTGGCTAGATAAAAATATTGATGTCAATATTGCCTTGATCCAAGGGAAGAGCAAGGAAAAAGAAGTTATCAAGAAAATGAAGAAAAGACAGCCATTGGTGAAGGGGGAAAGAGGCTTTCCCATAGAAGACATTGAGGACAGAACGACAAGATTTGTCACCCAGTTACTTGCAGGAAAAATCCTCAAAACACTGAGGCCTTTGGAGGTGCCTGCGGGCGCAGTATTACTTGGTGCCGTGACAGCTGAGGGCACCGAGTTCAATTGGTGTCAATTTCTTTTGAATGAGTTCTTGGATGAGCTCAATGATTCCCAGGAAAATGGTGGACAGTTCCACTTCACATGGCTCATCATCCTCATCGCCTTTTGCAAATGGAAGGAGCCAAGGGACTATGTGGGGATTAACGTAGAAACCAATGATCCCAGAGGATTCTGGTATGCCAACCTTTGGGAAAATGTCATCGCAGAGCAACAGCATGCGACAGCTAAGGTGTTCTACAAATATTATACTTAGCTGCGCGATGCGATTGTCTGTACACCCCGCATCACAAAGCAAATAACGTCAAAGTACATTCGTGTGCTCGACTTCAGCGTAGACATGCGATGTATCTTCATCGCACCAAAGGCAAGAATGAAGAACCAAGAGTGGTTCCCAGGTAACTACCACATGTATGAGGAGGACATTGAAGCCCTCGTGAAGGATTGGCCCGCCGACTTCCATGTGGAAGCCATGGATGTTGAGACAGACTCTGAAGAGTATGATCCAATCTCGCTGGCATGCCTGATTGTTGAAGAAACTAGCAAGCACAAAGAGCCAGAGACTCCGCAAAAGCCAAAGGCAAGGAAGAAGATGAAGGCTACAAAGACTCAATCTGAGGTAGTCCTGAATGAAGATGATTATGAGATGATAGCCGAAACAGTCTCAGAACAAATGAAGGAGCTCATGGAAGCTAAAGATAAGAAGGATATGGTCATCCAGGATTCCCTGCAGAAGATGCGGCTCGCAATACAAGGCCTGATGAAGAAAATGGATGATGTCCAGAAAATGCTTACCTTGCCGCGGGAAGTAGGAGCCGAAGGGAGGTTGGCAGGGACTTCGCAACAAGAACCGCCACAGCTAGCAATAACGATGCCGTCGAAGACTAGAATTGTCCATGTGGACCCATTAGCTATTGCACTGCCAATGACAGAGCAGTTGGTCTTAGACACAAAGGGAGTTGAGCAGGTAGAGCTCGACTTGGAAAAAATCCCCTTACCAGGATTGCACTTCATCTACACACAGATCGTCGAGGAGATGCATGTCCGAACAGTAGAGTCGATGAACTCACAAGCGGAGCTCATTGCAACAAACAAACAGCTTGAGTTGCGCACAAACATGCAGCTATGAAATGAATAGGACCGCCAATGGAACTTGGAGACTACCATATCTAATGTTGCAAAGGATATTGAAGGCATAGAAATATAGGATGATCTTGCAGACAAAGGTGAGATAAGGTGAGATCCTTGTAGTCAGAGATGCAGGATAAAGAGATTTATTATGAAGTTGATATTGCCACATTGAAGGATAAGCTGAATAAGCAAACACCATTAACTGAGTAGCAACTGAGAGAACAAGCCGTTAGTACCGCTGTGCAGAGAATACTGAGTGGCATGACTCAGTACCAAGACTTGTTGGAACAAGTATCCAAGGCATTCATTTCTCTAGAAGAGGATCAAGTGCTACAGCAGATGAAGACCGTGGTAAAGGAAAAATAGACCGCGCTGGAAAAATTGGACGCAGAGGTCAAAGCTCTGCCACCCAGGGAGAAGCTAGCGAGATACAAGGAGATATCTGGTTTAAAGAAGGAAGTTCAGGTACTATGAGAAAAAGAGACTGAGATGAATAATCAGTCATAGCAGCTCCTAGAGTATGCCATGGTTATGTCACAGTAGATAGAAGACAAGCTGGCGGAAATACGCGACAACCATAAGCAGGTATAGGGATAGATTGGAACAGAGATAACCCCAGCACTGCTTGAAACAGTTCAGCAAGTTGAGCAGGATACCAAACAAGCAGTGCAACAATTGCTCGGTGTATATAATCAGTTTGCGGCCAAACTAGTTCCACCGGCCATGGAGCAAAGTGAGACAACTGAAGCAGAAAGTGGCTCAGGGATGAGCCACATGTAAGTGTTAGGGGCATGTTGGGCCTAGCCCAATAGGGCCATTTTTTATAACATTTTTGAGGCTAGATGGAGCTGAGCTGAGTGCAACTCAGAAAAGAAGTAAATTTTGGCTAAGTATTGGGGGTACTACGAAGATGTGCACAGTACTGAGTTTTGAAGGATGCTGTGAAGATCAACGCTCAACAGGTTTAGTGCTGCAAAGGTGGTAGGCCATGTGGAGCCAGTAAAGTTGTGTACTGGACGGAGGATGGCCGGATAGAGTGGATAGACCGATGATGGTCTACTTTTGGTAAGACTACTAGAAAGATGCTTAGTTGAGGGCATAAGAAGATCAGGAAGGTGGCCGACTGTACAAGTCCATTAACTAGAGAATGGGTCGGGAAAGTGACAGTTTGACGTACAGCAGAGTATGTGACCCTTAAGGGGAAAATGGTGGATGGACAATGACTGGAGCTCAGCTAGTTCTACGTGGCCATTAGAGGATGGACGGCCTGCAGGGAAAGCGACTGGGAGCTGAGACAATCGCATGAGTCCATCAGTGGAAGGATGGCTCGAAGTGGATGACCTGTTGGTGTGCACACAACAAGAAGGCGGAAAGCGACAGATCTAAGGTGTGGAGGACTGCCATGACAGCAGAATCGCTACCAGAAGTCGACATGACAGTTCATAGGGACAGTAGTGGTTTGGAAACCCTAAGGGTTTCGGTGTTCAATGTTGTAAAGACACGACCTTCAGGTGTGATCTATATTAAGAAGACAATTTTGCATAGGAACGGTTGGTTAAGGGTTGGTTAAGAGTCGTCGTGTTTTTGGTTAGTTGCTCATGACAAGGAAGACTGGTCATTGTGACCATATTGTATTGTAATATCTTTTGAGTCAAGAAAACATTGTAAAGGCTTTGCAGCTGAGTGCGCAGAGACCTATCTGAGCAAGAAGAGAGCCACAGCTGAGTGCATGGCTAAGAAATGTGAACCCTTCCTTAAAAGAAATATCAAACATAGTTCTTGTGGACGTAGCTTTCCATCCGGGGAAGTGAACCACATTAAATAGTCTATTGAGTGACTTAATGTTTATATGTGTGTTATATATATCTGTTTCTGTAGTTGGATGTCTGAATATTGGCTTGCAGTCTGTTATGAGAAGGCTTTTATATGCATTCGCCATCAAGAGAGTATGGAATGATATGTTAGGTCTGCATAAATGGATGTATGGTTAGTATTAGCTTTGCTTCTAAGGATAGTGAATCTATCATTTGCTTGAGCATGGGGAAAGTTGATTACATGTTTAAATGGATGCAGTCGATGAATGTATAACAATTATTTTGCACCTAAGGGTTATTCCTAAAATAATAACATTCTAAGTGTTTGTTATGGGCATTAAGTAGTAAGTTAGTTAAGTGTATGACTGAGTGGGTAAGTAGTTTTCAGCTCACTGCCTTAAGCATGTTGCACTTAGCCCAAGTATAGGAAGTCAAGTGGCAGTGTTCGCAGTAAGCCACATAGTAAGGAAGAAGATAGTTGTGCGAACCGCGATGTTGGCCATTGCTGTGTAGTCTGACCTTCACAGCACGCAGTCGATGCGCTGCCACGAACTTCATCACAGTCATCAACTCATCACTCACTGTGGACATCTAAGTCCGCAGTGCCCCATTAGAAACACCTCGGGTGAGACCTCATCCTACTCACAGGCTGTTGCCAAAAGGGATGATGCAAAGGGGTTTTGTTGGTTTAAGGTAACCATGCAGAACCTGGGTCTTCATAAAACCTCTGGTCAACATTGTATAGCCAACAGAATGACACACTGTTTGGAAGAATGTTGCATAATCCATGGGATCCTAGCATTCCTTGGGTTGAAAGTTTGTTCTTGATGACATTTGAGCTTTGGAAAAAGCACCACAAGCAGTGGAATCTAGACCTTCTTTTTCATGGTGGATTTTGTTGGATGGTATTCGGATCCATGGGAGTGTCATACAAGCAATGGGATCCTAGCATTGTTTGTCTTTGGAGAGATGATTATGATCAGAGTAGTGCAGCAAAAGCATGATGGACTCTTGGGATATTTTGCTTGAGGACAAGCAATTTTAGGAAGGGAGGACTGTCACGTCCCCAATTTTGGGCTAATTCAGTGACCATGGGTAAAAGGGGACATTATTTTCCTAGGAAGATAAATGATAATTTAATCCTGTAACTATATAATAAATTTTTGCCTAAGTTCTGTTGGAGGAATTAATTTTATTAATTTAAATTAATTCCTTTACTTAATATTCCTAAAATAATTGGGCAAGTGGGCCAAGAGAGTGCCCTCATGGAGATAAGGTTTCCAATTTGGATCTAGAGACAATAAAATAGAAATATGGCTAAATCAATTTGTGGATTTAGGAAAAGAACAAAAGAAGGAAAGGTGTAAGAGTTTCTAAAAGCAAGAAAATCGAAACAACCAGAAAAAGCAAAAGGAGGGCGCATTTCCAAAAAGGAGTCCAATTTACAAATCAAACAACTTTTACAAAGTAGGAAACATATGGAGACAAAGGGCGGCACAGTTTCTAAAGGAGGAAAGCTTGTAAGGAAAAATAAAGGAAAGTATGTCAACTCATGGGTGACCTATTCTCACAGGTCACCAAGCTCTTCAACTTGCTCAGCATATCATCATGAAGTTTATAAAAGAATCCAACCAACTCCATTTGAGAATTTTTGGTCATTGTGAGTTTATGAGTGAAGCATTTTAGCTTCTCAAGGTTTGGTGATGTGCCTAAGTTAATCAATGGGTGATGTGCCCCATTCTTTTATTCTACTTCTCTTCTCTAATATTCTATCAGGATTTTCAGTCATGGAGATCTGATATGCAGGTCCATATACTCCAATACTAAGAAGAACCCAAGCTTACAAGGATTTATCATCATATAGGGTACATTCGGAGGAGACAACATTGAAGGGCTGAAATGGAGGTTTTGGGTTCAACAATTCTGATCATTTTTTGGTTGTGAGACCTATTCCATTGCATCCGGAGGGTCGTTTCTAGTAGGAAACACTTTTTGTCTCATCGAAAAAGGTGTCTGGATGACCAAGATACGCCCATTTTCACCAGAGCCAAGGTTTCATGTGTTAAGGAGCGCACGTGTGAAGTTCCAATTCAGTGAATGCGCCCATGACAGCTTATGAAGCTTAGTGCACAGCCCATACTCTATTTCAGACATGTAGAATATCATATCACACTTTCAGAACAGAGATTTGGTCAATACATCTCTCCTTTCAGTTATTTTATGGCCCTATGAGGGGGTTTCTAGTCTACAAGACAATGTACTAATGAGGAGCTAATTAAATGATCGCCATATTGGTTCAGTGAGTTATATTTCAACCTGATTTTGTTGAATACAATATATTAGAACATTATCATGCTTCAGAATAGAATATTTTAGTTAATAAAAGTCATTTAGTAACTGAGATTGAGAGACTAGCTCATTGAGCACCGTTTGTGACTAGTTTTACTAAAATGACTGCCAAATTCATTTTGAGTGTCAGTTTTGCATTTCGTAAATTGTAGGAGGTTAATAATTCATTATATTTTCCATATCAGTCCTTACTTTAATAATTTAGAAGCATTTAAACCCATTTTGTAAATATTGGAAAGTAAGTAGCTCAGTAATCCAATATTGGCTTAAGACTCTCAAATCACTCTTACTCTTTCCAAATACATTTGAATTCTGCCCAGTGAATCCATTGAACTTATTTTTCTATAATAAATCATCCTTGTACCCTCAGTAACCCACCCAGTATAGTAAGCATATGCTAGTGTGCCAAGGAAGCTTTGCGGTAGGCTTCAGTGGTAGCTGTTGTCCGAAACATAAATGGCCCCAGTGCTTTGTGCTTAGGACTCTCCCTATGATCTGATTTGCTGCTGCTGCACACATCTCATACAAATTCCATATTTGAATGTTCATCCCCCTAACCTATTACCTTGCTTAGTCCCCATCACTTACTTCCTGCTCTGTTCGAAAGAAAATTGTAAAAATTTCAATCAGTGAATTTATTAAAATTTCTGAAGTTGAGTTAATATCTGGGTCAGATATTGTCTAGGATATTACATTTGCTCACCTACCACTCAGTTTCACTTTAGTTAGTTGAGTTATCTTTAGATATTTCCTTGATTTAAGGCTAGATTGACTCCTCAACTGACTGTATCACTCTGATGGACCTCCAGTGAGACTAGACTACCCATTCTGACTCTAGTTAGCCCATCATGCACCCTCCACTAAGCCTCCTTCATTTAGTTAGTGCCTCATGTGCCCTCCACTAAGACTTCTTCACTCAATTAGACTCAGTTAGCCACACTTGACTGACTATTACCATTGATGACTGATACATTGACTGGATGATGACTCCACTATCATCCAAGCCACATTTTGAGTTAGGAATTTGAATGCCCTACTTGGCCTATTTGAATCCTATATTATGCACCTTGCAGTTCTATTGTATTCATTCACTTATACTCTTATTCATTGTATGATACTGAGATATTGTTCTATTCTACTGTGTTTATGAGTGATCATTGAGTGTCTCCTTCTCTTCTTCTTTGCAACATTGTTGATAGTTTGATTGTGAGTTGCTACAGTTGCTATATCTCTTGCAGATTCTTACATGGTATCAGAGTAGGAAGCAGCTATTCGAATTGCAACAGTTGCAGCATTTCTTTGAGCACCTATCTTTCCTTAAGGTAGTGTTTAGTCGAAGTGTAGCATTCTCCATCAACATCTTTTATTGTTTTGCAGGTTTATTCACCCATTCGGAATCTTCTTCAACATTCAACTTTCTCATTTTAGATGGATCTAAAGCTTACATCTTCCAACTATGTTGAGTGGAAAGCTCAGATGGCTCTCTATGTGGGATCCAAGAGCTTCATCTGAATACTCAACGGGATGATGGTAGAACCTCTCAGTGCAGTTGATAAGTCCAAGTACTTGGATAGGCTTGATAAAGCAATTGGCCTCCTCCTTCTCTCAATTTTTGAAGATGTGACAGTGAGTTCAGACAGCTTTGATACTATCAATGCCTTTTACAAGTTCCAAAGCTTGATATTACCCTTGAAAAGATATGAGATAGTGAAAGAAGACGAAGTACAAGATTTTGGTTTTGATCTCACCACTATTGTTTCAAAGAAGATCTTGAAAAACCATCCCCAAAATCTCTGTTCACTTGGATTCAAGTCTCAAGCATATCCTCATGATTTTGGTATTGATCTCACCACTATTGGTTCAAAGGAGATTGATATCACCACTATTGGTTCAAAGAAGATCTTGAAAAACCATCACCAAAATCTTGGATCTGATTTGTAGTTCAAGCCATCACCATTATATGGTTACGAAGTACAAGATTTTGGTTTTGATCTCACCACTATTGGTTCAAAGAAGATCTTGCAAAACCATCCCCAAAATCTTGGACCTGATTTGAAGTTCCAGTCATATGGTTCATTTGGTTCTTATCTCACCCCTGTTGGTTCAAAGGAGATATCAAAGAACTACGTTCACCTTCATGGAGCTGATGCACCTGTTGATGTGCAAGATTGTGATCTACTGGTTATTTTGAAGAAAACAGATTTGGAAGGTAATGCACTCACTCTCCCTCATTATATGCTTTCTTTGGATTCTTGTTTGGTCATTGGCACATGTTTTTCAGAGTTTCATTGATTATGGAAAACTCTATCATTCGCTTGGGTTCATGACTCATGGACATTTTTGGGATTTTGGTTTTGATTTCACCCCTGTTGGTTCAAAGAAGATCATGAGAAACCATCTTCCAAGTCTTGGATCTAATTTGCTTGCATCCATTATTGGAGAACTCAAGCACTTGTTTCTGTAGCATGATATATTTCCTCCCAAGAGGAAGATAACTCTTTTTAAGAGAATGCTAGATCCAAATCCACAAGAACCTAAAGATCTAGCACCTATTGGTTCATGGGCCACCGCCACTATTGCATCCACTAGTGATCTTGTTGAAGATTCACCATCATCATGTCATAGTTTATTTGGTGACAATCACACCTATGTCAGTTCAAAGGAGATATCATAGAACTATCTACACATTCATGGTTTTTCCTCAGTTGGGTTGAATCACATGCTTCATGATGATCTTCATATTATGTTTTTGCAGCATGATCCACTTCTTCCCAAAAATAAGATATGTCCTTCCTTGATTAATGATTAAGAGAGAGATGCATCATCACATGAGATTCTAGATGGAGATGTTGTTGATAGAATGCTAGATCCAGATCCACAAGAACCTGAAGGTCTAGCAACTGATGATGAAGATGAGCAAATGGGAGATCCAGATCCACAAGAACCTGAAGACATCTCACCTGATATTCCTCCTCTTCCTCGATGGGCATCTGCTACACTCCGATTTGCAGATGATTTGGTTGGTGATCCACATTATCATAGAAGAACTAGATCATATTTTCAGCATGGAAGGGATCATACTTTTCACATTTTCTGATCCATTGCAGATCGATCAATCCTTCTTCAGAAAAGAAGGACACTTGCCTCCTTCAAGGGTAAGTCATGACATGCTAATTTAGCACCTTCAATCTATTTTTAGGGAGGGATTTCATCCCACTAGTTTTTCCCTCTTTTCTCACTTAGTTTATTTAGATTGATTGTATGGGGTGACCTTTGGACTTAGTAACCAGGGCCCTATTTTCTCATAGTATAGATTGCGGGGGGGTGTTGGAATATTCTCTCTATCATTTTTCAGTTTTGCATGCATGCATGCATCCAATCATCATCATGGTCGACCTCCCAGCTCCTAGAGCTTGGTTCTAGCTCTCCACAACTTGTATACAGCCCCCAAGGGGCCTCCCACCTACCAAGTGCGCCCTTCTCCAGTCTTCTGCATGGAAAGTGCACCTTTCTCACCTACCACTGCCAGTTAGGTGCCTTTGGTCACCTACCAGTCAATTATCACTTAGTTAGCTCACCTATTAGTGGTTATCTTTAAGTTCATCCACTGATTGCTCATCCTACCTACCTACAGCTACTAGTTAGCTAGTTTTGGAATTCTACTAACCCTACATAGTCAGTTAGGCACCTTTTCTCACCTACCACTCAGTTGCACTTCAGTTAGTTGAGTTATCTTTAGATATTTCCTTGATTTAAGGCTAGATTGACTCCTCAACTAACTGTATCACTCTGATTGACCTCCAGTGAGACTAGACTGCCCATTCTAACTCTAGTTAGCTCCTCATATGCCCTCCACTATGCCTCCTTCATTTAGTTAGTGCCTCATGCACCCTCCACTGAGACTCTTTCACTCAATTAGACTCAGTTAGCCACACTTGACTGGCTGTTACCACTAATGACTGATACATTGACTGGATGATGACTCCACTATCATCCAAGCCACACTCTGAGTTAGGAATTCAAATGCCCTACTTGGCCTACTTGAATCCTATATTATGCACCTCGCAGTTCTATTGTATTCATTCACTTACATTCTTATTCATTGTATGATACTCAGATATTGTTTTATTCTACTATGTTTATGAGTGATCATTGAGTGTCTCCTTCTCTTCTTCTTTGCAACATTCTTTATAGTTTTATTGTGAGTTGCTATAGTTGCTAAATCTCTTGTGGATTCTTACATTTCCTGTATCTCGGTTATTTTGTGAAGTATCTAATAATAATCTGTATTCATTTCGTTCTGCTCATAAAATACGAATCATACACCCACCGCGCTTTTAATGTGCTTTATTGGCATTGAATTCCATATCATGTGTGTTTTCTCCTTCCATTTCTCCCTTTCCCCATTCAGTCTTGTACAAGCCTAGATAGTGGGAATTCACCCACCCTAGAGCTGGAGTGGCTCATCCTTGCTACTCACATCTCCGTGGGTTGTTTTTTATGCTCAATGGGTTCCCTGTTGTGTGGTTTAGGTCCAGTGTTTTATTGGTGGTGGGGCTTCATTTGTGTGGTGCTAATTATTCATTGGTATCAATGTCTCACTTCTAGGGTTTATGTTACCCCTTACATGGTCCGATCACTTGGCTAGTTGGTTTCTCTCCATGCGTATGGTGGTTTTTCTTTGTGTGTTTGTTGTTTTTTCAATGGCACTATCTCCCACAGTGGGTGATCTGACTGGAGAATGTATTTCCCATTTCTCTTCCACTCGTTGCAAGGTATGTTCCCATATAGTCATCATTTTTTGCATGTGCTTAGTGATTTTTGGGGTTATCATGTTTACATGTGGTGTGTAATTTGTGATGGAGGTGTGGTGTATGGAGCGCAAGGGTTGGAGATCCTGACAATTTGACGGTGGTTGACAAATGATTTCTTGGTAGGATTTCAAATCATGCCAGTTTCTGTGTGTTTTTGAACACACTCATTCACCCAATGAATATTTGTGACCCACCTAGTTCGTGCATTAGAGGGTTTCTTAATTGATTTTCCCGTTTATGGGTTTGTCTCCTCATGGGCTGCCATGCACTTTGTGGTTTTATTTTTGGTGACAAGGTTTGGCATATCGGTTAGTGTATAGTGTCACTTTGTAGTTCTTGGAAAGAAGAACAAGGATGTGAACATAATTTCCAATTTAATGGTCCTTTTATTTCTTTTAGTTGTTTAAATGTTGTGACTGGTTAAGCTCTTGAAGTAAATTAATGTCCGATGTTCTGTTTGTGAAAAGGGTATTTAATTGGTGGATCCAAATGTTGTCAGTGTTTCATTAATGGGATTATAATTCCATCTATGATCCATGGGATTAATATGGATTAACCTTTCTATGATGGATTGAAATCACTTTGAATGGTTGTGAATCTTGCATTTTAGATAATTGTTGAGAGTTTGGTTGTGATTTGAGGCTTATTATGCATCTATGTTCATGGTTTTTTATTGTGACTATATGATTTTCATGCAACCATGTTCAGGGTTTGATTGTGACTAGAGGCTTATTATTTTTCATCTATAGTTTTGTTCTAGATGAATGTTGGTTCTCTCCCATCTTATTTTGGTGTGGTTCCATCTCAATAATGAGGTATTTGAGTGCATTCTTTCCAGGTATTGTTGTTTGGAAAACCCATTCTTTCTAGGTCTTGTTGTTTTGTGAACCCATATAGGATAATTTTGGGTCTATTCCAACTCATCCATGGTGCTCTTAATCGGATACTCCAAGTCGGCCTTGGCTCTTCTTAAATTCATGTTTGCAGGCCCTATGTTTCTTTTATTTCATGAGTTGTAAAAAATATTAGGAAATGGACCAACTATGCAATAGGATAATTTAATTTGTTGTAATCCTTTCTTTGTATGTTACGCACAATTTCTACAATAGGTTTGAGCAATTAGTAGTTTTCTTCTTTGGTTTCAGAAGAGTTGTGTATTCCATTTACCTTGATCATTTTCATAGTTATACCAATGCGACTATAGTACTTTTTATTTGAAAATTTCTAGAATATATATTATACCAAGGTTTTGCCAAGTTGTTTGCAAGGATTTAGTAGAATCTATGTTACAAGTGAGCAATGTTGTTAATTAGCAGAGTAGAATTGGAACTGCTTTTTTAATCCTTCATGAAATTGCCAGTTTTTGCTTTATACAACTAACGTGGCTTGCCATTATTGCGAACTCATTGGGTGGAATTCCTATGTAAGCCTATGTTGAAGTAGAGTTCTATGGTTTGAATTAGTCTCATGGATTTCCATAAAAGGATAGAAATGGCATTAATCAATGACATGGACAAAAAATAAGGAACCTAAACAGTTGTAAATCAAGATGATTCTAACCAATTCAATTGAAGTATTTATCCCTCACAGGGTAATTGTCATTTATAACAAGTTTTTGGTCTATTCCAACCTTTTTGGGTCTATTCCAACTCGGCCTTAGCTCTTCCTAAATCCATGTTTGCAAGTCATATGTTTGTTTTATTTCCTGATTTGCAAAAAGTATTAGAAAATGAGCCAACTATGCAATTAGATAATTGAGTTTGTTGTAATCCTCTATTTGAATGTTAAGCATAATTTATACAATTTTTCCAAGCCATCAACAATTCTCTTCTATGGTTTAAGAATATTTATGTACTCTAATTGGCTTGATTATTTTCATTGTTCTACCAATGAAACTCTAGTATGTTTTTTATGCATCTATGGAGTATATATATTACCAAGGTTTTTCCAAGTTGTTTTCAAGGCACTACAACAAATTTGGCTTTTAGGGGGGGTTTTCTTCTGCCCCCAAAAGTCACTTTGACTTTTTTGTGGGGGGGGTTCTTCTGCCCCAAAATTCACTTTGAATTTTGGGGGTGGTTTTGGCTTTGGAGGCGGTCTTTACAAACCCCCCCTGTAGGACCTCGGTCCTAGATTTAATAAGTTTATGAATAAATCTAATCATTTTTCTTTGTTTTCATAATGTTTCCTATTTCTGTGTTGTTTCCGTTTTGTTTAAATTTCATGCTGGTAAAAAAAAATACATTTACATTTATATTTACAGGTTTGAAATAAATATATTTACTATTTCATCTACTTCTAACCATTTATGTTTGTGCATGTGTAACACCATATAATTTGTGTTTCCATAACCTGAAATAAAATAAGACAAGGGTAGAAATGATCTTTATACCTTTACGAGAAATACCTCTTAATAGCTAGTAGATCCCCCCTTTTTTGTTGCTGCTCCCTTTGTTTCCCTACTTGTTGTATTCCCTGCAACAAAGCCTTCCCCAAACCTTATGAAACTCAATCGGCCCAAACAAATGTGCCACCCTGCCAACTGGTGAGGTCTTGCCGACCACCCAGCTCCAAAGGTACCCCTTTGGACCTCCGAGCCCAAACCGAGTACAATCCAACCACAGTTCTATCCCACTTCAAATTCTCCAACAAGAAACCCCTATTTTTCTGCTCTCAAAATCCTATCTCTACTATCTCAAATTATCCAAAACTCTCCCAAGTAAAATATCCCCCTTCTCCCCCTTTCCTCTCAACCTTATTCCCATCCTCCTTTGCCGACTCTTTCCCCATGCCATTAATACCCCTATCTCTAACATAAATGTTTCCCCAAATCCCAAGTCCTCCTCGAGCCCCTCATTTTGACTTAAAACATTAGCTTAAACATTATTTTATTGTGTAAATAAATGTTTGGGTGGGTTCACCTACCCACCACAAATGTTTCACTTTACACGTTCAACCACATTAAATTTCTAATTTACATTCCCGGCTTTGTAATTCAAGTTTCTCAATTATAACTAATACATCATTTTTAATTTAATTAACTCAATATAATTCAACATTTGTTTAATAAATGCACATGGTATTATTTATAATTTACACCATGGTTTTTAAACGACTACGATAACATTATAATTAATTAATAATGTATCAATTAAACCTTATTACTATATTTTAATTAATTAATTAATATTGTTCAGTACGCAATTAATATTACCCTTCCAAGTTAATATTATGAATATGCATTTATATTAATTAATTAAATTAACTAAGACTTAATCAACTCCTAGTTCCATATTAATTGCACCCTACTTTATAATTAAACTAATTAAAAACCTTTGCTAATGATAATGATAGTTTTATTGTCATCAATTAACATTATTAACATATAATTAATATTACCTAGACTATTTAATGTTAACCTAATTAACATGATAATTAATTTTAAGTTTTTAACCCTTAGTCCTGACTAAATAAATTTAATAACGTGATCAATCAAGCATTCTATTTAATTCCATTAGTTACCACGTAGGTTAACTATAGTTCGATTATCCATGAACAATAATTAATTATTAAACTACATTAATTAACATTATTATTCAGCAGTATTTCATGCAATTATAAATATGTAGGCGAGTTATGTAAGCGCAGCTACTTCTTACATACCTCGCGTAAGTACACTAACAGTAATAAATCATACACATCAATCATAATCACAAAACTTATTGTTCACTGACACATGTTTAACATAGTTTGCAGGGTAGAGTCTTTTACCTAACTGCATCTTATTAAGTTATGACAATTCATACATTACTGAGTTACGACACATAATCAATCAAGGGTTTTCCACACACATAGTTAGATCTTGTTTCCATCCCGACTTGAAGATACATCATCTCCTAAATCACAACTAACTTCCACATCATATCCTTTCCTCTGCTGGCCTACCCTGAAGTGGCAAGCCATGACTAGCTCTAGCTAGAACCCGTAAGCAGAAGTGTCGACTACATCGACCAAGATTCCCTAGTAGGAAACCACGAGTCATCGTCACACACCTTGGGAGCGCGTCGTAGCACAGCCCTCCCATGACTCTAGGTTTCAGGGATAAACGGTGGGTAAATCCTCCACCCCCCTAATGGAACAAGGGACTATGTCTACCTGAAATAATAACTGTGTTGCACCTGTACACGATTTGTCATCGTATAACCAATATGGGAGGTTGAATTTCCTGAAACCCTATGTAACATCCCAAAAAAAATCATAAAAATTTAAAAAATTTCGACGTGACAATTCATCCTTATTTAATGTGTGCGGAAATAAAACAATGCATAATCGATTATCTTGTTGTACTAAATGCCACGTTGGTTTATAGTATAAGATTTGTGACTAGATGATTCATGTTTATGTCCTGATGTTATTCACACTTAGTTGTACTATTGCAAACTTCTTTTGTTGTTGTTATGATTTATGAATGAGCTATGTTTAACTAATGTGTTGTTGTTGATTGATGAAGGGGTCCTACGGATGCCGCGAGGCTTACTTAGAATTCATGCTAAAGCATGTGAATTCGTACTTGTGGCAGTTTATAGGTAAGGATTTAAAGTTGCGACAAGTGACCAAATAGTTTTTCCAGTAATCTCCTTGCAAATATTTGAAGAGATAAAACTTGGACATTCTACCAGGTGAGAAACTCGGTTCGAGACTAAAATCATTTAAGATAAAGATATATGAAAATGACTGCTGAGACAAACAGTGCATCTTAAATAATGTGAATTATAATCTTCTATTTGATTCAAGAGAAGGTCTATATCAATCATGGCTCAGTTTTATACTCAGATTTATATATGACTTTCATTTAAATTTCCTGTTATGCTGTCATGTAAATGTCTATCTTTTTCCCATAGCAATTTGTAGAAATTCTATGTATATTGGTTTAATAAACTGCCTAGGGACTAAACCCTACGTTAATGGTGATGATTTGAATTATTTACAGGTCTTTCATTTCACTAAACAATAGAGTGTATGTGTGTGCACATTCTTAGATTATTTTTATAATCTATTTGCAATGTATTGAAACATTATCAAACTCTTAATATATAAATTTATATGTTATGTGTTGTGTGCATTAGGGTGATCCTATGTGATTTTATGCAACCGTAGAGAAATCTATCCAACCCTTAACATATCGTGATAGGGTGATGTATCACGACCTTACCATAAACAATATCCACATTGTATTAATATTGTGATGTGAATGTTAATATATATCACAGGTTGGCAGATTTAAACGATGTTAATGCATTGAAGGCACAAAACTGTCGAGGTAGTGGAGTTCCACCTTGGATGGCATAGTAAGCTTTGTGCACGTGATAGTTTCGTAGTGATGACCATCCTTGTGATGATTTGTAGACATACTGGTTCAATAACTATGAGTTGGCTCCTTCGTGGCTCCTTCATGGCAATAGTAATGATGGCTCATTTAATGAGGTACATGGCTTGTTGTTTCGTGAATCCAACCTGGTGATCTCCACCATTGATCTGGAAGGGTTTCAATGAATGTGGGTTAAACCCTATCTCCGTTACATTCAATGTGTTTATTGTGAACTTTGGCATTTGATAGTGGTGGCTCTGCGTCTGGCCAACAAGTTGGGGGTTTGTAGGGTTATCATTTTGCATTTCAGAGGCATGATGCCTGGGTTTTGAACTCGTGACCTGTGAAGGGTTTAAGAGCCGAACTCACCATGTTTTACAGTGATAATATGTCGGGGTTGGTAGTTTTGAAGTCTGTTCTTGATGAGGTTCGATACTCTAACTAGTTGAGGGTTTTTCTTTTAAAACTGGGTTCAAATGTGAGAGGCCAGGTCCTTGTCGTAGTTGATACATGTCTTGGCATTGTTGAACTGTTTAGTAGTGGATAGTTTGGTGTGGTTTTCTTTCATCCCAACATTCGGTGGTGTAAGAGTTTACAGTGCCATTGCACCTATCTGGCGTTCTTCTGCTACAAGCCATCATTTAAAAGGTAATGTGCTTCGAAACTTTCACTGTAACTTTCATGCACGAGTGCTAACACAGTAATGGTTGTTCGGATTTGATACTGTAATCATTCTTTTAAGGGATACTATTTTTAACCACGTCTACGTTGTTATTTGTAGGTGTAGTGATTTGGTGGCTTCTCCAGTGTGGGCATTGAAGGTTGGCTTCGGCTACACTAGCCGGTAAGCCTCGGAGGTTGCCTTGTACTCTGGTTAGATGGAAGTGATGGCCAAACTATGTATTCTATTTTCTTCGTGTTTAATTCGGCGAGTTTGTATTTCCTCGAATTTAGGGTTTGTAAAAATGTAAAGGATTGGGGAGGATAGTTCCTCGACCCAAAAGGCACGAGCATGTTATTTTTGAATTGCAACTGTTGCGGAATAGAGTTCTTATTTTTGGACTTAATGTAGAGATACAACTAGTTCTCAATGCGGTTCTGTGTTTATGCTTGATGAAATAAAAGTCATGGTTCTGAAAATGAAATGGGAATTTCTTGATATCGTTTCTCCTATAGATAATAACTATACAAAGTAATAGTTGTAATGAGGGTTTCTCCAGTCTTGGATATCGTAAATCCTAAGTGTTTTCAATAACGTTGGTAGATGTTTGATATAATGGAAGGTCTCAGCCTGTGTGTAATTTGTATGTTTTATAAACATGTTGTTGCGTTTTCACTCTAAAAGAAATCCAAGGTTTAGGGTTTGACTTTGTTTAAAATGTATGACTTGATTTTGATCATCGATGTGATACCGAGGCTTCGACTATTTTGAATTATGGAAATGAATAAAGTTGTGCTCTAAGTTTATCTCTATGGAAATTGTCACAAGGTTTGTCATTAGTTGAAATGGTTGAATACTAATGACTGTTGCCAAGAGTTGGTAACACTGTTTATGGTTATAAAAATGAATTTATAAATGTTTTGATGAAAATGTGCAACAGTTGGAAAATTTGGGACAATTCTAGAATGTTGTACAATGTTTGTTTGGAAGGGTATTACCCCTGGTCAATGACTAGAATGATGATTATGAATTGATTCTATTACTAGAATAAAAACATGATATACTAGTTCTGTGTTATGAAGGTTGTAAATGGACTGTTAGGGTTTAGGGTTTCTCTACTGTATATTTGAAAAATTTACAGAACTTAAATAAACCTTGTCTACTTGTATATCCTGTATGTACAGTAGTGAAAATAACAGTAGACTATAGTAAAATTTTAAAAGGAAAACTGTGGAAACTATAAACCTTGAATTGAAACTTGAAAATAACATATTAGTTCTATACGATGAGATTATGCAATCTGTTTTAATTTCTGTATCAGCAATGATTTCAATAATAAATATAAATCATAGTAATAATCTTTAAGACAGTAAACTTATATTTGATGAAGTGAAAACAATACTGTAACAAAATACATTAATCAATATTAATTACTAATAGTAGGAAAATTAACAATTTATACAGAGTTGTTCTTTTCATCATCTTGGCAAATTGCCTATCATATCTATCTATCTTAATTTGTCTTTGTACTGGAGTATGATGCAGTTCCTATAGCATGGGGAAAAATGCAGAGAATATTTATTTCATTCATCATTTCTATTCATAATTTTAACTTGATTCAGAAAACTAAAAGTAGGGATATCTAAACCAGAACACATTCTGTAAATAAAATTAAATACATACAATAAACAGATTTAACTACTTAATAACAGATAAACAAATAGAACCTGTAGATGAAGATAGGGTTGACAAACACCGAAGGAGGCTGTTCCTCCCAACCTATTCTAGAAGAATCAGCTCAACTGTTGGCTTCTTGTGAACCCTCGAGCCTGATTACTAAACCACCAAATGGGTGGAATATGTATAGAAGCAAGGCACTCAAAATTCCTTCGGCACTCAGCATCAACCTCCTGTAATAACATGCCTTCAACACTCAGCATCAACCTCCTGTAATAACATGCCTTCAACACTCAGCATCAACCTCCTGAACTCAATAAGAGTTTAGCAGAATCACAACATGATCAACAACATAGCATATCCCCTCATCAAATCTCTTGGGTGCAAACACAGCAAAACCCCAAGGTAAATTTCCTCGTGAGGAAAAGTGATGAACCTCAGTTCAAAATTTGATGGCTATTATATAACTGCCTAAGTCATTAGTGGTCAGTTTGGAATAAATGAGCCTCAAGCTCCAGTCCCATCTTTCAGGGTACTATGACCACATTTCAAGGGAGTTGTCCCATACCAACAGCTAGTTAGTTGGATCATGATGCTGCCACTTGTCCATTGCCTTCTACCCCAGATTCCATTCCACCTAGTGGATCAGTAACCACTCTTTCAATAGTCCCCTTAGGTGTTTGTCTCCTATTTTATTTATTTAATAATAATATATTGTGCAAATTACAGTAATCCTTGGACACCTGTCCAACATAAAACTTTACAATAAAAGTTATCATAATGTTTTCTTACACAAAATGTTTTCTAGCAAAAAGGGTATGTTACAAACACCCCCACTTAAGCTCAACATCATCCTCGATGTTGCTTATTCATCATCAAGTTCCTCATGGAACAAAACTGGATATGTTGCCCGCATATTACTTTCCAGTTCCCAAGTAGCTTCATCAGGGGTAAGGTGCTTCCATTGCACCTTTACCTGCCCTATGGTACGATTCTGAAGCATAATTTCCCTCCAGTCGAGAATACAGTCTGGTTCCACCTAAAAATCTCCTTCGGGTTCCACCTGTATGTCATTCCAATTCAGCACATGAGTAGCATCGTGCACATACTTCTTTAAAACAGAAACGTGAAAAACATTGTGGATTTTTAAATTATATGGCAATGCCAATTGATATGCAACAAATCCAATGCTTGATAGGATTTCGAATGGTCCATAATACCTTGGTGCTAGTTTAGCACAGCTCCCAAGCTTCAAAAAACGTTTCTTGGGCTTTACCTTTATAAAAAACATGGTCTCCTACCTGAAATTCTCTTTCAGTGTGTTTCAAATCAGCATAGCTTTTATGCCGATCTTGGGCAACCTTTAAGTTACTTCGAACTTATTTCACGATTAGCTCCATTTCTTTCAATAAATCTAGTCCTAACATTAATCTGTGTACAGGATTATCCCAAGAAATCGGAGTACAACATTTTCTTCCATACAAAATCTCAAATGGGCTTAACTTAGCAGATGCTTGATAATTATTATTGTAGGCAAATTCTGCTAAGTGTAAGAAATCTTTCAACTTAGATGGTTGATCTTTAACATAAAATCTTAACATATTTTCTAAAATTTGATTTACCCTTTCTGTTTGACCATCAGTTTGTGGGTGGAAAGAAGTGCTGAAATTTAGTTTAGTATTTAACCCTTTAAACAGTGTTGTCCAAAAATTTTCGGTGAACTTAGAGTCCCGATCTGAAAATAATTACCTTTGGAATTCTATGTAAGCGAAAAATTTGATTCATGAAAATATCTACAATGTTAGAAGCCTTGAAAGTAGTTTTAACAAGAATTAAATGAGCAGCTTTACTAAGTTTATCAACAACAACCATGATTGAATCATTCTGCTTCTAATATTTAGGCAAACCTGTAATAAAATCAATGCTTATAATTTCCCATTTCCATTCTGGAATTGGTAAAGGTTGCAATAATCCAGCTGGATGTTGGTGTTCAGCTTAGATAGTCTGACATTCAAAACATATAGCTATATATTCAGCAACGTCACTCTTCATGTTGGGCAAAAAATACTCCTTTCTTAACATAGTTATCATTTTTTGATAACCGAGATGCCCTGAATAAGGACTCTTATCAACTTCATCTAAAATCAACAACTTAATCTTCGAAATATTAGGTACATAAATTTTGTTTTTATATGTTAAGAATCCTTTTTCATTAATACAGTAATCTGTCATTAAATTTTCAGATGAATTTTCAGCCACTTTATCATGTAATTTTTGATAATTTTCGTCTTGCTTAATTCCTTCTTCGATCTGATTTTCCAGATCAGTCTTAAAAGTATTGATTGCCGCCACAAAACTCAATCTAGCATTTCTGCTCAAAGCATCAACAACCTTATTCTCCTTTCCATTAATGTGATGAATCTCAAAATCATACTCGCTAAGGAAATCTAACCACCTAGCTTGCCTTGCGTTAAGATTTGTTTGATCCAATAAATACTTTAAGCCCTTATTATCAGTCATTAAAATGAAGTTTCTTTCGATCAAGTGATGGCGCCACATTTTTAATGCATGTATCATGACTGCCAACTCAAGATCATAGGTTGCATAATTCTTTTCATGTATTTTTAACTTCCTTGACTCAAAAGCAATTGCATGACCTTCCTGACTGAAGACCCCTCCAAGTACATCATTGCATGCATCCGTGCATATGATGAAATCCTTATTGGGATCTGCAATTTTTAATATAGGTGATGTAGTTAATAACTCTTTTAACTTATTAAAACTTTCTTGACACTTTTGATCCCATACGAATTTCTTCCCTTTCTTCTGCAAAGAAGTGATGGGGTTAGCAATTCTAGAGAACCCTTCAATGAACTTTCTATAATAACCCATTATTCCCATGAATGACCATACATCAGTTACGTCTTTAAGGACAGGCCATTCATTAATTGCTTTTATTTTATCAGGATCAACAGAAGTACCATCTTTAGAAATTATATGACTCAAATACTAAATTTGATCTTTATAAAATCACATTTACTGAACTTAGCGTAAAGCTGATGTTCTCTAAGTACTTGTAAAATGATTTTAAAATGTTCGTCATGCTCTTCTTTATTTTTTGAGTAAATTAGAATATCATCAATGAATACCACTAAGAACTTATCCAAATATTTATGCAAAACGTTGTTCATTAAACACATGAACATTGCTGGTGCATTGGTTAGCCCAAAAGGCATAACTATGAACTCGTAGTGTCCATAACGCGTTCTAAATGCAGTTTTGAATATGTCCTCGTCTTTTATTCGGACTTGATGATAACCCAACCTTAAATCAATTTTAGTGAATATCTCTGCTCCTCGTACTTGATCAAATCGATCATCTATGCGGGGTAAGGGATATCGGTTCTTAATTGTCATTTTATTAAGCTAACGGTAATCAATGCACAAACACATGGTACCATCCTTCTTTTTAACAAATATTACTCGTGTTCCCCAAGGAGACACAATGGGACTTATGTATTTTTTATCTATTAATTCTTTCAGCTGGGATTTTAACTCATTTAATTCTAGAATATTCATCCTATAGGGAGCCTTCGAGTTTGGTACCGCACCGGGTACTAACTCACTGGTGAAATCAAGTTCCCTTTTCGGAGGTAATCCTGGAATTTCTTTCGGTAATACGTCAGAAAAGTCCCTAAGGATGGGAATATCCTCTAGTTTTAACTTGTCTTCTTTAGATGTACACTCGTCATTAATAACATTAACAACAAACATTTTACAGCCTTTTCTGGCAGCTCTCTTTACTTGTAGAGCAGAAATCTGCCTTACTAAAATCTTTCTATGAATTCCTTTTACTGTTTCTGAATTACCTTCATTATTTACACATGCAAAATATTTGTCATAACAATTCAGTAAAAATCTACGTTGTTCAAGCCAGTCCATACCAATCAACAAATCATATGACCCTAAGGGTAAAACATTCAGATTAATTTGCATTTTCAACTGACTTAAAAATACTTCACAATTCTTGACATAATCTGTAACCTTTCTTTTAGTTCCTGTTGCAGGCTGAACTAACCATGCATTATCAAATTTCTCTATTTTTAGCTTGCAACGGTTTACTAAAGTAGGTGAAATATAACTCATATTTGCACCTAGATCTATTAGAATATAAATAGACTCGTTTTGTATCATATCTTCAATTTCGACCATGGATGTTTGATGATCCACTTGACGGTTCTCCAATGCTGCATTTATCCTGGGCATTTCTCTTGCAATATCTCCAATTGTAGGTTCTGCTTGCATAGTATGAGTAGTGTTGGTTGTCCTCTTGTTGCATGGGCAATCTGCTCTCTTATGTGGTCCGCCACATTCATAGCACTTCATGGGTCCTTTCTGTTCAGCATACATGTTGTTGTTATTATTATTATTGCTGTGATTATTATTATTAGGTATGTTTCTTGCAATAGTAAAGTTCTCAAATGTATTATTCTGGTAATTATTAGGAAAATTTCTGTTATTAAAATTTTTCTTAAAACCTCCAGAATTATGATTAAAATTCTTCTTTTTATAGTCAAACTGATTAGTCTTACTGCTCTTCCAGCCAGTTGTTCCTTCTCTTTTTTTGTTTTGATCAAAACAAAAATTTTCCTTCCTCATGGCCTCTTTCAAAGTAGAAGGATTATCATACTCAATACGGTCTTTTATATTAAAAGGTAGACAGCTGAGAAACCTTTGTACTTTAGGCTTTTCCTCGACCATATAGGGCACATATCTCAGGAAGCTAAGGAACTTGTTGCACAGTTCTTTCATGTTCATTGTACCCAACTTTAAATCGTAAAACTCTTTTGACTTATCTTCAAAGTATTGTTCCGACAAAAACTTCTTTTTAAACAAACTTTTAAACATATTCCAAGTTACTTTTTTTTCCTTTATGCTCTTAATTCTTTTAAGATCCTGCCACCAAATATCATCCTTCCCAATCAGATTTTAAATAACCATCTTGGCTTTCAGTTGAGAAGATTAGTCGTAAATATTAAAGTAATTCTTCATTCCAGACAGCCAAGCCTCTGCTGTCTCACCTTTCTCACTTTCGCCATTAAAGGTGGGTGGCTTAATCTTTTTAAATTCACCAGTAATTTGTTCATGATGTTTATGTTTTCTCTTTTTAGAGCAACATTCACTATTACTGCTGTCATAATTAAAGTCATTATTACTTGAATCATATTTAGAGGATGAGTAACTATTCCTTTTATCATTTCTTGTCTTCTTATGCTTATGTTGGTGGGACATTGTTTCAGAATCAGCCTTCAATTCTGATTTTCTACCTCTTTCATCACTATGACAATTTCCTTTTAAATTCTATTGTAACTCTTCCTATACCTTAAGGATCCATTCATTTTCTTCTTTAACAGCTTTTAACTCAGATTTTAAATCCTGTATAGTGCATAAAATTTCAGAAGACTGATTGTTTAACTCAACATAAATTCCTTCAGAATTGTTATTATTAATGCATTCATTACGAGGAGATCTGTCCTCTGCTGATTCTTCTAGTATTTCCATACCTGAAATTTTAAAGGTCAATCTGTTCTGTGCAAAATAAAATTGAATTGCAAAAGTTAGTAACATAAACTTTCTGATTTGTTTTTTGTTTGTACGCATGAGCCTAAATCAGGCCTAGAGTTTGAACTTGCGCTCTGATACCACATGTAACATCCCAAAAAAAAATCACAAAAATTTAAAATTTTTTGACGTGATAATTAATGTTTATTTAATGTGTGTGGAAATAAAACAATGCATAAAAGATTATCTTGCTGTACTAAATGCCATGCTGGTTTATAGTATAAGATTTGCGACTAGATGATTCACGTTTATGTCCTGATGTTATTCACACTTAGCTATACTATTGCAAACTTCTTTTGTTGTTGTTAAGATTTATGAATCAGCTATCTTTAACTAATGTGCTGTTGTTGATTGATGAAGGGGTCGTATGGACGCCCCAAGGCTTACTTAGCATTCATGTTAAAGCATGTTAATTCATACTTGTGGTAGTTTACAAGTAAGGATTTAAAGTTGCAACAAGTGACCAAACAGTTTTTCCAGTAATCTCCTTGTAATATTTGAAGAGATAAAACTTGGACATTTGACCGGGTGAGAAACATGGTTCGAGACTAAAATCGTTTAAGATAAAGATATATGAAAATGATTGCTGAGACAAACAATGCATCTTAAATAATGTGAACTATAATCTTGTATTGGATTCAAGAGAAGGTCTATATCGATCATGGCTCTGTTTTATACTCAGATTTATATATGACTTTCATTTAAATTTCCTGTTATGTCGTCATGTAAATGTCTATCTTTTTCCCATAGCAATTTGTAGAAATTCTATGTAGAATGGTTTAATAAACTTCCTAGGGACTAAACCCTATGTTAATGGTGATGACTTGAATTATTTACAAGTCTTTCATTTCACTAAACAATAGAGTGTATGTGTGTGCACATTCTTAGATTATTTTTATAATCTATTTGCAATGTATTGAAACATTATCAAACTCTTAATATATAACTTTATATGTTATGTGTTGTGTGCATTAGGGTGATCCTATGTGATACTATGCAACCCTAGCAAAATCTATCCAACTCTTAACATATCATGATAGGGTGATGTATCACGACCTTACCATAAACAATATCCACATTGAATTAATATTGTGATGTGAATGTTAATATATATCACAAGTTGGCAGATTTAAATGCTGCTAATGCATTCAATGCACACAGTTGTCGAGGTAGTGGAGTTCCACCTTGGATGTCATAGTAAGCTTTGTGGACATGATAGTTTCATAGTGATGACCATCCTTGTGATGATGTGTAGACATACTGGTTCAATAACTATGAGCTAGCTCCTTCGTGGTAATAGTAATGATGGCTCATTTAATAAGGTAGATGGCTTGTTGTTTTGTGAATCCAACCCGGTGATCTCAACCGTTGATCTGGAAGGGTTTCAATGAATGTGGGTTAAACCCTACCTCTGTTACATTCAAAATGTTTATTGTGAACTTTGGCATTTGATAGTGGCGGCTCTGCGTCTGGCCGATAGGCTAAGGGTTTGTGGGTTATCGTTTTGCATTTTAGAGGCATTATGCCTGCGTTTTGAACTCGTGACCTGTGAAGGGTTTAAGCGCCGAAATCACCATGTTCTACAGTGATAATATGTCGGGGTTGGCAGTTTTGAAGTTTTCTCTTGATGAGGTTCGATACTCCGACTAGTTGAGGGTTTTTCTTTTAAAACTGGGTTCAAATGTGAGAGGCCAGGTCCTCGTCGTAGTTGATACAGGTCTTGGCATTGTTGAACTGTTTAGTAGTGGATAGTTTGGTGTGGTTTTCTTTCATCCCAACATTTGGTGGTGTAAGTGTTTACAGTGCCGTTGCACCTATCTGGCATTCTTCTACTATAGGCCATCGTTTAAAAGGTAATGTGCTTCGAAACTTTCACTGTAACTTTCAAGCATGAGTGCTAACACAGTAATGGTTGTTCGGATTTGGTACTGTAATCATTCTTTTAAGGGATACTATTTTTAACCACGTCTACGTTGTTATTTGCAGGTGTAATGACTCGGTGGCTTCTCCAGTCTAAGCATTGAAAGTTGGCTGTGGATACACTAACCAGTAAGCCTCGGAGGTTGCCTTGTACTTTGGTTAGATGGAAGTGATGGCAAAACTATGTATTCTATGGTCTTCATGTTTAACTCGGCGAGTTTGTATTTCCTCAAATTTAGGGTTTGTAAAAATGTAAAGGATTGGTGAGGATAGTTCCTCGACCCAAAAGGCACAAGCCTGTTATTTTTGAATTGCAACTGTTGTGGAACACAGTTCTTATTTTTGGACTTAATGTAGAGATACAACTCGTTCTCAATGCGGTTCTGTGTTTATGCTTGATGAAATAAAAGTCATGGTTCTGAAAATGAAATGGGAATTTCTTGATATCGTTTCTCCTGTAGATAATAACTATAGAAAAAGTAATAGTTGTAATGAGGGTTTCTCCAGTCTTGGATATCGTAAATCCTAAGTGTTTTCAATAACGATGGTAGATGTTTGATATAATGGAAGGTCTCGACCTGTGTGTAATTTGTATGTTTTATAAACATGTTGTTGTGTTTTCACTCTAAAAGAAATCCAAGGTTTAGGGTTTGACTTTGTTTAAAATGTATGCCTTGATTTTGATCATCGATGTGATACCGAGGCTTCAACTATGTCGAATTATGGAAATGAATAAAGTTGTGCTCTAAGTTTATCTTTATGGAAATTGTCAGAAGGTTTGTCATGAGTTGAAATGGTTGAATAATAATGACTGTTGCCGAGAGTTGGTAACACTGTTTATGGTTATAAAAATGAATTTATAAATGTTTTGATGAAAATGTGCAACAATTGGAAAATTTGGGACAATTCTAGAATGTTGTAGAACGTTTGTTTGGAAGGGTATTACCCTTGGTCAATGACCAGAATGATGATTATGAATTGATTCTATTACTCGAATAAAAACATGATATACTAGTTCTGTGTTATGAAGGTTGTAAATGGACTGTTAGGGTTTAGGGTTTCTCTACTATATATTTGGAAAATTTACAAAAGTTAAATAGACCTTGTCTACTTGTATATCTTGTATGTACAGTAGTGAAAATAATAGTAGAGTATAGTAAACTTTTAAAAGGAAAATTTTGGAAGCTATAAAGCTTGAATTGAAAGTTGAAAATAACATATTAGTTCTATACGATAAGATTATGCAATCTGTTTTAATTTTTGTATCAGCAATGATTTCAATAATAAATATAAATCATAGTAATAATCTTTAATACATTAAACTTCTATTTGATGAAGTGAAAATAGTATTGTAACAAAATACAGTAATCAATATTAATTACTACCAGTAGGAAAATGAACAATTTATACAGAGTTGTTCTTTTCATCATCTTGGAAAATTGCCTATCATATCTATCTATCTTAATTTGTCTCTGTACTGGAGTATGATGCAGTTCCTATATCATGGGGAAAAATGCAGAGAATATTTATTTCATTCATCATTTCTATTCATAATTTTAACTTGATTCAGAAAACTAAAAGTAGGGATATCTAAACCAGAACACATTCTGTAAATAAAATTAAATACATACAATAAACAGATTTAACTACTTAATAACAAATAAACAAATAGAACCTGTAGATGAATATAGGGCCGACAAACACCCAAGGAGGCCTGTTCCTCCCAACCTATTCCCGAAGAAGCAGCTCAACTGCTGGCTTCTTGTGAACCCCCGAGCCTGATTACTGAACCACTAAATAGGTGGAATCTTTGTAGAATCAAGGCACTCAAAATGCCTTCAGCACTCATCATCAACCTCGTGTAATAACATGCCTTCAGCATTCAGCATCAACCTCCTGAACTCAATAAGAGTTTAGCAGACTCACAACATGATCAACAACATAGCATATCCCCTCATCAAATCTCTTGGGTTCAAACACAGCAAAACCCCAAGGTAAATTTACTCATTAGGAAAAGTGATGAACCTTAGTTCAAAATTTGATGGCTATTATATAGATTGCCTAGGTATTTAGTGGTCAGTTTGGAATAAATGAGCCTCAAGCTCCAGTCCCATCTTTCAGGGCACTATGACCACATTTCAAGGGAGTTGTCCCATACCAACATCTAGTTAGTTGCATCGTGATGCTGCCACTTGTCCATTGCCTTCTACCCCAGATTCCATTCCACCTAGTGGATCGGTAACCACTCTTTCAACAGTCCCCTTAGGTGTTTGTCTCCTATTTTATTTATTTAATAATAATATATTGTGCAAATTACAGTCATCCTTAGATACCTGTCCAACATAAAACTTTACAATAAAAGTTATCATAATGTTTTCTAACCCAAAATGTTTTCTAGCAAAAAGGGTATGTTACACACCACCCCACCCAAGTCATAATTTACATCATAATAATCATGCGTAAGTAAATAATGCATCACTCGCATACAATTTATCTTTCGCAGTCCATGTCCCCGAGGCTCTTCCATCTCGTAGGATCCAGCTATTACTTATCCTTTTAACCTATGAGTTAGTCTCTGACATACAGTCTAGAATATCGTGCAAAATCCTCAACATGTACACATACATTTCATAATAACATAGCATCAATACTTTCATTTATTCGCCATGCACCGGGCATAACATTCATTTATTCAACATATAACTGTAAGGGTTTCCACGTACCCCTCATTTAGTAACTTTCATATCTAAGGCATAACTAACACATGATATATATCTAACATGACTACGTACCATTATACGAACATCACATACCCTCATATATATCGTCAAATTAATAAAACCACATGTCCACAGTGTCGTCAAACTGACGAAGTCTCACAATCAAGCAATTAAAACATCTAATAGTAGTTCAGGTAGTAATGTTGAAATGGGGTGTTACACCCCCCCAATAGCATGGATGCTAAAAGTTTTGACTTTTAGAGGCGGTTTTGGAAGAGATCAAAACCACCCATAAAGTCACTTTTAGGGGTAGTTCTAAATGCCCCCTAAAAGTGAATTTTGAGGGAGGTTCTAAACCCCCCTCATAGACACCTATGGGGGAGGTTCTGAACCCCCCCTAAAAGTCCTTATTACAAACCTTTGGGGGTGGTTACAAAACCCTCTTGCAGGTGCCTATAGGGGCAGTTCTAAGCCCCCACTAAAACTTCATCTTAGAAATCTTTGGGGGTGGTCCTAATAAAATTGACCCCAATAGCACTGATGCTAAAAGTTTGACTTTTAAGGGAGGTTTTGGAAGAGATCAAAACCGAATTTAAAGGTGACATTTTAGGGCAGTTCTCCAGCCACCCTGAAAAAAAAGTGACTTTTAGGGGCAGTTGTAAACCCCCCTCATAGACACCTATGGGGGAGGTTTAAACCCCCCCCTAAAATTCCTTATTACAAAGATTTGGGGGAGGTTACAAATCCCCCTCGTAGGTACCTACAAGGGTTGTGCTAAACCCCCCTCGTTGTAACATACAAGGGAAATTTCAAACCTCCCTTGTAGTGACATATGAAGGTGGCTTAGAACCCCCCTCGTAGTGACATATGAAGGTGGATTAGAAACCCCCTCGTAGAAAGATACAAAGACAGTTTGAAACCCCCTCTATAGATATAATAAATCATAATAAACTATATTTTATTAAAAATACCAATATTGCAATATCAATAGGGTATGGAGGAATCGAACCACCAACCTCTTGCTTGTAAGGTAAGCACTCCACCATTGAGCTAGCACCCTTTAAGAATTAGGGAGATGAGCAATATTAACACCCATATTGCATTATTTTTAAGTCTAAGAAAAGAAAATAAGAATGTTCAGGAGATGATTGTGACATGATATCCACATGTACCCAAATATCTA
Source organism: Larix kaempferi (assembly GCA_027924585.1). NCBI lineage: Eukaryota > Viridiplantae > Streptophyta > Pinopsida > Pinales > Pinaceae > Larix > Larix kaempferi. The sequence goes on from BSBM01000282.1 coordinate 1,980,445, forward strand.
AAGATTATCATGCAAGAGCAACCCGCTCTTTGCAATCTTCACAAGGCATAAGAACTATAATTCCAAAATTTTCAATTACTTACTAAAACAACAAAAATGTTGAAAAACTTTGCATACAATTTGCAAACACAAATTTCAATCATGTCATATGCATTTCATAACATAGTGCAGTGATTCTTATTGTAGACATGACATATTGATGCAGATGAGGAGCTCAATAGTTTTTGCATGGAAGGCCAATATTCAAGACGAATCAGCTTCCTTGTTTGTCTCTTCCACTATGAGAATTTATGTACTTTGTTCAATATAGACAATATAAATAAACTAGAAGATGAAATGTGTGTATCCCTTAGCTAGATGATAAATGCCATATCATGAGATTGTGAATACTTGAATAGTCAGTTGCTTGAATATTTTTCTCAACTTCAAGTTGTCCATACATTGTCATACATTTTCATAAACCTAATGGGAATTTGGAGTTGATTCATTGCTAATATAGACTTGCTAATGTTTGTGTGAATGAATATATTTTTCTCAACTTCAAGTTGTCCATACATTGTCATACTTTCTTCATGTAAGCATGATAATTTGTTCTTAAATATTTGTCATCAATCTTATCCACTTCTCATATCTCTGAATGAAAAACAAGGATTGTGATTCCATTCAACATGTAGAAGCTCAAGAAATTTCATTTAATCTCATCATTTCATGATAATATTTCGTCTTAAATATACTAATTCTTCGTTTATACATACACCATGACGTATAGTTTGGTAGTTTGGTCTCCATGGAAAGCTTAGGTATAAAGATTTTAATTCTTATGTATATTGCTTTTTAAATGAATATTTTGTTTTAATTAAATTTATCAAAGAAATAAAAAAACAACACAACAAGGGGTTATCTCTATCTCTTATTTATCTTCTATTTTAAAACTGATTTTTTTTTTTTTACTGTTTTTATCTCTCCTGATCAGTGAATATAGAATTTCAAATTAAAAAAATAAAAATTTAATTTTGAGGTTGTTGTTAAAATAAACTCTTTTTAATTTGAATGAAAGTTATAAGAGTTTTTTTATTGGATAAATCATTCTTTGTTTTCTAGATGAATGTATATATGAAGCTATTCTTCACTGTGACTTTTCTATCTATCTATATATATATATCAAAGTATTACATTGAATTTACATATGGTATTATCCTCCACTCACCCAACAAAACATTATGAACTTCATCGCATAACATGTGTGTGTGGTTTATCATATCAAACATGCACTAGTTGTTTTTCAAAACATAGCACACATCAAAGTTGTGTGTGGGGGTCATCCTTCAAATTTGAACCCTTCCCAGCCTTTCCAAAGGGTTCTATCCCTTCCTAGAAGTGTAAAGTTAAAATTGCCCTTCAAAAAAAAATTAAAATCTGAATTTTACCCTTTCAATTAAGAATGACATAATTTATATCAACATTTCAAAAGAAGGGCTACATTTGAAATTACCCATCCATATTAATTTCAATTTTTATGTTTAAATTCCTATGCTATAAAATTCGACTCGTCATTCAAAATATTGGAAATATCATAAATTATAGTCACTCACTCACTCGCGTCATGCACTCATTGCTCTGTGTGCAAGATGACGAGTGATGATTGACGACCATGAGGCACTAGCCACCATGATTTGACTCTGACTCCCAAGTCAATTGAGGATGAGATCTATGTTGTGATAATGTGCCAGCAACTACGGCTGTAACAACAAAGAACCACTACTAGTCTACTACTAGGCCCAAAATGAGCCTAAAACTTTGTGCCTACTACCTATGTGAATTTGGCTACCAATGTCCACTCATTTTTTGTTGAAATGAAATTCAAATCGTCGGTTTGAGGAGTCTACCTCTACAAGACTTCATTTCCTACATGAATGTCACAAACTCACGACAACTCTAAACAACAATCAATGACATGCAACCACAAATGATGGTATGCAACTAGGACCACAAACTGTGCAAAGATTGATTTATGCATGGATATAGAGAGGTGGCACTGGGCAGACGATATGGAAAAAAAATGACTTAGAAAAAAGATTTGGACCAAAGCACCATAATGGTTATTAATAAAATTAAAAGAAAAAAACAATTTTTTGCTCAGAAATAGTCTTCAATTTGATGGGTGGCAAGATTATGATGTAATCTCCGTCCATCCTTCCAAACATATGTGGTTTCTCACCACATTGTCTTTGGCGCTTGCCACCAAAATACATATAAAAATTACTGATATTTACATCATCTTCTCTTTAAATCCTCATCTCATAGTCATAACTAAGTATTATTATGCATGCACAACCTAACCTTATAATATCAATTGGGTGAATGCATAGAGACAACCATAAAATATCAAATGTGTCAAGATGCAAAGAGTAAGAGACAACTCTAAGTAAGTCTTAAATTGAATTTACCATATAAGTCTTTAATTGGCACTATCAACTGAGATTTGACACGTTGGATTGTAATGATATTATTATCACTCCTTACCAATGTGATTGTAAGGCACTCTTTGAAGGTGAAGTCCATAATTTTAAGTCTTCTTCCTAATTCACTTGCCTTTTGGTAAGACAATAAGGAGGGTAGTGGCCCGCATCTCAGTTTCCTAGGTTAGCATTGAAAATGGTTTTGACATAGATGTAGATACATTAATTATTTCCATTAAATAACTTAAATTTCATGCCAGTGACCGTGAATTCACTGATTTGTGGATTGGTACAAAACACAACAAATTTTAGAGCTTCGAGCTCTTAAATATTACTCACATCTAGAATTTTCCCAAATCAATCCATTAACAAACTTCTTTGGGTGTTCTACTTCAATTTAAAAGAGAAATTGTCAAGACTCAAACATGCATCGAGTTGCAAGGCTCCGTTTCTCTTAGGCTTGATTCCATTTCCCCTCCATCCCATACTTGTAAGTTGTCCCAACAAGTGTTGAACAACAAAATTTGATGCCCTAGCCCCTGTGATGTTGCTAACTTGCTTAGTATGGAGGAATTTTTTTATTGTTTTCTAAGCTATTTATTATTTTTTCTTAGGTGCCCAATGCCCATCATACTTACATCTCTCAACCTTGAATGGCTGCCCTCGCTTCATTTTGAATTAAGTTTTTGGTTGGTTTTTATGTATCTTTTGGTTGTATGTTTATTATAGCCTCGTTTTTCTTAGTGGCTTTATTTTTTACATAGTTAACAATAAGTAATTTTCTCATGGTTCTAGTTTTATTTTAAGACTATATCTAGTTACAATGTAGTGCACTATACATAAGATCAAGCAGATTCCCTAATATGATTATTGCGTAGTCTAAGTAGTTTTTATGTATAATGAGGTGTGCTCCAACCCAGAAAAATACAACATAATAGTTGTCATTTTTTAATGAACTGTAAAATTTACATATATGTCAAATTAATGTGTTCAAATTAGGTTTTATTGAAAATATACATTTTTTCATGTAGATAGTAAGGAGTGCTTAATTGTTTAAAATTGTAAAAATTTGGATGAGCAATATTTGTTTTTTGCATTTTTATGGGAAGAGTTTAGTTAATTTATACTTGTCAATTGAAGTATAACTATTTATATTACCCTTCATATTTGAAGGGCTCCAAGAACAAATACCCTTCCAATTGAAATCAAGACCAACCCTTCAAATTTTATCAGTGACGATAGGTATAAACCCGCTTCATCATTGTAACACATTGCGAACAAAAAGCATGTCGTGTCAATAACAAGCGCATATATTAGAAATAGTTGACTGAATAGTTCCAAATTATATTTCACCATTGGAAGAGTGAGTAGCAATTTCTAAATTATTTTTCCAATAAAAAAATTGAGTCAGTAATTTCCTTTGGCACAACAGCAGCAACAAAATTCCCTTTAAAACAAGTTGCAATCAATTTGAATGCACCCTCCATCTTGATGACTATTAATAACAAGCAGCTAGACGCGCCCTGCAACACAACATATTTGAAAGAGTTGCATATATTTATATAGATTGCCACATGTATTTATATTTAGAAAAACGCGAAGCTTTACATGACTTCAAAGGAAAGTTTCCGGAATCATTCTTACAATTTGACTCAATTCAAATGGTTTGCACATCCCTAATCGATTTTATAACATGCTTTCACAATTTATCATACCAAGGGTTGGTTGTTCTATTTTCCTTTTCACAAGACAATGAGATTGAGAACTTGCTAATGAAAGGAGAGACTATTGTGACAAAACTATGATAGAGGTATTCAATATTGTACTTATTTAATAGTATATTTAAATCTCTTAAAAATATATTAGTGTTATTTTTATCAAAGACCAAGTTTTTTTTGTTATTATAGTTCTATGCTATGGAGCTGGTGTGCCCATAATGTTGGTCGTTTAAGATATCAAAATTTAATATTTGGTTGTATATATGGATAATCGATATCACATAATATACAACACTACTACCAATTCCATGGATACAAGTCATGTGGTTGGATTTCACACATTTCATAAGACCATTGCAAATTATTAAATCTTGAGAACTACAAATCCTAACTAGCTCAGTACCAAACAAATTATCAACCATGTCTTTAGAGTTGTGAAATACGCCTCTCCAAATTAGTGATAATATTAAAATTATTATTACATTTAAATTAAATGATAATTTGTGATGCCATAAAGAGCTACAGGATAAGAGAAAAATAAGATATTAAAAACAAGTGATCGACCTTAATCTAAAAGATAAAAGTATCTCTTCATTTTAAATAATGTAAAAAAAAAATCAACATTGCTTTGAAAATAAGAACAAACTCTCCATAATGAAATAGGTCGTTGGAAAATTCCTTAAACGTCATGGGATGAAATAGTTTATCGTCTTTGTGACATTGAGAGGGTTGAAAATGAAAATCACTTTCTCATAGATTATCCTACATATACCCAATTTAGAGTTCATTTTCAAAATATTTGCTACAATTTACTGACCTTCTTAACCTTTTAGCTCATCACAACTATGGTGATATATGAATATTTTTCTTAGACCTTTTCAAGCAGATAAAAAAATTTCTAAACAAAACGAAGTGATTTCTTACCTTTTTTTTAAGGTCCTATATACCAAAGTTGTTCTCAATGGAGGTTAATAACGATTGATTATTTTAATAATGACTAAAATCTCTTTTATTTTATAAAAGAATTTTTATTTATTTATATAAAATAGTGTGAAATTCCATTAAGAAAAGTTAAATACCATTATGAAATAGATGCATAGTAATTTTTACACCCAATATTTACATTACTATAAAATTTGTACCCATATATTGGATGAATGCGAAAGAGATTGTAACATCTTTACCTATATATGCTAGTCCAATATATTATTTTACAAAATTAAAAATAAAGTAATAATAATAATAGTGTTTGAATCTCATACTTTTTAAAAAAATTTCTTTATGTGTAGTTGTAGTTATAGCCATATGTTACTAGTGAAAATTAAAAATTAAAAGACTAAAAACATATATCATTGAAATCCTTCTGAGGTGCAAACATGATAGATTTGAAGTTAATATGGATCTATGTTGGTGATCAAACCATATTGCATGAAATTATAAAAGATGAATGACACCATGATTATAAAAAACATATAAATTGCAGAGAGGTAAAGATAGATAAATTATGTAATATCCATATCAAGTAATTAATTAGACATAGCCAAAATTGCACTAATTGATATCAATTAAAAAGTTATATGATAGGGGATGGATGCCGTTTTCAGTACACCCTCCCCTCCTCCACCTAGTTCGGCCACGTGGTGGGCATGTGAGCTTCCTAAAAGGGCACCACCTGGACATACCATGGGTGATACACCCCCCATGATTTTAATTTGCTTTATTGGCATTGAATTCCATGCCACGTGTGATTTCTCCTACCTTTTCTCCCTTGCCCCATTCATTCTTGTACAATCTTAGAGAGTGCGAATTCACCCACCCTGGAGGTGGAGCGACTCTTCTTGTTGCTTGCGTCTCCGTGGGTTTTTGTTCATGCTCCATGGGTTCTTTGTTGTGCAGTTCAGGTCTATTATTTGAGCGGTGGTGGTGCTTCATTTGTGTGGTACTATTTTTTCATTGGTGCCAATGAATCGCTACTAGGGTTTATGTTGCCCCTTACCTACTCCAATCACTTATCTAGTTGGTTTCTCTCCATTCATATGGTGTTTTTTATCTATGTTTCTATAGGATTTTCAATGGCCCTATCTCCCACAGTGGGTGCTCTGACTGGTGAATGTTTTTTCTAGTTCTCTGTCACTCATTGTGAGGTATGTTCCCAACTACGTATCATTTTTTGTATGTTATCAGTGATTTCTGGTTATCAGGTTTACATGTGGTGTGTAAGTTGTGATGGAGGCATGGTGGATGGAGATCGCGACAGTTGGAGATCCTAGCAATTTGACAGTGGTCGAAAAATGATTTATTGGTAGGATTTCAAATCTTGCTAGTTTCTTTGTGTTTTTTAACACACTCACTCACCCAGTGAATATTTGTGACCCACCTGGTTCATGCATTAGAGGGTTTGTTAATTTATTTTTCTGTTTGTGAGTTTGTCTACTCATGGACTTGCCATGCACTTTGTGGTTTTCTTTTTGGTGATACAATTTGGGATATTGGTTAGTGTATGGCATCACTTTGTAGTGCTTGGAAAGAAGAACAAGGATGTGAACATAATTTCCAATGTAATGGTCCTTTTATGTATTGATTTCTTTTAGTTGTTTAAATATTGTGACTGGTTAAGCACTTGAAGTAAATTAATGGCCGATGTTCTATTTGTAAAAAGGGTTTTTAATTGGTGGTTCCAAATGTTGTCGATGTTTCATGAAAGGGATTATAATGTCATATATGATCCGTGAATGTGATTAATATGGCTTAACCTTTGTATGATGGCTTGAAATCACTTTGAATGGTTGTGAATCTTGTGGTTTAGATAATTGTTGAGGATTTGGTTGTGATTTGAGGCTTTTATGCATCTGTTTTCATGGTTTTTTATTATGACTATATGCTTTTCATGCAACCATGTTTAGGGTTTGATTGTGACTCAAGGCTTATTATTTTTCATCTATAGTTTTGATCTGGCTAAATGTTGATGCTGTCCCATCTTATTTTGGTGTGGTTCCATCTCAATAATGGGGTCTTTGAGTGCATTCTTGCTAGGTATTGTTCTTTGGAAAACCCCATTATTTCTAGGTCTTATCATTTTGCAAGCCCATATAGGATAATTGTGGGTCTATTACAACTCATCCATGGTGCTCTTAACAGGATATTCCAACTCGGACTTGGCTATACTTAAGTTTATGTTTGAAGGCCCTATTTTTCTTTTATTTCATGATTTGTAAAAGGGATTAGGAAATGTGTAATGTCCCCATCCAAATAAATCACTAGAAGGGAAAATTCCACCAATCTACTAGTTCCCTAGGCTGGGGTGGAAACATTTAGATTTGGAATAAGGGAGCTAATAAACCCCAAATGGACATTAGCCTTACAAAATATATTAAAAGGGGATAAATAAATATTTATAATATGAAAATAAGGTGGCACTTGGTCACGAGGGCACATTGGTGGTGTGGGACCCACAAAAAACAATATTCTCCATGCCACATGGCATCCTACTCTCACCCATTCGAATCCAAGGTGGAGTCTAAGGTTCTTGGGGGAGTTGGAAGGGAATTATACTTGGAATGACTCAATGATGTTCGAATTTGAGAGGAAGAGTAACACCCATGGAAGAGGAAGAGGCATCTTGGAGGTTTTGTGACACTTGGGCTAGATTCCCTAGATTCTATGACAACAATGATGGAGATTCTATGACACTTATGACAAGGATCAGAATTAACTACTGAAATATGACCTATATGACATGTCAGGGATAACAATAGCCTCCAAGAGGGTGCACAAGGGATTTATGGCAGCTATGATTTCCCCCATTCGAATTGATGGAAGAGGGAGGCTAGGAATTGTTGGACAAGTGGCACTCATTAGAATCTCTACCCAATTAGATTTGGCATGAGGATCTTGGAAGGAATTTGAACCATGGAGGAATTGGAAGGACTATAAAAGACAAGAACAAAGAATATGGGATTTTAATCATTTCTCATTTGGTACTTTGGAGAGCATAGCTTGTCCATGCAAGTTGAGTGTTTATTCTACTTGCCTTAGCACCAATTTTGAGGGTGAAAGATTCCCATCCTAATTGGAAATTGGAGACGCCATTCAAAAATTTCATTTGGAGCTTCAATGGATTCATTTTTTATAGGTTGAATCTATAGGGATGCTCGTGATCACTTCTTCTTCAACTTGTTCCCACATCTATCTCACTCTTCTCTTCATATTCTTTCTCTTGGAGGAATGGCGCACATGGTGAGATGATGATCTCTTTGGGGAGGTTCAAGGGGGCCCATTTATTTTTAATATGATTTATATACTCTATATTTGATGCTAAAATAAACCTCAGATCGAAAATCCAAGTGAAACTATGTAAAAATGCAAAACTATGTATGAATGGTGCCATTTTCCCCTACATCTTGTTGTAAGATCTTGAAGTTGTTTGGTATCAAATGTTTCAATCAATATATGTTATTCTATTGCTGTATGAAGATAAATTAATGTACTGAAGAATTTTCATAAACATTATACAAGTCCTTGTAACATTTCTCTCAAATTTCATAGCAAGTTATAATGTATTTCTATCATTTACCCCTAGGTTAAGACATGTCTCCAAACCTATGATTTATTGGAGTTGGAGCAGCTATTAGGAACTGATTAAGAATGCACTTGGGTTCCCATTTAATTCATATAACTAATCCATTTCTATTTTCTAAAATTTTGGAGGGTCGTACTGCATTTTGGAATCCATTAGTGACCACTACCCTTGGGAGTTTGAACCTCGAAATTAGTAGTAAATTCCCCATTTTCTCCTGATTACAAATGAAGGTTACAAAAGTATTTTGAGAGTTTCCAAGAACCTATAAGCTTCATTTTTATGTCTGTAGCTAGGGTTTTACCCCTAGCTTGTGCCAATGAGCACCTACTAAGGAGAATGGACTCCTTAGTAGCAGTTCAGTATATTAAACTAATTATGCAAAAACAAAAAATTAAATTATTTCTAAGACAAGCATGAAGCATAAACACCAAAATGAAAGAATGACTTTGTATTGATGTTACCTTGAGTGTCAAGGTTGGTGAAGCCCTTTGCAGTGTCCAAGAGGATGCTCCAAGCTTCTGAATGCTCCTTCTCCTTCTCCAATGTTGGGGGATGGGCCAAAGGTGGCTCTCAAGGTGAAAATAGTTCAAAGGTGAACTAGGGTTTCGAGAGAGATTTTGGCAGAGTAAGGGTGCTTGTGATTGTGGATATGGAATAAGGGATCTCCATCACCTATTTATAGTTTTTTGGTGGTGGAGTGCTGACCCATGGTTTTAGGAAACACATAGTTTTGGGCAGCTGTATAGGGTTTTTTTCCTCCTTTTCCTCATTATTTTATATTTTTTATTCCCTTTTTAGGGGATTTTTGCTATTTTTGGAGGAAAAGGGGGTTTTTTAGCCTTTTTTAGGCTATTTTGATGGTTTTGTGGCCTTTTGGAGGCATTTTAATGGGATTTTTTGGGATTTTAAGGGAAAAATGGTAGGAAAATGGACAAATGAGCCATATAATGTGGTAATGAGGTAGTGGACACTTTTTGGGTGTTAACAGATTGCCCCCTGATGTGCGAGGTCAGGAGCTCATCGTATGGCCGATGGACATCATAAGTCATGAATGGTTTTCCTGGGATGTGGAGAGAAGAGAAGAAACAAACTGAAGCCCGGAACAACGATCCCGAACAACTGCAAGAACTAAAAGTACATAACCTCAATAATGGATGAGGAATCATCTGATCATATGGACGAGGCGGGCATTCCCATGCTCGTATCAGGATATAACATAATAACAACAATGGGGTCCAAAAAATGGGGACCTGAAATATACATGACCTCAAATACTGACTGAGGAATAATCTCAATATATGGACGAGGCGGGCATACCCATGCTCGTATCAAGATACATAAATATAACTGTAAGGCCCGAAAAAAGGGGGACCTGTAAGGTACATGACCACTGTGTACATCATAAGAGTCCAGAGGGGACACAAATCTGAGACGTACTGCTGAGCAGATCATGTGTGAACTGCAGAACTGGTGCACTGGAACAATCAACAGTGCTACTGAGTGTGGTACCAAAGGAACTGATGAGCGGCTGGATCATAGTGACTGGGGTCAAACTCTCCATGGTACACTGAACTGGAACTGATCTGGGACTGAAACTGGGTACTCAAGGAAGCATGAAACTGGATGGCTTCCGAATACAAACGCCAACGCAGCCCGGAAATCCACGGGAACATACAACTGGGCGTTCCGAAGTGACTCACCAATGTGCTAGAGTCGGGGGAAATCCGGGGTCTTCGACAAAAAACTGATGGAATATAATCCTACGCGATCCTCAACGATGCGATCAAGGTGCTGAAGTCGAGCATGTGAGGAACAACCACGCAGAGAGGCAATGATGTCTCCTCTCAGAATGATCCGTAGGCACTTACCACAGATGGTGATAAGTCCAAGGCGTAGGGACCTCTGGGCCTATCCTCTGGAATAGAGGAGCTGTCGTCGACAGAGGGAGACCTGCCCCTATCAAGGCAATGATGTTTCCTTGACAGGAGCGCGAGGTACAAGACCGAAATGTGATAGTGCTGATGGCAGGACTGATAAACTGTGGTGGGACAACTGGGCAAGTAGAGCGGGTGGACTCAAACTTCCTTTGTTCAGAGTATGATAATGGGAATGATCTGGCAGCATATGAAACTGACTCAGGGAAAAGGGATCATAGCTGTAATGAATCTGGGGTAATAACTGGCTGAGGGAGACTCAAGCTGGTATAAAATGGCAGGAGACTGCAGAATACTCTGAACAAAGGCGACCTAATTGGGGGTGCTGCCGAGATGATCGATTTGAGTGCCATGAGGCACGGGAGGATACTTCTTCATGGGTTAAGGAACTAGAAGAAGTGTGTGGATAAAATGATACTGTCGTGTGGATTTTACGAGCCCAGGACAGTTCATGCTCGTGGTTGCTTTCAATTTTAAGGAGTCTGAAAGCGATAAGAAGACTCTGAGGTAGTGAAATGGTACTGTCGTGTGGATTTTACGAGCCCAGGACAGTGCATGCTCGTGGTTGCTTTCAATTTTAGAGAGTCTGAAAGCAAGTAAGAAGACTCCAGGGGGTTGCTTTTTCGTAGGTTTAGTCTCCAAGGCCCAAAGAAGCATAAAAGGATGCAATGAAGAACTCTTCTAGCCGGTGTGACTAGAGTATTCCTTTTTCGTAAGTAGTCTACCAGGTCCGGAAAAGGGTTAAACTTATACCAGATAGACGCCCTTTCAGGTACTTTAACGAGCATGAAAGGAAGCAAGATTGCTCGGCGATCTTTTCATTCTTGTAGGAGTCAGAAAAGAGCTTAACGGAAACTCCCTAAGTGCCTTTTTCGTAAAGGACTTGTCCGGCCCGAAAAGGGGATAAAATTATACCGAACAAAAGGAATGGCCAGGCAAGGAGGAAGTGTTCAATCAAGGTTGAGTAATGATGACCAAGAACGAGGATAGGTGGGAACACTGATGGACCTCCTTGTGGGGTAGATGAAATGGTGGCAAAATAACGAAACATTTGCAATATGACAGGAGTGAATGGCTCATGTAAAAATGTGGAACAATCCGATGGCGGCCGATGTGGCACGCGAACCGAGGCAACAAGGTGTTGGGACAAAATGTTGAAATTGTACTAGGTGAGAGCGAGAAATGATCTCAAGCATCATCACGAGCTCGGAAATATGAATCCGGCAATATAAAGGATGTCAAAAACAGGTGACGGCCGATGTGGCACGCAAACCGAGGTGACGGGGGCATTTTGAAAAACGCCCGGAAAAACTGGAGGTGAGAGCGAGAAATGATCTCTAGCATCATCACCAGCTCAGAAAACTGAATCCGATGATATAAAATATGTGAAAATCGGAGAACGGCCGATGTGGCACGCAAACCGAGGCGACTAGTGGCGCCCGAAAAATGGGTAAAAAAAAAAAAAAAAAAAAAAAAAAATGACAGGACAAAAATAACGCAACGAGGTGACCATCATGACGGTCACGTCGCGCTGATTCCAGTGGTGAAAACGGTTCGGAAAAAACAAAAAACAAAAAAGAAAGTACTGTACAACGCAGACCAATGAGGTCGCGGGTTTCTGTTTATGGGTAAAAACGCTTAAGATACAACCCATTACGAGGGTTGCGCAAAGGACGGCCTTCAGAGTTGGTTTCAGTAAGAACATTGAGTTCCTCTGGCCGTGTGTCTATGTGAGGGTTGAGAGTGGCGGTATTAAAACCGGGCATTTCGTTAGAGGGCCAAGCGAAGACATCACGGAACTCTTGGAAGAGTTGTATATAATCCTCAATCTCTTGCTCGCTGCAGGAGGCTCCTAAAGTGATGAGTTCAGGGGCATATCCGGGGAACTTTGAGGGAGGAAGAGGATGTTGTTTTTGACGAACAGGGGTTACATCAGGCCATGTGTCAATGTGGTGTTCTATAATTGCGGGATCAAGACCAGGCATTTCGGTATAAGACCAGGCAAAGACATCACGGAATTCTTTGAAAAGGTGTGTGTAGTCCTCAATCTCTTGTTTACTGCAGAATGCTCCTAAAGTAATGAGTTCAGGGGCACGACCTGGAGCAGCAATATCAACTTGGATGACAGGTGAGATGTTGGCCATGTTGCCCTCCTCGAAGGCATCAGGAGCAGGGATAGGGTCCTTGAACCAGTCAACCTTGGTGGGGAGGAAGTCTTTGGATTCGACCGCGTATTGGGTAGCGGTGCTAGAGGAAGACGCTTCTGGGATGAAATAGGAACGGTGGTGCATATCATCCCAAGGATAATCCGGGGCAGTTAGGGCCTCAAGAATCTCCTCATCAGTACGGAAAGTCTGCGTCGTCAAATCGGTTGACGAGGGGGTAGTAGAAGTGTTGGTTGAAGAGATCATGTAGATGATATTAACCTCTTCAGAAGGGGGAGAGACCGGGGGGTAGATCTCCTCAATGGTAGGTGGTGCCGTCTCAAGGTCCAGATTGTTCATCTCATAGAGAGCCGCTCTGTAATCCGGGAGATCGGGACAATGATGTGAATAGTGCCCGTAAATACCGTAGATGGCGCAGGAGTGGTTGGTACGTAGGGACTTATCTTTAGGCTTGGGAGTGGGGTTTAGTTCGACTGTTGGGATGTTGGGGTCATCATCGAGCATTTGCATGTGCTTCTGTAATGCAGGTAACTGTGGGCATTGGTGGGTCGCATGGCCCAACTCGTCACACAGCGAGCATTTGGGAGGAGCACGAAACACTGGAGGGTTCTTGACTGTCTTGGGAGGTGGGACAGCAGTGTAAGGTTGTGGACCTCTGCCCCCAGTGGGTTGAAGAGGAGGAGGAGGTGTCGTGGAGGACGAAGGGGTAGGGACCCCGGGAGGTGGGTGGGTGGTAGTAGCCATGGGTTGCACCGGCTGGAGGACGACATCTGGTGTCGGCGGGCGAACGAGAGGCGAAAGGTACCATACAGGTAATCCCAATGTTAACCCAGGGAGGCTAAGGGTAGCCATGACCGGGGCGCTTACTACTCCTGCTGGAGGAACTAGGAAGGGGATCGTATGGATCGGTGTAACACCAATGTGACTAGGTACCAATGGTGGTTTAGGCAACAAGGATGGTTGATTGTTAGGTGGTAGGATGTCATGGGACAAGGTACATAAGTCAGACATTTCGGGCGTAGATGATGGCGGAGGAATGGATTGAAAGGTGGAGGTCATCGGCGCGTCTGAGTATACTCCAGGCCCCGTAGAGGAAACAAACGAGGTGGTGGCAGGGGAAACAGGTTGTTCAACCATGGGGAGAACATTTTCCGGTGCCGCCGGAGCACTGGGATCATAGTAGGTGAGCTGGTCAATCTTAACCACGCGTCCTTCATGGGGGAACATCATGGTGCGAAAGACAGAAGAGGCAACCGCCCGCATGGCATACATGTAGCTGCGGCCAAGTAGAAGGTTGTAATCCAATTGGGCATTGATTACCTCTATGTCAATAAGAACTGTTTTACCACCTAACTGGACTGAAACGTTGGGTAGAAGGCCTTGGGGCTGGGCCGAACGACCGTCGTAGGCACGTAACGCAGTGGTGGACTGCTGGAGAGGAGGGGATCCTAGCTTCTTCCATACAAATGTAGACATAACGCATGTGGAAGCACCCTCATCAATGATGCACCGATGGATAACAAGATTCCTAACGGAGACTGTAACTTGGAAGGCTAAGCTAGAAGGTAGGCGTGGTTCAGACTGGTCTAAATCAAACGCCATCAAATGTGAATCAGTTGGGTCAATCCCCCCGATGGCGGAAAGTAAAGTCTTGCGCTGGGAAGGGCAGTTCTTCAAGACTTCCAACGCAGACATGGCTGCGGGAGATTGGGCTAGGTCGTCTACGATGTTGTAGTTTGACGCAGCGCGCGCGTTAGGGTTATTGTTGATTCGACGCAGTGGGAAACGAGGTGCTTTCGCAGCGCCGTCTGTGGGAGGCGGAGGGATGCGTAACGCCTGATCGGTGGGGTGGGCGTTAGTAGTTTTATCCGTGGGAGTGGCTTCAGAGGTGGAGCCATATTGGTTCCGACGGGTCTGGAGGTTGACGTCAGCTGATGACATCATCAATAAGTGGTGGGTACCTGAGTCGAACATGGGTTGATCAGGAGCAGCGTAGGTGATCTGTTGTTGTTGGGGTTGCACGTTAGCTTGAGGGGCCAACGGCTGAGTGTTCACCACGCCTTGGGTCGGTAAGGGGTTTTGCAGCACCAAAGGGGGTTGCTGAGGTTGGGGGGGGTTGGGCGGTGCTTGGGGAGCCGCATGCCCTTGGCGATGGGCCTCGTCAACTCAAAGCTGCCGAGCTCGCTCCAAGTGTGGGCAAGCATGGGTGTAATGTCCATAGACCCCGCAAATAGAACAAGGGTGGTTCGTTCGCAGATTGGGGTTTTTGGCCTGCTTGGGCGGGCGATCAGGGTTTTGATTAGCGGGGGCCGCATTGTTGTTGTCAGGGGGATTAGCCGGTTGACCTGCTTGGTCTGTAGGTTGGTTGTTTCCCCGATTACGGCCCTTGCCGCGGTTCTGTTGGCCCTGGTTACGTTGGTTATTCTGGTTTTGCTGCGGGTTATGTTGGGCGTAAACTTGCCCTTGGGCAGCAGGTGGATTTTGAGGTTGCGCAGGTGCAGGAGTAGGCTGCGGAGGATGATATGTAGGTTGAGGCTGAGCAGGTGCAGCAACTTGAGGGGATTGCTGATAGGACTGCGGAGCAGGTTGTGGATGTGCCGCAGGGGCTGCCTGGGGCGGATAATAAGCTGGTGGGGCTTGTGAAGGCGCAGGAGCCGGGGCGGTCTGCTGATGGTAGTAAGGCTGAGGGGCGACTGAAGGAGCATAAGCAGGAGTCGCATACCCAAAGCACTGAGGTGGACACGAAGGTCCATGGGAATGGTGATGTGTCATGGGAGCATACGAGTTGGTTGCTCCAGACTGTGAAGTAGCCCGCGACAGGTCGGGGCCAGGGGTAGGACGTGCTATAGAAAATGGTTGGGGATGCGAAGAAACACGGCCAATGATACCATCTGCAGCGTGGGATGCCCCCGGCGCATCATGATGGGAGGACTCGCCGCGAGGGGCGTCAGGTATAATGGTATAAAGGTAACCCGACTGGGCGTAAATGAGGTCGAACTGCTGTGCCTTAAGGATGGCCTCTTCTTCAGACTGGGGTCTTTCTGAAGCTACATCCTTAGCAATGACGGGAAGCAGGGACTTGAGGAACCAATCGAGGAAGATGCGGTCATCTAATTTAATCTTGCATAAGCTACGGCGTCGACGCCACTCATGGATGTGGTCCGTGATATGGGTAGCCGTGTTTTGTCGACAAGATAGAAGGATCTCAACGCCCGCGTCATAGCGGACAGGCAACTGGAAGAACTGCAGGAAGGTAGAGGCAAGGGAGGCAAATGTGGCGTGGGTCCCATGAGGCTGCTCAATATACCACTTGGCTGCAGAGCCAGTGAAGGTGCGCTGTAAGAGACGGAGGCGAACAGAGTCATCCACAATGGAGTTAGAGGAACACCATAGGTGGAAAGACATGATGTGGTTCTGTGGGTCCTCACCGGCCTTACCCTCGAATTTAGGGATGTCAGAGGGTAGTTTGGTAGGCATATGAGGCCACATAGGGTCGTGTCGAATAGGATCATTGGTCAATCTGGCCAGGTCAGGTAGGTTGAGGCTAGCCATGAACGGCAAACTGGAAGAAGGCTGTGACACAGTAGTGCTGTGGACCAAGTTGGGGCCAGTGCCCCCAAGTGGAGGGACAAGATTTAGGGTGGTGCCCCCAAGTGGGGGAACTGAGGTAGTGGAGGATGGTCCAGCACCACCATGGGTAGTGTGAGCCACTGATGTAGTGGGGATAGGTATTCCCGCTGTGGGAATAGGTACCGTGAGGGGAACGGTAGATGGTTGCCCCATGGAGGGCATACCAAAAACAGGTGTAGTAACTGGTGTAGTGGTGGATGTGCCACCAATGGTCCCTATGGCAAATGGAGTGGAAGTCGTACCAGCCATGGGGCTAGTAGGGGCAGTATAAATAGGGTTCTCAGACTCTTCGTCAGAATCAGAGGTAAAGTAAGGTGCGTCACTATCTGGTGACGGAGACCTACGTCGCTGACGGGTGGAGTCAAGTGACAAGGCTCTAGATCTGTGATGAGTGGTATCAACGGACAATGATCGGAATCTATGACGAGTGGTGTCGAGAGAACCGTGCTGTGGGGGCTCGCCCCTGAGGCGCCGAGAATGTCTCGGGGACTCAATGGTGACAGATGGTGTCTAAATCTTTGTGGGTTGAGGTGAGTATAAAAATAGCTCAAAAATCCTAATGCAACCGAGTGTGCAGAAGGAGAGCTAAAAAGCAAGGCACTCAGGCCAACAACCAACTCAAAACACCCACTGCAACAGCTGTGCTACAATAGGTGGAGTAACAACAAAGATGGTCAGAATACCAACAAGCAGCAGGTTTCCTAAAAAAGAAAAATGGTGGACTCACTAGACCAAAGGGAGGTAAAGGAGCATGCAAACACCTAACTAAAAGTATTCTGACTTAACTAAACATATCCTCTGCAAGGTGATGAAATCCAAGTCAGACAATATGAGTAGGAAAGCCAAGTGGCTATGATATCCCCCTACCGGGAGGGACACCGGGTAGTCAATCCTAGAAGAATGGCAACTAAGATACCCCGTTCATGACACGTCCAGAAAGGTGAATCTGCCGTTTAGTTCGTTGACCGCAATACCCCTATACAGGGATATCCCGCGAACCGCGAAAGGTAGCCCTTCGGTTACTGAATGGAGTGCGGTATTCCACTCAGGCCTCCGGAACCAGTCTCCCGACTTCAACCCTCCTAAGGGAGAGGCCCTCTGATAAACTGGTCGTGACCGTGCCAAAAAGTACTAGGGGATTTTGGTTCCCTAGTTGGACAACAACTATGTCTCAAGTGAAATAACCAAGGGGTGTTATTGGAAGCCTATCCCCCTAATCCTAGGTACTTTTTAAGGCTCACTTGATTTAATGTGACAGAGTGTGTGCTCGTGAGGTGTTGAACCCAAAAACAGAAGTGCCACAAGGGAGGGCAACTTCCAATCTATCAATAATGCTGAAATTGATTCTTTTAATTTGCAAAATTTTCTGAAATAAAAATACTGAAATTTTAAAAAGATTCTGTAAAAGGAACAGAAATTATGTTGCAGAAAGGCTGTAAGGAAGTAGGCTGCAGGTGGGACAGAGGGCTGTTCAAATGCAGAAAATATTGCAGCAAGAGGGGCTGGGCTCAAAACAGGAAAAGAGCAGAAATCAGACCGCGGGTCTGTAGCGGATCAGAACAGGCCGACCGCGGGTTTAAGGGAAACAGCGGCGGTCAGGTCGCGGCTATCGGGCCAATAGTGGCAGTCGGGACGCAGGAAACAGGGAAAAAGGCACAGTCGGGTCGCAGCTATCGGGCCAACAGTGGCAGTCGGGACGCAGGAAAACTGGAAAAAGACACAGTCGGGTCGCGGCAAAATGGCTAACAGGCGCAGTCGGGACGCGCGAAAGAGGCAGGAAGCCGCAGTCGCGACGCAGGAAAAAGGCCGACAGGCGCAGTCAGATCGCGGCAAACAGGCTGATTAGCCACGGTCGGATCGCAGGTAACAGACTTGAATCCGCCGGCAGAGCGTCGGAAGCAGTCTGAGAGCCACGGTCGGATCGCGGGTAAAGGCCTGAAAGGCGCGGTCGGGACGCGACTGCAGAGGAAAAAAGACGCGGTATGCAGCGGCCGAAAGGGACAGCCGAAAGAAAAAATTTAAAAACGGAAACCAGAAATTCGAAAACTAGGGGAGTCGCCAAAACTGTAGCTAGGGTTTTACCCCTAGCTTGTGCCAATGAGCACCTACTAAGGAGAATGGAATCCTTAGTAGCAGTTCAGTATATTAAACTAATTATGCAAAAACAAAAAATTAAATTATTTCTAAGACAAGCATGAAGCATAAACACCAAAATGAAAGAATGACTTTGTATTGATGTTACCTTGAGTGTCAAGGTTGGTGAAGCCCTTTGCAGTGTCCAAGAGGATGCTCCAAGCTTTTGAATGCTCCTTCTCCTTCTCCAATGTTGGGGGATGGGCCAAAGGTGGCTCTCAAGGTGAAAATAGTTCAAAGGTGAACTAGGGTTTCGAGAGAGATTTTGGCAGAGTAAGGGTGCTTGTGATTGTGGATATGGAATAAGGGATCTCCATCACCTATTTATAGTTTTTTGGTGGTGGAGTGCTGACCCATGGTTTTAGGAAACACATAGTTTTGGGCAGCTGTATAGGGTTTTTTCCTCCTTTTCCTCATTATTTTATATTTTTTATTCCCTTTTTAGGGGATTTTTGCTATTTTTGGAGGAAAAGGGGGTTTTTTAGCCTTTTTTAGGCTATTTTGATGGTTTTGTGGCCTTTTGGAGGCATTTTAGGCCTTTTGGAGGCATTTTAATGGGATTTTTTGGGATTTTAAGGGAAAAATGGTAGGAAAATGGACAAATGAGCCATATAATGTGGTAATGAGGTAGTGGACACTTTTTGGGTGTTAACAATGTCCTAATACCCTTCAAATACCTTCATACCCAATTCAAAATCCTTAGGATCCATTTGGAATCCCTTGAGTCATCACTAGTCCAAGGTTCGAATTGACCAAAGAATTGCAATTTTTCCAAGTTTTCCAAATTATTTAAAAGGGAAAATACAAGTGGTATCAGAGCATGGTCCTTGCACCTAATTTGGGTGACCATTTATTAGTTCTATAAGTCACCCCCCACCCCTAGAGACCGAAACTGAAAGTGCCCTTGGTGAAGAGGAAGAAGTAGGAGAAGAGGCGCACTCTGTTGAAACTATGACTAGGGATGAGAAGGGAACCTCAGATATGGAGGAGAAAGAGTAGTTTAGGAAATTCATGAAACCATTTTTTGAAGACATGAAAATGAAGATAATGCAATGGTTCGAATTGATGGCTAGTCAAATTGGAAGAAAATTGGCATTAGAAGGCAGTAGTAGTTCTACTTTTGAGGAAAAGAAGGCATTGGGTGAACACATTTTCTCAAGGATAGGACCTAATAATCAATCCAATGAATTCTAGATCTCAGCAAGAGAAACCACACCTAAGTTTTCTTAGTACAAAGTGGATCCTAACACCCAATATGGAATGCATGAAGTTCTAGCAGACAACAGTTGAGTGAAGATTGCAGAAGGAGCTTACCATTTGATCAATTATTTACTGTTTCAAACAAGCTCAAAATGAGAGGAGGTAGCAGAACTCCTTTTCAAAAGAAAGAATTGAATTATTCCATAGGTGAAATGCCCCTTCCTACCTTTGATGGCTCATCTCAAAGTTTTGCAAATACTTGGGTACAAAAGTTAGATGTATATTTTCAATTGAATCCAATGGTTGAAGAGAATGCTCTAAAAATGGCTATTTTTCATCATGAAGGAGAAGCCAATGATTAGTGGTTCCATGGGATTAAAACCTTGGGACATTATCAGGTCAAAACATATGAAGAATTTGTTAACAGTTTGTTGTAAATATTTGAGCAAAAGGACCCTGAAATGCCTTTCAAGGAACTAGCACAATTGAAGCAAATTGAAACCCCTGATGAGTACATGTTGGAATTTAAAAACTTATTAGTTAAGGTGGATGACATATCTATGGTTCAATTAGTATTTCTCTTTACTGAAGGTTTTACTGAACATTTGAAGGGTTTAGTTAAATCCCACAAACCTACTTCATTGAAAGATGCCATAAACTTGGCAAGCCATTTTCAAAATGTGCTACCCAAGATAAGGTATCCCCCCAGGCCCAACTTTCCTTCCAATTTAATATTTGAAAGTAAGCCATGAAAAAATATGCATTTGGAAAGGACAAGTGAGAGGGACCAAGCAAGGAAGAACTCAAAAGAAAGAGACTATGTTACACATGCTTCCAACCATGGGTATCAGGGCATAAATGTGCTAAGGGGAAAGCACAATGCATTGAAGTATTTTCTGATGATGATGAAGGTGAAGGGGACATGGAGGAGGAATAACATATTTCATCCAAAGAATATGGATATGACACAACATAATATGATCATCCATCACCTGACAAAGGGAGAATGGTAGTGCTTTCAAGAGTGCCTTGTTTTCACACCATTCAATGCAAGGGAGTGGTACAAGGGAAAAGAGTTTTGGTATTGGTAGATGGAGGAGAAACACATAAATTCAATGATGCATCCATAGTGGAGAGGATATTTGATGGGTTCATAGTCATCATTCCAGGTCACAATACTATGGAGTGAAAAACATGGATTCCAAAGCAACAACTCAACATAGGTAATTACACATTTTCTGATAGCTTTTATGTGGTGGATGTTGTTGATACAAATGTGGTATTGGGAGTGAAATGGTTGTACTCTATAGGGGAACGTCCAGTTAAATACCAAATACCTGAAATGAAATTCAAATATTCGGAAGGAAAACAAAGGGTAGTGAGAGGAATGCACACCTATTCGATTCAAGTGGTGTCTTCCCACAATATGAGGTCCATATTGAGGCATGGGGATATTGAATGGGCTGCTGAATGTTTCATCCCTTCCCCCAATCGAAACATAAATATTTCAGAACATCCAAGGGAGATAATGCAACTACTACATAAATATGAAAAGGTTTTTGGAGACCTTCCTCCTAGAAGGCCACCTAACAGAGGAGTTGAGCACACCATTGTTTTTGAGGTGGGTACTTCACCTATACAAATACCACCATATAGACACCCAAAAAGGTTCATATATGAGATTGAGAAGGCTATTCAAGAACTCTTGGGGTTGGGACTCATTAGACCAAGCTCAAGTCCCTATGCTTCTTTAATTGTTTTGGTGAAGAAAAAGGATAGAGCCCTAAGGATGTGCATTGATTTTAGAGATCTAAACAAGGAAACAAGAAAGAATAGATATCACATCCCTAGAATAGATGATCTCTTGGATGATCTATTTGGAGCAAAGTTCTTCTCCAAAATTGATCTTAGATTTGGTTACCATCAAATTCGAATGAAGGAGGAGGATGTGTAGAAAACGGCTTTCAGATGTCACTATGGTCATTTAAAATTTCTTGTCATGCCTTTTGGTTTTACCAATGTTCCATCCACCTTCCAATCATGCATGAAAAAAATATTTTGGCAAGCATCTCCATAAGTTTGTTTTGGTTTTCTTTGATGATATTTTGATTTACAGTAAGACATGGGAGGAACATTTGCACCATCTAGAAGTTGTATTGAAAATCTTGCATTAACAATATTTGTTTGCTAAGTTTTCCAAGTGTGAATTTGGGTTGAAAGAAGTTTTATATATTGGGAAAATCATTGGGAAACATGTATTAAAGATGCACGTGGAGAAAATAAAGGCTATTCTTGAATGGCCATCATCCAAGAACATTATTGAATTGAGAGGCTTCATTGGCATATGCACTTACTATAGGAAGTTTGTGAAGGGGTTTTCCAAAATAACTGCTCCTCTTACTGATTTGACCAAGAAGGATGATTTAAAATGGGATAAAGAGGATGAAAAGGCTGAAAAGGCTTTCCAAAGAATGAAAAAGGTAATGATTAGTTTTCCAGTACTTGCATTACCATATTTTTCTAAACCAAATTTGTTTTGGAATGTGATGCATCAGGAGAAGGAATAAGGGCAGTCCTAGAGAAAAATCAACACCCCATAGCTTTTGAGAGAATAAAATTGTATCCACATGAGAAGCTATAATCCATATATGACAAAGAAATGTTAGCCATCATGCATTCCTTGGCCAAGTTTATACAATATCTGGTGGGGAACAAGATTGTGGTCAAAACTGATCATAACAATTTAAGGAATTTACTCACACAAAAGGATCTCAATGAAAGGAAACAAAAATGGGTAAGTAAGGTCCAAGATTTTTATTTTGACATTGAATATGTAAAAGGGAAGAATAATATTGTAGCAAATGCATTGTCTAGGAGACCTTCATTTTCCCTTATGGACATTTTGAAAGATTGGAAAGATATGCTAATAGTAGAGTATGCCAAAGATAGTTTTTCTTATGATGTGTTAGATGGGGTTGAAGGAGATGATAGATACAAGATATTGAATGTCCTAATCTACTATAAGGACCGAATATACTTGGTTCATGGTTCGAACCTAAAGCACAAGAGCTTGAAGGAAGCTCATGATTCTCCTCTAGTAGGTCATTCTGGTTTCTTTAAAACATATAGGAAATTAAGACAAAGGTTCTCTTGGAAGGGGATGAAGGAAGATGTTCTTAAGTATGTGAATGAATGCAAGATATGTCAGTAAAAAAAATTTGAAGACACCCATCATGCTGGTCTATTACAACCATTTCCCATTCCAAAACAGAAATGGGAAATCATCTCAATGGATTTCATCACAAGTTTTCCCAAGGCTTTGGGTAAGGATTGTATTTATGTTGTGGTGGATAGAATCACCTAATTTGCTCATTTATTTGCTATTACCTCCTCTTTTACTACTGCACAAGTGGCTGATCTATTCTTTAGAGATATTTTTAGATTGCATGGACTTCCCAAAAATATTGCAACTGACAAGGATAGTATATTTATGAGTGCATTTTGGCAAGAACTCTTCAAGTTGGTGGGAACTCAATTGACTCCTAGCACAAGATATCATCATCAAAATGGTTTCCAAACAGAAAGGGTGAACCAATGGTTGGAGGGGTACTTGAGGAACTATGTTGGTGAGCAACAGAAAGCATGGGTTAAATGGCTACACTTGGGTGAGTTTTGCTACAATACTAGTTTCCATATGTCCATTGGCATGTCTCCTTTCAAAGCATTTTATGGTTATGAAGCAGTCACCTTTGTTGATCACATTTTTGGTGATAATAGAGCCCCAAAAGCTAAGGATTGGGTTGAGGAAAGTTAAGAAATTTTGAAGCTCCTAAAAGACAATTTGCAGGTTTCCCAAAATCAACAAAAACAATATGTGCATCAACATAGGGAGGAAATAAATTTTCAAGTGAATGATTTCGTTTATTTGAGGCTGCAGCCATATAATCAAACCTCCTTAAAATGGAAAGTATTAGAAAATCTTAAACCAAGGTATTATGGTCCATACAAGATAGTTCGAAAAGTTGGGGAGGTAGCTTATGAGTTAGAACTTCCGAAAGGTAGAAAAATCCACAATGTATTTCATGTTTCATGCCTTAAGAAGGTTATTGGTCAAAAAGTTTCAATTTCAGAAACACTCTCTCCATTAGATGATGAAGGACAACTCATACTTATTCCAGAAAAAAATTTGAAGGCAAGAGAAAGGAAATTAAGGAGCAGAACCATAAGAGAATATTTGATACATTGGAAATATTTGCCAAGTGAGGATGCCACATGGGAAGAGGAACACAGTTTGCAGAATCCCAATTTGGAATTGCTTGAGGGAAAGCTATCTTGGGTGGGTAGGACTATAATGTCCCCATCCAAATAAATCACTTGAAGTGAAAATTCCACCAATCTACTAGTTCCCCGGGTTGGGGTGGAAACATTTAGATTTGGAATAAGGGAGGTAATAAACCCCAAATGGACATTAGATTAAAAAAATATATTAAAAGGGGCTAAATAAATATTTAAAATAGGAAAAGAAGGTGGCACTTGGTCATGAGGGCACATTGGTGGTGTGGGACCCACCTAAAGCAAGATTCTCCATGCCATCCTACTCTCACCTATTCGAATCCAAGGTGGAGTCTAACATTCTTGGGGGAGTTGGAAGGGAATTATACTTGGAATGAATCAATGAGGGTCGAATATGAGAGGAAGAGTAACTCCCATGGAAGAGGAAGAGGCATCTTGGAGGTTTTGTGACACTTGGGATAGATTCCCTAGCTTCTATGACAACAATGATGAAGATGTTATGACACTTATGACAAGGATCATACCTGATTGCTGAAATATGACCTATATGACATGTCAGGGATAAAAATAGCCTCCAAGAGGGAACACAAGGGATTTATGGTAGCTAAGATCCCCGCCATTCGAATTGATGGAAGAGGGAGGCTAGGAATAGGTGGACAAGTTGCACTCATTGGAATCTCTCCCCAATTCGAGTTGGCATGAGGATATTGGAAGAAATTTGAAACATGGAGGAATTGGAAGGATTATAAAAGAAAAGAAAACAAAAGGAGATGGGATTTTGATCATTTCTCATTTGGTAATTTGGAGAGTATATCTTGTCCATGGAAGTTGAGTTTTTATTGTACTTTCCTTAGCACCAATTTCGAGGGTGAAAGATTCCCATCCTAATTGGAAATTGGAGAGGACATTCAAAGATTTCATTTGGAGATTTAATGGATTAATTTCTTATAGTTTTAAGCTACAAGGATGCTTGTGATCACTTCTTCTTCAACTTGTTCCCACTTCTCTCTCACTTTTCTCTTCATATTCTTGCTCTTGGAGGAATGGCGCACATGGTGAGATGCTGATCTATATGGGGAGGTTAAAGGGGACCCATTTATTTGTAATATGATTTCTACAATCTATATTTGATGCTAAGATAAACCTTAGATCGAAACTCCAAGTGAAACTATGTAAATGTGAAGAACCTGCAATAATTAATTAATGAAAACACACGAAATAGCAGAAATAATAGAACTCAGAATCACTTTTATATTGATCGTAGGCCACTTCGAGGGGGAAACCTCCTTTGAGCAAGCTCAATACAAATAACTTCACAGTACCTTCATTGGTCTCAACACAAACTTATATACTAAGTCTAGGCGCCAATACCATGTGTCAATACAAACCATGGACCAATACAAAATATGGATCAACAATTACTACGGGACGACTTACAAAGCATATGCGTCCAACAACAATAATACAAACTATATCAACAAATACTATGGGATGACTTACAAAGCATATACGCTCAACAACAATATACTAACAAAGTAAATACAAGGGTTGACATGGGTTCCTAACATCCCCTCTCCCTTAGAAAAAGCTTTGTCCTCGAAGCTTTAGATGTGGAAATTGATGCAGAATCTGAAGGAGTGGTTCCCCTATAGCATCCTCGAGTTGCATTCCGACCCACTTACGCCTTTTGAGTTTCAGGGAGGATTGCTTGGAAGGCTGTAGATGAAGAAGGACCATATAAACTACGTGAAAAGTGCGCTCAGAATGGTGTTGATCGGCTTGTTGTTTCAGTCGAATTCTTTCCATGTGAAGATTATCCTGCAAAATGAGAAGAATCTTATCACGGTTTCGAAGAGCCGAGTCAATTGCCTGAACTGGGGAGCTGTTGAGCGTGTATGGAAGAAGAACTGGCAGTGCCTGTCCATAAAATGCTTCATATGGTGTCCTTTTAGATGTGGTAGTGTACCACTGGAGAGCTTCTAGGAAATCCATAGAAATAGCTGTCCACATCTGTGTAGGGATGGGCAAGGGTTCGAGCAGTCTTGAAAGGAGTGTCGTTTCACCCTTGTTGACCTGGAAAGTATCACACTTAACCACCATCTAGTGAATTTTGATTTTCAGTCCCTGCCAAAAGAAGTTACATTGTTCTCGGTGATAGGTTTTGAGGAACCCAAAGTGCCCTGCCGATGAAGAAGCATGGAGTTCATAGAAGAGATAGCCCTGTTGAACAGATTGGAACCAATTTGGAACAAGCAAAGAAATAGCTGTAAGAGAAACTAGGTCATCAAATTGGTGAGAAGGAGCATCTGCCACCATATTATCCTTACCATTCTTGTAAGTGATCACATAGTCATAACCCATGAGTTGGATAACCCATTTTCGGTGTGCTGGTGAGGAGACCCGTTGTTCAAGAGAATGTTGCAGACTTTGGAGATCAGTCTTGATGCTAAAATAATTTCCTAGTAGGGATGGCTACAACTTCTGTACTGCATGCAAAATAGCCATCATGTCCTGCTGAGATGTCGATGTAGCTAAATTCTTACCGGAAAGGCCTCTTGAAGGCAACAAGCCCACTGGTTCAGCAAAGACACCTGCGTATCTATCCAAGGAAGTAGGGGAGACCATTGATGGGTGCATCTGAACGGAATGGAGTTGAGCGATGACACCATGTGAATTCTTCTTAGGTATCTTTTCCAGGCGATGTGAACTAATGATGCGGAGAGACCCTTGTTGTAAGCCCTTAAATTTGTGTTGTTTCAAATTGACTGAAAACTGCATCCAAAGTTCAGCAAAATCCCATAAGATGGGGCCAAGTGTGCATAACCATTGAATACCCAAAACCACATCACATCCACCTAGAAACAAGGAAAACATGTCAGAGTGCAGGTTATAATCTTCCAGAGAGATACACACATTGTGACACTTCCCCTTGCAAGGTAAGGTGCCCCCATTGGCAACCATGACTTCAAAGTTGGAGCAAGGATGGACAAAACAATCGGCCTGTTTAGCAATCCGAGGGTCAATGAAGTCATGAGTGATACCAGAATCAGTGAGTATTGTAAGTGGAAGCTTCTTGAAGTAATCCTTGACCCGCATTGTTTGCAGGGTGGTGATGCTAGATAAAGCATGGAGAGATATCTCTGGTTGTTCATCCTGAGATGGGGGGTCAATAGGAGACTCCTGAATGTTGACCTAATCATCCATTGTATCTGGAGCTTCTTCACCAATTTTAGAGGTAGGAGGAGAATCCATATCCAAGAGATAGAGCTTTTGTTGAACACATCTTTGTCCCCGAGTGAATTTCTCATCACAATTATAACAAAGCCCTTTTTCTCTGCATGCCTGCATCTATGTTTTAGACAAATGCTTGATAGAAGTTGGTTGAGGAGCTGGTGGGATGGGAGGTCGTTGAGAACTCATATTTCGGAAGGGAACAAAAGTTGGTTTCGAGCGTTGTTGGGCTGCAATCTTGTCTTCTTCCAACTTAGCCAACCCTAGGACTTCCATCATTGTGTTGGGACAAAACATTTTAACCTCTGACCGTATTTCATCCTTGAGACCACTGATAAAACAACTCCTGTAGAATTCATCAGACAATCCTTCTATGTGATTGGCTAGTTTCTCAAATTATGTCTGATACTCTCTCAAAGTGCCAATTTGACGAAGTTTAGTGAGTGCTCCGGTGAAGTCATCAAAAGCACTAGGACCAAATCGTTGCAAAAGGAGTTGGGAAAAATCTGTTCCAACGGTACCATTGAAGGGCTTCCTGTTCCAAATGAAAGGATGCAAGTGGAACTTTTTGGACATCAAACATATTATGCAGACTGAAATACTATTCTACAGGATAGATCCATCCAGTCAGATCAGTACCATTGAAGTAAGGAAATTCAAGTTTTGGACCACAAAAATTGTTGGAAGAAGAGAACCCATTGGCTGCAGATTCTGATTCTTGTTGTCGGTTATTGTTCATGGTTGAATGTTGAAGATGGAGGCTAAGAAAGTTTTCATCTAGATCTTGGAGTTTGGTTTGGATGGCTGCAAGTGCTTCCTCCATGGTTTTTTCTTCTACGCGGGTGACAACCATAACCAGGAGTTTTTTTTGGGGGGGAATGGATAGAAAAACACAAACAAAAGCCTATTTAGTAAAGGGAAATTTGGATTTGGGAAAAACTCGAAAGGGTAATTTGGGTTTGACTAGGTTATGGACACTTTCTGATGGATAGGGAAGCAAAAAATGGGGATTTCAGAAGCGGGGTGAAAGAATGAGAAAATTTGTCAAAGAGGAACAAAGAAACAGAAATAGGGAATGAACATGGTGGCAAAATTTGGAGGCGAGTGGGTGAAAATTGAATAAGTTATGGAAAACCCTAAAAATAGACAAATGTGAGATTTCTGGCTTTGGGAAGTAGAATTTGGGATAGGGTGCTCAGGAATCAAATATGTAGAATGAGATTGCAGGGGTGTCTGAAAAGTTTCAAGGGAAACAAAGTTAAAGCAAGGGAGATCTAGTGAAAAAATAGATTTTTTTTTTTTCCAGAAATGGATCTGCAACGACACGGAAGGGATTAGAACAATTGGATCTGAAACAGTGTGGAAGGGATTGAAAATGGATGGATCTAAAATGAATTTCAGAAGAGATCTGAAACGGCTTTCAGAAAGATCTGAAATGGTTTAATCTGGAATGGCTTTGAATGGATTTGAAATGGCGTGGAAGTGATCGACAACAGTTCAGCTGAAAATAGATATGGACCCCAGGTATGTTTGGATTCCTAATAGTTCAGGGGTTTCACTCAGCCACCAATGTTGTCTGATGACTTTCGTATTGGGGTAGTACCCTCACTCCATGGCTCAGGTAAAACTAATAACTGCTTTGCCACAAACGAAAGCTCTTGGTTTACCTCACGGGTGGGAACTAGTCAATCAGGTAGGGGTCATTGCCCTTTTCACTAGAAGGTCCTCTCAATGGGACAGCTACTTTGGGGTTCCTATGGTACTCCTCATAATGAATTTTAGGGCTTATGCCCAAGTACTTCCCACAGTTAAGCGGATAGGGATTTTTCCCAGATCAGAACTTGCAATAGATGCGAAAAAAAAAAAAATTGGCAAAAATTCCACCCAACGAGCCCAAGAAAGTGCTCTGATACCAGATGTGAAGAACCTGCAATAATTAATTAATGAAAACACACGAAAGAACAGAAATAATAGAACTCAGAATCACTTTTATATTGATCGCAGGCCACTTCTAGGGGGCAACCTCCTTTGAGCAAGCTCAATACAACTAAATTCACGGTACTTTCATTTGTATCAACACAAATTTATATACTAAGTCTAGGCACCAATACCATGGGTCAATACCATGTGTCAATACATGGGTTCCTAACAGTAAAAACGCAAAACTATGTATGAATGGTGCCATTTTCCCCTACATCTTGTTGTAAGAGCTTGAAGTTGTTTGGTATCGAATGTTTCAGTAAATATATGTGATTTTATTGTTGTATGGAGAGCCATTAATGTACTGAAGAATTTTTAAGAAAATTATACAAGTGCTTGGAATATTTCTCTAAAATTTCATAGCAAGTTATAGTGTATCTCTATCATTCCCCCCTAGGTTAAGACATGTCTCCAAACCTCTGATTTATGGGAGTTACAGAAACTATTAGGAACTTATTGATGATTCATTTGGGTGCCCATTGAATTCATATAACTCATACGTGTCTCTGTTATGGATTTTGGGAGGCTTGTACTACATTTGGGAAGCCATTAGTGACCACTACCCTTGGGGGTTTGAACCTCGAAATTAATAGTAAATTCCCCATTTTTTCCTGATTACAAATGAAGGTTGTAGAAGTATTTTGAGAGTGTCCAAGAACCTATAAGATTAATTTGTATGCCCTAATATCCTTCAAATACCTTAAGACCTAATTCGAAAGCCTTAGGAGCCATTTGGAAACCGTTGAGTCATCACTAGTCCAAGGTTCGAATTGACCAAAAAATTGCAATTTTTCCATGTTTTCCAAATTATTAAAAAGCAACACTACAAAATGGACCAACTATGCAATAGGATATTTGAGTTTGGTGTATCCTTTGTTTGGATGTTATGCACAATTTATACAATATATATGAGCCATTCGTAGTTCTCTTCTTTGGTTTCATAAGAGTTGTGTATTCCATTTACCTTGATCATTTTCATAGTTTTACCAATGCAACTATAGAAATTTTTAATTGCATTTCTAGAATTTTTATGATACCAAGGATTTTCCAAGTTTTTTGAAAGGATTTAGTAGAAGCTATGTTACATGTGTGCAATGTTGTTAATTAGTAGAGTAGAATTGGAATTGCTTTTTTAAATCCTTCATGAAATTGGGAGTTTTTATTTTATACAACTAACATGGCTTGTTGTTATTGCGAACCCAATTGGTGTTAGGTTTTCAGAATTTCAATCTGATCTAGGATCTTAACTGAGAGAATAACATGTACAGCATATCTAGAGCATATCAATCATGGACACAATAATGCAAGCACACAAGAGACACAGAGTTTCACCGGGGAAAACCAAGAAGGTGAAAAACCCAACAACTTCCTCAGAGATAGATAGAGCAATGATACAAACCAAGTACAAGAGATAGTCCTCCTAGCAACAGCTTCTCCTCCTCCACAAGTGTGCCACTCTCCAATGAGAGTATGAGTTAGAAAGTGAGTGATCGAATAGAGTGCCTCCTGCACTCTATTTATACTTGACTTGACTCGCCTAATAACCTTTACTAGGTTGGCCTTAACTTAACCACATAACATAATGCTGACAAGGCCGACCCCCAATAGGGTGGTCTAATAACCCTTCTACCCACATGACTCATATAGAGCTGGCCCAATCAAGGTGGTCAAATAACCCATCAAGTATAAGTTATGACATTTACAATATAAATGACGACACTTCCGTATAGAGGAATAATAACATCTCTATAGGAATACAAACACTTCCGTATAGAGGAATAATAACATCTCTATAGGAATACAATATACATAGGTGAAATACATTCCAAAGTTACAATTACATCAACACTCCCTCTTAACTAGGAAAGTATTTCTCGACACAAGTCTTCTAGCACAAGTCTTCTTCTCTGGATCATCAACACTGGATCATCGACATCAAATCATCGTCATCGTCACTGCTGCTGCTATCTCAATCAATCTCTGAACTACTCATCATAGGAAGTTCTACAGAGCCAATCCTTTTTCATACTGGATCTAGGCCCACCACCTGAAGATCCTCATCATCACTGGCCATACTGTGGAATCCTCAGGACTTATTACGTGCGTCACAAAAACTCGTAAGAGCATCCAGGATGTTACGAGCACATGGCTCTACCTATTGGATCTCCCAAGGATGTATTACATGTGACTATCACAAAACCTTAAAAGAGTGTCTTGCCAAGCAAGATCTCTAAAGAGCATCTGATGCCTTTTTCATCATGTCCAGATCTCCAGGACTTATTACATGTGACCCCTACCACAAAACCTTAAAAGAGTGTCTTTCCAAGCAAGATCTCTAAAGAGCATCTGAGACCTTTTTCATCTTGTCCAGATCTCTAAGACTTATTATATGTGGTCCCCACAAAACCTTAAAAGAGTGTCTTGCCAAGCAAGATCTCTAAAGGGCATATGAGCCTTTTTCATCTTGTCCAGATCTCGAGGACTTATTACATGTGGTCCCCACAAAAACTTAAAAGAGTGTCTTACCAAGCAAGATCTCTAAAGAGCATCTGAGGCCTTTTTCATCCTGTCCATATCTCCAGGACTTATTACATGCTACCCTTGCACAACCTGTCCACGGCCACAGAGTATCAACTTGATACTCACCATACATCATCCTGATGTACATGATCATCCTGATCATCATCACTGCATCGTCCTGATGCATGTCATCTGGAGCAACATCCTAAAGCTCGTCATCCATGATCATCCTGATCATACAATGCATCCACCTGATGCATACCAGGTATCTACCTAATACATATCATCATACATGATCCACCTAATCATACAATGTATCCACCTGATACATATACAGATACATGATCCACTTGATATATATCAACATACATGATCTACCTGATCATATAACGTATCCACCTGATACATATATAGATACATGGCCCAAGCATCCAACATGATGCATATACATATACATGATCCAACTGATCATAGCAAGCATCCAACATGATGCATATACATATACATGATCCAACTAATCATAAAAAGCATCCAACATTATCCATATACATATACATGATCCAACTTATCATAACAAGCATCCAACATGATGCATATACAGAGCAGTAACTAGAGCATCGTCCTGATGCTCATCATCCAGCGCTTACATCCATAACCATGGGAAGGATCCTCCTCTCACCATGCTTGGAATGGCTTCCAACAAATGTGTACATCACTTCTTCCTCGAAGTGTCTTCAATCTGAAGAGAACCAAGCCTCTCTTTGACATACTCAAACTTCACTCTGGCTAGTGGTTTCGTCAGCACATATGCAACCTACTCATCCGTCGCAACATACAGGAGCTCCATTGCTCCTCTCTGCACCATATCCCTGATATAGTGATATTTGATCTCAATGTGCTTCGACCTGTCATGGAACAATGGGTTCTTAGATAGCTTCACACAACTCTGGTTGTCACAAAAGATACCAGTAGCATCCAACGAGAGATCAAATAACTCAGACAGTAGCTTCCTCAGCCATACTGCCTCACAACTAGCTAAACAAGCTATAACATACTCTGCTTCAGCTATACTCAGTGCTACGCAGGACTGCTTTCTGCTAAACAAAGAGATCACACATGATCCCATACTGAAGTAGCTCCCAGAAGTGCTCTTCCTATCTGCAGCACTGCCTGCCCAATCTGAATCAACAAAACCCTGTAGGTTAAGCTTTTGATTTGCATCATACTTGAGCCCATAATTAACCGTACCCTTCAGGTACGTTAGAATATGCTTTACAGTAACCAGGTGAACACCTCTGGGATCTGTCAGGAACTAGCTCAATGTGTTCACCGCAAAGCAAATATCTGGTCTCGTATTTGTTAGGTACATCAAGGACCCAATCATCTAACAATACATAGTGACATCAACTGGATCAGATGAAGCATCACACAAAAGCTTCAGGTTCGATGCCATAGGTGTGGCCATGGCCTTGCATTCCATCATCCCGAACCTCTTCAGGATCTCTACTGCATACTTCCCTTGTCCAAGGAAGATCCCATCTGCACTCTGCCACACCTCCATGCCTAGAAAGTAGTGCATCATCCCCAATTCCTTCATCTCGAAATCGGCAGCAAGCTTCCTCTTCGTATCGACAATCAATATATCATCACCTGTAAAAAATAGGTCATCCACGTACAAAATTAGTATCACTGGATTGCCTTCCTCAACCTTGTAGTAAAGGTTGGAATCCGCTTTACTCTTGGTAAAGCCCAGACTGGATAGAAAGTTGTCTATCCTACCATACCAAGTTCTAGGAGCTTTCTTCAAGCCATACAAGGCTTTCTTCAACTTGCACACATATGACTCCCTGTCACATGTCTCAAAACCAAGTGGCTGCTCCAGATACACTTCCTCCTCGACTACACCATTCAAGAAAGTTGTCTTGACATCCATCTGGTGTATCTTACCTTTCATCACTACAGCCAAGGAAAGTACTGATCTAATGGATGTGTACCTAGCTATAGGAGCACAAGTCTCTTCATAGTCTATTCCCTCTTTCTGAGAGAATCCACGAGCTACAAATCTCGCTTTGTACTTTTCTATGCTGCCATCTGTAGCATGATTGATCTTGTAGATCCATTTGGAAGTCACAACTGACTTCCCTTCAGGTCTTGGGACTGCATCCCAAACATCTTTCTTCATGATCAACTCGTACTCCTCGATCGTGGCATTCTTCCCGAAACCTGGGATCTTCAATATATTCAATAGATAGCTTTGTTACTAGAACAAATGTTGTATTCCTTCTTTTGTAGGTGATGGTATACGATCTTTCCTACAAGACAAGTTAAATTGCATGATTAGAAACATCTCATAATTTTCAGAACCAATTCTTACACATAAAGAAATATGTCATACAGTCATGCATTTAATTTAGCCAATGCTTCAATACAACATTTATCCATATCACGTAACTTTCTAGATGCCTTCCAATCTCTACCAGAACATTGTTAAGAGTGTGCACAACTCCCAACATGTTAGCAAACCCTAATCAATGAATATCTGCATTCATAATTTTATTAAGGTGATACGACAAGTCTAAAGTTAATCAAGATTGTACTAAACTTAATGAAGACAAACATACCATAAACTTGATCATGAACAGATCTCGAAACATACCTGGATAATTCATACCTGTCGAGATTGCTTGTAATATTCTTATGTAAGGGCTTACCCTCATCTC
The DNA here is from genome assembly GCA_027924585.1 of Larix kaempferi. Classification (NCBI taxonomy): domain Eukaryota; kingdom Viridiplantae; phylum Streptophyta; class Pinopsida; order Pinales; family Pinaceae; genus Larix; species Larix kaempferi. The sequence continues at coordinate 2,015,007 of BSBM01000282.1, forward strand.
CCTCTGAAACAAGAACTTCTTCACTTATGCAGGTGACCAATCCATTCTCTTCTAGGATTAACCCAATCCACTTGATTTGCAGAAACTGGATCTGGAGCTGGATTAGGGTTTGTCAGAGAAACCCTAAAAATTCCAACTTTGAATTTCAATCTTCTGAAAGGATAGAAAGATGCACCTTCATGAGTTGATCAAGCTGGTATACTCAAAATTTGAAAACTACAAAGTTTCACCCCTCAAAATTGCCTTTGAAACTTCCGGATCTTCTAGATAGGATCCCAAACTAGGGTTTGATCAAGCCCACCCTTCTGCCATCCGAAACATTTGATCCAAAGCTCTAAACTTCAATTTTTCTGAGGAGCTTCCAGCCATGGTCACATACTTCAGAAATTCCAACTTTTGCAGAAGCCCTAATTTTCCACCTTTCCTATCAAAATCCCAAACTAGGGTTTGATCAAGCCCGACTTTCTTCCCAACAAAAAAATTTGATCTTGGTCTCTAAATTTTGATTTTGATGAGGAGCATACAGCCATGGTCTCCGATACAAAAATCCCAACATTCTCCGAAACCCTAAATTCCCATAGCCATGAATGAAGGTGCTCAAAATCCAATTCTGTTTTGACAGAAATATGCACGTGATTGTTTCTGGTGTAACTCCAAAATTTCAGAGCTATAGGGTCTAAAACTTATTCCTGTGGTATCCTGACCTGTTATCTTTCCAACCCCATAGGTCTGACCTCAATTGGATTCTCTGAGAGAGGGTTACGCCAAGTGTCGCAACGTGACCTGTTTGTGGGATAAAACACGAGAACAAACTTGTACAGCGTGCCACGTATCACTGGTTCAGTTTTGGCCTCTGAAAAACTTTCCTGAGAAATTAAAGTCCATGCCATACCTATTACATTTTACGAAATTTCATTTGGATATTCCTAGCCCAAGTTATGACCTTTTTTCCTAGGTCACCTGTTTATGACTCAGATCTAGAAGAGGCAGAAACCCTATATTGTACAGATCATAAATCACAAAGTACAATGAATTAGAGGTTTTCCTTTGGACACAAGGTACATGGGGATATTATCTTCGACCTGTAATATTTTCAAATCCTGAAACCTTTCCAAAATGGATTTATAGTGAAAGTTCTACGATGACTGGTCTTTGCTATATCAAGCCCTGGCTTCGCAAGTGCAACAAGTGTCATAAATGCCATATCATGCCTTCTTTCAGGCTAGCTCTGATACCATGTTAGTTTTTCATAATTTCAATCTGATCTAGGATCTTAACTGAAAGAATAACATGTACATCATATCTACAACATATCAATCATGGACACAATAATGCAAGCACACAAGAGACACAAAGTTTCGCCAGGGAAAACCAAGAAGGTGAAAAACCCCGCAACTTCCTCAGAGATAGATAGAGAAATTATACAAACCAATTGCAAGAGATAGCCCTCCTAGCAGCAACTTCTCCTCCTCCACAAGTGCACCACTCTTCAATGAGTGTGTGAGTGAGAAAGTGAGTGATCAAATAGAGTGCCTCCCGCACTCTATTTATACTTGACTTGAATTGCCTAATAACCTTTACTAGGTCGGCCTTATCTTAACCACATAACATAATGCTGACAGGGCCGACCCCCAATAGGGTGGTCTAATAACCCTTTTACCCACATGACTCATACAGGGCCAACCCCATCAAGGTGGTCTAATAACCCATTAAGTATAAGTTACGACACTTACAATATAAATGATGACACTTCCGTATAGAGGAATAATAACATCTCTATAAGATTACAAACACGTCCGTATAGAGGAATAATAACATCTCTATAGAAATACAATATACATAGGTGAAATGCATTCCGAAGTTATAATTACATCAACATTTGGTGGAATTCCTTTGTAAGTCTATGCTTAGTTAGATTTCTATGGTTTGAATTAGTCTCATGGATTTCCATAAAAGTATAGATATGGCATTAATCAATGACATGGACTAAAAATAGGGACCCTAAATAGTTGTGAATCAAGATGATGTCAACCAATTCAATGGATGGATTTGTCCCTCAAACGGTAATTGTCCTTTATATCAATTTTTTGGTCTATTCCAACATTTTTGTTTCTATTACAACTCAACCTTAGTTCTCTTCTAGTGGTATTCCTACTCGGCCTTGGATCTTCTTAAATCAATGTTTGCAAGCCATATGTTTCTTTTATTTCTTGAGTTAGAAAAAGTATTAGGAAATGGCCAACTATGCAATTAGATAATTGGGTTTGTTGTAATCCTCTATTTGGATGTTAAGCATAATTTCTGCAATTTGTCCAAGCCATCAACAGTTCTCTTCTATGGTTTAAGAATATTTATGTACTCTATTTAGCTTGATCATTTTCATAGTTCTACCAATGCAACTCTAGTATTTTTTTCATGCATCTATGGAATCTATATGGTACTAGTAGAAGCTATGCTACAAGTAAGCAATGTTGTAAATTAGTAAAACAGAATTGGAACTTCTTTTTTAAATCCTCCATGGAGTTTTAGTTTTATAAAAATTATGTGGCTTTCATTATTGTGAACTCATCTGGTGGATTTCCTATGTAAGTCTATGTTTAGGTAAATATCTCTAGTTGGAATCAGGATCATGTAAGACTATGTAAGTCTATGTTTAGGTAGGGTTTGTGGATTTATGTAAAATGAAAGCACTACCAATAATCAATGAGATGGAAAAAATAGCACAGTCAACTACATTTCTATAGAGACCATACTCCACAACAAGCACACTCCCAAGTAAATATTTGGATGCAACCATTTGAATCATATTGTTGTACTGTTTTTTTGCTTTCCTATGTTTAGGTAAGTTTCTATGGTGGATTTCCGATGTGATTCTATGTTTAGGTAACGTTCTATGGTGGATTTCCTATGTGATTCTATGTTTAGGTAAGGTTCATGGCTTTCTATAAAATGAAAGCAGTGTCATTAATTAATGACATGGACAAACTAGCACAATTAATTGCACTTCTATTCAGACCATAGTCCACAACAAGCACACTCGCAATTAAATCTTTAGATACAAAAGTTTGAATCAAATTGTTGTATTGTTTGTTTTCTTTCCTATGTTTAGGTAAGGTTCTATGGTGGATCTCCTATGTGAGCCTATGTTTAGGTAAGGTTCATGAATTTCTATAAAATGAAAGCATTGCTATTAATCAATGAGATGGAAAGACTAGCACAATCAGTTGCACTACTATAGAGACCATACTCCACAACAAGAACACTACTAATTAAATCTTTAATTGCAACAAATTGAATAAAAATTAGTGTTGGATAACCAACCTTAAGCAATGAATAATGCATTTTCATTAACAATACCTAGATAAAATGCCTTCAATTATAGGGAAAAATGACTACATACATTCTCATCTCTATATTGGATTAAATATTGGACTATAGGAACAACCAAAAATTGCATCTACAACAAAACCATATTGCATGTGGTTAGGATAAGCATTTGATATCTCTATTGTCGAAGAGATCGAGTTTCTACATTGCCCAGACCTATTGATTTTCCTGCATTTACTTCAGCCAAAAAGGGTTGGGTTGTACATACTTACTTGAGGTGACTTTGCACCTTGCATCTAGGGAGGATTTAAAAAACCATAGGTCTAACTTGTGCTTAATACCCATGTATTACACAGAGGTATTGCAATAACATTTGGAACATAGGACCTTGCATTGGTAGGAATAAGGGGATAAGTTAACTAGATAAAGGGTATTAGGGAAGCTAGATGTTTGCGAGGTCTTGGAAGAATCATGAATTATCTTGAGGTGGATACCATCCTACCTCCATCACTTTAAAGACCTTTTTTATGACTCTCTTTGTTCCCTTTCCTACCTTGCCACCTATTTTTGGTTTTCTTATTATCGTTTCTTAGTTTGTCTTTGAATTTTCTCTTGCATTAAATGTTCTACTGCAACAATCCTTTCTTTCTTCCACTCCTTTTCTTATTCATTATTATTTTGTTTAATATCCTACAGATCCCTCTTCTTTTGTTCTACCTCAACCAATAGTTTTATGTAGTCCTTTGAAGTGAGATGTTGTGAACTCTTGCCTAATCAAATAGAATTTGGTGTTCATGTAGAACAAAGTGCTTGCACTCTCTCCATTATTAGCTTTAGGAATTGGTCAAATACTGGTGTGGTGCCTATAGGATCAATTGGGAGCAATGGTTCACTAGAATTGTCTTCTCCATCTAGTCCTTTGATATCTCAAGGGTCCTCTTCTACACCATCATCCACATATTAATGGCCATGTTTGTTATTCAATACTGCTAGTTGCAAAGGCATTTTAAGGCTTTGTTCATTAGTGCTGGTGATAATATTTATGTTCATATTCATCCTGGATTCTTCCAATCACTCAAGTTGTTCAACTTGGCTTCGAATTTCCATTTTCTCCTTGTTTCTTCCTACTACTTGACCACCTACAAAAATGATTATCTCAGTAGGTTCATAAGGAATATCCTTGGTAGAAGTTGTGTGTTTTGTATGAACCAATAACTTCCATGTTCTCTTCATCTAGTTCATGATCATATTGAGTAGCACTAACCTACTCATCGTCATCACCTAGTGACACACTAGGAATTTGAGACAGGTGTTGGGCTTGGCCTAGATGGGGCATTTTTGAACAGGAAGAATTTTGAGAACTACGGAGATAAGCGTAGTTAAGTTTGAACAATTTTGCGATAAGTTTTGGTATGCTGTGAAGTTGTGCGCAACATAGTGTCGGAGGAGCTGCGAGGAGTAGAGCACAGCGACGTGCCACATCAACCAAGATCCAGCTAAGCAGAGCATGGATGGATAAAAAGCAGTTATTTTGGTTAGGTCACAGAAGACCTATTTTTGGAAAAGATTGTCGATAACTACCAAGCAGTGGGTAGGTGCAGATTGGAGGTAGGTGACTGATCACAACGGGCAGAAGACTACTACTACTTGAACTAGTCATCTTAAGCCGGAAAAGAAGGAACAACTCGGCGGAAGTATCCTATTGGCACACGCGTAACAGAATATTTGCTGCTAGTTACCAGTAGTTCGGGTTTGGGAAAACTAGGATAGTTTTGTAAACCTAAGGGTTTTGCCTTCATAAATGTAAAGACATGACCTACGGGTCTTGATCTATACATAAGGAAATTTTGTAAAGGGAAAGGGTTAACTCTTCATTTTGTCAATTAGTATTGAATATTGTGAGATCTATTGGAGAGAAGCATTGTAAGGGCTCTACAGCTGAGTGTGCAGAGACCTAATTTTGAGAGAGAAAGAGAGGAGCGTCTGCAGTTGAGTGCGCAGGCGAAGAACTGTTGTACCCTTTTCGAGATAAATAAACAATAGTTCTTGTGGACGTAGGTTCCCATCCGAGGGGGTGAACCATGTTAAACCATTGTGTTATGTGATTGCTGTGTATGATTGCCATTAATTTGTGATCTAATTTACTTACAGTGCATGCACGAAGTTATTATTGCTTGTTATATGTTTACTGTGATCTGTATTCACTGAGGAAAGGATGGAATAAGATGCTAAGTAGTTCATGTATGGAGGAATATTAAACAGTAAAGCACCTATAAGTCTCGAATGAATGGATCGATGATATAACCACACAGTTAATTTTTAAGGATTGAATCATAGTATCAAAGCTCACAGCGCTGTGCATATCACATATTTGCATAAGTTATGTTGTTTATCAAGCTAAGTAATGATGAATGATTAAGGTTTATTGAATAAGAAGTGAATAGAAGTGATCAGATCTGATAAACCTACTGCATGGGTTGGGGACGCCCTAAGGGTGTAAATATCTTTGTTCCTGAAAATACTCGACGCGGAGTAGAAGACTTCGCGGAGTCATTGACCGCAACGCGCGACTTGTACCATGTTGTACATAAGTCATTTGAAAACACTTGCATCACAAGGTTGTGGAAATCTGCTTCAGCAACCAACCCCTCAACTTCACCTCGGGTGAGACCTCAAGCTGCTTGCAATCTGTTGCCGAAAGGGCCAGTGAATAGGGGTTTTGTTGGTATCTTGTACCGTGAAGTACCTGGGTCTACATTGGAAAACCTCTAGAACAATGTAGCGACCAACAACAGGGATGACATGTTGTTTGCAATATTTGCATCTTTTCAGGCATGTAAATCAAATGACTCACTGCACCCAATATCATGGATAAGAGCCTCATAATTCAATGTCCATATCCTAGTCCTACTAAATCCAGCCTTGATATTTGATGGTGTGAGACCCTTTTTAAAATACTTACTTGTAATTTCATCTAATTCAAATATTTTTACCTCTATCCCAGGGTTCGTTTCCATCCATGCTACTCTGTAAGACATGTAGTAATTCTTGAATGTCCCAAACACACTCACATTTAAACATTGTCATATGTGAGTAGTATGTGTATGTAAGGTCAACAAATCAATTACCAGTTTATTTTACTCCTCAATGGTTTGTATAGCTATGTGGCTGTCATGACCATAAAAAATAAGCAAGTGACTATTTTTGAGTGAGACACCAATAGTTACAAATGCAACAAAGTGAAAAAGCCAATTCAAAAACAACTCTTTCATCATCCATGCATGGGGGTGTGAAGCCATGGATGCTCCTGGTTCACAATTTTGGATATATTTTTTTAGCTAACTTTTTCACTTGAAAATATAGAACACCCAGATCGAAGAACCGATTGCATTTACACAACACATAATAGTTATCCACTCCCTACTCTAAGGAATCATCTTTGGCACATTTACGTTCCCTCTCCTGGTAATTACCCACGTGCCACAGTTCCTCCCTGCTTATAAACTAGTTTTGTCACAATTCTATATAAGGTATGGACTATAGGCATGTTTCTCATTTACAGTGGATAGTGTGTCATAGAACTTGGACACAATCACGGATGTAGATTTATATCCTTGTCTCTATCAAGGCCCTATGCTTTTCATAACATAAGATTGGGATGCCTTCTTTTAAACCCTAACCTCCATGATTTGTTGGGAAACCCATCTTTGAATAGATTTGGCCTACCTTTACATATTTGAGCAATAGTGGACTTTAGTTGTATCAATTCCAACCAATGACCCATTTGAGCCATATCCTTGCACCAGGAAACCACCTCTTCCTCCTCTTTTATAGTCATCATTGTAAGCATCCCTTTCCTCTTTGTACAAGTGAGAACATTTATCCAATAATGTAGTGGCGTTGGTGCAATCCCATGTATTTTTGTAGCTACCCGCATATAATATCATTTCAATTCCACATCATCAATTGTAGTGAGCATATCCTGTTCTATCAACCCTCTTATTGCATTAAACTTCTTGGTTGCACTTTCCCCTTGCATTGTGGTTGGTTGTGGAACAAAAAAACGAACCTCCATATCATTATGATGTCCAACATCACTGGAAGGGTTGTTGTTATCAACCTCCTAGGGTAAGTCATTATATTGTTTGACATCAATGGAATGATTGTTTTTATCAACCACTTAGGGTAACTCTTCATCTGATGAAGTGCATTATAGTTGTGCACCCCTAGTAAATCGCCTCCTTGTATGAGAAGAAACCCGTAGTCTCAACATGGATACAATAAAGATGTGCAGTATTGACAAAATAATAACAATACAACAGTTTGTAAGACAACATTTTGTGATATCACTTGATAGATGTGTAATAATGTTGCATAGAAGGTACCTACAAAATTCATTTGCATGTCTCAAGCATATATATCACAAAGCGTATACTCTAGAAATACAATTAAGTTCATTACTACATGGTTCAATTTTTAATGTGAAATTCTTTGTTGTATTTGTTGGGTTGATTATTGTGGGTATATGGAGTCCATATGTTGGTTTGAAGAATAGACCTAGAGAGGACTCTATGTATTTGGATACTGAATATGTCAAGTTGCTTGAGCATATGTTGATTTCTATTCAATGGGTGGAGTCATGGGTTTGCTTGTTTTGTGTGCATAGGAAGATATGCATATACAATCTGCATTGTTTGTTTTATCATAATAGAGCCATAGATACATAAATAGACTTGTTTCCATTGTTTGTTATGGGCCTTGGCACCATTGGAAAACAACCATTAGGTGACTGGGTGGAGTGATGGGATTGCATATTTTGTTTGCACAGTAAGATATGCATAGTGCATTATTTGTTTTGGCATAATAAAGCCACATATACATAACTGGAATTGTTCCCATTGTATGCTACAAACCTTGGCACCTTTGGCAATTAGGTGTCTATGTGGAGTCATGGGATTTCCTTTTTTGTTTGCACAACAAGATATGCATAGTGCATTGTCTATTTTGGTACATAATTTAAATTGTTTCCATTGTTTTTCTATATGCCTTGGAACCATTGCCAAAACAACCATTAGGTGTCTAGGTGGAGTGATCATAATGCTTATTTTGTTTGCACAATATTATATGGATCATGGATTGTCTATTATGGGATAATAGAGCCACAAATACAAAAGCGGAGTTGTTCCCATTGTATGCTACAGGCCTTGGAACCTTTGGAAAAGCAACTATTAGGTGACTAGGTGGAGTCATGGGATTGATTTTTGTTTGCACAACAAGATATGCATAGTGCATTATCTATTTTGGTGCATAATTTAACTTGTTTCCATTGTTTTCTATATGCATTGGAACCATTGGAAAAAAAACCATTAGGTGACTGGGTGGAGTGATGGAAATGCTTGTTTTATTTGCACAGTATGATATGCATAATGCATTGTCTATTTTGGCATAATAGAGCCACAAATACATAAGTGGATTTGTTCCCATTGTATGCTAGAGGCCTTGAAACCATTAGCAATAGAACTATTAGGTTACTGGGTAGAGTCATGGGATTGCTTGTTTTGTTTGTACAACAAGATATGCATAATGCAATCTATTTTTGTATAGAATTTTAATATCTTGTTTCCATTGTTTGCTATAGGCCTTGGAAATATTGGCAAAACAACCATTAGGTGACTAGGTGGAGTGATGGGAATGCCTATTTTACTTTCACTATAATATATGCATAGTGCATTATCTATTTTGGCATAATAGAGGCATATATACAAAAGTGTACTTGTTCCCATTGTATGTTATATGCCTTGGCACCATTGGAGAAACAAATATTAGGTGAGTAGGTGGATTCATGGGATTTCTTGTTTTGTTTGCACAAAAACATATGCATAGTGTAGTCTATTTTGGTACAAAATTTAACTTGTTTCCATTGTTTTCTATATGCCTTGCAACCATTGGCAAAAAAACCTCTACTAGGTGACTGGGTGTAGTGATGGGAATGATTGTTTTGTTTGCATAGTAAGATATGCATAGTAGATCATCTATATTGGCATAATAGGGCCACAGATATAGAAGTGGACTTCTTCCCATTAGAAAAACAAGCATTAGGTGACTGGGTGGAGTCATCGGATTTCTTTTTTTGTTTTCCAAGAAGATATGCATATTGGAATATCTATTTTGGCATAATAGAGACATAGAGACAGATTTAGACTAGTTTCCATTGTCTAGTGTTGGCCTTGGCACCATTGGAAAAAAATCCATGGGATTCATCTATTAAACAAAAGAGAACTACTGAAACATAGACAAGTAAACATATAATGAAAAAACAATAGGTTTAGAGGTTAGCATATAGTGAAACATATACAATTAACAAACATATACTATGTAACCTTAATTGAATTATAAAGGCATTAGAAACATGGTTGATAGATAAAATAGGATCGAAAAAACATGATGACTTACCCTAGGTGGTTTGTAACGATATTAGTAGGTTGAATTTGTTTGAGAGTGATGTTCAATAGTTTGATTTTCTAGAAAGTAAAAAATGGTGTTTGATGCTCAAGTTTATAGATTTTTGTTGTTGGGTTTGATTAATGTATGGAATCGACATGGATTGCATAAAATAATTTTTAAATGAGTGCAATGGATTTATTTGGTTTTGATCCAATGGCTGGGAAGTTGTCCTTGTTGATCCTTATGCTTTTAGTAAGTTTAATCGATGATTTGATGAATTTGTTGGAGCAGGTTTTAGACTTGTCTTGGAAGTCGCACACTAGAAATGGACCATGCGATAGTTCAACAATTGGCCCAAAAATGTGCAGAAGGTAGAAGTTAGTTAGAAATTATTTAGGAGTTATGTCCACTTTGTAATGGGCTCCACCCATGTTTTGATGTACAAATATGTAGGAAATCTAAGGGTAAAGTGGTTAAAGTGTTTTTTTGGGGAGAATCTGTTGTTGGTATATAATAGCTAATGTATTATCATTTCATTGTTGGGTAATGTTGGGTAGTTGAAGACTAGGTTTTTATGCACGTCGCACAAGCTATATAAAATTGTTCTAATTTGAGAGAATTTGGTTGTAGTATTCTATGTTTGTGTTGAATGTGATGAATGATTGTATCTATCACAAATGATTAATCCAATATGTTTTTGTTATGAATGCTATTTTTTTGTGATGGAAGTAATGTTAAACTACGTAGTAATTGAATGAATAGTAGATATGTTGAATGTCTACTCACCTTCCTCCAGTCTTGGAGAAACTTGGTTCTTATAGTACCCTTTGATACCTTGGGTGAGACGTCATCTGTCCATAGGTGATGCTGAAAGAGCTAGTGTGTAGGGTTTTGTTGGTGTGATTTATGTTTAACCTTGGGTCTTCTTGTGCACCAACAAATGGTTTTGTTTCTAGGACCAGAATATGTGCCTAAAGGGATGGGAGAGTTGAGGAATGCTTCTCTATAGACCGACGAGAGAAGAAATAGAAGACTGGCTTAAACAAAAGGAGTACCAGTTTGCTAGAGAACATAATAAGGACTCTCGATTCAGCAAAGTAAATTGGTTAAAGAGGTACATCTATTGAGACCTCTATGAATGATTATTCTATGAATTTCCTATACTTCTGATAGAGTGGTTGATAAGGTTGGTTGAATCAAACCCGAGATATAATACTGATGTTCTAAGGGACTAGACTCCTAAAGAGATCACGTTAGTTAACTCTGTAAGTAACACTATATCACTCACAATTGACTACTTGTTGGATAGTACCTTGAAGGGGTATGTTGTAGACTATACTTAGTCTTACAGTGCCATTGAGAGGGATTTCTTTAACGATATTCGCAGAAGATTCTTGAAGTTGTCGAGTAACTAGATTAAGATGCTATTGTGTGAGAAGGGAATGATGATGTTGGCATCATATCAACCTAGATGCTAAATGTTTACACACATAGTTGGGAACTAGGGGCTGACCAAGGAACGATATGAATGAAGGAAATAAGAATGAATGAAGAAAGGATGAGCTGACGATGCTGAGCAGAGAAGAGGAAGTGACAGTAGAAGAGACGGGATTACTGCATAAAGGAAAAAGGTTTAGGAAATATAGTAGGAAGAGGACTGCGACTGAAGTAGAGGAGCAACGTAGTGACTGTCAATAAATAAATTTCTATGCAGGACCCCATTTTGAAGGTTTGTCACAAGTAGAGAAAGAATAAGGATATTGATCCATCTGGTGATAGTCCTATTCATATCAGGATCTGCTTCAAACCCATGACCCCACACGCATCCCCAACATCTGAGGTAAGAAGTCGAAATTTTCTATTTCCAGTTAGTAACAATAGTAATAGTAGTAAAGGTAGCAGGAGCAAGTCAGCTAGTTAGACACAACCTACAACACCAAGCAATGACACTACAAAGAATACGATGGTGGGGAAAGACCCTACGTTAAAAATTTTTATCTTCCAAGGGGTAGGGACATATGATCTAGATCAACACTTGTTTGTATGTGAGGGTATATCGCAGATGAAGCAATTCCAAGATGATGTTGTGAAGCTGGCACATTAGGTAACCACTTTCAAAGATCACATGATGATATGGTATATGAAGTATCAAGCCACCGTATCAACTAGAACATTTGGATACGTCAAGGATGCATTGATAAAATAATTTAAGAATCCAAAGTCTGAGTTGTAGTATATCATTGAGTTAAAGGACATTAGATAGCTATTAACTGAGACAATATGGGAATTCGACCAAAGTTTCGAGGCATTAATGGATAAGGTGACATTTCAAATTCCAGAACAACAACATAAGGAGTGGTTCATTGCGAGGTTGTTGCCACATATATAGGGGCCCTTGATGCACTAGAAGATTACAACGCGAATAGATGCACTGGAACTGGATATGAAGTTGGAAGCATCCCTAGTAGGAGAGAGAAATATAGAGATAGCTAAAGTTCAGATGCAGTTAGCTAGGCTGACGGTTCAACTACAAGAAATTACAAAGGAGAAAGAGAATTAGCAAGAAGAGGTATGGTGTAACAACTGTAGGACAGGGGGTCACCACAAGAATGAATGTTTGACATACATAGATTATTTAGCAACAGGACATCCAAATCCATTTCCTACAGGGGGAGGTATGTGGTGTGACATTTGTAAGGGACCCCACTCTCCTCAGGCATGTCCTACATTATAGAAATATGTAAGTACATGAAGAAGTTTGTTTTGTAATTTTTGCAAATCTATGGGACATGATGAGAAAGACTGTTGCATGTTAGACCTTATGAGAGAGAACACATCAGATGCATATAGGGTGCGATGGGAATATGCATCAAAAGGTGTGACACAACAGAATAATGCTCTGAGGGATTTCAATCAAGGAGGTCATGGAGGATTTAGAGGTTACAACTGGGGAGGATTTGGAAGAGGTAGAGGACCAATCATCTGTTATAATTGTGGTCAACAAGGAAATATTTCACGAGATCAGCAGAATCCATGCACGACATGTACGTACTATAGACAATTGGATCACACAACAGAATATTGCCCACTATTAGTTGTAAAATAGCAACACAGGAGGAATCAGGTCCAAAATTACATCCAGAATCCAAATCTGAATATTAATCCAAATCTAAATCTGAATCAAAATATGAACAAGAACATTAATCAAATTCCAAACCAAAACTAGAACTGGATTTCGAATCCGAATCAGAACAACAATGTGCAAATGATCACGGTCGAAGAGAGAGATGAATAGCCAAGGATAACAATGGTCATGTCAGGAGGAACCAAGATAGGAACTGATGTGATAGAATAGGAACTATGCACCGTACATTTGGTAAGAAAAACTACAAGAAAAGCATTGATGTTTGATCCACAAAGGGAGAAAGACACATATAAGCAAGTGAGACAAGAGTTGTTGAGGCCAGACTTTAAAGAATCATTGTCAAATAAGGTATACAATATGCCTCCATTATATGATTCTTCCATACTCAAGGGACCAAAATAGAAGATAAGTAACTTGAGAAATTTAAAAGTTCCTTAAAGTTAATAAAGGATGAGTCTACTATGAGCGTATTACACTAGACGATCAATCGTTGTACACAAGAAAAAGGGCAACCTGTGGTGGTTAATCAGGTACACTACAACAGAAGGACCAATAGGGAATTATGCTTGAGTGTGCATATAGGATATTATGGTATGGACTATATTATATTAGATCTGGGTTCAAATGTAAATGTCTTGTCTAAGCGAACATGGGAAATGATGGACAAGCCATAGTTGATATGGTCCAATATTAAGTTGATATTCGCTAACCAACATAAAATTATCCTAATTGGAAGGCTGGAAGGGGTACTTGTGGATGTCGATTGGGTACATAGCACCGCAGATTTTGAATTCATAAAGATTGTGGATGATAGTAAACCATATCCTGCCTTATTGAGACTTGGATGGGATTTTGCAAATAAGGATATCATTGATTTGAAGAAAAGACATATAATATTTGAGGGAGATAAGTTGAGGGCCACTATGTTGTTGGACCTAGCCAAAGAATAGATATATGTAGAGCCATTAAGGAATGAAGAGTTAGAAAACATGTACAACATGACTGGTAGAGTGGAGGACTATGTGAATCCTACTACAGATGGTTTGATAAGTTGGAGCAACATAAGTTCTTGCATGTTAGACTCTGACGATGCACTCAAATATTGGCAGCAAAGAATTCATGAAGTTGATATGAGAAAGTGTGTGTGAATTATAGCTTCATTATGATGGATTGGAGAAAGGTATGTGATCCTCCAAGATATTATGGCTTGACAGATATATGTACCACTGTTTATAACAAAATTTGAAGTGTATATATCAAAACAACAAAGATTACTAGCACCATAAGTCACATTGAAAGTGACAAGTTCCCATTGGTGGGTTACTCATAAATAAATTATGGGTAATTGGAAATAGTGTAAGATGATGCTACAAGTCATGTTTGGTTCAGTATGCCGTGCAGAAATATACGGGGGTTATTTTTCCATCGGACCATCTTGCATAGTGTATTACAATGTAGGGTGCGGTGCTGAAGGAATAATGGACACACTGGTTTGTGCACACATTAGACACAGTTCCAAAAAATTGGTACACCAAGTTGGAGATGCATAGAGGTACAACAGTTCGGGATGAGATGATTTGAAATTTTAAGGTGACTTTCAGTTTTGAAGATGAAGTTCCAATAGTAGTTACAGCTTTACAATATATTAAATAAAATATTTTTGTTCCAGGAGAGATGACGTGGTAAGGACCCCTATGTATTGCACACCGACTCTCGCCTATAGTGCATGAAGTCTTGGAATGCGATAATGTCAATGAAGAAGGATAGGAGGAGGATAATTCATGAAACATAAAAATACCAAAAACCAAGAGAGAGCGCGCGAGGGACCTCAGTTGGGATACAATAGTTATAGGAAACCATTGAAGATCTACAAAGTGAACATTGCACATAGGAGAATATGAAGTTTTCCAATATAGGGGAATATTGGAACGAGGACATAGTTGAGAATATTTTCAACTTATTGCATGAATACCAGGATATTTTTCCTACCAAGTTTTCATAAATCAAGGGCATTGCAGGAGAACTAAGAAAGATGAAAATCCCCCTAAAACCAGATGCTAAACTAGTAAGACAATGACCATATCAATTGAATCCAAGATATAAAGAGAAGGTTAAAGATGATATAGACAAAATGCTAGTATCAGGAATCATCAACCCAGTAGAGAAATCAGAGTGGATTAGTCCAATGGTATTTCAGGATAAGAAGATAGGTGAGATGAGAATCTGCATGGATCTACGTAAGATGAATGATGCATCTCTACATGATCCTTTTATTAGACCATTTACAGATGAAGTACTTGATAATGTGGGTGGTCAGGATAACTATTGTCGCCTTGCGCACTACTTTCCTCCTTTCGTGGTACCTTTGGCCTTGCAGAGAATCTGTGATGTTGCAATGCTGACTCATTGAACCTCCTGCCAATAGGACCCCAAAACAATCTTATGGCTTGCGCTCGAGCCATGTCAACTGGACATTATGTACTGAGTGGTCTTCAGCCTGAAGTCCTTGTACTGTTGATCGACCTCCTGGACCTTCTCCTTTACCGTCACTACCATTGCCTGGCTCTCTGTCACATCCTGTGTGGATGGATGCACAGTCATCTTCTCTGCAACTTGTTGGAGACCCTCTTGCATAGCCTATAGTGTGGTACTTGCCTTGAGCAAAAAATGTCCTCCTATCTCTTGGAACTCCTCCAACTGTGCTTTGTGCTTCTTCTGACGCTCTTCGACCTTTGTGATGCGCTGCTATAATTCTTTCAGTTCTGCTGATTTGGTGACCTGAGCAACTGGTGGCAACATTCTCAGTGACACCTTTAATGTTTCCAGTTGCCCTTCTGCTTCTTGCCGCAGCTTGGTCAGCTATTCTAACTGCTCATCCTGGACAATAATGCCCCAAAACTGTGTAGTCTCGGTAGTGATCTTTGTTGCTGCTTGTTCCAGCTTGCCCATCTGTGTCGCCAAATCCATGATGGCCCATTTTTGTTCATCTACCTACTCTTTGGGTGTGCTAGGGTTATTGAGTGTTGCGAACTCCACATTTCCACGCTGTAATTTGGCGATGATAGCCCCAAGACACTGCGCTTACTCGATCGGATCCAACTAAGCGGTGAGCTCCAGCACGTGATAATATGCTTCCGAGACTGCCACCTCCAATCGCACCCTACTGTCCCAAATAGTGGCTTTCTCCACTATTAGGTGATCCTTCTCTTTCTTCAATTCCTTTATCACTTAGATTTCTCATCCATCAGCTACTCAAGCTTGTCCTCCAACTCGTCGAAGACCTCGCGCGCCACTATGGCCTTTCCCTTTAACTCTGCGACCTCTTGCTGAGCCACTGCCTTGTTTTCTTACGAGCGCAGGAACTAACCGTTGATATCTTGTATTATGTTCACCATTTCCCGGCTGGAAACTGCTTACACATTCGTCAACTCCTTCGTAGGAAGCTCATTGATGTTAATGGTCAAATTTTCTAACTGCTACAGCAAGGCCTGGAGAGCCTCATTGTCAATCACAATCGGAGTTAAGGGAATATTCACATTCCGAACCTGTGGCTCAATGTTGATTACACCAACTGCCTTCCTGGTTGCTACCTCTGGTACTCGCTCTGAAACAATATCACATAAAGAATCAAGAAGACCGTTTACCTCTTTCAAACCTACTTCCTCCTATGCCATCATCGCTCGAGCTGCCACATTTGTCACATTGGTGACATCCACTATAAGTTGTTCGAACTACACTTCTATTGCTGGAGAGGCCCCACTGATCATAGCATGCTCATGATGTGCCTTAGTTCTTCCCTCCTCAAGGCTATGGTCAATATCACATCTGTGGGTGTCCATGTTGATTCCTGATCCGAGTCATGGCGACTCTACTGGTCCTGCATGGACAATGGGTCATCTGGGCCCATCGCTGATGGTCCCGCCTCAATCTCCTCCAGACTAACCAGTTCCCTCCATTCGACCAACCAATCGTTGACGATGCCATCCAGTTCCTCCTTTGACAATTTGTAGTGCGTCAACAACCATTGCTTCGTAGGGTCGCTCCTTACTTGCACATGAATAGCATGAGGCCGAATCGCAAACAATGCAATCTACTTGTATTTTGTCGCGGCTTCTTCAGATAAGAGGCCCACCTTCATCGCTGTTGCTTGTAGCATCTCCCAATAGATCCAAACCTACATTGAACATTCCTTAAGGTGCTTGGGTTCTTGCACCCACCGCAAGTTCTGATAGTGCGCACCCTTATGGTTTTTTTGCAGCATCAACTTCCATGCCCTACTAAGTGTCAAGTTCCTTCCAGGAGACAAGCACGATCACAATCAAGATCCAGTTGTACATGAAGGATCCCTTCCCATATTGGATGGCTGCTGCATCCTCCACCAACTGGTTCAACAAAAATAGTGACTAGTTCATCTGTATGCCTTCCGCGCACTGCTCTACACATGCCAAGACCCTCAAATTACACTGGTTGGGTTGATTCTTCTGGACCACTTTGAAACACAGTATCTTTGCATCGGTTTGGACTTCCTGATCATTAATACTTCCAGTGTGGTAGGAACGGCTGTCAAGTTCCAAGCCGTAATGCAGCACCAACTGTGCAACCCTCTTCTTATCATTTTCCTCCCCTCTGAAGTATTACAAAGGGTCCACTCCATCCTTCGGCAACCTGGTGATCTCGGCAATCAAATGAACTGTGCCTAGAATAGATCTGTCTAGCCACAATGTGCCCCCGTGGAAGCAGGCTAGCAGCTACTTTACACAAGCATTAACATCTGGCAATCGCCCAAAGTGTGGCATGTTGATGAATTCGAGCAATCATGCTTGGTCCAACCCACGCGCCCAATCTTGCAGTATCGGCTTACCACTAATTTGTGTTCCCAACACATAGGGATCTGACATAATTTACTTATATGCCAATATGTCATGGTTGTCATATTTCAGGCACATCAATGCCGACACAATATCTGCAGAGCACTCCATTCCTATTGGTAGCGCTGGCATCCGCACTCGGTATTTCTGATTCTTCGTTGGCCTTCGGGCAGTATACCAGGACGACAGGGTGGTACATACCCAGGGATATCCACAGCAGATATCTCTGTCCAAGTTGTCAAATCTTCAACTCTGCGGGTCATTTGTCCCACTTCCGTTGGGACCTCCTCCATAACAACTGTGGATGATCTTAGATTTCATTTTCTCTATGGGGATTCGGAATGTTGAGCCCCCCTCCGCTTCTTGGGGATACCGGTGAATGTCAATCCACCTGGCATGTTGATGACCTCTTCATCAATGCTTACTGGCCTAGCTTGTGAGTCTACACCACTGGAAACTTCGACCATGGGTGTACTTGACATGCCGCACTAGGGCCCCTTGTGGCTCAATAGTTCCTCACCCTCCAACACAACTTGCTCCCAACAAAAAATCAACACCTATCTTAGCAACTCAATGCAACAATGCAATCTTGAGTTATCCTTCACACTCTACACAATGGTTCCTTTCGACTAGAGCCAACCCCTTCTTATAGTGTTGAATTGTGTCCTTAACCATCATTACCAAATCAAACCATTCATGATGACCAAATCATGCCTTAATTATCCAAATCCACCGTCGATTCTGTCAATCCAATGGCTAGCTCTGCCATTAATGTCGATTGTGTCATCATGCGCCAGAAATTAACTATCTTTAACTTCTTGCATTTATTGCCGATTTGACCAACTCTCACCTATAGTGCATGAAGTCTTGGAATGTTATAATGTAAATGAAGAAGGACATGAGGAGGATAATTCATGAGACATAAAAATACCAGAAACCAAGGGAGATTGCACAGTGGAAGGACCTCAGTTGGGATCTAGTAGTTATAAGAATCCATCGAAGATCTACAAAGTGAACATTGGCACAAAGGAGAATATGAAGTTTTCCAATATAGGGGACTATTAAACGAGGACATAGTTGAGAAGATTGCCAACTTATTGCGTGAATACCAGGATATTTTTCGTACCAAGTTTTCATAAATGAAGTGCATTGCAGGAGAACTAAGAGAGTTGAAATCCCCCTAAAACTAGATGCTAAAATAGTAAGACAATGACCATATCAATTGAATCCAAGATATAAAGAGAAGGATAAAGCTGATATAGAAAAAATGCTAGATGCAAGAATCATCAAACCAGTAGAAAAATCAGAGTGTATTAGTCCAATGGTATTCCAGGATAATAAGATAGGTGAGATGAGAATTTGCATGGATATGCACAAGATGAATGATGCATGTCTACATGATCCAGCATATTATACCTCAGAATCAATTAGTCCAGAAGCCACCCACTGCGAGTGTTGCGTAGCCCATCCCACAGATTAGTAATACTAGTAACACCGCAGGAGCAAGTGCTCACAGCACTACAACTCAGGCTATTCCGCAGAATACTGTCCCTACAACAATCCAACAACCTGTGTCTACTTTTGTCACAGGGAATTAGTTCTAGAACAGTCCACAATCTGGAAGAAGAATGATAGATAACGACATAAAACTACCGATATTCAAAGTAACGTGTCAGGAAGACCTTGATCAACACTGGTTTGTATGCGAAGCCATGTGGAGTGTTAAGCAAATAACAAATGATGCTATAAAGAGAGCGCAACTCATAACTACTTTTAGAGATAGAGCACTACACTAGTTTAATATCAAGCACAGCCGAGAACCCTAGCAAAGATCAAAACTACGATTGCAACAGAATTTAAGAAACCCAAATCAGAATCACAGTGCATAACAAAGTTGAAAGAAATCAAGCAGAAACCTACTGAATCAGTCTGGGAATTCGACCAAAAATTCAAAACATTGTTGGACCAAGTGAGCTTTGTTATAGCTCTGCAACAACATCAAGAATGGTTCATTGCTATGCAGTTGCCCCATATCTGACAACCACTAATGCAACAGAAGGTTGTATCTCAAGCTGAGGATTTGGAGATTGCAATGAAGTTGGAAGCTTCACCAGTTGGATAAAGTAGTTCTGGGATGATACAGATTCAGAACCAATTGGCTACCTTGACATTAGAGTTACAAGGTATGAAGAATGGAAAAGAGCAGAGACATGAACAATGACATGAAGTTTGGTGCACAGGATGCAAAGGAGAGGGCCACAATAGAGAACATTGCCCCTTATTTCAAGAATACCTTAATAGTGGTGCACCAAACCCAATAAAAATGAATCAGAACCAGGCACCATGGTGTGAAATTTGTAGAAACAGAGGACACAGACCTGAAGACTGCTACCTGATACAAAAATACGTAAAGACACCTAAAAACTTATACTGCAATTTCTGTAAGTCAGTTAGACATGATGAGTCCAACTCTCATGCTTATGAATTGATGAATGAAGGAAAGTGATATATGGAAGCAATGCGAGGTGTTGGAATGTATCGTGTTCAATAGGAAAATCAGCCAAAGCAAGAGAACACCCACTATGATCAAGGAGGATATAGAGGCCGCGGTGGTGGATATCGTGGAAGAGGAAGAAGTACTGGTCAAAATCAAGGAAGAGGACGAGGCCAGGTCATATGTTATAACTGTGGTCAGCCAGGTCATGTATCAAGAGACTGTACTAATCCGTGCACCACATGCAACCACTATAAATCATTTGATCATGTGATTGAATATTGCCCGGTGCTTGAGGTAGAAATGCAGAAGAGGAGAAGAACATAAACACCGAACCCTAACATCCAGTTGATCGCATTAGAGAACAAACCTACAGGTCAGAGTGTCAATGCAGTAATGTGAATTGGAGTTGATACAGGAAAATACAAAAGCATAGAAGCCTGGACTTCTAGAACAACTGATCCTAAGAAGAACCCTAGAGAAACAGTAGGGATAAGAAAAGCTCCTGGGAAGCACCTCCACTAAACTTACAGAAAAATAAGGAAATATTTAAAGAAGCACGAGACATGTTTAAACAACAACCACCTACTTCACCAAGGATCCCGCTGCAAAGTCAAGAACCACAAATAGAAGACATGCCACTGGCATATGATCAGATGTGCACTGCACCGAATGCCTCTAATTCTATTGCGCAATTTCTGCATAACTGCATCAAGTTATTAAAAAACAAGGACACTCTTATGGAATTTGAAAAATTGATAAATCAGTACGAATCATGCAGTAAGAAAGGAATAGCACATGGTGCAATACATAACATTAGGAGTCCCAAAAGAACCGGTAGGGAAATGCGGTTCACTACACAGATAGGAGACTATGAGATGGACGAGATTATTCTTGATCTCAGATCTGAAGTGAATGTCTTAACCAAGTAAACATGGCAAGCGATGGGAAAACCAAATTTACAGTGGTCACCTATATAGTTAAGAATGGCTAACCAAGGCATAGTTATACCACTGGGAAGGTTAACCAACACCATTGTCGATATTGATGGAGTGCGAAGTTATGCAGACTTCGAAGTAATTGAAATTGTGGATGATAGCAATTCTTATCTAGCACTATTGGGCATCGATTGGGCAATGACGAACTCTACCATCATCAATTTGAAGACAATGAAAATGATATTTGAAGGCAATGACATAAGGGTTGTTGCACCATTGGATCCTTCGCTAGGATAGCGATATGTTGAACCTATTCAAGAAGAGTACAGAGCTCAAGACCTTGACCGTATCTATCAAATGACAACAAATGCTACGGATTATATTGATCCTACTGCGGATGGAACGCTCAGCTGGTGCTGCGATAGTTCTTGCATCTCAAACTCTGAGGCAGGATTGGAAAACTGGCAACACGGAATGCATGAAGTATCTGCCAGGAGATGCGTAGCAATTATAAAGTCACTCTGTTGGATTGGAAAGCAGGTAAGTCCAATCCCTACTTATGATGGTATAGCTAACGTTTATTCATTTATCAAAGAATACAATGCAACAGTTGCAGATGAACATTGCATCTCAGCATTAGACATGGCACTCAAAGAAACACCTGCCAGATGGTGGGCTACACACAAAAAGACAATGACAACTTGGGACAAGTGCAGAATAAAACTACATATTAGATTTGTTGATAAGGTCACACTACCATTTGAGAAATATAATTGCCAGAGGGATCCAGGAGATCATATCATAGCTTGTGTACAAGCTTGGAAGGAAAGACCGCAGACAGAATGGGTACATCTCTTTGTGTATACGTTGGAGGAGCCTATTCCAAAAAAGTGGTATCTAGAGGAGGAGATGCACAGCTTCCAGAAGGATTTTAGTTTTCAAGATGACCATCCGACTGTACATGATGCGCTGTAACTGATCAAGCAAAAGATATTTAGCCCACATCGCAAGGAGGAAAATATAACACTAGAAGAGTTTTTTGACACAAGCAATGTACTTGCAAATCTACAACCAGATTGGTCAGAACAGATAGAGCAGGCTTTGGACTGCTACAACATAGCTGAAGAAGTTCAAGATAGTGACGCGGAGGACCCGCACAACATAAAAATCCCAGAATCAGAAGGAGTATGCGAGGTAGAGGGACCTCCACTAGAAATTCCAGATATGAGTGGACCAGTTAAAACAAAGAAAGTGAACATCAGCACCCCTGAAGAGCCGAAGTTCGCAGCAATAGGAGACTACTGGGATGATGACATAGTTGTACAAATCGCAGCTATATTACAGGAATATCAGGAAGTATTCCCAATGAAGTTCACAGAAATGAAAGGTATCCTGGGAGACTTAGGAGTGATGATAATTCCTCTTAAGCCAGGAGTGAAACCTGTTAAACAAAGACCATATAGATTGAATCCACGCTACAAAGAATGAGTTAAGGTAGAACTCAATAAGATGCTCGATCCATGAATTATTGAGCCAGTTGAAGAATCTGAATGGATAAGCCCAATGGTCATCCAAGACAAGAAAACAAAGGGGGAGATTAGGATCTGTGTTGATCTCAGAATGTTGAATGATGCCTCTCTATGCATGATCCATTTCCTACACCTTTTACCAATGAATTACTTGATAACATTAGAGGGAATGAGACATACTCTTTTACTGATGGATTCTTTGGATACCATCAGATAAAAATTGATCCAGCCGATAGGAACAAAACCACTTTTGCAACAGAATGGGGGTCATTCTAGTATACAGTGATGCCTTTTGGCTTGAAGAATGCACCAGCCATATTTTCAAGAGTGGTGATCGTAGCATTTAAGGAATTCATCCACAATTTTTTACAAGTTTACTTTGATGATTGGACCATTTTTGGGTTACTGAAGAACCATGCCGCGAACCTCAGGATGATGCTAGAAAAATGCAGACAACATCAGATTTCATTGAATTTAAAGAAATGTATTTTCTATGTTCCTTATGGGATTCTGCTGGGACATATCGTGTGTAAGCAAGGGTTGATGGTTGATCCAACAAATATAACAGTTATTGTAAATTTGCCTACACCAAATTTAGTAAAACAATTGCGCACTACACTAGGGCATACTGGATACTACATAAAATTCATAAAGGGTTATGCACAGATAACTGCAGCAATGGAGAAGCTTTTAAAAAAAGTTGCATCATTCATTTGGAATGAGGACTACGAGAAAGGATTTGACACATTAAAAGAGAAAATGGTCACTGCACCTATCCTAGTATTTCCACACTGGGAAAAGCCATTTCACTTACATGTTGATGCTTCATGTATAGCATTGGGTATCGTCCTTGTGCAGCCAGAAGGAGGAATTGATCATCCCAGTGCATTTTTTAGCAGAAAACTATCATCTGCTTAGAAGAACTATACCACTTGTGAAAGGGAAGGACTTGCAATGGTATATGCATTACAGAAGTTTAGGCACTATTTGCTTGGTGCACACTTCTCAATGTTTATTGACCATTCTGCATTAAAATACCTGGTCAATAAGCCAGTGTTAGGGGGGTGAATTTGTAGATGGCTCTTACTCTTTCAAGAGTACGATTTTGAAATAATAGTTAAACTAGGCAGATTAAATCTAGGCCCTGATCATCTATCAAGGATTGAGTTAGGAGAATAACCAACGAATCTAGAAGACAATCTGCTCGATGAGCAATTATTTGATATACATGTTTTCGATGAATACTATCAGGATATAATTGATCTTCTAACTAGTGGGTTTGCACCTACTGAATTCACTACGCAGCAAAAGAAGAAACTGATAGTCCGAGCCGCAGACTTCACCATTATCATAGGATAGCTCTATAAGTTAGGACTTGATGAAGTGCTGCGAAGATGTGTATTAGAACATGAGAAGCCATTTATATTAGGTGACGCACATTCAGGAATCGCAGGAGGTCATTATGCAGGAAGGGCTACTGCGCAAAAGATATTACGCGCAGGGCTATGGTGGCCTTTGATTCATAAGGACTCCAAAGAACATTGCCAGAACTACAATGTCTGTCAAAGGATAGGGAAACCGTCAAGAAGAGAAGAAATTCCGTTGAACCCTCAACTGACCTTACAAGCATTCGAGAAATGGGAAATTGATTTCGTGGGACCTATTAACCCACCAGGAAAAAGAACTGGTGTGAGGTACATTATTACAGCAACTAATTACCTCACTAGATGGGTAGAAGCAAAACCAGTCAAGGACTGCAGAGCAGCTACAACCACACAATTTATTTTTGAGAACATCCTTACACGATTTGGATGCCCAAAAATTTTGATGAGTGATCAAGGCACTCATTTTCTGAACGGAACTATTGAAGCTCTGACTGAAGAATTCTACATCCATCATCAACGCAGTACGCCTTATCACCCACAAGCGAATGGCACTGTTGAAGCATTTAATAAAGTACTTGAGAATGCGTTAACCAAGGTATGCAATGTAAACCACAATGACTGGGACCTACGCATTCCATCTGTATTATGGGCGTACAGAATGACATGCAAGAAATTAACTGGACATACACCTTTCAGACTGGCTTATGGACAAGAAGCAATAATGTGGAGTACATTATACCCAGCTTGAGAATAGCTGCATTTACAGGGATGGAAGATCGCGCAGCACTAGAAGAAAGGCTATCACACTTGGTAGGATTGGAAGAACAATGCTTCATCGTGGGATTCCACCCGCAAGTACAGAAAGAATGAGAAAAAGCATGGCATGATCACCACATCAAGAATAAGTCTTTTCAGGTAGGTGATCTAGTCCTACTGTATGATAGTAAATTCATGAAGTTTCCTGGAAAATTTAAAATGCATTGGCTCGGACCATATATTGTAATAGATGTTACTAACAGTGGCGCAGTCCAGTTAGCTACTTTAGCTGGTGATACAGTACCCAATTTGATAAATGAGAGTAGACTAAAGCTTTACCACGATAGTCCTACTTCACAGCATCTAGAATGATCAATAAGAAAGGAAAGTTTCTTAGTGCCAAGTGCAGTTGGAATTAGGTACTAGAAACTATGGAAAATCCTGTACATAGACTGATAAAGATAGATATATACAGCGCACGGCGTTGAAAAGAAAAAACAATGCACTGTTGTGACATTCAAAAAGCAGCAACTGGAAAGAAAAGAAACTATATGCCGCGAAATCACTACGCAGAACCAAAGATTTCCTGTCGCGTAGTTCGACGTAGAACTCCAGAAAATAGCCATTACAGTGTCAGTTGGAAATATAACCGTTATATAGTACCTTCTGACTGACCGCTCGAGCATTTAAAGAATAGATAGGCGTTCTGAACAACTTAATATTGAAATGACCCAAGAATCTACCGGATTTAGCTAATGGATATTACATTTAATGCTTTTCTAATCGTTAAGGGGCATGGATATGGATCAACCGCGGCTATATATAATGCAACACTTAGAACCGTGGGCGTTACCAAAGCACTTAGAAATTCTTGCAATTACTATTTCCTGAGTCTTAGACTATAAGTTATCCACTGGGTAGCCGAGTAAGTGTGCAGGTGAATGACAAAGAGGTACTGTATTGATAAAGAGTTCACAGTTGAAGAGACTGTGAGGTTGTTCCAAAGCGGAGGAATTGATGAATTAATGAGAACCCCAAACAAGAATGTCGTTAAAGAATCATAACAAAATCCAAGGAGATCACTAAGACACGGCCCCTCAATGCAAGACAAAGGGAAAAATCCAGCAACGCCGAGATCAAAACTACTGCAGACAAGTTCGGTAGGGCCAAAAAGTCCCCTTGCCGATAAAGAAATATCGTTAACTATGACTCCAAACTACATCTTGCTACGTGCAGTGGATGCACCGGCCATTAGACTACTGAAGAGTCCAAAGTATGAGATACCACTCTCACCAATATCGAAGCATGTAGAGGTGTTCAAAAATATGTTAGGAAAGATCATAGAATGCAAATGGGAGGAATATGATCTGCTAGCAATGTAGAAGGAGAAGCCAACTGAACCAAAGTTCCCATAGTTCTAGCCCGACAAATACATGTTCTGGAAGAAGAATGCAAAGGGTGACCTCAACTTGGTATCCGAGGGCTGGTTGTCAGGAGTAGCCAAGTCGGGGTTGCTCAACCTGCTAAGGCTTCCACATTTCGACATATCACCGGAGCTCAACGCAGTGGTGTGAACTCTTATGACTCGCATCCACCAGGGATATTTATGGCTAGACCAGCATATCGACCTATCAATTGACTTCATCCACCGTATAACTAGATTAAGCAAAAGGGGAGAAGACCCAAGGAATTTCTTCCAGGGAAAGGCAAAGGATAAAGAAGTAGCAGCATTAATGAAGCAAACACAATCTGTGATCAAAGGGAAGTGAGGCTTCCAGACGGAGGACATAAAGGATGAGGAAATACATTTGTCACACAACTCTTAGCGGGAAAAATATTAAGAAAGTGCAGACCATTAGAAGTAAACGTAGGCATAGTACTACTTGGTGCTGTAGATGCCGAGGGACAAGAATTCAGTTGGTCCCAATATCTATTAAATGAGTTCCTTGAAGAACTGAATGAGACGCAAATCAATGGTGGAAACTTCCACTTCACCTGGCTCATCATATTGATCGACTTCCTAGGGTGGAGGGAACTGAAGCAATATGTCAGAGTGATCACAAACACTTCGGACTGTAGAGGCACTAGATTTCAGAATCTATGGGCGAACTTGAATCCAGAGTGACAGCACAAGACAGCGTTGGTATTTTACACATATTATGACCAGCTACATGGGGCCAACATGCTCACACCTCGCATACCAAAGTAGGTAACAAGCAAATATATCCACATTATAAATTTTTATGCTTCGATGAAATGCATATCCATTTCACCCAAAGCGTAGATGAAGAATGCTGAATGGTACCCATGAAACTACAATATGTATGAGGAATATATTGAGAACTTAATGAAATAATGGCCAGCTGAATTCCTAGTTGAGGTCGTGGATATCGAAAGTGATTCTCGCGAGGATAACCCTATCCCATGTCCCATTGTAGATGATAAAGAGTCAGGCAAAAGGAAGGATGTTGGAAGTCCTTCGGGGCACAAGGAAAAAAGGAAGAAGCAGAAAGCAAACAAAGACCAATTAGACACAGTGCTTCACAAAGATGATTATTTAATGATTGTCATGAGGGTAACTGAACAAATGGAGGAACTTTCAATAGGAAAATAGAAGAAGGAAAAGGAAATTCAAGATAGCTTAAATCAGAACCTCAGTACACTGCAACAGTTATCCCAAAAATTTGATGAAGTAAGGAGAAGATTACCATTGCACCATGAGTCAATAGCTGAAAAAGGGTCCGCGGGGACTTCACAGCAACAAATGAAAGTTCACTCAAGGTCCCGCATTGTCCATTTGTAGCCACTATCTATTAGGGTACCATTTCAAGATCAAGCAATGCTAGATACAAAGAATGTAGAGCACGTGGAGCTTGATCTTGCAAGCATACCATTTCCAAGACTCCATTACTTGCAGATGAAAATTGCTGAAGAAATGCATGAAAGAACCACAGATGCACTAAAGCAGAGCTCACGGAGAGCTATGCTACTGCAGGACGAGAATGATCATCGGTTGAGATTGGAGACAATGATCATTGTGGTTGCAGAAAACATTGATGAATTTGAAGTACAAATAGAACCAGAAGATAATATTATAAAGATTGGCAATTTGGTCAATCGTCTTAAGAATGAGAAGGAAGACATGGAGATTCTCCATGAGTCTGAAATTGCTTCCCTGAAAGCATAGCTCAATCCACAAACTCCACTAGATGAACAACAATTAAGACAAGGAGTAGTGAAGACCGCAGCGCAGAATATTTCTTTGGAAGTCACTAAGTGGCAGAGTATACTGGAAGCAGCTTTGAAGGCATTTAG
The DNA here is from genome assembly GCA_027924585.1 of Larix kaempferi. NCBI lineage: Eukaryota > Viridiplantae > Streptophyta > Pinopsida > Pinales > Pinaceae > Larix > Larix kaempferi. Next base: position 2,043,208 of record BSBM01000282.1, read on the forward strand.
TGCCCTTGAAGAAGATCAACAATTACAGGAAGTAAAGAAGGAAGTGAAGGAAAAACAAGAAGAACTAGGAAAGATGAGTGAGGAGGTTAAGGCACTACCAGCGAGGCAGAAACTTCTAAAATACAGGGAAATCAACAACCTAAAGAAGGAATTTAAAGCATTGCAGGAGAAGGAAACAGAAATGGGCGATAAGTCGTAGCCATTATTAGAAGATGCTGGCATGATCTCACAGGAGATCGAAGAAAAGTTAAAGTAACTGAACCAAAATCAAGAGCAAGTGGAAGGCTAGATCAACCAAGAGATAACACTTGAAATGGTAGAAATAGTTGGGCAAATTGAACAAGATACGAAGATCGCACTTGAAAAGATAATGAAAAGATTCAACAAATTTGCTGTGAAGATCAGCCCACAGGCAGCGGAAAACCTTCAAGAAGTTCCAAGTGGCTCGGGGGTGAGCCACATGTAAGTGTTAGGGGCATGTTGGGCTTGGCCCAATTGGGGCATTTTTGAACCGGAAGAATTTTGAGAACTGCGGAGATAAGCGCAGTTAAGTTTGAACAATTTTGAGATAAGTTTTGGTAAGCTGCGAAGTTGCGCAAAGCATAGTGTTGGAGGAGCTGTGAGGTCAATGTTGCGAGGAGTACAGCACCGCAACGTGCCACGTCAATGAAGATCCAGCTAAGCAGAGCATGGATGGATAAAAGGCAGTTATTTTGGTTAGGTCACAGAAGACCTATTTTTGGCAAAGATCGTTGATAACTACCAAGTAGTGGGTAGGTGCAGATCAGAGGTAGGTGACTGATCACAATGGGCAGAAGACTACTACTAATTGAACCAGTCATCTAAAGCCAGAAAAAGAAGGAACAACTCAGCGAAAGTAACCTATTCACGCACGCGTAACAGAAGATCCGCTGCCAATTACCAGTAGTTCAGGTTTGGGAAAATTGGGATAGTTTTGTAAACCTAAGGGTTTTTCCTTCGTAAATGTAATGACATGACCTACGGGTCTTGATCTATAAATAAGGCAATTTTTTAAAGGGAAAGGGTTAACTCTTTATTTTGTCAATTAGTATTGAATATTGTGAGATCTATTGGAGAGAACATTGTAAAGGCTCTGCAACTGAGTGCGCAGAGACCTAATTTTGAGAGAGAAAGAGAAGAGCGTTAGTAGCTGAGTGCGTAGGTGAAGATTAAGAACTATTGTACCTTTTCGAGATAAATAAACAACAGTTTTTGTGGATGTAGCTTACCATCCGGGGGGGTGAACCACATTAAACCATTGTGTTATGTGATTGCTGTGTATGATTGCCATTAATTTGTGATCTAATTTACTTACAGTGCATGCACGAAGTTATTATTGCTTGTTATATGTTTACTGTGATCTGTATTTACCGAGGAAAGGATGGAATAAGATCCTAAGTAGTTCATGTATGGAGGAATATTAAATAGTAAAGCACCTATAAGTCTCAAATGAATGGATCAATGATATAACCACACTGTTAATTGTTAAGGATTGAATGGCAGTATCAAAGCTCACAGCACTGCGCATCTCACATATTTGCATAATTTATGTTGTTTATCAAGCTAAGTAATGATGAATGATTAAGGTTTATCGAATAAGAAGTGAATAGAAGTGATCAGATCTCATAAAACTACTGCATGTTTTGGGGACACCCTGAGGATGTAAATATCTTTGTTCTTGAAAATAATCGACGTGGAGTAGAAGACTCTGTGTAGTCATTGACCGCAGCACGTGACTTGCATCGCACTGTACATAAGTTATTTGAAAACACTTGCATCACAAGGTTGTGGAAACCTGCTTCTGCAACCACCCCCTCAGCTTCACCTCGGATGAGACCTCAGGCTGCTTGTAGTCTGTTGCCGAAAGGGTCAGTGAATAGGGGTTTTGTTGGTATCTTGTACCACGAAGTACCTAGGTCTACATTGGAAAACCTCTAGAATAGTGCAGTGACAAACAATAGGGATGACATGTTGTTTGCAACATTTGCATCTTCTCAGGCATGTAAATCAAATGACTCATTGCACCCAACATCATGGATAAGAGCCTCATAATTCAATGTCCATATCCTAGTACTGTTAAATCCAGCCTTGATATTTGATGGTGTGAGACCCTTTTTAAAATATTTACTTGTAATTTCATCTAATTGAAATATTTTTACCTCTATCCCAGGGTTCGTTTCCATCCATGCTACTCTCTAAGACATGAAGTAATTCTTGAAAGTCCTAAACACACTCACATTTATACGTTGTCATATGTGAGTAGTATGTGTAGGTAAGGTCAACAAATCAATTACCAAATTATTTTACTCCTCAATTGTTTGTATAGCTATCTGGATGTCATGACCATAAAAAATGAGCAAGTGACTATTTTTGAGTGAGACACCAGCAGTAAGAAATGCAACAAAGTGAAAAATCCAATTCAAAAACAACTCTTTAATCATTCATGCATGGGGATGTGAAGCCATGGATGCTCCTGGTTCACAATTTTGGACATATTTTTTTAGCTAACTCTTTCACTTGAAAATATAGAACACCCAGATCGAAGAACCAATTGCATTTACACAACACATAATAGTTATCCACTCCCTACTCTAAGGAATCATCTTTGGCACATTTATGTTCCCTCTCCTGGTAATTACCCATGTGCCACAATTCCTCCCTGCTTGTAAACTAGTTTCGTCACAATTCTATATATGGTATGGACTATAGGCATGTTTATCATTTACAGTGGATAGCGTGTCATAGAACTTGGACACAATCATGGCCATAGATTTATATCCATGTCTCTATCAAGGCCCTCTGCTTTTCATAACATAAGCTCAAGATGCCTTCTTTTAAACCCTAACCTCCATGATTTCTTGGGAAACCCATCTCTGAATAGATTTGTCCTACCTTGACATATTTGAGCAATAGTGGACTTTAGTTTTATCAATTCCAACCAATGACCCATTTGAGCCATCTCCTTGCACCAGAAAACCACCTCTTCCTCCTCTTCTATAGTCATCATTGTAAACATCCCTTTCCTCTTTGTACGAGTGAGAACATTTGTCCAATAATGTAGTGCCATTGGTGCAATCCCATGTATTTTGGTAGCTACCCACATATAATATCATTTGAATTCCACATCATCAATTGCGGTGAGCATATCCTGTTCTATCAACCCTCTTATTGCATTAAACTTCTTGGTTTCACTTTCCCCTTGCATTGTGGTTGGTTGTGGAACAAAGAAACCAACCTCCATATCATTATGATGTCCAACATTACTGGAAGGGTTGTTGTTATCAACCTCCTAGGGTAAGTCATTATGTTGTTTAACATCAATGCAATGATTGTTTTTATCAATCACTTAGGGTAACTTTTCATCTGATGAAGTGCATTATAGTTGTGCACCCCTAGTAAATCGCCTCCTTGTACGAGAAGAGACCTGTAGTCTCAACATGGATACAATAAACATGCACAGTATTGACACAATAATAACAATACAACAGTTTGTAAGACAACATTTTGTGTTATCACTTGATAGATATGTAATAATGTTGCATAGAAGGTACCTATAGAATTCATTTGCATGTCTTAAGCATACATATCACAAAGTGTATACTCTAGAAATACAATTAAGTTCATTACTACATGGTTCAATTTTTAATGTGAAATTCTTTGTTGTCTTTGTTGGGTTGATTATTGTGGGTATATGGAGTCCATATGTTGGTTTGAAGAATAGACCTAGAGAGGAGTCTACGCATTTGGATACTGAATATGTCGAGTTGCTTGAGCATATGTTGATTTCTATTCAATGGGTGGAGTCATGGGTTTGCTTGTTTTGTGTGCACAGGAAGATATGCATATACAATCTGCATTGTTTGTTTTATCATAATAGAGCCATAGATACATAACTATACTTGTTTCCATTGTTTGTTATGGGCCTTGGCACCATTGGAAAACAACCATTAGGTGACTGGGTGGAGTGATGGGATTGCATATTTTGTTTGTACAGTAAGATATGCATAGTGCATTGTTTGTTTTTGCATAATAAAGCCACATATACATAAGTGGAATTGTTCCCATTGTATGCTACAAACCTTGGCACCTTTGGCAATTAGGTGACTATGTGGAGTCATGGGATTTCCTTTTTTGTTTGAACAACAAGATATGCATAGTGCATTGTCTATTTTGGTACATAATTTAAATTGTTTCCATTGTTTTTCTATATGTCTTGGAACCATTGCCAAAACAACCATTAGGTGACTAGGTGGAGTATCATAATGCTTATTTTGTTTGCACAATATGATATGGATCATGGATTGTCTATTTTGGAATAATAGATCCACAAATACAAAAGCGGACTTGTTCCCATTGTATGCTAGAGGCCTTGGAACCTTTGGAAAAATAACTATTAGGTGACTAGGTGGAGTCATGGGATTGATTTTTGTTTGAACAACCAGATATTGATAGTGCATTATCTATTTTGGTACATAATTTAACTTGTTTCCATTGTTTTCTATAAGCGTTGGCACCATTGGAAAAAAACCATTAGGCGACTAGGTGGAGTGATGGAAATGCTTGTTTTATTTGCACAGTATGACATGCAAAGCGCATTGTCTATTTTGGCATAATAGAGCCACAAATACATAAGTGGATTTGTTCCCATTGTATGCTACAGGCCTTGAAACCATTAGCAAGAGAACTATTAGGTTATTGGGTGGACTCATGGGATTTCTTGTTTTGTTTGTACAGCAAGATATGCATAATGCAATATATTTTTGTATAGAATTTTAATATCTTGTTTCCATTGTTTGCTATAGCCCTTGGAAATATTGGCAAAACAACCATTAGATGACTAGGTGGAGTGATGGGAATGCATGTTTTGTTTTCACTGTAATATATCCATAGTGCATTATCTGTTTTGGCATAATAGAGCCATATATACAAAAGTGTACTTGTTGCCATTGTATGTTATACGCCTTGGCACCATTGGAGAAACAAATATTAGGTGAGTAGGTGGAGTCATGGGATTGCTTGGTTTGTTTACACAAAAACATATGCATAGTGTAGTCTATACTGGTACAAAATTTAACTTGTTTCCATTGTTTGCTATATGCCTTGGAACCATTGGTAAAAAACCTCTACTAGGTCACTGAGTGTAGTGATCGGAATGATTTTTTTGTTTTCATAGTAAGATATGCATAGTAGATCATCTATATTGGCATAATAGGGCCACAGATACAAAAGTGGACTTCTTCCCATTAGAAAAACAAGCATTAGGTGACTGGGTGGAGTCATGGGATTTCTTTTTTTGTTTTCCAAGAAGATATGCATGCTGGAATATCTATTTTGGCATAATAGAGACATAGAGACAGATTTAGACTAGTTTCCATTGTCTAGTGTTGGCCTTGGCACCATTGGAAAAAAATCCATGGGATTCATCTATTAAACAAAAGAGAACTACTGAAACATAGACAAGTAAACATATAATGAAAAAACAATAGGTTTAGAGGTTAGCATATAGTGAAACATATACAATTAACAATCATATACTATGTAACCTTAATTGAATTATAAAGGCATTAGAAACATGGTTGATAGATAAAATAGGGTCAAAAAAACATGATGACTTACCCTAGGTGATCTGTAAAGATATTAGTAGGTTGAATTTGTTTGAGAGTGATGTTCAGCAGTTTGATTTTCTGGAAAGTAAAAAACGTAAACTGTATGGTGTTTGATGCTCAAGTTTATAGATTTTTGTTATTGGGTTTGATTAATGTATGGCATCGACATGGATTGCATAAAATAATTTCTAAATGAGTGCACTGGATTTATTTGGTTGTGATCCAATGGCTGGGATGTTGTCCTTGTTGATCCTTATGCTTTTAGTAAGTTTAATCGATGATTTGATGAGTTTGTTGGAGCAGGTTTTAGACCTATCTTGGAAGTCGCACACCGGAAATGGACCATGCCACTGTTCAACAATTGGCCCAAAAATGCGCAGAAGGTAGAAGTTAGTTAGAAATTATTTAGGAGTTATGTCCACTTTGTAATGGGCTCCACCCATGTTCTAATGTATAAATATGTAGGAAATCTAAGGGTAAAGTAGTTAAAGTGTTTTTTTGGGGAGAATCTGTTGTTGGTAGATAATAGCTAATGTATTATCATTTCATTGTTGGGTAGTTGAAAACTAGGTTTGTATGCATGTCGCACAAGCTATATAAAATTGTTCTAATTTGAGAGACTTTGGTTGTAGCATTCTATGTTTGTGTTGATTGTGATGAATGATTGTATATATCACACATGATTAATCCAATATGTTTTTGTTATGAATGCTATTTTTTTGTGATGGAAGTAATGTTAAACTACATAGTAATTGAATGAATAGTAGATATGTTGAATGTCTACTAACCTTCCTCCAGTCTCAGAGAAAATTGGTTCTTATAATGCCCTATGATACCTTGGGTAAGATGTCATCTATCCGCAGGTGATGCCGAAAGGTCTAGTGTCTAGGGTTTTGTTGGTGTGATTTATGTTTAACCTTGGGTCTTCTTGTGCACCAACAAATGGTTTTGTTTCTAGGACCAGGATCTGTGCCTGAAGGGACGTGAGAGTTGAAGAATGGTTCTCTATAGACCGACGAGAGAAGAAATAGAAGACTGGCTTAAACAAAAGGAGTACCAGTTTGCTATAGAATAGAATAAGAACTCTCGATTCAGCGAAGTAAACCGATTAAAGAGGTACGTCTATCGAGACCTGTATGAATGATTATTCTATGAATTTCCTATACTTCCAATAGAGTGGTTGATAAGGTTGGTTGAACCAAACCCGAGATATAATACTAATGTTCCGAGTGACTAGACTCCTGAAGAGATCGAGTTAGTTAACTCTGTAAGTAACACTATATCACTCACAGTTGACTACTTGTTGGATAGTACCTTGAAGGGGTATGTTGTAGACTATACTCAGTCTTATAGTGCCATTGAGAGGGATTTCTTTAACGGTCTTCGCAGAAGATACTTGAAGTCGTTGAGTAACTGGATTAAGATGCTATTGTGCAAGAAGGGAATGATGATGCTGGCATCAAATCAACCTAGCCACTAAATGTTTACACACATAGTTGGGAACTAGGGGCTGACCAAGGAATGATATGAATGAAGGAAATAAGAATGAATGAAGAAAGGATGAGCTGAGGATGCTGAGCAGAGAGGAGGGAGTGATAGTAGAAGAGGCGGGATTACTGCATGGAGGAAAAAGGTTTAGGAAATATTGTAGGAAGAGGACTATGACTGAAGTAGAGGAGCAACGTAGTGACTGTCAATAAATAAATTTCTATGTAGGACCCCATTTTGAAGCCTTGTCACAAGTAGAGAAAGAATAAGTAAGGTATATTGGTCCATCTGGTGATAGTCCTATTCATATTAGGATCTGCTTCAAACCCATGACCCCACATGCATCCCCAACATTTGAGGTAAGAAGTCTAAATTTTCTATTTCCAGTTAGTAACAATAGTAATAGTAGTCAAGGTAGCAGGAGCAAGTCAGTTGGTCAGACACAACCTACAACACCAAGCAACGATACTAAAAAGAATATGATGGTGGGGAAAGACCCTACATTAAAATTTCTTGTCTTCCATGGGGTATGGACATATGATCCAGATCAACACTTGTTTGTATGTGAGGCTATATCGCAGACGAAGCAATTCCAAGATGATGTTCTGAAGCTGGCAGATTAGGTAACAACTTTCAGAGATCACGTGATGATATGGTATATGAAGTATTAACCCACCGTATCAACTAGAACATTTGGATACGTCAAGGATGCATTGATAAAATAATTTAAGAATCCAAAGTCTGAGTTGTAGTATATCATTGAATTAAAGGACATTAGATAGCTGTTAACTGAGACAATATGGGAATTCGACCAAAGATTCAAGGAATTAATGGATAAGGTGACATTTCAAATTCCAGAACAACAACATAAGGAGTGGTTCATTGTGGGGTTGTTGCCACATATACGGGGGCCCTTGATGGGCTAGAAGATTACAATGCGAACAGATGCATTGGAAATGGATATGAAGTTGGAAGCATCCCTAGTAGGAGAAAGAAACACAGAGATAGATCAAGTTCAGATGCAGCTATCTAGGTTGACGGTTCAACTGCAAGCAATTATGAAGGAGAAAGAGAATTAGCGAGAAGAGGTATGGTGTAACAACTGTAGGACAGTCGGTCACCACAAGAACAAATGTTTAAAATACATAGATTATTTAGCAACAGGACATCCAAATCCCTTTCCTACATGGGGAGGTATGTGGTGTGACATTTGTAAGGGACCCCACTCTGCTCAGGCATGTCTTACGTTATAGAAATATGTAAGTACATGAAGAAATTTGTTTTGTAATTTTTGCAAATCTGTGGGACATGATGAGAAAGACTGCTGCACATTAGACCTTATGAGAGAGAACACATCAGATGCATATAGGGTGCAATGGGAATATGCATCAAAAGTTGTGACACAACAGAATAATGCTATGAGGGATTTCAATTAAGGGGGTCGTGGAGGATTTAGAGGTTACAACTGGGGAGTATTTGGAAGAGGTAGAGGACCAATCATTTGTTATAATTGTGGTCAACAAGGAAACATTTCATGGGATCACCAGAATCCATGCATGACATGTACGTACTATAGACAACTGGATCACACAACATAATATTTCCCACTATTAGTCACAAAATAGCAACACAGGAGGAATCAGGTCCAAAATTACATCCAGAATCCAAATCTGAATATTAATCCGAATCTAAATTAGAATCCAAGTTCCCATTTGTGAGTTACTCATAAATAAATTATGGGTAATTGGCAATAGTGTAAGATGATGCTACAAGTCATGCTTGGTTCAGTATGTCGTGCAAAAATATACAAGGGTTATTTTTCCATCGGACCATCTTGCATAGTGTATTATAATGTGGGGTGCGGTGCTGAAGGAATAATGGACACACTGGTTTGTGCACACATTAGACATAGTTCCAAAAGATTGGTACACCAAGTTGGAGATGCATAGAGGTACAACAGTTTGGGATGAGATGATTTGAAATTTTAAGGTGACTTTCAGTTTTGAAGATGAAGTTCCAATAGTAGTTACAACTTTACAATATATTAAAGAAAATATTTTTGTTCCAGGAGGGATGACGTGGTAAATACCCCTATGTATTGCACACCGACTCTCGTCTATAGTGCATGAAGTCTTGGAATGTTATAATGTCAATGAAGAAGGACAAGAGGAGGATAATTCATGAAACATAAAAATACCAGAAACGAAGGGAGAGCACACAGTAGAAGCACCTTAGTTGGGATCCAATAGTTATAGGAAACCATTGAAGATCTACAAAGTGAACATTGGCACAAAGGAGAATATGAAGTTTTCCAATATAGGGGACTATTGGAATGAGGACATAGTTGAGAAGATTGCCGACTTATTACGTGAATACCAGGATATTTTTCCTACCAAGTTTTCATAAATGAAGGGCATTGCAGGAGAAATAAGAGAGATGAAAATCCCCCTAAAACCAGATGCGAAACTAGTAAGACAACGACCATAGCAATTGAATCCAAGATATAAAGAGAAGGTTAAAGCTGATATAGACAAAATGCTCAGTATCAGGAATCGTCAAACCAATAGAAAAATCAAAGTGGATTAGTCCAATGGTGTTCCAGGATAAGATAGGTGAGATGAGAATTTGCATGGATTTGTGTAAGATGAATGATGCATGTCTACATGATCCTTTTACTACACCATTTACAGATGAAGTACTGGATAATGTGGGTGGTCAAGATTACTATTGTCCCCTTGTGCACTGCTTTCCTCCTTTCATGGTACCTTTGGCCTTGCGGAGCATCCACAATGTTGCGATGCTGACTCATCGAACCTCCTGCCAATAGGACCCCAACAGAATATTGTGGCTCGCTCTCGAGCCACGTCAGCTAGTTATTGTGCATTGAGTGGTATTCAGCCTGAAGTCCTTTTACTACTGATCAACCTCCTGGACCTTCTCCTTTACCACCACTTCCATCGCCTGGCTCTCTGTCACATCCTACGTGGATGGATGCTTAGTCATCTTCTCTGTAACTTGTTGATGCCCTCTTGCACAGCCTGTAGTGTAGAACTTGCCTTGAGAAAAAAATGGCCTCCAATCTCTTGGAACTCCTCCAGTTGTGCCTTGTGCTTCTTCTGATGCTCTTCGGCCTTTGCGATGCGCTACTGCAATTCTTTTAGTTCTGCTAATTTGGTGACCTGAGCAACTGGTGGCAACATTCTCAGTGACACCTTCAATGTTTCCAGTTGCCCTTCTACTTCTTGCCACAGCTTGGTCAGCTATTCTAACTGCTCGTCCTGGACAATGATGCCCCAAAACTACGCAGTCCTAGCAGTGATCTTTGTCGCTGCTTGTTCCAGCTCACCCATCTATGTTGCCAACTCCTCGATGGTGCATTTCCATTCATCTACCTGCTCTTTTGGTGTGCTAGGGTTATTGAGTTGTGCTAATTCCACATTGTCACGTTGTAATTGGGTGATGATAGCCCCAAGATGTTGTGCTTGCTCGACTAGATCCAACTACGTAGTGGGCTCCGGCACATGCTGATATGCTTCCGAGACTGTCGCCTCCAATCGCACCCTACTGTCCCAAATAGTGGCTTTCTCCACTATTAGGTGATCCTAGTCTTTCTTCAATTCCTCTATCGCTGGGATTTCTCAGCCATCATCTACTCGAGCTTGTCCTCCAACTCGTCGATAACCTCATGCACCCTACGACCTTTCCCTTTAACTCTGTGACCTCTTGCTGAATTGCTGCCTTGTGTTCCTGCGAGCGCAGGAACTGACCGTTGATCTCCTATATTATGTTCGCCATTTTTTGGCTGGAAACCGCTTGCACATTCGTCAACTCCTTCATAGGAAGCTCATTGATGTTAATGGTCAAATTTTCTAACTACTGCAACAAGGCCTGGAGAGCCTCGTTGTCAATCACAATCGACAACGGGGGAATATTCACATTCTAAACCCATGGTTCAGTGTTGATTGCACCAATTTCCTGCCTAGTTGCTACCTCTAGTACTCCCTGCGAAACAATATCACATAAAGAATCAAGGAGAACATTTACCTCTTTGAAACCTACTTCCTCCTGTGTCATCATCGCTCGAGCTGCCACATTTGTCGCATTGGTGACATCCACTATAAGTCATCCTAAATGAGCTTATGTTGCTAGAGAGGCCCCACTAATCATAGCATGCTCATGATGTGCCTTAGTTCTACCCTCCTCAACGTCATGGTTGATATCACATCTGTGGGTGTCCATGTTGATTTCGGATCCGAGTCATGGCAACTATGCTAGTCTCGCATGGACAATGGGTCATCTGGGCCCATTGCTTATGGTACCACCTCAATCTCCACCAGACTAACTGGTTCCCTCCGTTCGACCATCCAATCATTGACGATGCCATCAAGTTCCTCCTCAAACAATTTGTAGTGCATCAACAACCATTGCTTCGTAGGGTCGCTCCTTGCTTGTAGATGAATAGCATGAGGCTGAATCGCAAACAATGTAATCTGCTTGTATTTTACCGTGGCTTTTTCAGATAAGAGGCCCACCTTCGTCGCTATTGCTTGTAGCATCTTCCAATAGATCTAAACCCGCATTGCACATTCCTTAAGGTGCTCGGGTTCTTTCACCCACTGCAAGTTTTGATAGTGCACACCCTTACGGTTTTTCCGCAACATCAACTTCCATGCCCTAGTAAGTGTCAGGCTCCTTCCAGGAGACAAGCACGATCAAAATCAATATCCAGCTGTTGTGAAGGATCCCTTCCCATATTGGATGGCTGTTGCGTCCTCCTCCAACTAGTTCAACAAAAGTAGTGACTAGATTATCTGTACGCCTTCCGCACACTGCTCTACACATGCCAAGACCCTCGAATTACACTGGTTAGGTCGATTCGTCCGGACGACTTTGAAACACAGTATCTTTGCACTGGTTTGGACTGCCTGATCATTAATACTTCCAGTGTGGTAGTCACGGCCGTCAAGTTCCAAGCCGTAACGCAACACCAACTGTGCAACCCTCTTCTTATCATTTTCCATCCTTCTGAAGTATTGCGAAGGGTCCAATCCATCCTTCAGCAACCTGGTGATCTCAGCAATCAAATGAACAGTGACTAGAATAGATATGTCCAGCCACAATGTGCCACCATGGAAGCAGGCTAGCAGCTACTTTACACAAGCATTAACATCTGGCAATCTGTTAAATTTTCAGAATTTACTTCAATCTGATATAGGATCTTAATTGAGAGAACAACATGTACAACAAATCTGCATTATATCAATCATGGACACAATAATCCAAGCACACAAGAGACACAGAGTTTACTTGGGGAAAACCATAAAGGTGAAAAACCCCAATAACTTCCTTAGAGATAGATAGAGCAATGATACAACCAGAATACAAGAGATAGGCTTCTCCTAGCAGCAGAGCCTCCTCCTCCACAAGTGCGCCACTCTCCCAAGTATGAGTGAAAGAATAGAATGTGTAAAATGAGAGAGACACACTCTCTATTTATACACTAACTTGACTTGACCTTTACTCAACTAGGTCGGCCTCAACTTAACCACTTAACATAATGCTGACTGGGCCGACCCCCACTAGGGTGGTCTAATAACCATTTGACCCACATGGCCGACCCCCAATAGGGTGGTCTAATAACCCTTTGACCCACATGACTTATACAGGGCCGACCCCAACAAGGTGGTCTAATAACCCATCAAGTATAAGTTATGACACTTACAATATAAATGACCACACTTCCGTATAGAGGAATAATAACATCTCTATAGGAATACAACATACATATATTTGAAATACATTCTGAAGTTACATATACATCAACACTCCCTCTTAACTAGGAAGGTATTTCTCGACACAGTTCTTCTAGCACAAGTCATCTTCTCTGGATCATCATCATCGAGTCATCATCATCGTCACTGCTGCTGCTATCTCAATCAATCTCTGAATCTACTCGTCATAGGAAGTTCTAGAGAGCCAATCCTTTTTCATACTGGATGTAGGCCCACCACCTGCAAGTCTTCGTCATCACTGGCCATACTATGGAATCCTTAGGACTTATTATGTGCATCACAAAACCTAGCTACAGCATCCCAAGATATTACGAGCACATAGCTCTACCTGTCGGATCTCCCAGGATCACATTACATGTGACGCATCACAAAACCTGGCTAAAGCATACCAGGCTGTTATGAGCACACAACTCTACCTGTCGGATCTCCCAGGACCACATTACATGTGATCTCACCACAAAACCTGGCTGAAGCATCCCAAGCTATTACAAGCACACAACTCTACCTGTCAGATCTCCCAGGAGCACATTACATGTGGTCCACCACAAAACTTGGTTGAAGCATCTGAGGCCTTTTTCATCCTATCTAGATCTCCCAAGAGAAAATTACATGTGGTCATGGAAAAACCTAGCTGAAGTATTTGAGGCCTTTTTCATCCTGTCCAGATCTCCTAGGAGCAAATTACATGCCATAGGACAAAACCTCGTAAGAGCATCTCAGGATTTTACGGGTTCACAACTTCGACCTGAAGATCTCCCAGGGCACAAATTACATGTCCTCCCAGAGCAATCACGACCAAGGGAGAACACATCAACCATGTCAAAAAAGCTCATGTGCATCTGCATCTTCCCGACTCATCACTTCCCTTTAGAAGAAACCTCGATCTGAAGTGCACCAAGCCTCTCTCTGAAGTACTCAAACTGCACTCTGGCCAATGACTTGGTCAATACATCTGCAACCTGCTCATCCATCGCAACATACTCTACTTCGGATGTACTTAGTGCTACGCAGGACTGCTTCCTGCTAAACCAAGAGATCACACCTGATCCCTATCTACAGCAGTGCCTGCCCAATCTGAATCAACATAAACCTGTAGGTTAAACTTTTGATTCACATCATACTTAAGCCCATAATCAACTGTACCCTTCAAGTACCTCAGAATATGTTTTACAACAACTAGGTGAACACTCCTCGAATCTGTCAAGAACTAGCTCAATGTGTTCACCGCAAAGCAAATATCTGGTCTCATGTTCGTTAGGTACATAGAGGACCCAATCATCTGATGATACATCATGACATCAACCGGATCAGATGAAGCATCACATAGAAGCTTCAGGTTTGATGCCATAGGTGTGGCCATAGCCTTGCAGTCCATCATCTCGAACCTCTTCAAGATCTCTACTGCATACTTCCCTTGTCCAAGGAAGATTCCATCTACACTCTGCCACACCTCCATGCCAAAAACAAATAGTGCATCATCCCCAAGTTCTTCAACTCGAACTTGACAACAAGCTTCCGCTACATGTCGACAATTAATCTATCCTCACCTGTTACAAACAGGTCGTCATCCATATACAAAAGTAGTATCACTGGATTGCCTTCCTCAACCTTGTAGTGAAGGTTGGAATCCGTTTTACTCTTGGTAAATCCCAAACTAGATAGAAAGCTGTCTATCTTACCATACCAAGTTCTGCACATATATGACTCCCTGTCATGTGTCTCAGAACCAAGTGGCTGCTCCACGTACACTTCTTCTTCAACTACACCATTCAAGAAAGCTATCTTGAAAGCCATATGGTGTATCTTCCCTATCATCACTACAGTCGAAGCAGGTACTGATCTAATGGAAGTGTATCTGGCTACAGGAGCAAAAGTATCTATGCTACCACTTGCAGCATGCTTGATATTGTAGCTTCTCTTGGAAGTCACTACAAACTCCCCTTTAGGTCTTGGAACTGCATCCCAAACATCTTCGTGATCGACTGGTACTCCTTGATCATGGCATTCTTCCCAGATCCTGGGAACTTCAATGTCTTCAATATTTTCAATAGATAACTTTGTTGCTAAACAAATGTTGTTGTCCTTCTTTTGTAGGTGATGGTATATGATCTTTCCTACACAACAAGTTAAATTGCATGATTAGAAAACATCTCATAGTTTTCAGAATAAATTCTTACACATAAAGAAATATGTCATACAGTCATGCAATTATCTTAGACAATGCTTCAATACAACATTTATCCATATTGCGTAACTTTCTAGATGCCTTCCAATCTCTACCAGAACATTGTTAAGAGTGTGCACAACTCCTAACATGTCAGCAAACAGGTTTCATTCTAGATAAGTAGCAATGGAATGTTGTACAGTGCCATAGGCCACTTACCCATGTATATTAGTAGTATACTGTTCATCAATGCAACTATTCTAATATGCATAATACACAACCTAATTCTAGGAACATAAGCATATACATCGTTGAATAACATTATGTCAGAAATTACAATTCAAATACTTATCTTTGTTTGGTTGCTGGGTGGACTCCCTCTGAATCTTTGCAACTCCATTCTGATGTGGATTGTGAGAAGTGGTCAACTCCCTCTGAATATCTACATCCTTGCATAAACTACTGAAGTGTGCTCCTTTGCTTTCTTGCAGGAACAATTGGAGTGTGCTCCCTCTTGATCTTCGCTTCCTGGATTACCTGTCCTTGAACTTACATCCATCCTTAATCACTATGCATGCTTATTAGTATCATCATTGTGATATCCTTGATGTCTCATACATAATCACACATTTATTAGTATAATCTTAATACTATCAAAACACAATAATCTTAAACATGTATATTCATGATCATTCACAGATAATAAACATTAGTTTTCAAGGTTTCAGGGAAGTCTTCTTTTACTCATGCATATTCTTATTTGATCATAGCACTCTTCTGATTAGTTAAATCATCAATGCATAAACCCGCGATTACTCAAACCTATACCTTCATGATTCTTCTGGTTAGTCATATCATCGATTATGGTAAGAAACATAATATGCATACAACCATGACTATTCAAACCTATGACTTCATGAATAATCATTATCAACAACACAATAGTAGAAGATCCTAACACAAGGTAGGATTCTAGATTGATATAGGAAAAACATAACTAGATTAGCATGCTAGCTAGATATGTCTAACATATCTGCATAATGTCTTCTAGTCCTCTTCAGTGACTTGTGCTAGTAACCTGCATGTCTCATAAGTTAACCATTGTAGAACCAAGTTATACATACCTCGTAAGTAGATCTTCGATGTGATCCATGACAATGGACGAATCTTTGTCTTCATGTTACCATGATCATATGTTCTTGAAGTAGAACATGATTTGTCTTTCTTGGTGTACTTTTTATGTTAGCAGACAACATAAACCTCATACAACACCATAATGCATTAGTACAGTCATAAGTGTCAACACCCTAACCAATGAATATCTTCTATCATGCATTCATAATTTTGTTAAGGTGATATGACAAATCTCAAATCAAGATTGTACTAACCATAATAATCATGAAGACAAACATACCATAAACTTAAACATGAACAAATCTCGAAACATACCTCGATGAGTCATACCTGTTGAGATTGCTTGTAATCTTCTTATGTAAGGCCTTAGCCTCATCTGCCTCCGAAACAAGAACTTCTTCACTTATGCAGGTGACCAATCCAACTTCTTCTAAGATTAACCCAATCCACTGGATTTGCAAGAACTAGACCTGGAGCTGGATTAGGGTTTGTCAGAGAAACCCAAAAAATTCAAACTTTCAATTTCAAACTTCTAAAAGGATAGAAATATGTGCCTTGATGAGCTGATCAAGCTGGTATATTCAAAATTTGAAAACTGCAAAGTTTCACTCCTCAATTTTGCCTTTGAAACTTCTGGATTCACTAGATGTGACCCCGAACTGGGGTTTGATGAAGCCCACTCTTCTTCCCAATCAAAAGGTTTGATCCAAAATTCTAAGCTTCTATTTTTATGAGGAGCTTGCAGCCGTGGTCACAAATTTCAAAAATTCCCATTTTTGCAGAAGCCCTAATTTTCCACTTTTCTGATCAAAGTCCTGAACTAGGGTCTGATCAAGCCCAGCCTTCTGCCCAACCAAAAATTCTGATCTTGGTCTCTAAATTTTGATTTTTATGAGTATCATTCAGCCGTGGTCTCCGATTACAAAAATTCCAACTTTATCCGAAACCTTAAATTCCGGAAGCCATGAATGAAGGTGCTAAAAAATACTTCTGTTTTGACAGAACTATGTACCTGATTGTTTCTGGTGTAACTCTGAACATTTTGATCCAAAGGGTCTGAAAATTTTTCTTGAGATAGCCCATCCTGGCATCTTTCCATCCCGACAGTTCTGACTTCAATTGGATTCTCTGAGAGAGAGTTATGCCAAGTGTCGCAACATGACCTGTTTATGGGATAAAACAGGAGAGCGAACTTGTATGGTGTGCCACATGTCACTGGTTCAACTTCGGCCTCTGAAACATTTTCCTGAGATATTACAGTCTGTGTACTACCTGTCACTTTTTATTAAATTTCATTTGGAGCTTCCTAGCCAAGTTATGACCTTTTTTCCAAGGTCACCTGTTTTTGACTCACATCTGGAAGAGGCAGAAACCCTATATTGTACAGATCATAAATCACACAGTACAACGAATTAGAGGTTTTCCTTTGGATACAAGGTACATGGGGATCTTATCTTCGACCTGTAAAAGTTTTAGATCCGAAAACTTCGCCAAAATGAATTTATAGCAAAAGTGCTATGATGCCTAGATTTTGCTATATCAAGCCCTAACATCGTAAGTGCAACAAGTGTCATCCATGCCATATCATGCCTTCTTTCAGGCTAGCTTTGATACCATGTTAAATTTTCAGAATTTAATTCAATCTAATCTAGGATCTTAACTAAGAGAACAACATGTACATCAAATCTACAGGTTATCAATCATGGACACAATAATGCAAGCACACAAGAGACACAGAGTTTACTTGGGGAAAACCATAAAGGTGAAAAACCCCAATAACTTCCTCAGAGATAGATAGAGCAATTATACAACCAGAATACAAGAGATATTCTTCTCCTAGAAGCAGAGCCTCTTCCTCCATAGGCGCACCACTCTCCCATGTGTGAGTGAGAGAATAGAATGTGTAAAATGAGAGAGACACACTGTTTATTTATACACTAACTTGACTTGACCTTTACTCAACTAGGTCAGCCTCAACTTAACCACTTAACATAATGCTGACTGGGCCGACCCCCACTAAGGTGGTCTAATAACCCTTTGACCCACATGGCCTACCCCAATAGGGTGGTCTAATAACCCTTTGACCCACATGACTTATATAGGGCTGGCCCCAACAAGGTGGTCTAATAACCCATCAAGTATAAGTTACGACAGTTACAATATAAATGAAGACACTTCCGTATAGAGGAATATATTTCGAAGTTACATATACATCAACACAATTTCCCAAAGTGTGGCATGTTGATGAGTTCGAGCAATCCTGCTTGGTCCAACCCAATTGTCCAATCTTGCGGTATCGGCTTACCACTAATTTGTGTTCCTGACACATAGGGATCCAACATAATTTACTTATATGCCAATATGTCATGGTCGTCATATTTCAGGTGCATCAATGCCGACACAATATCTGTAGAGCACTCCATTCCTGTTGGTAGCGGTGGAATCCACACTGGGTATTTTTGATTCTTCGTTGGCCTTTGGGTGGTATACCAGGCCAATAGGGGGTAACATATCTAGGGATATCCGCAATAGATATCCCTATCCAAGCTGCCGAATTATCAACTTCGTGGGTCGATTGTCCCACTTCCGCTGGGACCTCCTCCACAACAACTGTGGATGATCTTAGCTTCCATTTGCTCTATGGTGATTGAGAATGCTGACCCCCCCTCCACTTCTTGGGGTTACCGGTGAATGCTGATCCACCTGGCATGCTGACGATCTCTTCTTCAATGCTTATTGGCCTAACTAGTGAGTCTACACCACTGGAAACTTCGACCATGGGTTTACTCGACATGTCGCACTAGGGCCCTGACACAACTTGCTCCCAACAAAAACTCAACACTTATCTTAGCAACTCAATGCAACAATGCAATCCTGAGCTATCCTTCACACTCTACGCAATGGTTCCTTCCAACCAGAGCCAACCCCTTCTTATAGTGTTGAATTGTGTCCTTAACCATCATTACCAAATCAAACCATTCATCATGACCAAATCATGCCTTAATTATCCAAATCCGCCGTCGATTCTATCAATCCAACGGCTGGCTCCACCATTAATGTCGATTGTGTAATCACGTGCCGGCAATCAACTATCTTTAACTTCCTATTTATTTCCAATTTGACCAACTCTTGTTTATAGTGCATGAAGTCTTGGAATTTTATAATGTCAATGAAGAAGGACATGAGGAGGATAATTCATGAAACATAAAAATACCAAAAACCAAGGGAGAGCGCACAATGGAAGGACCTCGGTTGGGATCTAGTAGTTATAAGAAGCCATTGAAGATCTAAAAAGTGAACATTGGCACAAAGGAGAATATGAAGTTTTCCAATATAGGGGACTATTGGAATGAGGACATAGTTGAGAAGATTACCGACTTATTGCGTGAATACCAGGATATTTTTCCTACCAAGTTTTCATAAATGAAGGGAATTGCAGGAGAACTAAGAGAGATGAAAACCCCCCTAAAACCAGATGCTAAACTAGTAAGACAACGACCATTTCAATTGAATCCAAGATATAAAGAGAAGGTTAAAGCTGATATAGAGAAAATGCTAGATGCAAGAATCATAAAACCAGTAGAAAAATCAGAGTGGATTAGTACAATGGTATTCCAGGATAAGAATATAGGTGAGATAAGACTCTGCATGGATCTTCGCAAGATGAATGATGCATGTCTACATGATCCTTTTACTACATTATTTACATATGAAGTACTGGATAATGTGGGTGGTCAGGATAACTATTGTTGCCTTGTGCACTGCTTTCCTCCTTTCGTGGTACCTTTGGCCTTCCGCAGCATCTGCGATGTTGCGATGTTGACTCATCGAACCAGCTGCTAAGAGGCCCCCAACACAATCTTGTGGCTCTCCCTCAAGCCATGTCAGCTAGACATTGTGTACTGAGTGGTCTTCATCTTGAAGTCCTCGTATTGCTGATCGACCTCCTGGACTTGCTCCTTTACCACCACGGCCACCACCTGGCTCTCTGTCACATCCTGCGCAGATGGATGCTTAGTCATCTTCTCTACAACTTGCCTGTGACCCTCCCTCACAGCCTGTAATGCAGAACTTGCCCTGAGAAAAAAATGGCCTCCAATATCTTGGAACTCCTCCAGCTACGCGCTGCGCTTCTTCTGACGTTCTTTGGCCTTTGCGATGCGTTGCTGCAATTCTTTTAGTTCTGCTGATTTGGTGACCTGAGCAACTGGTGGCAGTGTTCTCAGCGACACCTTCAATGTTACCAGTTTCCCTTATGCTTCCATCCGCAACTTGGTCAGCTGTTCTAATTGCTCGTTCTGGACAATGCTGCCCCAAAACTGTACAGTCTTAGCAGTGATCTTTATCGCTGCTTGTTCCAGCTCACCCATCTATTTTGCCAACTCCTCGATGGTGCATTTATGTTCATCTACCTACTCTTCAAGTGTGGCAGGGATATTGAGTCCTACTAACTCCACATTGTCACATTGTAATTGGGAAATGACAACCCCAAGACACTGTGCTTGCTCGACTGCATCCAACTGTGTGGTGGGCTCCAGCATGTCCTGATATGCTTCTGAGACTTCCGCCTCCAATCTCACCCTACTGTCCCAAATAGTGGCTTTCTCCACTATTAGGCGATCCTGCTCTTTCTTCAATTCTTCTATTGCTCGAGCTTTCTCAGCCATCATCTACTCGAGCTTATCCTCCAACTTGTCAGTGACCTCTCGCACCGCTATGTCCTTTCCCTTTAACTCTGTGACCTTTTGCTGGGTCGCTACCTTGTTTTCCTGCGAGCACAGGAACTGACCACTGATCTCCTATATTCTATCCGCCATTTCCCGGCTGGAAACCTCCTGCACATTTGTCAACTCCTTGATAGGAAGCTCATTGATGTTAATTGTCAAATTTTCTAACTATTGCAGTAAGGCCTGGAGAGCCTCATTATCAATCACAATCACAGATGGGGGAATATTCACATTCTGAACCCATGGCTCAGTGCTGATTGCGCCAACTTCCTACCCAGATGCTACCTCTGGTACTTGCTGTGAATCATTGTCACATAAAATCTCAAGGTGAACGTTTACCTCTTTGAAACCTACTTCCGCGTATGCCATCATCAATCGAGCTGCCACATTTTTCGCATTGGTGATAGCCACTATAAGTAGTCCCAACTTCACTTCCATTGCTCGAGAGGCCCCACTGATCGCAGCATGCTCATGATTCGCCTTCATTTTTACCTCCTCAAGCTCATGGTCGATATCATCATTTGTGGGTTTCCTTGTTGATTCCAGATCCGAGTCATGGTAACTCTGCTAGTCCTACACGAACAATGGGTCATCTGGGCCCATCACTTATGGTCCTACCTCAATCTTCGCTAGACTAACTTGTTCCTGTCGTTTGACCAGCCATTCATTGACAATACCATCTTGTTCCTCCTCGGACAATTTGTAGTGCGTCAGCAACCATTGCTTCACAGGGTCACACCTTGCTTGCACATGAATAGCATGAGGGAAAATCGCAAACAGTGAAATCTACTTGTATTTTTCCGTGGCTTCTTCAGATAGGCAGTGCATCTTCGTCACTACTGCTTGTAGCATCTCCCAATAGAGCCAAAACTGCATTGCACATTCCTTAAACAGCTCGAGTTCTTGCACCCACCACAAGTTCTGATAGTGTGCACCCTTACGATTTTTCGTGGCCTCAACTTCCATGCCTTGGTAAGTGTCAGGCTCCTTCTAGGAGACAAGTGCGATCAAAATCAGGAGCCAGCTGTACGTGAAGGATCCCTTCCCATATTGGACGGCTGCTGTGTCTTCCACCAACTAGTTCAACAAAAATAGTGACCAGTTCATCTGTACGCCTTCTGTGCACTGCTCTGCACATGCCACGACCCTCGAATAACACTAGTTGGGTCAATTCTTTTGGACCACTTTGCAACACAGTATCTTTGCACCAGTTAGGACTACCTGATCACTAATACTTCTAGTGCGATAGGCGCAACTATCACGTTCCAAGACGTAACGCAGCACCAACTGTGCAGCCCTCTTCTTATCATTCTCCTTCCCTATGAAGTATTGCGAAGGGTCCACTCCATCCTTGGGAAACCCAGTGATCTCAACAATCAAATCAACAATGACTGGAATTGATCTGTCCAGCCACAATGTGCCACCATGGAAGCAGGCCTGCAGCTACATAACACAAGAATTGACCTCTGGTAACCACCGAAAGTGTGGCATGTTGATGAGTCCGAGCAATCTCACTTGGTCCAACCAACGTGCCCAATATTGGGGAATCGTCTTACCGCTAATTTGTATCCCCGACACACAGGGATTTGACATAATTTCCTTATATTCCACCATGTCATGGTCATCATATTTCAGGCGCATCAATGTCGACACAATATCTGTAGAGCACTCCATTCTTGCTGGTAGTGCTGGCATCCACACTGTGTATTTCTGATTCTTTGTTGTCCTTTGGGGTAGTATATCAGGCCGACAGGGGGGTACATACACAGGGAAATCCGTAGCATATATCCTAGTCCAAGCAACCCAATATTCAAATCCACGGCTCGATTGTCCCACTTTCGTTAGGACCTCCTCCACAACAGTTGTTGATGATCTTAGTTTCCGTTTGCTCTATGGGGACTTGGAATGTGGATCCCCCCTCTGCTTCTTCCAGATACCTATGAACGCCGATCCACCCGACATGCTGATGACCTCTTCTTCAATGCTTACTAGCCTAGCTGATGAATCTACACCACTGGAGACTTTGACCATAGGTGTACTCGGCATGCCGCACCAGGGCCCCTCGTGGCTCAACAGTTCCTCACCCTCTGACACAACTTCCTTCCAGCAAACACTCAACACCTATCTTAGCAACTCAATGCAACAATGCAATCCCAAGCTATCCTTCACACTCTGTGCAATGGTTCCTTCCGACCAGAGCCAGCCCCTTCTTATAGTGCTGAATTGTGTCCTTAACCATCATTACCAAATCAAACCATTCATCATGACCAAATCATGCCTTAATTATCCAAATCCATCATCGATTCTGTCAATCCAACGACCGACTCCACCATTAATGTCGATTGTGTCATCACGCGTCGATAATTAACTATGTTTAACTTCCTGCATTTATTGCAGATTTGACCAGCTCGTGACCCTGCAGCTGTCGCAACATAATGCCTAAACTATGGTACAAGCATTCCAACTTGCGCATTCTATCCCTGCTGGTGTTCCATCCTGCACTTTTATTTTTGCCGATGTGACTCAGGCATCTCGCTATGCCAAGCCCATCCTGTACAGCTTCAACCTGCTACCATTTACCAACTTTGGGAGCATCGCCCCATCTAACTATTGCAGCTGTATTGTGCCTCTTGAAGTGATGCTACTGATGTGATATGGACCAAGCCAATGCATCTGCAATTTCCCCTGATGCTTCATATACTTGTTGTCATATAACAGCACCAAGTCACCCTGCTAAAACTATTTGTTCTTGAGATGCAGATCATGCCAAGCCTTTTGCTGATCCTTCTCCACGCTTTAGTGAAAACCTGCGATAAAGCGGTCTTCCTCAAGCTATACTAGTTGCGCCAGACGTTCTCCTAGTGCCGCTTCATTGTCCGTGCCTATCGCTTCTATGATGCGTAGAATCGGAACAATGTACTCCATAGGCATAATCGCTTCTTATCCATACACCAATTTGAAAGGTGTCTGTCCTATCAACCTTTTACAAGTGGTGCGATATGCCCACAAAACTGCAGGAATCTTCAAATCCCGGTCATTGCGGTTCGCATTACAAACCTTTGTCAGCGGATTCTCCAATACCTTGTTGAAAGCTTCCACCATGACATTTTCCTATGGATGATATGGCATACTCTTCTTATGTTGGATCTGTAGCTCCGCTGTCAATGCGCTGACGGTGCGATTGATGAAATGACTGCCCTAATCACTCATCAATACCTTTGGGCATCCAAACAAAGTGACAGTGTTGTTGAACAAGAAATGCGTTGCTATTGCAGTGGTGCAATCTACCACTAGTTTCGCCTCCACCCATCTTGTCAAATAATCTATTCCTGTGATGATGTATAATGTGCCAGTGGGATTCCCAGGTGGGTTGATAGGGCCCACGAAATCCATTGCCCATTTATCAAATGGTTGTAGTGTCACTTAAGGTGTTAGTGGTATCTCATCCCTCCTGCAGGGTTTCCCTGTTCTTTAACAAACATCACAGGTCCGTGCATAATTTGACGCTTCATTGTGAAGCATGGGCCACCAAATCCCTGTGTGAAGTACCTTCCTAGCAGTCACATGACCATCGTAGTTCCCACTAGCCACTCCTGCATGTGCTTCTGACAAGATCTGCCCTTGCTCATGAGGTAGGACATAGCACCTCAAGATCTTGTTTGATCCTAGTTTGTACAACTGTGCTGCAATCAACTAGAAATCTGCAGCCTTGACCACCAGCTGCTTCTTCTGACTTGTGGTGAACCCCTCCAGTGCGATTCCTATCACCAAAAACTGAACGATTTCTTCATAGTAGTCATCATCTATTTCAACCTTGAATAGTTGCATATCTGGAAACCCATCTTCAATGTTGGTTGGCTCCTCCCCATTCTCAATCCGTGACAAATGATCAGGCCTTGCGTTCAAGCGTCCTAGCATCCCAATCACTTCAAAATCAAATTCCTGAAAAAGAAGTGACCATCGACATATCTTCCCCCCCAACACAGGCTTATTGACAAGATATTTCAATGCAAAATGGTCTGTGAACATCTTAAAGTGACCTCTCAATAAGTAATGCCAAAGCGTCTGCAGTGCATATACCATCGCCAGACCTTCCCTCTTTGTAGTTGTATAGTTCCTCTCTGCAGACGACAACTTCCAACTCGCAAAAGCAATTGGGTGATCCAAATCCCCTTCCCCTGGTTGCGGGAGCAATACTCCCAGCGCAATCGATGATGCATCTACATGGACATGGAATTCCTTGCTCCAGTCTGGAAATACCAGTATCGGTGCTAAATACCATTGAAAGACCGCATCCTTCTTTAACAACTTCTCCATAGGGGCCGTGATCACTGCATAACCCCAGATGAACTTGTGATAGTAC
The DNA here is from genome assembly GCA_027924585.1 of Larix kaempferi. NCBI lineage: Eukaryota > Viridiplantae > Streptophyta > Pinopsida > Pinales > Pinaceae > Larix > Larix kaempferi. The sequence goes on from BSBM01000282.1 coordinate 2,068,503, forward strand.
CCGGTGTGTCCCAATGTCACTCTCAACTACTTGACATTAGTTGGCGGTGTTAACCTCAGAATGAGCGCAATCTTTGTTGGGTCGACCAACAATCCCTACTTGCAAACAATGTGACCCAACAATATCCCAAATGGTGCACAGAAAATGCACTTCTTCAAGTTCAGTGATATTTGATGCTATCGACAGCTCTCCAACATTTATCGCAGATATGCCAGATGATCCCTGATCAATCCATAGACTGTCCAGACATCCATGTACACTTGCAAAATATTCTGAATGAAAACCTTGAAATCAGCAACAACGACCCGAGAGAATATTGCAGGTGCATTCTTCAGCCCAAACGGCATCACCGTGTACTAAAAATAGCCCCATTCTGTCACAAACGTTGTCTTATGGTGGTCTTATTTCACGATTCTGATCTGGTGATAGCCAGAGAACCCATCCATGAAATAATACATCCCTTGGCCACCCACGCCCTCCAACACCTCATCAATAAATGGGGTCAAAAATGGATCATCCATACATGCGTCATTCAGCTTCTGCAAGTCAACAAAAATGTGCACTTTACCTGTCTTCTTGTTATGCACCACTGTAGCACTAATCCAGTCTAATTCATCAATTGGTTCAATAATACCATCATCCAACATGCGATCTAGTTCAACTTTGACCCTTTCCTTATGGTGTGGATTCAGTCTATATGATCGCTACCTTATTGGTTTTGCATCTGGTTGTAACGGGATCTTCATCCCCCCCAAATCTTCCAAGATTCCCTTCATCTCAAAAAACTTCGTAGGGAACAAGTCTTGGAACTCATGCAACAGGTCTATGACCTTCGCCATCATCTCGTCATCCCAATAGGCCCTGCCATTTGCAAACTTTGGGTTCTCCTACATCCCAATGTGGACTTTTCTGAGCTTCAGTGGTTGACCAATCGGATCTGTTGGTGCATCAGGAGTGACAACATCACGACTTCCTTCTGATTCTAGAATATTGACATTTCGTGGGTCATCACCATCCTCTGGCCCACCAGTTATATTATAACATTCCATCATCGACTGCATATTGCAGTGCATATGTGGATCCACAGGATATGTCACTGGAACAACCTTCAGAACAATGTCACAAATGAGCTGCAAAGCATTATGGGCATTCGAGTTGGCATCCGCAAAGCTAAAGGTATGAGTAAAACAAATTGTCAACTTTAACCAAGTAGTAATATCACCGCATAATTCAGCTGTGGCATACCATGATCACAGCATCTCATCCAACGTATGGACAAAGGCATGGACCCACTCATCCCTTGGTTGCAATGCCCACAACATCTAACATTCCATCAAATGACTACCAGGGTCATTCCTTCCATCGTATTTCCTTGTGTGGTAAACTTTGGTGTCTCCAAAGAATACCATCAGCAATCTTCAGCACTGCGACCAACCAGCAATCGAATTCTTATGTGTCACCCACCAACGTACTGGAGTAGCCTTCAACGCTTCCTCCAATGCCAGCAATCGCTGTGGTTCTGAGACCTCCTCCTCAAATGCCATGAGAAAGTCAGACAATCTAGGCAGCCCTTCATATACTAGCAGTGCAACTGTTTCAGTCGCAAGATAGCCTAATGAGTGCATGATAAACCCACACTTGCAGAGTGACACCTCATGTAAGCGATTATGCGAATTCTCTAAAGCATCATCAGAGTTGGAAGATGCAGAACTGAAGGTATTCCACCTAAGGTCACCATCGACAGTCAGATGAATATAATCTTCTGAAATATTATATGCATGGTCCCATCCACTGGGAACTTCATCCTTTACTGGTTCAATATACCTGCATCCTTCAGCCGGATCCAATGGAGCTATGACTCTGAGGTCGCGGTTTTTAAAAGTCATCATCCGCTTCATAAAGTTAATTACTACTACACTACCATTAGCCCATCCAATCCCTACCAACGTGGGATAGGAGCTTCCCCCTTCAACAAATTCAATAACATCGAAGTCAGCATATGTTGTCATCCCCTCAATGTCCACAACAAGGTGTGGAACTCTCCCAATCAGTGTCACCTTGGCTAGATTAGCTAGTCAGAGCTGTATAGGAGACCAGCTCAGCGTTGGGCTCCCCATTTTCTATCAGGCCTGCTTGGTTAGGATGTTGACATCCGAACCAAGATCCAAAATAACTAAATCAACCGCATAGGCCCCGATTTGGATGTTCATGTGCATCTTTTTACCTGTCTTCCTCCTTTGTAATGAGTTTACTGCGGACTCTCTCCCTCACTTGGGTGGCTGATGCAATAGCCCCTTGATCTCGGTAAGAGCATCAGGATCCCTTGCCAGTGATAAACAAATCTCAAAAAAATTATGTAAAGTACCAGACTGCAGCGATCAACTTGCCCCTGAAGTGGAATAAAAAACAGGGGGCATGTCACAAATAATTGCCTTACCGTGATCTTTTTCCATCACACGATGCACTTGAAAGAATGCATCATGCCTAGAATCAATGTCAAACTACACCTTCTTCTTCCCCACTAACCGGATTAGTGGATGTGGACCATCTTCTCCTATCGTCGCACCTCCACGAGTGATAATTGCAACATCAACATCTTGTATCCCCAACTCCGCAGAAATTGTCGCGATAGTTGCTCCCCGAGTCTGGTTCAGTGGTGGATTCCTAGGTTAGTTCACAATCTAGTTGGCATTCTGATTTAGACACTGGTTCTAGTTCTGCATTGGGTTTTGATTCTGCACTAGTTGCTTCACTTGATTCTGGTTCTGCAACTGCTAAACATTTCCCGCTTGCCATCGTGCAATCAATCGTGGACAGTTTTCAACAGTCTGATCAGTAACAAAATAAAACGTACACTATGTATGCAATTGTGGGAAATCTTTTTGGTAGTGTCCCAACACTCCGCAATTATAACACTAGATAGGTCCGTGACCTCCTCTTCCTCCTCCACGGACAAAGCCTCCACCACATCCTCCTTTGAATCCTACACAGAATCCCCCTTGCTGCTGATATTGCAATTGATTGAACTGTTGTTGCATGGGATTTGGTTGCAGTTGCACACACTACCCTGGATGAACATACTGTGGCTGTTGAACGTACTATGGCTATTGTGGAGCCATTTGCATCGGATCATATTGTGGCATAAACTATTGTTGTGGTTGTGGCTATAGTAGAAACTGCACTTACAGTTGAGGTAGCGGCTGAGCCACCTGTGGCTGTAGTTGCGGTTGTTGTACAACACGCCGGTTGTCCTTCACATAGAATGCATCGTACGTTCTCTCCTGAAGCAATCCATATGCACGGAAATCTTTATCTTCATGTCCCACAGATTTGTAGAAGGTACAATACAAATTTATCGCTTTCGTGACCATCTTTTGCATGTATTGACACTCCTCATGTCGATGCCCATATACATGACAGATGCGACACCACGTCATACCACCACCGCTCAATGGATTCGGTGCTCCTGATACCAAATAATTGCGGAAGTCTAGGCAGTTATCCTTAGTATGCCCCCCTCCGCAACATTGCGTACACCACACCTCTTCATGGTGTTCTTTACCCTTCTTAATGTATTGCAGTTGTATTGTCAAGTTGGCCAGCTGTGTCTGAATCTGCGACATACCAGCTGTGTTCTCACCAATTGGTAAAGCTTCTAATCACTTCGCAATTTCCAGGGCTTCACTCGGTGTTGCAATGTTATGTTGCATCAGCGGTAATCGAAGGTGAGGGAGCAATGTCACGATGAACCATTCTTTATGATGGACATTGCTCATGTTGAAGCTGATCCTTGCCATCAGTGTTTTGAACCACTGGTCAAAATCGCACATAGTTTCATTGGGATACTACTTAATCTCTTTGAGTTCTGTAATATGCTGTGCTTTGGACTTGGGTTTTCCAAACTCTGCAATCAATCCTGCTCGAACTTCATCCAACGTCTTTTCTAGAGCACCTATGAGAACCTACACAAATTTCATGAACCAGTCTAATGTGTGACCCCGAAGAGTTGTCTCCAATTGTCCTTTCTTGGCATTATCATCAGTAATTTGCTTCACAGTCCACACTGCTTCACATAAGAACCAGTATTGCTCGGCATTATCTGTTGCATTTATGTGGAACAACGGTAACTTTGCATCTTCGCCCACCATCCTAGGCTTCCTTCCTACAGTCACTGAGCTACTAGCAATCAAGTTCTATTGACTTGATGAACACGGTGGTGTCAAAGTTGTATTTCTTACTGGTTGAGAGATAGTGAGTGGAGGTGTGGGTACATTGCTGCTAGGGGTTGTTCCTACCTCTATCCTAGGCATAGCCAAGTTGTCCTTGTTGGCACTGTGAAGCCGCTTCATCCTGCGTGGTCTTCCTTCGTGGATTTGCATTTCGAACACAGCAGGACCTTCTCCTGTCCTCTGCCTCTTTTCTTGTCGAAACCTTGATCCTCCCATTGTAAGACCACTCTCGTCATAACCTATACCCATCTACCCCTTATCATTCCATGTACCACCCCCTGCTATCGCGGTATCCACAACATCCACCCACTAGGGTTCTCACTAGTCTAGGTGCATCTTGAGTATACCTCTTGGTCGGTTGAAGAATTCCCTTTCTGCTTCACTGTAAGACTTTATTGTATCAACTGCAAACTCACTGATGTACCCTTCTAGTATACTGTCAACCAAAACCTCAACAACCCGCGATGCTTTGTTGTCAACTTCCTGCAGCTCTTGGATCAGTTCTGGGGTCCAAGCTGTCAGCTCACCACCATGGAAGTTCCTCTTCTGGAACATCAATTTTGCTAACCACTCATATAGGTTGATTGGGAATTTGAAGAAAAAATATTCATGTGGACCATCGTGTATGTAATTTTCCAACCACCAGTCTGTCAACAATCTAGGGTTCTTATTTTCTTTTTCAACGAACTTTGGCAACTTTAGGTCGAACCAATATTGGATCTCCAGTCTCATCAGATGCCACAACATATCCTCCTTTCACTTCACGCTACGGTCCTGACAATGGGACCATTTGTTGACACAAACCTAGTCAACGGGAGTTCCTCACGCTGTTGACACCCAAACCATGGTGATCTCCCTGAGCAACTATTCAGACAGGTTTTACCCTATCCAGCAACACCTGCGGAGTAGATGAGGTCTCACCCAATATGTTCAAGGGAGAGTTGACACAACCATGTTTTCGTTGAATGAAGGAGGATGTTGTGGATTAACTGATTAACTTATTGCAACATTTAGAAATAGATCTAAGCATTCAACTTAGGCATTAAGCATAATCGGGACATCATTTAGTAGATCTTATCATTGACAGAAGCACAAATGTGCAACAGATATAATAGTAAAGCATTAATCGAAGCAAGGAAACATCCCATCATTCATACATTCATATCACATATGGCGTTTACCATAGAGAAACGGAAAAGACACAAGGATTCTGCTCAAAAACTCTGTCACATCATATTCATCTCTGCAAAAACCCAGATACAACAAGATATCAACTCTTAGTCTTCAGCTATCTCAATATGTCAAGATCCAGATCTATCAGATATCAAGCTCTTTCAACACTTACAAACCTACATCTACTTATAAGCTTGCATCTTTACATTTATGGTCCACTTAGGCATCCACCTAACTACATCTTAACAAACTGTACAAAAAGATGACCCAAACCCCACATAATATAGTCCAAATGACCCAAAATACCCATGACACAGTCCAAATGACCCAAAATACCCATGACGCAGTCCAAATGACCCAAAATTATACATGACGTGGTCCAAATGACCCAAAAATACATAAACTATTGTCCCCTTGCACACTACTTTCCTCCTTTCACGGTACCTTTGGCCTTGCGCAGCATCCGCGATGCTGACTCATCAAACTGCCTGCCAACAGCTTATTCCTTTACTGATGGATTTTTTCGGTACCATCAAATAAAAATTGCAAAAGAAGATCGGCATAAGATGGCTTTTGTGATAGAATGCGGGTGTCACTAGTATATAGTTATGCCATTTGGGATAAACAATGCACCCGCAATATTTTCCAAGGTGGTTGTCGAAGCTTTTAAACAATTTATCCATAAATATTTAGAATTATACCTAGATGAATGGACAACATTTAGTCTATTGAAGGATTATATTGAGGTATTAAGGTTGATGTTGGATCGATGTAGACAGTATCATATTTCATTAAACCTAAAGAAGTGCATTTTCTATGCACCTTTTGGTATAGTGTTGAACCATATAGTTTTCATACAAGGACTATTGGTGGATCCAGGGAAAATTGTAGTGATTGTGGACTCATCACCACCTACGATGGTGCGACAGTTTCGCATTGTGTTGGTACATATCGGGTATTACAGAAAATTTATTCAAGGATATGCACAAATCACAGTTCCAGTCGAGAATCTCTTCAATAAACATGCCAAGTTCCAATGGACCAAGAAATGCCAATAGAGTTTCGATATGTTGAAGCAGAGATGGGTGACTACACCAATCTTGGTATTTCTGGATTGGAAAAAGGAGTTTGATGTACATGTGGATGCATCATAAATAGCATTAGGCACAATACTAACACGACCAAGGTAAGGAGACTTGGATTGGCAATGATGTATGCACTGCAGAAGTTCAAACATTACTCATTGGGCTCATGGTTTAAGATGTACACTAACCACTTTGCACTAAGATACATGGTCAACAAGCTAGTTTTGGGGGGGATGATATGCAAATGGCTACTATTGTTTCAAGAATATGATTTTGATGTAGTAATGAAACCCAAAAAGAAGAACTCCAGACTGAACCACTTGTCTCACATAGATATGGGAGAGGATGCAGGGAACCTAGACGATAGTTTACTAGATGCACAGTTGTATGCATTTAATATGGTGGATGAATATTTTGCAGATATTGCACAATTCTTAATGACGGCTCGAGTGTCCCTAGAAGGATATATTGTCTCCCAAAAAAAAAAAAAAACTTGTATTAAAGGCCGAAGATTATCATTTGACTGCAGGAAAATTGTATAACATAGGAGTAGATGAGATTCTGTGACAATGTGTCCTAAGACATGAAAGGTCCATGATTTTGAAAGAGGCACATGAAGGAGTAGTAGGAATCCATTCTGCAAGGAATACAACTATGTAAAATATTTTGCATGCAAGACTATGATGGCCTACTCTTCACAAGAATTCCAAATAATACTATCAGGCGTGCGATGTCTGTGAGGGAGTGGGGAAACCATCAAGGAGGGACGAGATGCCCTTAATTCCCCAAGTTACATTAAAATCATTTGATAAGTTGGTCTTGGAATTTCTTGGGCCTGTTAATCCACTTTAATCCACTTGCAAAGCAGTCAGGGGAAAGATACATCAACACCGTGACAGATTACTTAACTAGGTGGGCTGAAGCAGAACCCATGAAGAATTGTAGTGCACAAACAACTATGTGTTTTCTATTTGAAAATGTAATGACTTGGTTTGTGTGTCCAAGGATATTAATGAGTGATCAGGGGACCCATTATTTGAATAAGATAATTGCAGCACTAATTGAATAATTTCAGATCTACCACCATAAGAGAACCCCTTATCATCCACAAGAAAAGGGCAGGTGGAAGAATTTAATAAGATCCCAGAGAATGCACTAACAAATATTTTCAATGTCGGTAGATAATACTAGGACTTGAGGATCCTTACAGTATTATTGGCTTACAGGACAACATTTAATAAATTGATAGGACAAGAACCATTTAGGTTGATGTATGTGTAGGAATTAGTCATGCCTATGGATTTTATTCTCCCTAGTTTGTGAATTACTATGCTAGCCGAGCTAATAGATAGTAGTGCAGTGGAAAGGATATTGTCACAACTAATGGAACTAGAGGAAGACCGGTTTGTCGCAAGTTTTCATCAGTAAGTCTAGAAAGCACATGATAAAGCATGGCATGACATAAATATTAAGTAGAATTAATTCAAGAGAGAATGCATTGGTTAGGTCTGTTGAAATATTCTCACCATATTATCTTGGTCTTGCATGCTTTGCATGCATTTTTCGTGCATACATGAATTCCATACAGCACTCCATGCATCCATGCATTGGTAGTTGAGCCTCCTAGCACCTAGTCCTTACTTTTCCCCCCTTAGAGATTGTTTTTTGCCATCATTATCCCTCCTATCCACTTAGAGCATATTTCTTACATTAGTGGAGTTCCAATGCACCCTCATGCATAGATTTAGGAGACTACACAATCAGTTCCATGATTTGGGGCACCTTGTCCCCTTGATTGCTCAGTTAACTGACTGTAGCACCTAGTTTGAATTCTACTAAGTATAGGAGGGCCCTTTTTGACCATTGACAGTTATTTATGCACCCCCTTGGAGTCTCCTCCCATATTTTGGTGCCCACATGATTCATTTATGCTCATTTCTACCTCAGTTAACAGAACATTCATCATCGGTGGCTACTAAACCTTATCTAGGGATGGCTCCAATGCAAACTAATCCTAGACTTGAGGTGAATTTGAATCCTCCCACGTGTATCGAAATCCTTCTATTGTAACATATTTTTATTGCTATATTAGGGATGATTAATGTATCAACACCAGTTTTTCATCAATGTTTCAGTTTTATGAGTGAATTGATAAATGTTACTTTCTAATTCTTATCAGTAATAACATTGTGAAATTGTGAGGTTTGTTCAAGCTCAATAATCTATCCCTGTGGAATTTCACATGGTATCAGAACTTGTGAGAGATTTTAAGAGCTTAGGTTGAGAAGTTTCTTTCAATAGTGCACCGGAATCCTCTGGATTTCCACAAGAAATCCTAGTTCCATTGCATTGAATTCATTGAAGAAATCCTTTGAGGTCTATCCATGTGTGAAGGATTTGGATAAAAGTACCTTTTGTCCTAAAGTAGTTCTCAATAGATTCAGAAACAATCTTCTAGCTATTTTTCCATTGTTCTTGCATGTTATTCCATCATTAGAAGTGCACTCAGTCATCTACTATGGATCTAACTTCGATTCCCAAGCTAAATCCTTGCAATTTCTTTGAATGGAAGGATCCTATGAGGATCTTCAAGCGCAATAGAGGTCTCTATAGGGTGCTAAAGGGAATTGAGTTTGAACCAAATGGTGGTATAGATAAGGCCAAGTATCTAAACAAGCTTGATGAAGCGTATGGATTTCTATGCATCATCATTTCCAAATATCTAATCTTTCATCTCTCCAATCTGAAAACTCCCAAGAAGGTTTGGAGAAAGATCGAATCCTTATTTGGGAAACATCATGATTTGAGAGTACATCAATTGGAAAATGATTTGATCTCACTGAGTTCCAATATTTTCAAATCCATTACAGATTTCTTCACAAGATTCAAGAACTTGGCTGTGCAGGTAAAACTATGTGGAATTGAGAAGGAATACAAGCAACTGATTCTTTTTATTCTTTCAAAATTTGGATAAGATTATTCTTTGTTTGTATCCACCTTCCAAACAACAAATATTTCCATCCAAAACTGGAAAATGCCCACTCTAGATGCATTCATCCTATCTCTCACAAAGGAGCAGGACAAATTGGTGCAGAAGTGGGAGTAATAAAACCATTAAGGGATCAATCTTTTGCTACAGGAGAAGGAATGAATGAGAATGGGAAAAGGAAGAACAAGGGTAAGGAGAAGAAACCTTATGAGAAGAAATCAAAGTAGACTCCCAAATAGTCAGAGCAAACCTCAAATCCAAAGAGAGGCAAGCAAAACCAAAAGGAAAACACCAAATGTCCATACTATAACAGAGGTTTTCACCTATAAAGTGCTTGCATGAAGAATACCATTGATCTCATGGCCCAACTTCTAGAGAAAAACAACCTTCCATTACCTACAAGTGCTAGAAGAAAACAATTTGATCCTAAATTAGAGGATAAATAGAGGTTTCATGCACTCATGGCTGGCACTTTGAATGCATCCTCCTTCATCATAGATTATGGAGCCTCTAGACACATCTGTGCATCCAAGGAAGTTACTTCAAAAGGGATTGGAAGGATAAATATGGATCATGGATACTTCAATAATGCGCTCTATGTTCCTACCCTAGAAGCTAGACTCCTTTCAGTTTATCAAATGAACCATACAGGATTTCTAAAGAAAGTAATTTTTACTCCTAATGTGGTTGAAATCCAAGAGATCTCTTATGGGAATATCATTTCACAAGGCTTTGCAGATCACCATTCAAAACTCTATGAGTTCTCTCATTTCATTCCTTACTCAAAACAAAGTGCACTTCTTACTCATGCAAATGAAGTGAGCAAAGTTTGGCATTATATGTTTGGGCACCTCAACTACAAATATTTGCAAGAACTGCACAATTAGAAAATGGTTGAAGGGATTCCAAGCATCAGATTTTCGAAGGGAACCTGTCAAGGTTTCTTGATTGGTAAGAATCCAGAGCACAAGTTTGAAAAACGAAAGGCAGAGGGAGCCTCTTCTCCTCTCGAGTTGATTCACGATGACATATCAAGACCTATTCCTCACCTATATTTGAATAATGCAAGATACATCTTAACATTCATAGATGATTATTCAATATTCAGCTGGGTATATTTTCTAAAGTTGAAATAAAAAATCTTTGAATACTTCAATTTTTTTAAATCTTCTGTAGAAAAATTCATTGATAAGAAGATCAAGTTCCTTCATACTAATAATGTAGGAGAGTCTGTGAAGAATGTATTTCAGTTATTTTGTGCAGAAGAAGCTATTGAAATGAAACACACTATTCCTTACACACCACAATATAATGGTGTAGCAAAGAGAAAGAACAGAACTTTGAAAGATATGGCTACTTGCATGCTTGAGTCTAATACATTGGCTTCTAGACTTTGGGACGAAGCTGGAAACTGTGCTACATATGTCCAGAACTGAGTTCCACACATAGGCCTAAAAAGAAAAACTCCTTTCAAAGCATGGATGGGATACAAGCTAGATGTGTCTCATCTAAGAGTCTTTGGTTCCAAATATTGGGAAAGGATTCCTTGAGAGAAGAGGGGATCCTGAGAGCCTCAAAGAAAAGAGTGCATATTGGTTGGTTATGCACAAAATGCAAAGGCCTACAAACTATTGGATCTATCTACCATGCATACCTTCCTTGAAATAAGTGTCCAATTTAAAGAATGGCCATTGCATGATTCCCACCATGTCGAAGAAAACATCCTACCAACCACTTCACCACAGCATGTTGAACAAGATAGTGAATCATCCTCTCATGAAACTCCAAATTTAATTCACTCATAAAGTGAAGATTAGCGAATGTTAGATCTAGATCCACAAGAAATTGAAGATATAACACTAGAAGATCCACCTCCACTTCCAAGACCATTGAATCTACTGGTGATCTTGTTGGAGATCCACAATATCGAAGAAGAACCAGATATGAGTTTCAAAATGAAAGATTTGAACTATCTCATACTGATCCCTTTCTTTCTGATAGATTTTTTTTGATGATTGGATCAAATCCAAAAATATTCTTTGAGGCCTCCCAATAACCAATATCGATATCAACTATGGATGAAGTGTACCAATCTATTCAAAGGAATGAGACTTGGGAGCTTGTTTCTCTCCCTCCTGGAATGAAGCTTTGGATTCGCTACAGTAGTCCAACAGTCATCTACTATGACAATCATAGTGCTATCAGGATTTCTGTAGATCTGGTTCTGAGATAAAGAACCAAAAACATTTAGATACACATGCATTACATCCGAGGATTGGTTCATGATCGTACCATCACACTGCTCTATTGTCCTTAAGAAGAGAAGATTACAGATATTTTCACTAAGACTTTTTCAGTGAAAAATTTCATGCATCTTCGATCCCTTCTTGGGGTGAGTTCTACCTTCGTTCATTAGTCTTTCTTATATTCTATCTTGGGGGGGGGGGGGATTTTTTCCCACAAGGTTTTCCCTCTTTCCTCATTTTTTCTAGATTGTTGTATGGCATGACTTTTGGTCTCAATAACCAGGGTCCTACTTTCCATTTATTTACTTATATTTTTCCTCATATTTTGGCTTAGGGGGGGTGTTGGAATATTCTCACCATATTATCTTTGTCTTGCATGCATACATGCATTCCATGTAGCACTCCATGCATCCATGCATTGGAAGTTGAGCCTCCTAGCACCTTATCCTTACTTTGGACCACCTAGAGCTTGTTTCTGGCCATCATTGTCCCTACTATCCACTCAGAGCTCCTTTTTTACATCACTAGAGTTCCAATGCGCCCCCATGCATAGATTTAGGAAACTACACAGTCACTTCCATGATTTGGGGCACCTTGTCCCCTTGATTGCTTAGTTAACTAACTGCAACACCTAATTTGACTACTACTGAGTATAGGAGAGCCCGTTTTTACCACTGACAGTTAGTTATGCACCCCCTTGGAGTCTTCTCCCCTATTTTGGTGCCCACATGATTCAGTTAGGCACAGTTATACCTCAGTTAACTAACCATTCATCATCATTGGACACTAAACCTTATTGGGAGATGGTTCCAATGCAAACTAAGCCTAGACTTGAGGTGAATTCAAATACTCCCAGGTGTATCAAATTCATTGTATTGCAACATCTTTTGATTTCGATCTTATGGCTGATTAATGTATCAACAAAAGGTTTTCATCTGTGTTTCAGTTTAATGAGTGAATTGATCAATGTTTCTTTCTAATTATTCTCAGTAATAACATTGTGAAATTGTGAGGTTTGTTCAAGCTCAGTGATCTATCCCTGTAGAATTTCACAAGGTCCTTATGTTATAAAGTCTGTCATAGAAGTAGGGGTCGCTCATATTGAGAAACTGGATTGCGAACTCCTGCAAGGGTTTGTGAATGGGAGTCAACTGAAACTATATAGGGACATCCATCCTTCCACACAATGATTAAGGAAAGATTCAAAATAATAATAATAATAATATATGTTGTAGAGAGAGGTGTTGTAGTAGGAGGCAACATTCAACAAGAAAAAGAGCGGGGGACCACAAAATGAGGATGCGTGCAGGTAAGATGGATATCGTAGGAAGGAATTCAAGGAAAAAGGTAACAATTCACAAGGTGAACATTAATAAGAGTAGTAATGGATGAAGTGAAGGGACATGGTGTAATAAATGTAGGAGATCGTCGGTGGGAATTAGAAAGGGGTGCAAATCCTAAGGAGATTTAAGACTAGATATAGGAAATTATGCATGAATCTAGGGTACCATTGAATGCAAGAGTGAGAATGAAGGTTGATAAGATTGTCAAAAGCATGATTGGAATGATCGATACTTGTCATAATTTGAGAACATTTATAACTGGAGTAGTTAGAAGTGAAGTAAGTAGAGTCAATCCCCATCGAGTGCAATTGTGGAGGAGAAGGAAGATGGAACCGAAAGTACCAATACAAACACCATTGAAAAGTAAGATGTAACAAAGAGTGTGTCTATGGTAATCGAGTAGGAAATACCAACAACAAGAGCATCGAAGTCAACACTCGAAGCATCAACATCAAGTTCAAAAGCAGGGAAAGGAGCATAAACCTCCACCTCGAAAAGCTATCAAAGGGAGTCGTTCCTGGAAGGAAGATGGAAATGAGACCAATTAATTTGCATAAGCAACAAAGTTATCATGTAAAAAAACAAGAAATTCCAGAGGCCATGAAGATTTGGGGGACCCTATTTGGAGCCAATTTGGGGAACTTTGTTGGGAGCCATAAAGAAGTTAAGGTATGCAAATCATGACATTACTATTTCCCAGTAGTTCCTGGAGTTGGTAAAGGATAATTAGATGGATTGGAAAACTAGTCCAGACTCACAAATAATTACATTGGTGCCACAATAACGAGTGACTAGGTTGCAGCGTGCATGCGTATTAAATATGCTAGAGATCCCACACTTTGGCATAAATTCAAAAGTAAATAATTGTTTGCAACTATTGCTCAGTTGTGTGCATGGGGGTTTTATATGGTTGGATATGGTGATGTCTATTGATAGTAAGTTGATTGTAGAAATAATTGGGCTACCGACAGCAGGGGAGGATCCCGCGTTGCTATTTAAAAACAGGAAGTAGGAGAAAGAGATAGCTAAGAAGATGAAGCATAAGTATGGTACCCATAGGGTCCCGCGAGGACTGGTTGTACCAAGCATCAAGGATGATGTAGTGAGGATTTAAAAACAAGTGTTAGCTTGCAAGCTATACAGGAAGAGAAAGAAGGATTGTGTCGCAGAAGGAATCATATTAGTGGCAGAGGAGTGCAGAGAAGGTGTATAATTAAATTGGCAACATTTTTATTAAATGAAGTTATGGAGGACTACATAGAAGTTCAAGAGAAGGGGAAACCATTTCATTATGTGTGGTTATTGATACTAATTTCCTTAGTTGCATGGAGGGAATCAGAGGATTCACAGTTTTTGGATGCTATGCATAAACCATGTTTGGAAGCCAAGTATGCTAACTTGTGGTTTATGAAGAATAAGAGAAGTAATATTGAGAACAATGTCATATTTTTTGTATACAATAATTCTATTTGACATGTCATCAATACAATACCACGCATCATGCCACGGGTGGTAGAAACATACAAAGGAATTGCGCATTTTAGAGAGGGAATGCATCACATACATACATTCAGGCAAGATGGGATCTAGAACATAGATGGTTACCAACATTATTCATGTTGATATAGGAAGATGTCAACATCATTATAAATGATTGGGAGGATGAGTGGAGAGTCACGTTAACAGAAGAGGAACATAAAGAAACAAGATGAATCACAAAATGAGGATCTAGAAGAAGAGTCAAATGAAGATCAATACAATGGATAAGATGACCAGCAAGATAGTGAACCGAAACAAGATGACGCTGCAGGAAACAATGCACAAGAGACACCACCAAAGGTAGGAGAAAAGCGGAAGGATCAGATAGAGGAAATACATTCCACGCGGATAAATCAGAAGAAGTACATACAGGATCTAGTTGTCCATTCACTAGTAGAAGATGATCTAGATAAAATAGGAAAATAAGTAAGGGAAGAAGTAGAAGAAGCATTGGAAGAAGTAGTGAAAAACCAAGAGGAAATCACAATAAGCATGCACGAGCGGTTAGATACATTGCGACTAAAGGGAACCCAATGGGTTTCTTCACACTAGAATCCATTAGAGCAAGGATAAATCCATATAATTCCTCAAGGAATAAATATTTATTGTTTATTAATAATTCATGTCTTGTGTTACAATGGATGTGTATATAAATACACGTAAAATATGATAAATCATGACCTTTGGGAAAAAGTAAAACTATCATTACTTATGTTGGGGCCAAGGTCGCAGCTATAGTAAAAGCTGCGAATTTTGGGAAAAAGCATGAGTATGGAAGGAAAGTGCTAATTTTGGGACAAGCACTAAGTTTTGGGTAAGAAGGAGACGGTGCGCAGTACGGTGCCAGATGGATGATCTCAGCGCAGATCACGGACCGGAAATTGCGGAGCTCGCGCGCACGTCATCGAAGAATGAAGGTGGCTCAGCTACCATAATAAATAAGGTGATGGAGTAGAGGGCTTAGCTACCCTCATTTAAAGGCTTAGTACAGAAGTTATGGTTGCTCGGATCAAGGAGGAGCAACGGACCAGAGCATTGAAGGCGAAGGACGATCGCCCATACCCACAATCTGCGCCGGAATTCATGGAGCCTGCAGGAAGCGGCGACGTGACTGCAAGCGGCGCCTACAGTACACCTAGCCATGTGCGTGGTTAGGGTTTTTGGGAATCACTGTTGGGAAAGGCCCACAGTTTTGTAAAGGTGTGACCGTCATGGCTACCTATATAGATGAATCATTGTAATGGGTAGAGGGTTCTCCTCCCTTCCTTCAGTTCCTCCCGTTTGGAGAGTTAGAGAGTTAGATGCTAGACTGTTAGAGAGCCAGTCTAAAGGGATAGATCATGTGTTGATTATCCTTCACTGTAATTTCTACCCGGTGTGTAGAACTAGAGAGAGGAAATCGGATAGCCGAGGAGCTAATCCCTGAGTTGCCAGACAGTCTGAGTCGACGTCTGTGCCTTTGTAATCTCCATAGAGAGGAGACAAGCTTGAGAAAAGGGCTCCCAGCTGTGTGCGTGGAGTTTCCTGTAAGTTCTAAGGCTGCAGCTGTGTGCGCAGCATATTGTATAACTTTATCATTTTCTGGTTAATATAAAACTCCTGAGGACGTGGTTTTCCTCGAGGAGATGAGCTTCACTTATATCTTCTTGTTATAATGTTTGTGTGAATGATAACTATTTCGAGTTCATTATTTGTGTATGCAAGACTTCTGTCTTATCTTTGTGACTGTTTGAGCGAGTTGGAAAGACCCCTTGATAACTATAAGTGTCTTAAGTGCTAAAGAGGTAGTAACGCACGGTCGCTGCGGCGAGAGCAGACTGCGTTACTGCGCTAGATGCGAAGGGCGAGAAAGTGTTCCGCGCGTCGACCCAAGAAATAGTTGCCTGCTGCGTTGGAAAGGAGAAACTGCGCAGTAGACCTGCCAAGGAAGGGACCCACGCAGCTGCGCCGAGCGGCCTGCGGGAAGGTCCGACCGCCGATTTCGCAGGAGCCATTCAAGGACAGGCCATCTCCGCGTCACCCCGGTTAAGGAAACCTGATTCCTTAACCCCCCCATAGCCACTTCGGGTGAGACCTCGAGCTGCCGCGCAGCTCGTTGCCGAGAGGGCCAGTGCGCCAAGGGGTTTTGTTGCTGCGCTTCATTAAAACCCGGGTCTGCCCAAGAAAGCAGCCAACAAATGGTTCCGTTGCCGCGCGAATGAGACTTGTTATTTTGGCGACGCGCGAGATAGAACAGTGCAACAAATGGTTCCGTTGCCGCGCGAATGAGACTTGTTATTTTGGCGACGCGCGAGATAGAACAGTGCAACAAATGGTTCCGTTGCCGCGCGGATGAGACTTGTTCTTTCAGCGACGTGTGAGATACTGTTGGAGCCAACAGACGGTTCCGTTGCCTCATGACTTTTTGATCACGTCACTTCCGTTGCTCTGAACCTTGTTGCTCAGCCAACAAATGGTTCCGTTGCCTAGTGACCAACAAATGGTTCCAAATGTGTTACTGGAATCCTACAACTAAGGAAATTGGAGATTGGTTTGATTTAAAGGCTAAAGAGTTTGCTGAACAAGAAAATAGAAGCCCTACGCTTCAAACAGAAGATTGGTTACAGAAGTATATTTATGCTGACCTTTACGAAATTTTCTTTGTTACGTTTGCATTGGAGTTACACGCTTGGATAGCCAAGTTAGCAGATTCTAGACCTACGCTGCATGTTGATCGACCCGTCACATGGACGCCTGAGCTAGCTAGTATTGTGAAGCGGATAGACAATCCTGTGTCCCGCGCAGTAGACTTTTGGTTGAATAGTCTACTGGAAGGTTTTATTACCGAATTTGCAGTCGATACAAGAAAGAGTTTCAGTGAAGCTGAGAGGAGTTTCTTCCAAGTACACAGAGGTAAGTTCTTAAATTCTCTGAACTTATGGATTAAAATGCTTCTGTATGAAAAAGGAAAGCTATGTATTGCTTCTGATGAATAGCATAGTCAAGTAATGTCCGTAGATTCTGATAGTGATCCTGAAGTTATTGGTTGCACTCGTAGTGGAAAACGATATAAAGTAGGCCTTGACCAATATCCTTTTGAGTCTAGCCCAGACAATCGCCAAGTCCCTAGAGCCAGCCATATAGAAAGACAGGGGAGTGCTCATATCCCGTATTACCCCTTTACACCGCAAAAACCAGACGGAGCTCAGTATAATCCTACAGTAACACCTTCGAGTAGCCCACACGCTACTTCTAGTACCTCTGTACCACCTTTGTTTAACCATCCCGGAGGCACTGCTACAGTACCTCCACCTCAAACCCGTGCAAGGAGGATGGGTGATGACATGAAACTACCAACTTTTAGAGGAACAGGGATAGAGGACCCTGAGCAGCACTGGTTCTTATGTGAAGCCATTTGGACAATTAAGCAAATTAATGATGATGCTGTTAAACTGGTTCAGTTAGCAACCACACTAAGAGAAAGAGCCTTGACTTGGTTCATGAAATACTCAGCAGCACAGAATAGGACGCTTGCTGAGGTAAGAAATGCCATGATTAGAGAATTCAAGAAACCTAAGTCAGAATCACAGTGTATAACAGAGCTCAAAGACATCAAACAGTTACCTACAGAATCAGTATGGGATTTTGACCAGAAGTTCAAAGCCTTGATAGATCAAGTAAGCTTCGAGTTTGCACCACAGCAACATAAAGAATGGTTCATTGCTGCGCTGCTCCCACACATTAGACTTCCTCTTATGCAACAGAATCTCAATACTCAGGAACAAGCTCTAGAAATGGCTATGAAACTAGAAGCTTCGCCAATTGCAGGAACAAGCAACGATGTTGCGCATTTACAGAACCAATTAGCAAACTTAACCTTGCAAGTGCATGATATTAAGAAAGGCAAGGAGATTAAGGAAGAAATTTGGTGTACAAAATGTAAAGCCCAAGGTCATTCAAAGGACCATTGTCCTGTTTTCATAGACTATATTGCAACTGGAGCACCTAATCCTTTACCACAGGCACAAGGGCCTTGGTGTGAAATCTGCAGAACTAGAGGTCATAGACCACAAGAATGCCACTTACTTCAGAAATATGTACAAACTCCAAAGAATCTATATTGTAATTTCTGTAAATCAGTAGGTCATGATGAGAACAATTGTAGAGCGTATGATCTTATGATAGAAAGAAAGCATGATGTTTATAGGGTACAAGCAGAGACACAAGGACCCACAGCAGGTCCACCTTATGACCAATCTCGGGACGCCCGAGCAGCAAATTACAGAGGACGCGGACGCACAACAAATTTGGGTCGTGGAAGAGGACAGATCACTTGTTATAATTGCGGAGAACAAGGTCATTTTGCTAGGGATTGCCAAAATCCTACAACCCTCTGCAGATATTGTAAATGTTCTGACCATATCATTGAAGAATGCCCTCAGTTACAGGCTAAGATGCAAGCAAAGACACCACAGGTCAATCAGAATATCCAGTTGATTGGAGCCGAAAAAAGAGAACCAGACCCTACAGTTAATATAGTGACACGCAGTGGAGCTACCACTGGTGCGCAAGAGATGGGAACGGGAAAGCAAGCGACGCAATGGGTGCGCCGCGCTAACATTAAACCAGCCCCACTTAACCTACAGAAGCAAAAAGAAGCATTTAAGCAAGCTCAAGAGTATTTCTTAGATCCGAGAGCTTCGAGTTCTACCGCAATTTCGCAGAACAATAGTAGATCGCAAGTGCTAAGACAAGACAACTTGGTACAAGAACAGGCCACTACAGCTGGAAGACCTGACGACGATAAGGAGCATGCCCTAGGCAGTGTTCATGCGTTCCTGCGACAATGTTTAAAACTGTTGCGCAATGAACAAGCAACTCTAGAACTCCAACACCTGCTGGATCAGTGCCAACACTCTGCTTCGACGAACACACCACAGCGTGCTGTTCACCAGATTAGGAGTCACATTAGAACAGGAAAAGAGATGAGGCTCACAGCGCAGATTGGAGCATTTGAAATGGACGAAGTCATGTTAGATTTGGGCTCAGAAGCCAATGTTCTCACTATGCAGACATGGGAACAGATGGGAAGCCCTCAGCTTACAAGATCCCCTATCCAGCTAAGACTCGCAAATCAGCAACGAGTCTCTCCATTGGGCAGATTACCCAATGTACCTATTGATATTGAAGGAGTAAGAAGCTCTGCAGATTTTGAAGTAATCAAAATTATGGATGATAGTAGACCATACCCAGCGCTGTTAGGAATAGACTGGGCACTTGATAATTTGGCTGTCATTAACCTGAAGAAGAGACAGATGACCTTTGAGGATGACCAGATCAGGGTCATCGCACCTCTTGATCCTATTCAAGGACCAAGATATATAGAACCTATTCGCGCAGAAGAGGAAGCGCGCCACATGGAAAGCTTGTATCAGATGACCACTAACCACAGTGACTATGTCAACCCCACAGCAGACGGCCATATCAGCTGGCGATGTGATAGCTCGTGCACATCAGATTCAGATGCAGGATTGGAAAATTGGCAGAATCGTCTACATGAGGTTTCTGCAAGACGTTGCGCCATGATGACTAAATCCATTCGATGGATTGGCACAGAATTAACTGACACTCCAACTTTTGATGGTCTAACCGAAGTAACTAAATTCATACAGGAATATGAACAAAAGCTTCCAGAACCACAGCGCATCCAGGCACTGGATATAGCATTGCGCGCTACACCCGCAAGATGGTGGATTGCGCACAAGGAGAATATTCATACATGGAAAGACTGTCGCAGATTGATACTGCGCAGATTTCAGGATACCACAGCCGAAGCGCTACGCAAATATGAAGGACAGAGTGACCCCAGGTCACACATTGAAGCATGTATTCAGCAATGGTCAGATATTCCGGAAGATGAATGGGTTCACCAATTCATCCACACATTAGATACAATTCCAAGGAATTGGTATACTGAAATAGAATTGCGCAAAGGCACTCTTACTTGGGCTCTTATGATAGAAAGTTTTCAACTTACATTCAGCTTTGAGTCAGAGCATCTAAGCATTGATCAGGCTCTGAAGTGTATTAAAAAGAAGGTATTTGAACCAGGTCTAGTAACAGAATATTCCCAACCAGATTGGGCTGTTCAGATGGAACATGCCCTGGAATGTTATAACTTTACCGCCGAAGATGAGAAGGACGATCCTCGCAACCTCAATATCCCAGAATCAGAAGGGACACGCAATATTGAAGGTCCTGAGCTTGATATTCCTGCCATCGCAGAACACGTCAAGCTCAAGAAAGTTAACATTGGCACAGAAGCTGACCCAAAGTTTGCTTCTATAGGAGATTATTGGGATGATGAAACCGTTGCGCATGTTTCAGATTTATTACGTGATTACCAGGATATCTTTCCTACCAAGTTCACAGAAATGAAAGGCATCCTAGGAGACTTAGGAGTGATGCGCATACCTCTGAAACCAGATGCCAAGCCAGTAAAGCAGCGCCCCTACAGGTTGAACCCGCGCTACAAAGAAAAAGTCAAAGAAGAAATTGATAAGATGCTTGCAGCAGGTATTATTGAGCCAGTAGAGGAAAGCGATTGGATTAGTCCTATGGTGGTCCAAGAAAAGAAAACGAAAGGTGAAATAAGAATTTGTGTCGACTTGCGCAAACTCAATGATGCATCAGCACACGACCCATTTCCCACTCCTTTCACAGATGAAGTACTTGATAATGTTGGAGGACAAGAGGCTTACTCTTTCACTGATGGATTTTCGGGATATCATCAGATTAGAATCCATCCGGATGACCGCCACAAGACTACTTTTGCAACTGAATGGGGCTCATTCCAGTACACGGTAATGCCCTTTGGTCTTAAAAACGCACCTGCTATCTTCTCTAGAGTTGTTGTTGCTGTTTTTAAAGAATTTATCCACAAGTTTTTAGAAGTCTATTTTGATGACTGGACTGTATTTGGTTTACTAAAGAACCATATTGCGAATCTGCGCATGATGCTAGAAAAATGTAGACAGCATCAGATTTCCCTTAACTTGAAAAAATGTATATTCTGTGCGCCCTTTGGTATTTTGTTGGGACATATTGTATGCAGACAAGGACTCTTGATGGATCCTGCGAAGGTTGCCATCATTGCTAATTTACCTGCGCCCAACTCAGTTAAGCAATTGCGCACTACATTGGGACATACAGGATACTACAGAAAATTCATCAAAGGATATGCAAGGATCACAGCGCCTATGGAAAGATTGCTGAAGAAGGATTCGAAGTTCCAATGGACAGAGGAATGCCAACAGAGCTTGGACACACTTAAAGAAAAGATGATCACAGCGCCTATTCTAGTTTTCCCAGACTGGAGAAAACCTTTTCATGTTCATGTTGATGCTTCTTCCATAGCATTAGGAATCATGCTTACACAGTCTGGAGAAGGAAGTATTGACCACCCAATTGCTTACTCCAGCAGAAAGTTATCTACAGCTGAGAAGAATTACACCACTACAGAAAGGGAAGGACTAGCCATGGTGTATGCCCTACAGAAATTCAGACACTACCTGTTAGGAGCTCACTTTAAAATGTATACTGATCATTCTGCTTTGAAATATTTGGTCAATAAACCAGTTTTAGGAGGCAGAATTTGCAGATGGCTACTACTCTTTCAAGAGTATGATTTTGAGGTTATTGTAAAGCCAGGCAGATTGAATGCAGGGCCTGACCATCTATCCAGAATAGAGTCAGGAGAGGAACCTACGAGTCTGGAGGACAATCTGCCTGACGCACAGTTGTTTTATATCCAAGCAGCAGACGAATATTATTCTGATATTCTTAAGTTTCTCACTACCGGACAAGCGCCGGCTGAGTTTACAATCCAGCAGAAGAAGCAACTTGTTGTTCGAGCCGCAGACTTCACTTTGATAGCAGGCCAGCTTTATAAGTTGGGCCCTGACGAAATTCTGCGCAGATGTATCTTACCACATGAAAAGAGCTCTATCATCGCAGAAGCGCATTCAGGTACCGCAGGAGGCCATTTCGCAGGAAAGCCGACTGCGCAGAAAATATTAGCCGCAGGACTTTGGTGGCCGACATTGCACAAGGATACTAAGGAATTCTGTAAATGTTGCGATGTGTGCCAGCGCACAGGAAAACCCTCAAGGAGAGATGAAATGCCACTAAGACCCCAGATCACACTGCGTGCTTTTGATAAATGGGCCATTGACTTTGTAGGACCTATTAACCCACCAGGAAAAAGAACTGGCGCAAGATATATCATTACAGCTACTGAGTACCTCACCCGATGGGCTGAGGCGAAGCCAGTTAAGAACTGCGACGCTGCTACTGCCGCGCAGTTCATTTTCGAGAACATTATCACTAGGTTTGGATGCCCAGTGATCCTCATGAGTGATCAAGGTACACATTTCCTCAATGAGACTATAGAGGCCCTTACTGAAGAATTTCAAATTAATCACCATAAGAGTACACCCTACCATCCTCAAGCTAATGGTACCGTGGAAGCATTCAACAAGATCCTTGAGAATGCCCTGACGAAGATCTGTAATCAACAAAGAGATGATTGGGACCTTAGAGTCACAGCTGTATTATGGGCTTACAGAACCACTTGCAAGAAACTAACAGGTCACACACCTTTCAGCTTGGTGTATGGACAAGAAGCAGTTATGCCCATGGAATACATTGTTCCCAGTCTCCGAATTGCGCAAATTACAGAAATGGCAGATCCTGACACTATGAATGAAAGACTTTCGCAACTGCTTTCTTTAGAAGAAGACAGACTTATGGCCGGATTTCATCAACAGGTACAGAAGGCAAGACAGAAAGCTTGGCATGACAGGCACATTAAGCATAAACACTTTGAAGAAGGAGACTTGGTACTCCTTTATGATAGTAAATTCATCAAGTTTCCAGGCAAGTTTCGTGTGCATTGGTTAGGTCCTTTTCAGGTAATAAAAATAACAGACGGAGGCGCAGTTCAGCTTGCGAAGCTGAATGGAGAACTACTACCTACAATGATAAACGGGAGTCGGCTTAAGCTTTATTGCGATGGCCACTCCGCCCTGTCGACATAATATAGTACTCAGGAATGCAGATGCCCAGTGTAGTTGAAAGAGACATCGCATTTAGTCTACACGGAAGCTGCGACACACCCTCAGTTTCCAGCTTCCTGCGCAGTTCCTTGAAATATCCGCGCATCCTGAATAAAAATTGCTTGAACAAAGCTTAGCGGTCCGCTCTGGCGAAGTTTTGCTTTATGGACCATTGGACTATCGCTCTTGCGAAGTCCCCTTTCATAATTTGCCGCTGAAAAGAGTCTTGTTGTGGACCCCTAGAGGCACAGTTTCCTAAGTTGAAATGACCCGCCGGAAAATTTTGAATTACAGCAGTTATGTAGCCGCGTTCGAATAAATGAAGGATAAGGCCGCTATTTAATTCTACCCGCTCTGACGGATTCGGCTAATCTCCGAAAGATTTGCATTTAACTCAGGCGCCGAAAGCATTAGCTTCTCCCGGAAGGCTGTCAGAACCCGTCCATCACACTAAATGCACCGCTACGGCAAGGAGGATAGCGTGTTGTCAACTCATCTGTAGCCGCCTATAGCTACGTAACCCCACTTGGTCGCATTTACTAACCCCGCTGGCTATAAATACCTCACACTTGTATCAATTTTGGGTTACTGTCTCGAGTTGCATAAGTTGTCTTTGAAGATCTGCATTATTGTTTTCAGAGCCGAGTGTGCAGACTATTTTCCCTTGTTTTCAGAGTCTATACCCTACGCAGTTCCGCCATTTGCTGTCCAGAGTCTTGTTATTTACATTGGTTCACAACGGAGAATTTATCGACTGAAGAAGTTATTCGTCAATTTCTACGCCGAGGCTTAGATTTCGGCATGGCCACTCCGGTGACGCCGTCGGCCTACGTACACCCTGGTGCTACTGATCCCAGAACATCTCCAGGCACAAGAGCATCTCAGCAGCAGCCGGAGGAACCTGTTCCAGAACCGCTCGCGTCTATGGTGAACTACCTTCCGCCGCGTCCATACGATGCGCCGGATGTCCAGATTCCGAAGAATGCAAAGTATCAAATTCCGCTACCGCCACTACCGGCTAGTGTGCGGGTAGAAGGCCAACTATTGGGAAACATTCCACTGGTTAAATTCTCTGATTTTAACCTTGGAGACTATAAGACATATCCTCAGTTTCAGTTGGACCGATATTTGGATATCGTCCATAATCCCACCAGAAACGTTGATGAGTTTATCCCGAAGGGATTTGCAGCAAATCTTGAGCGCCCTGGACTCTTGAATTTGTTGAAGCTACCGCACTTTGGGCGTAGCAATGAAGTGAACGCAGTCATTAAAACACTGCTATCCTGCGTTCATGGAGGTTACCTTTGGCTCGGGAGGCCAATTGATCTAAATGTTGATTTGATACACCGTATCACCGGCCTATCTAAGGTTGGTAAGGATCCCAATATCCATTTTGCGGGAAAGGAGAAGGACCGAAAATTAGCTGCAAAGCTGGTCCAGAAATATAACTTGACAAGAGGAGGTCGGGCTTATGACCTCACGACCGTAGAAGATGAGGCACTTCGCTTCACAGGAAGTCTGCTTGCAGGCAGACTTCTCACCAAGTGCCGACCAAAAGAAGTTACTGGAGCTGTCGTAGAGCTCGCTATCGCAGCTGCGGAGGGAGAACAGTACAACTGGTCTCTCTTCCTGCTGAATTCTTTTTTGGCTGATTGCCTGAATGTGCAGGACAATGCAGGCCAATCATTCCATTTTTCATGGCTTTTAATTCTATGTGCTCTCGTCGGGTGGAAGGAGCCCCCGAATACTCAGTTCCGTCCACGCCGCGCAGGAGAGGTTGCCGGCATGCGCTACATCAACCTCTGGGATTCCCCTAATCCCGCGAAGCGCAAGATGAATCGCGCTGTTTTTTGTGAGTATTACTATCTCCTCCGCGATACCATACAAGATATGCCAAGGCTGAGCGCGGAGACAGCCACATTGTATGACGGGAAGTTGGCTTTTACTGCCGACATCCATCAACTCTACCTTCGGCCTTGCGACATTCCAGGTGACTGGGCGCTAGGTCTTTACAGGATGACCACAGAAGATGTCGAAGAAACCATTAAGTCGTGGTCGGACGAATGGAGAGCAGCAGCTGACATCGCACCTGCGATGCCACCCGCCGCTGCGCAAGAAAAAGATAAGGGCAAGGAAGCCCCTGAGCAAAGAAGCGGTGAAGGCTCAACAGAACCAGCCACAAAGAAGCAGAAAGTGTCGCATCCCACTGAGGCCATTCCCTCGGAGGTCGACAAATATTTGAAAGAGCAATTTCGTGAGATGCGGAACATGCATGCTCACATCCGAGGTGCTCTAGACTTACAATTTGTAGAACTAAAAGGTCTCGCAGGAAGGATTGCGCAGACCCATGCACCAGCATCTACTTCGCAGGCGCCCCAAGAAATCCCAACTGGTGAGCGAGTTGAAGAACTCACAGAAAGGCACACTGTCGTGCATATTCCGCCTACCAGCATGACCCTTCCAGATCCCCTAGCTGAACTGCAGGTAAGCACAGTTGGACCTGTAGAAATTAATTTGTCTATGATTCCTATAGAAACTTTACAGCTAGTACAGGAGAAAGTTTCTCTTGAGTTGAGAGCTAGAGAGCTCTCTACTTTCCAGGCAAACCAACGACTGCAATCGCAGGAGATAGTGCTGAAAGAAAGTCATAAGAATATCTCTGCGAAGCTTGCACTCTATGAGGCGCAAGACACCGGCATCAGAAATGCAATAGAAGAGATTGCCCAGGAATTGCCGGCTTGCGAGATTCAACCAGACCTCCCTCTGGTTGCAAAAGTTCAAATTATTGGCGAAAGGGCGAAAACCCTGGAGCAAGAAATAGCTGCTATGGCAGAAGGCCATAAAACCCAGATTGCTGAGCTAGAAGCTCGCGTTGCTGCGCATCTTACGGATGATGCGCAGGTACAATTGGAAGCATTGAGCAGAGCTTCCACGCAAATGAAAGGTCGAGTACAGGAAGCCAAGAACCTGATGGACCAGGCTATGGAAGCATGGTCAGAGCTTGTAAACCTCCCTTTTAAAGTGGGACTATCAGAACAGGTGCAAGCTGCAGAACAGTCTCTCACTGTTCTGAATGAAGAAGCCAAGTCCTTAACAGGCTTGCCAAAGATGAAGAAAATGGGCGAAGTGCGCAAAATGCAGCAGCAACTGCACAAGCTCAGAACTGAAGATGAGAAGCTCACCAACAGCATTCAGCCATTCATGGATGAGTATGCTGAAATCGTTGGCCAGATTGAGACAAAAATCAAAGAGATTGCCGAGTCTCAAGAGATCATTGATACACTCACTAAAGGCGAAGCAACCGCAGAAACAGTGCAAACAGCTGATCAGTGTATTGAGGAATTGGACTCCGCTATTGCGCAATGGCAGAAAACATTCGCGGAGATTCAAGCAAACGCAGATGCGCAAATCCAACGACCACGCGCTAGTGCGAGTGGCTCGAGGGCGAGCCACAAGTGAGTGTTGGGGGCCTGTTGGGGCCAAGGTCGCAGCTATAGTAAAAGCTGCGAATTTTGGGAAAAAGCATGAGTATGGAAGGAAAGTGCTAATTTTGGGACAAGCACTAAGTTTTGGGTAAGAAGGAGACGGTGCGCAGTACGGTGCCAGATGGATGATCTCAGCGCAGATCACGGACCGGAAATTGCGGAGCTCGCGCGCACGTCATCGAAGAATGAAGGTGGCTCAGCTACCATAATAAATAAGGTGATGGAGTAGAGGGCTTAGCTACCCTCATTTAAAGGCTTAGTACAGAAGTTATGGTTGCTCGGATCAAGGAGGAGCAACGGACCAGAGCATTGAAGGCGAAGGACGATCGCCCATACCCACAATCTGCGCCGGAATTCATGGAGCCTGCAGGAAGCGGCGACGTGACTGCAAGCGGCGCCTACAGTACACCTAGCCATGTGCGTGGTTAGGGTTTTTGGGAATCACTGTTGGGAAAGGCCCACAGTTTTGTAAAGGTGTGACCGTCATGGCTACCTATATAGATGAATCATTGTAATGGGTAGAGGGTTCTCCTCCCTTCCTTCAGTTCCTCCCGTTTGGAGAGTTAGAGAGTTAGATGCTAGACTGTTAGAGAGCCAGTCTAAAGGGATAGATCATGTGTTGATTATCCTTCACTGTAATTTCTACCCGGTGTGTAGAACTAGAGAGAGGAAATCGGATAGCCGAGGAGCTAATCCCTGAGTTGCCAGACAGTCTGAGTCGACGTCTGTGCCTTTGTAATCTCCATAGAGAGGAGACAAGCTTGAGAAAAGGGCTCCCAGCTGTGTGCGTGGAGTTTCCTGTAAGTTCTAAGGCTGCAGCTGTGTGCGCAGCATATTGTATAACTTTATCATTTTCTGGTTAATATAAAACTCCTGAGGACGTGGTTTTCCTCGAGGAGATGAGCTTCACTTATATCTTCTTGTTATAATGTTTGTGTGAATGATAACTATTTCGAGTTCATTATTTGTGTATGCAAGACTTCTGTCTTATCTTTGTGACTGTTTGAGCGAGTTGGAAAGACCCCTTGATAACTATAAGTGTCTTAAGTGCTAAAGAGGTAGTAACGCACGGTCGCTGCGGCGAGAGCAGACTGCGTTACTGCGCTAGATGCGAAGGGCGAGAAAGTGTTCCGCGCGTCGACCCAAGAAATAGTTTCCTGCTGCGTTGGAAAGGAGAAACTGCGCAGTAGACCTGCCAAGGAAGGGACCCACGCAGCTGCGCCGAGCGGCCTGCGGGAAGGTCCGACCGCCGATTTCGCAGGAGCCATTCAAGGACAGGCCATCTCCGCGTCACCCCGGTTAAGGAAACCTGATTCCTTAACCCCCCCATAGCCACTTCGGGTGAGACCTCGAGCTGCCGCGTAGCTCGTTGCCGAGAGGGCCAGTGCGCCAAGGGGTTTTGTTGCTGCGCTTCATTAAAACCCGGGTCTGCCCAAGAAAGCAGCCAACAACTTACAATAGTAAATATGAAATATGATCCTAAATTACTATTTTTATAGTTTAAATATTTATATATTATTATATATGTAATATACTTTAGGTATATTACGAGTCTTCCCTCTTTTGAAATGCTTTTTCCTCAAAGCACATTTTATAACTGTCACTTTCATAATATGGTTGAAGACACGAAATGATATCTTGTTCTAAGATTTGAACAATATTGTTGCATCGAATAAGGATCAATCCATCCTAAATGAATATTCTCTAGAAATATCTAATGAAAAGAGTCTTGATTCAATCTTCTTTGATGTTGCTTTTGAGATGTATAGATGTTCGAATGTTGTGATATGTGAGAACAGTTTTGGCATGTGTATGTAGATTTTTGTGTGCTCCATTTCATGTAATTAGGGATCCAGTGTGATGTGCTAATACACTGATCTTTCATAAACTTTGGTTCAAAACTTTCATCATGTACTTGAGTCAACATGTTGGAATTAGTGCCATTCATGTATTGATTGATGTGGAGATATCTATATTAATAGAGAATGATAGCACTTCAATATTCACTAAATATGGTGATGCCGATATGTCACTTAATTGCGTCTTCAACTTGATTTCTAGATGTTCATTCACTATTGGAACTTCTGTTAGGATATTCCTATACTCCATCCTAGTCCTACCAACATTTTCATTATTTGTATTTTCAGTCTTGCATGCATTTCTGCATGCATCCCAGTCATTAGTCCCAGCACCTAGCCTCAGTTAGCTATCCCCTGGGAGCTTCTTACTGATCAGTTTTATCCCTCCTAGAGCTTAGTGCACCCTTCTTCCGTGATTTTAGGAAGCCACTCGTCCTCTTTCACCTACCACTTAGTTGCACTTTAGTTATCTTTAGTTCTTTCCTTGATTTAAGGAAAGACTGACTCTCAGCTGACTGTATCACTCCGACGGACCTCCACTGAGACTAGACTACCCATTCTGACTCCAGTTAGCTCCTCATGCACCCTCCACTGAGGCTCCTTCATTCAGTTAGTGCCAGTTACACCTACCACACTCAGTTAGACTCAATTTGACTGATAGTTGACAGTTACTTGAGCATTAATGACTCCACTAATGATGATGAAGACTTCTAGTTGTGCTCCGATGACACTCCAGTGATCTTTTGATCACAGGCTAATTCAAATTTCCACCTTGGAATTCGAATCCTTATGCATTGTATTATTTATTTTTCCATTTGTGATTAATGAATTAGTGTGTGTGAAGTTATTTTGCTTCTATCAGAGTTCTACTGTATTATTCTGTTGCTCTCTTACTGCATTATTCACTCTTAATCTTATTCCTAAATTCTTTCATTGTGAGGTATACATTAGCTCTTAGATCTGCTGTGAGGACTTTCACATGGTATCAAAGCATGTTGAGAGTATTGTCTATCTCCATTCCTGAGAGTTTTTTGCAGGTTATTATCAAGATTTCGAGTGCAGCAGTTTCTCCACTTTTGTAGCAGTAGTAGTTGTAGATATTTTCTATTGTTTTTGCAGGTCTTATATAGCTTCCATGTATTTAGAAGGAGTTCCTCATCTTTCTCTATTCAACTATGTTTAATGGAAACAAAAAATGATAGCATATTTGAAGAGTCGTGATCTCTTTGATTAATGTCTGGAAAGAGAGTTCGAATCCTCTAAAAAAGAGAAAGACTGGTTAAATGAAGGTGAAATAGCCATTGCAGCCATGTGCTATGCTATGTCTCGATGCATGGAAATCCACTCCCTGTTAGGATATTTAGACACTTAGGAGTTAGTTAAGATCAACTTGTGTAATATATCCGTTAGGAAAAGTGTGTTTCTTTAGTATGCATTAGTATGCATTTGTAAATATTTAATCCGACAGTCACGATATGTTGTGATTTGACGGATCAACTTCTCTTAGATCATACCTAACCTTGATCCATGGCTTAACACCTGATTGGTCCATGATCTCTATTTTAAGAGCATGGAGTGTCATTGTCTAGTTGATCGATTATGAGAAGCTCATTTGTAACTTTCTTTCTTTGCATAATAAATTGCTCCATAGAAGCTATTTGGCTGGGGCCATGGAGTGTTTCCCTCTCAAGGGTTTAAACCATGTCAAAACATCGGTGTATCTATCTGTGATCTGTTTGTGTGAAGTGGTTGCTCTAGGTGTTCAGTCTTGTGGGAGTACCCTGTGTACCCGAACATTGTATCAGAGCTTTTATGAAGAGCCGCGTTCGATTATGATCTAGATCTTGAACTGTTGTTGCCGAAACTTGAAATGGTTTATGGGTATAGTATTTATGTGCATGTATGGGTTGTGGGTGGTGTTCCATTGCATCCAGAGCGACATTTCCATTGGGAAATAGTTTTTGTTTGATCGAAAATGGTTCGTGGTTGCTTCAGAAACACGTATTTCACCAGATCTGAAGGTATTATGTTATAGTGACATTTTTTTATTTCTGTTTTAGAAAGAAAAATATCTCATATTTTATCAGTTTTTATTATTATCTTTTTTAGTTTCGGATTGTTGCTTTCCCTGTTTGCATATGCTCTTTGCCGTGCACCTTGTGCGATCTCAGCAAATCAGAAACAGAGAGAAAACGTAGACTTTCCGGGCAAGCTAACGAGATCTAACCCCACAAGTGTGAAAAAGGTTTTTTTTGTTTTGGTTTATGGTGTGATTTGCAGGAAAAAAGGCAAGCACGGAAACCAAACAAGAAGAGTAAAAAAAAAAGCCCCATTCCTCTTTCCCATATTTTCCATACCTTTTAATCTATCTCACTTGGTTCAAAGTTTCTTTATTCCTCAATTGGTCTTGAGTTCAAGTCTTAGAAAGTTACTTTTAAAAATAAAAAGTGTATACAATTTTTATTTTTCAAGTTATTTTACTATAAAAGTGCATCTCACTTAAATAATAAAAAATAAAAATAAAAAGTGAGTCACTTAAGTTCCTTTTTATTGCTGCACTATTTAAAAGTAACATCATTGTAAAAGTGAAATTACTTATCTTACAAAAGTGATTCATTTAAAGCAAATTTCTTATAAAAGTGATTATCAAAGGTTCATATTGGGAAGAGGGGGGTCCTTTTTTTTAGCTGGTCATTCTCTATCTGCCATGTCACTATTGGGGACATCTTCAACATTTTCTTTGATCAAGCATAACTTCATCATACAGAGTCATTTTTCAGTGTCGTTTTTTTTTAAACCGCCTATTTTTTCGATCTATTCGCATATAGACTATTGGTTTCTACTTTTACAGACATTAATTTACAAATATGGCTGCCCCTTGTGATATTCTACTTACCAGTTCCAACTATTTCTCATGGAAATCTCGTATGGAGGATATTATATGAAGTAGAGGACTTTTCAAAATTACCTGAGGGAAAGAAACAAAACCCACTGATGATGATAAGAAAATCAAATGGGCAAATAGATGCGACGAAGCTCGTGGATTGATTGGGATGTCAATCTCTACTGATTTGCGATTCCACATATCCAGAATTGATGAACCCGATGCTTCCTGGGACAAGTTGGAATCTGTGTTTGGTAAACACAATGAAATTCAAGGTCACCAACTCGAAAATAAGTTGATTTCTTTAAATCCAAGTGATTTGTCATGCATACAATATTATTTATCTAAGTACAAAGCTCTTAAACTCTTATGTGAAGAATGCAAGATTAAGAGGGAAGAAAAACAATGCATTTATCATATTTTTTCCAAACATGGACCTGCATATTTTGTTTTTGTATCTACATTTTACTCCATGAAAGAATCCTTGAATGCAGGTAGCTATCAAGAGTCTAGTCTTGAATCCTCTTATGATTCCTTGATTAGAGAGCAACATAAGCTCATCCATCTTGGAATAATTAACAATAACGATACATCTAGGAAATCCTTATTGTCCCAATAGAAAGGAAAGTCCAAGCCTCCCAAGAAACAAAATTTTCACAATAATAAGTCAAACAAGGGTCCCAAACCCTCTCAGTCAGCTCCTTCTTTAAAAAATGACAAAGGATCCAAGCCAAAAGGAAAGAATACTGAGCGTCATTGCAACTATTGCAGGAAAGATAATCATGATGAATGTAAATGTTTCAAGAAGATGGCAACCTTGGAAGTAACAATGAAGAAGTACCACATCAGCCTAGATTCGCCTTTAGAATCTACCTCTCATGGACATGCACTTTGTGTTTCTGGTTATTCTTATAATGCATCTTCTTCTTCTACTTCAAATGAATGGCTCATTGATTCTGGAGCATCTTATCATATGGCTAAGGATCAAGCCATCTTTTATACTATGCATGAATGTAACACCAACAAAATATTTGTTGGTGATCATAGATCTCTAAGTGTTGTAGGAGCTAGAACAGTTCCAGTAGATAATGGTCATTTCAGTGATGTACTATGTGTTCCAAGAATTTCCTGCAATTTGTTATCAGTCTATCAAATCACTCATTCTGGTGAGGTTAAAACTGTGACGTTTACACCTCACCAAGTTGTAATCAAGGATTTTAAAGATCCTCAACAAGTCCTAGCTATCGGAATTGTTGATTATATGACTAGGTTGTACAAATTTAACAACTTTGGGTCATCACCTTTTCCTTTAGTTTTTGTTGCTCATAGTGATAACTTGAACAAACTTTGGCATGAGTGATTTGGTCACTTAAATTATCGCTCAGTGCAACAACTATGTAGAGACAATATGGTGACAGGTCTTTCGATGGTATCTTGCAGGGATGGTGTCTGTTCTAGTTGTGTACTCGAAAAACATCATCGTGCCAGTTTTGACACACGTGCCTCTTGGCATACCTCGGTTCCCTTGGAGCTTGTGCATAGTGACTTGTGTGGTCCTCTTGCATCTGCTTCCTTTTCTGGTTTCAAATATTTCTTAACTTTCATTAATGATTACACCAGATGCACTTGGGTTTATTTCCTAAAACTTAAGAGCGAAATATTTAACATGTTCTTGGCCTACAAAGCCCTTGTCAAAAAATAATTTGGTCATCAAATTATTAAGTTAAGATATGACAATGGAGGAGAATATGTTAACAAAAAGCTCACTACTTTCTGCACTGAACAAGGAATCCAACAACAACACACTGTTCCATATACACCACAACAAAATGGTGTAGCTAAATGGAAGAACCGCACTTTAAAACAAATGGCTAATTGTATGATCCAATCTAAGGGACTAAGTCTTCAATTTTGGGCTGAAGCCATAAATTGTGCAAATTACATAGTTAATCGCACCCCCACTAAATATTTACAAGGTATCACACCAGAAGAAGAATAGAGTAAAATTAGATCAGATGTAAGTCACTTCCATGTGTTTGGTAATGAAGCATGGGCTCACATTCCGGATGAAAAACGAAAAGCATTGTAGCCTAAAAGTGAAAAGTGCATATTTGTTGGATATTCTGAAGATGTAAAAGGTTATAGACTTCTTCAACCACATTCTCATGATGTAATCATTAGAAGAGATGTTAAATTTGATGAAAATATATTGGCTTGCGAGCCTCACTTGACGATTGTGCCATCATTGGCCTGCGAGCTTGATTTGGCGATTGTGCCTTCTTCTTCTTCCAACTTCCTTGACAGGTTTCCAACTCCAATTTCTAATGATGACAATGAGGATGAAAATCCTCCTCCTCCTGCTCATGTTCCTCCAGTTGCACCAACACAAGCGCTTCCTTAATGGGTCCATTCAACATGTGAAGAAGCTGGTGATCTTGCCGGTGATCCTAAAGATCAATGTCGAATATATTCTCAGTTTCAGCGAGCCTCTTCTCTTTTGGCTCAAGTTTCCGAGAATCATGATCCAGAAACCTTTGCAAAAGCTTCAGGAAATCCAGATTGGGATGCAACTATGGATGAAGAATATCGTTCCGTGATGGTGAACAATACTTGGGATCTTGGACCTCTTCCAAAATGAAGAAAACTTGTCAGATGTAAATGGGTCTACAGAACTAAGTATGCATCAGATGGAAGTGTTGAAATACTTAAGGCAAGGTTAGTTGCCAAAGGTTTTTACCAAGTTGAAGGGATTCACTACAATGAAACTTTTGCTCCTGTCACAAAAATGAACTCCATCCACCTTGTTCTTTCCCTTGCAGCCTTACATAACTGGGAAGTCCATCAAATGGATGTCAAGTCTGCCTTCTTACATGGTGATTTATAGGAGGAAATTTACATGGAACAACCTCCTAGATATGTTCAGAATAACTCTAGCCTTGTTTGTCGCCTTAAGAAATCCTTATATGGCCTTAAGCAAGCTCCTAGAGCTTGGTATGCCAAAATAGATAGCTTTCTCCTTTACACTGGTTTTTCTAAATGCCATTCTGACCCCAATGTCTATACCAAGAAAATAGGAAACCATCTCATCATACTTGTTCTATATGTTGATGACCTTATTCTTACTAGTAGTGACCCTAAGCTTATAACCCATATGAAATCTAGTCTTAAGCAAAATTTTGAAATGTTAGACTTACGACATTTACATTATTTTCTTCGTCTCCAAGTCCTACAAACCAAAGAAGGAATATTTCTTTCTTAGTCTAAGTATTCTTGTGACCTTCTTCGTCGCTTTCACATGGAAGATTGTACACTAGCCCCTTCTCCCTTCCAGTCTGGAGTCAAACTTTCTGCCACTCGTACTTCACCTGAAGTAGATGCCACCTTGTATCGTTAGCTTGTTGGTATTCTCTTATACTTGACTCATTCCTGTCCTGACCTTTCCTTTGTCATTGGTTGTGTTTCCCGTTATATGCAAACACCTCATGAAAGTCACCGACAAGCAGCTAAAAGAATACTTTGATATATTCAAGGTACAATTCAGTTCGAGATTCATTATAGTACAGGGGGGAAACCTTTGTTGGTTGGTTTCACTGATTCAGATTGGGCCGATGATTCTGATGATCAAAAGTCTACTACAGGTTATGTTTTCAGTCTAGGAACCGGACCTGTCACTTGGGCTTGTAAGAAACAACAGGCTCTTGCGCTTTCTTCAGCAGAGGCAGAATATCGAGCCGTAGTTAATTCCAGTCAGGAAGCTTTATGGCTTTGACAGATCCTTTCAGAGTTTGGATTCGAGCAACAACAGCCCACTCCACTTTCGTACGACAATCAAAGTGCCATCAAGCTTGCCAAAGATCTAGTCCTACATCAACAAAACAAAAACATTGAGCTACATATGCCCTTCATCAAAAATCTTGTTGATGATCGTGTTCTTGAAATGCTCTTTTGTCCTACAGATGATCAACTTGCAGACATCTTCACCAAGTCTCTTATAGAAGCGAAGTTTTCTAAACTTCGATCTATGTTAGGAGTTCAGGAATTTGTCATTAAGGGGGGATAGGCTCTAATGCCTCCTTTCTTATCCTAATAGTGTCACTTTTGTAAATCCTTCAATTCTATCCCAAGTTGTTCTTAATGGGGGATGTTAGGATATTTAGACACTTAGGATTTATTTAAGATCAACTTGTGTAATATATCCGTTAGGAAAAGTGTGTTTCTTTAGGATGCATTAGTTTGCATTTTTAAATATTTAATCCAATAGTCACGATATGTTGTGATCCGACGGCTTAACTTCTCTTAGATCATACCTAACCTTGATCCTTGGCTTAACACCCGATTTGTCCATGATCTCTATTTAAATAGCATGGAGGGTCATTGTCTAGCTGATCGATTATGAGAAGCTCATTTGTAACTTTCTTTCTTTGCATAATAAATTGCTCCGTAGAAGCTATTTGGTCGGGGACGTGGAGTGTTTCCCTCTTGATGGTTTAAACATGTCAAAACATCGGTGTATCAATCTGTGCTTTGTTTGTGTGAAGTGGTTTCTCTAGGTGTTCAGTCTTGTGGGAGTACCCTGTGTACCCAAACACTCCCTTGATATTGAATCTCCAAAATATCTATGGGCCCATCTAGATGAAACATTTGGCAGACAGAATGAAGGTATTGGTCCAAACCCTTTCAAGAGCAAGTCCATTGTTGCATTCACCCTTCTTGATGATCTCATTGATCATGAATCAGTATCAAACATATCTCATATTGAAGTTAGCCACAAAGAAGAAGAACTTGCAGATTCTACACTCATGCTCCAAATTTCTTCCATTTCAAATTATGTGCCAGCTCACACTCTAGATATTGCAGAGGTTCCTAAATCCTCTCTTGCACCAGAGTCTGTTGGTTTCCATCATGATCTCATGAATGTTTTAGAGTTTAAATCAGCCATTGGAGGTAATGCATTCGCTCTCCTTGATCACTCACCTCGTATGTACTACTATATGATCATTATTTCATGCTTTCAGAAGGTTATTGAAGATGATGACCATTTCCATTTGCTTGGGATAATTTCTCATGCATTTATTGGTTTAGATCTCACCTCAAATGGTTCAAAGGAGATCTTAAGCAACCATGATTAAAGTCTTGGATCTGATTTGGATTCCAAGTAATCACTGATATTTGATGGTTCTTTTGGGCATAATCTCACCCATGATGGTTCAAAGGAGAAGACAAAAGACTATCTGCACATTCATATATTTGATCCTACCTCAATTGATTTGAATCACAGGTTCAAGGATCATCCTCATACTTTTGAATTTTTCCTCATCACATTTGATCTGAAGAGAAAGTACAAGCACATGCTTTTTGAGCACAAACCACTTCTTCCAAAGAAGAAGATACCTCCAAACATATGACCAAGCATCACACCTGCTTGAGTTTGGAGCATTTATTTTTTGATGTGTCTTATAGTCTATTTTGAGGGGGGGGGTATTTTTCCCATGAGATTTTCCCCATTTCCTCAATTTATTGACTGTTATTATTCATTGTATTGGGTGACCTTTGGTCTCAGTTACCAGGGCCTAGGATGGATTAAGGGGGGGTATTAGGATATTCCTATTCTCCATCCTAGTCCTACCAGCATTTTCATTATTTGCATTTTCAGTCTTGCATACATGCATGCAATTGCATGCATCCCAGTCATCATTCCCAGCACCTAGCCTCAGCTATCGAGCCCTCAGGGGCTTCTTACTGATTAGTTTCAGCCATCCTAGAGCTTAGTACGCCTTTCTTCCTTGATTTTTGGAAGCCACTCATCCTCTCTCACCTACCACTCAGTTGTACTTTAGTTATCCTTAGTTCTTTCCTTGATTTAAGGAAAGACTAACTCTCAACTGACTGTATCACTCTGATGGACCTCCACTGAGACTAGATTGCCTATTATGACTCTAGTTAGCTCCTCATGCACCCTCCACTAAGGCTCCTTCATTTAATTAGTGCTAGTTACACTCAGTTACACCTACCACACTCAGTTAGACTCAGTTTGACCGATGATTGACAGTTACTTGAGCATTGATGACTCCACTGTTGATGATGAATACTTCCAGTTGTGCTCCGATGACACTCCAGTGATCTTTTGATCACTCCATGAAGGCTAATTCGAATTTCCACCTTGGCATTTGAATCCTCATGCATTATATTATTTATTTGTCCATTTGTGATTAATGAATTAGTGTGTGTGATGTTATTTTGCTTCTATCCGAGATCTACTGTATTATTATGTTGCTCTCTTACTGCATTATTCACTCTAAATCTTATTCCTAAATTCTTTCATTGTGAGGTATACATCAGCTCTTAGATTTGCTGTGAGGATTTTCACAACTTCCTTTATAATGACACTTTGATTATGATTTTTTACTCCTTTTGTTGATGTCCCTTTATCTACAAATTCAACCTCTGAGAACTTCCTTGTTTCAACAAGATTGGTTAAAGTTTCCTTGTCGACCTTAAAGATTTGTATATCCTTAAGTTTAAGTTTTTTTTTTAATTTCTGTGAGTAGAACTGGATTGTGATTCTTTAAATAGTTAATCTCTTTGTCTTTATCTAACAATATTTTTTCAATATCTTAATGTTCTTACTATTTTTGAGATTATCTATCACACTAAATTGTGATATCTTGACGACTCGGATCTTGATCCTTTACTTGTAAGTCACAATTCTTTGTTTTTCTTCTCTTAAACTTTCGGTTTCTTTTAACAATTTATGATTAAGGTTCTTAAGGGTAGAAGCTTCTTCTCCTCTTTCCGATAACTTCTTGTTGAGCTCTTGATTCTCCTATTTGAGTCTATGTTCATGTCCTACCTTGTATCCTTTAATTTCTTGATTTGTGATGATAATTTCTCGCCATGATTTTTTAAGCATAAATTTCATCTTGCTTGTCTTCAATACCTCTACGTTTTTCTCGTTGTTTCACTAGTTCAGCTTCTAGTTCTTTAATATGTGACTACATTTGCATGACTTGAGGTTGTTTTATTAGAGTAAAGACTTTGCCACAGTTGGGGCAAGGTTGATTTCTATTTTTAGCCTCCAATTTCCATTTATTTTCATCTACACAGTATGGACACTTCCACAAAAACCAATTTTGTGTGGGCTTCATTTTGGGTAAGCTTGAGTTTAGAAAGACCATAATAGTTATTATTTATAATAATAATAATATTAATTGATTTTTTTTAAATGCATAGGCTAGATCTAGAGAGATTATAATATATATATTATAATTGTTTTTGGAATGGGATCAAAAGAGGGTTTTAAAATAATAATATAATTATTATAATATTATTATAATTGACTTTATTTTTTAATAGAACGTAATACGTAATGGGGAAATAAGGGATTTTTTATCCCTCTTGGTGAAATGGTCGGGGAGTGAGGAGGATCATGGAGAGTAGCGTGGGGGATTGTGTTTTTGGAGATGGGAGAAGGCGCTCGATAAAGTGTGTGCAGGAGAGAGGTGTATGGTAGAAGCATGGAGCCAAGCTTTGAGGAGGGAAGTGTGTGTAGAAATGGTGGAACAAAGGAATGGTAATGGTGAGAGTGCTATGCATCGAGGAGGTGTCACGTGGGGTATATGGAGGAGGGTAGAGCGACTGGAAAATGATGAAAAGGGGTATAGCTAAGGAGTGAAGGATGTGGAAGTGGATAAATAGCGGCATGTGGGATATGGTTGGAATGGTACAACATATAGGGCGTAAGCAGGGTGAGTGTAAGTGGCCAAAGTGGAGTGAAGGATGAGTGGAAATACTTTTGGAGGGATTCTATGCATGGGTATGCATGGGAGATAATTATGGAGATGGGAAAACTTGTTTGTTGATAAGAAGTAGAAGGGCACGGGATTGGAGTGAATGTCGGAGTAAAGGGGGAGTGTTGGTGTAGGAGCTCTGCATAGGAGGGAGTGCGATGGGACACTAATGTGGAGGTCTGTGTGAGGTACAGGGGAAGGGCATGGAAATGAGTGATGAGTGAGGAAGAGAGGTGAGTGTGAAGGCGTGTATTGGAGAAGAGTGGACAATGAATGAGGATTTGTAGAAGGTGTGATTTGGGCGGGATATGAGCACAAGGAAAGAATGAGAGGCATGAGGTATGTTTGAGGCATAGGAAAAGCATGGAGATTGTGGATATGAGATGTTTGAAGAAAGGAATGGAGTGTGTGTATGGTGGATCCAATAGTCAAATGAAGAGGGAGGATGGAGCCAATGGCGCATGTTAGCGCATAAAATTTGCACACATGTGACATTTTGATGATTCTTGCAGTAAGGTGTCATCAACAAAAAGAATGCATGTCACCTCAGGAATCCTCAACAAATCCAAAACACATCATGAGTCCAAAAGTTCGAAAAACTAGTCAAAAAAAGGGGTAGCATGGATAATACACAGTTAACTCTCACTATAGCATAGGTTACCATAACAATGTGTGTGCTACACTAGCACGGCTATTCCTTCGATAGTCGCTCCACTGTCAAAATGGAAGTAACACCAACTTCCCGCGGTACATTAAAGGCTCCATCACCTCCATGAACCCAAATTTGACCTCTCACGCACTTCGTGGCATTAAATAGACCCTTTGGTGTATTTGGTAACTAGTTCATGGAGGATATGAGTTCACATTTGGATCTAGTTGTTTGTTGGCCACCTCTTGGCCTATAAAAGGAATCCATTGGCATGAATTTTGTAGAGAGAAATATAGAGCAAGGTTATGCTGCTGGATTTGAGTTGGAGCTTCCTCATATCCCACCACTTCCTATCATTGTGAGCATTCCCAAGTTCCCTTGACACCTTCCTTTAAGGGGAAATAGTTTATATCCATTGTTCCACTAGTGACTTGGCATTTAGTTTGGACAAAAAAGGCATCCCTAAGGGAGATTGTTGGCTTCCCTTTAATCCCACACCTCCTAGGTGTTGTATAGCTTGACCATTGGGCAATACAAAAGTGGTTTGGAATATCTTGGATTGTTATTGGAGTTTGCATTCTCCCCCTATCTCCTTTATTTCGCATTTTTTATATTTCATTGTTTTTATGTGAATTACACTAACAATATTTTGTAGGGTCACTTGGAGGACAACTCACAACCACCCACAGGGGATACAAGGACTGAGGCCTTTCTATAGCCTACAAGACCTAGGCCCTTACCAAGTGGAAGAGTGCACATTGTGCAATTTTTTCCACAACAGTCCTTATGGAAAATCCACTATTTTTGTGTTCATTTCTTATTTAGCTAGGTTGGTTTATGATAAGTAATTAATTTTGGTTATTTATCATTTGCAAGAGATCCGGTATTCCACCTCTTACTCCAAAATTAGGCCCCGAATCGGCCGCAATTAATTTTTACAGAGTAGCACAGATATCGGCCTCTCAGTGTCACGTACCCACCTATCTATCCAATTCATGGAAGTGGAAATGATGGCAAATCCTGGGCTTTTACATAACTCAGCCCATACATTAGATTTTAAGGCAAAGGAATACATGTGTGCAGATGTAAATCAATTAAACATGCACAGCAGAATGAAAACCTCATCCACACACATTACATGATGCCATTCAATTTAACACATCTAACAAATTAATACATTTGCAGAAGTAATTACATAATAAAATACTCATCTTGATGTAATGCTGTCCCAACAACTAGCTATATCGCTGCAACGTTCCTCCCAACCATAGGTCTCTACCTAGCCTATATTATTTCAACACTCAGAGACCACCCCCGAGCTGGGCATGATATCTACAAGAAATTTGGGACTCTCAACCCCTGCACGGCCAAAGCAATGGATACCCAACTCAACCCCAGCATTCTTTTACACACAGTAGCTCAAAACTGGCATGGATACATAATTAAACCATGGATTCACAGAATAGGGTCTATGGGTTTTCCCCAAAACGTGGGCACACCAAAAACGGATTGTGGGAAGAAGGAATCAACCCCAGGGAAGAAAACCGATTTCTCCCACAAATGTATGAGCATTCAGTGGGCCAAACCGGCCTCAATTAACCCCCAAATCGTTTCCCCTCTCTTCCCCACTATTAACCACAACAAAAACGCCCTTCCCAGGTAGGAAAATGAAAGTAAAAACAGGAAATTCATGGAGGGAAATGCCTAGGTAGCTCTAAACTCGTGGGAGAGCAAAGCTGGTTGATGGGTAATGGCTTGGGGAGTAATTCATGGCTCTTTTCTTTCCCAAGAACCCAAACACGTTTTTCCATGCAGGGTGACTTGCCCATACTCGAATTTGGACAACCATACCTTCCATTCCCCAAGGCATTAACTACCTCAACCAACTCTTGGGAGAAATCAATGATTGGGTACAAAAGTCAACATGGGTAGTTGAGGGTTCATGGGTTCTCTCATTGACACTTGGCTTGACTCGATTGGCTCAAGGGTTTGAATATCCTCCTCCCAATTCCTTGTAATATCATGCCCCCATCTCTTGTTGCATTGCATAGCTAGTTGTGGGCATTTACATTAAAATGCATATTTACAATTCCCATGGTTCTCTAGCACATGGGTAGCATAATTTCAAATACTTGCCTATTAAAGGTCGAGCATTCACTAGTGGGGCCTTGGCCTTGAGCTCCACGCTAGGAATCATACATAATATGCATACATTATTTACATTATAGCCCAAAATATTATAAGGGTCAAAATGGGGGACGTGACACTCAGCCATGCTACTAGCGCGGAAACACCTTCAACAGATGCACTATCAGCACAAGTAATCAATTCATGACTAGTGCAACCTCCTATATGGTTGATCTGCATGGCCTGTCACTGTAATACCCGTACTACTAGCGCACCTTTTTTGTATTTCTCCACGCTACTCGCGCGGAAGAGTCTTGTTTGGATACGCTACAATATTTTATTTTATTTTTATCTAAATAGTACAATCTAGAAGTCCAAATACTTCTCACTAATGAACTTAAATTAAGGTTAATTCACATAATTACTTAGTTTTTTGTTGTAATTAGTCCACCTGGACCAATATTAAGAAGTAAAGAGTTCATCTCTCTTGAAACTTACCTAGGTAACCAACCTTGAGGATTTCAACGGGCCTCCTTTTTGTCACTAGCATTCAAGGCCATTCTTGTTTATGCACAATTGACATGTTTTTTAAGATTAATGCTAGTGTAGGAGTCACTTTTTGCACACAAGCAAGGACCTAAAGATTCCTTTCTCTCGAAATATTCTCTTCACCTCGCACTTCATGTGAGCTTGGTGAATAAAAAAAGGGTAAGTGTGAAATAAATCCATTACACACTTGTCTATTAGTTAGCAATTTTTTTTTATTTGCAAAGCACCATGAGCATCTCCTATATTTAAAAGTACGTATTAGTTGATATACTCTTCTAGTTAATTTGTCGATAATCAATTTTCTTTCATCACATGTGTTTGCACCACTAGAACACACTAAGAGACATAAAGACTCTCCCAATCCTAGTATGCTATTCACCTCGCACTTCATGTGAGCTTGGGAAATCAGAAAGGTAGGGATTATGAAATACCTCTCTTACACTCCATAAGTGAAGATCAAACCCCTTAAAATCAACTTTGTAATTGTCCAAAACAACTAAAATCTTCCACGGGAAGTCACAAAACAATATTTTAGTTAGGTAGGATTGATTGGGATAGGAATACATTAATGCCCACCGATCTAGTTTCATTGGCCATATTTTGAAACATAGTATTGTTGTCTTTTAGGGTACTTACAAAATCCTTCTATAAGAAAGCGTTCAAAGAAAACCTGGATCAGAAGTGCATCGTGACCAAGGAGGTGAAAACTGAGGTATATCTTCCCTGCTCTCCCCTACAAGCCACTCAACTTGTTGTAGGGAGACGACACTATACCATGCAGGATGAAACACTGATCCACACTTGACACAAGGTATCTTAGTGGCCAAACTTAGGACATCACCAAGGAGAAATTGTGAATGCAGTTGACTCCTGAAGTTAGCTATTGCCACTGGTAGGTGTTTCCAAGTCATCTTGATAGGAACATTGGCTCCATTGCCGGTAGAACTAGCTCTTTCATACCTCCATTGGTAAATTAGTGTGTGGACCCCATTGTCACCATCAATTGTTCTTTTGGGAGGATCAGTTGCAGTTGAGAGGAAGGAGGTTAAGCCTTTTTAGGGAATTTACATTTATTTTCCTTTTAAATACAATTTTAGAACCTCATAATTAAAAAGAACCTACATGTGGGAACTCATGCACTAAAAACGACTTTGCACATATCACTCACTT
The DNA here is from genome assembly GCA_027924585.1 of Larix kaempferi. Lineage (NCBI taxonomy): Eukaryota > Viridiplantae > Streptophyta > Pinopsida > Pinales > Pinaceae > Larix > Larix kaempferi. The sequence continues at coordinate 2,112,712 of BSBM01000282.1, forward strand.
ATTGCACCATTTTGAATTTGTTGTGGTTGGTATATTTTTTTCATTGGTTCAAATTGTGTTTATTCCACCATCACTCTCATTTGACACAAATCCTTCACCATTGAGGACAAAAAAAAAACCCTAAGGCATTCCTAAAGACTGCAACACTTATCCCATCTCTCGAGGGGTGTTTTAACACCTTCTCCTAGTGGTTCACATGGAAGGTACTTTAGTTGGGTCCGTTCCCAGGCTAATTTGATAGGATCATCTAGGTGAGGTCGAACCTTGCTAGGTACATTTTCTCCTCGCGGAGAAAGTATTGAGTCCCCTACCTTATCCACCTTTGGAATAGGAACTCCTTCGGCTTCTCCTCTAGGAGATCCTTTAGACACCTTTGATCCCTCCTCTCATGTAGGAGGTCACTAATTGTTTTCCACACCACTGGGGTCAGGCCCTCATGGGAATTACACCCAACACACAATGGAAGGAAAAATTCCCCATATTATACCATTCATGGCTAATTTAAATCTCCCTCATTTGGCATAACTAATCAGTGATCCCATATATCGTGATTCAACATGGCCATCTATGCCAGACAAACTTCCCTCAGATATTTACAAATTTAAGGGAAAGCAAGGGGACGATCTTGAAAACCATGTCATGTCTTTCCACTTATGGTGTTTGTCTAACAACATAGTGGATAATCCTGTGAGGCTTCCCCTCTTTTGTTGTACTCTCACCGGCATGGCACCGAAATTCTATGTCAACCTAGAAACTGCAACCCAAGCCACATTCACAACATTGGCCACTGAGTTTATTACTTACTTCTAGCTTTCAATTCGACACGACCTTGTCCTCAAAATTCTCACAGAGTTTCGGAAAAACACATCTACCCACATCGCGGACCACATACATGAGTGGCGTAGGAATCACACATTATGTAAGATCGATATACAACCACCCTTTTTGTTGCATTGGTTTATCAAATCTCTCCAACCCGCCATAGTTAATAATCTTTCCACCTCCATGCTGCAAAGTGAGGAGGATGATATTTTGAAAGCCCAACATTTTGATCTCATTTGTGCACAATCCGATTACCTTTACACCATCCTCCTTGATGCCCCTCGGCATCGGTAGTTAGATGCTACATCTTTGAGCTCTTCACATTAGGTGGATGGGCTTATTGGGTCCATTTCCCATTTAGGAAAGGTTCCTCCCACCAATTTAGATCCACTTAACATGGCTCCACAATAACTATCCATGCCATATGTGTGGGTACCCCCTACACTAGTACCAACCACACTAGTTGGTCAATTAAAATATGGATTGTATAGTCGCACTTACCCAAATGTTAGCTAAGCACCAACGGTTCCTACACCACTAACGGCACAAGACGTTCCTTCGTCCACTTCTTATGGAGCGCAAACCACATTTATCCCACCTCGGAGATATAAACCCTTATTATCCTTCCCCATGCCCAACTAGTCAACAACCTACTCCCCATATGGGGTTCAACTTAGTCCAACCTTCTTATGTTCAATAGGCTCAACAATTTGAGCAAGTGAACACCACTAACCCCCAAAACCCACAAACTCAAGGGAAGAAGAAAGGGAAGAACAAACAAAACCAATAGCCAGGGAATTGGGGCAACCCCCATCCTTGGAAAAATCATAATACTGGTAACCAAAACACAGGGAATAATAATCCTCCCAAACAAGGTAAGAATCCCAATCTGAGGACCAATTACTACTGATTGATTTGTGGCGATTATGGACATTAAACACATCAATGTCCTCTTATCCATGACTACCAATAGTTAGTGGAAGACATAAAGAATATGGTGACAAATTCTCCTCAGGATGCAAACCCTCCTCAACCGCAAACTGTCGTATTACAACAACCCTTTACAAATCAAGGGGTAGTTACACAACAGCAAGATCCTTGCTCACCCAGTGATGAATCTTTTCAAAATATATAGACATTGGATATCAATATTCAAACATGAGCCAAGGGTTATTGCTATGGGCCTTCCACCCCCCCAAGTGGAAGACAATCCTATCCCCTCAGCGGGCCCTCTACAAATAGCACACCCACATACCAAACAAATCCCATGTATTTCGAAAGTTCCACTTTGACATACCCATAATAAACCTTGATGAGGCCACAATATAGGTATCAATTGCAGTCATAAGTTCCATTTTTACTATCATGGAATAGAAATTAAGAACAATATCACCCCTTTCTATAGGCTAGGATATGATTTAAATGATTGTGAAATAATGATGGTTACATAGTAATATTTTAGGTGCTTAACATGTTTTAATGAGTGTTGAAGGCCCTGGGTATGCAAGGTGTGCAAAGTGCTGGAATGGGTTCGTAAGCTCTTAATAGAGGGGGAAAACCCAGATTGAAAGGATTCAAAAGGTCCTATGCAAGGACAGTTCTATCCCCAACCTGTTTGGTATAGTGATATCCCATGGATATTTGGCCTCCGCTGGCACTATAAGTGTTGGTAGGTTTTGATCCAAAGGATCAGTTCTCTAATGAAGAAAACAAAATGTAAAAAGGTCTGAAACACAAATCTACTTGTAAGAATCTAAACTAGGTCATATTTATCCTAAGAAAGTGTTTTTAGATAGGTGCATATCAGCTTGATATATAAATGGGTAAGCACATTCATCAATTAAACATAAATGTGAAAAAGATCAATGACTTAACTACTCAAGTTACAATTACTTAATAAAATTTAACCAATGGCAAATTGAGTGTTGTCTGCATTCAAGATTTGATCTGTAACTAATATGTTAATTGAAAAATTAACATCAATTAGATTTTTACTGAAGGAATCATTTGTAGAAATCGATAAAAGTTTGAATTGAATAAACTATCTTAAAACTTCATCAACACACAAATCATTAGTAAAGAAAAACCTGAACTATAGATCACAATGCTTAATGAATTGTGAAGATTAAAACACCATTAGAAAAGCAATTTAGAGGAAAATCACACTCTTCAAATAAACTTGATCAAATAGACAGAAGTAGGTCTGAAAATAACTTTACTATATTCAACGACAGTCTATAAGAAATTACAAGCATGTATCAAAACAGAGCATCTCCAGCCTCTCCTCCATATTTCTTCTCCAAATTTCATCCTCCCTCTCTACGAGAGATCATCTCTTTTAAATAAGAGTTATAAAATAAAAATAAAAGGAGTAAATTCCCACAAATCGGGATTACAAAATAAAAAATAAACTAATGTCCTAGAAAAACTTGCCACTTGTCCAAAATATCTAACAACTCATCCACATTCGGATAGTTAGCTGACTCTAGCCCCAGCTGGGAATTACATTCAAATGTTTCCATCTCATTCTTATCTAACTTATGCCAAATGTGAATGTATATATGGATTTTTCCTTCAATGATGACCGATTTCCTAATCAGTCGTTCCATATCATCAATGTTGACCTGCTCAAGATGCTGAATTTTCTCCTTGGTCTCTTCAAACCTGCATTCGACCTACTCAATCTTCAACTCCACTGGGAAATAATATTCAATGAGCTCCATAGCATCAAACTGTATAATCTCCATGAGATTATATGCTCCATACCATCGCCTATTTCATATTGCACGTGTTTTCTTCAGAATATCTTCAACTGACTCATTCAAATATTGCCAAGTGTTCAATGCAGCTCTGATTTTCTTAAACTGAAAACTGTTAAGAAATGGGAAGCATTCTAGTGTGTCCTTGATATATCTTTTCCACTCACCAATATTTTGACTTGCTTGAGAAGCTTGTAGCATTTTGGCTTTCTGCTCTTCAAGGGTGCCATACATCTTACCAAAAATTATATGAGTCTCCCTGATCTCATCCAGGGTGCAAAATAGCTTCTCTAGCAACTTGTGATGTTCTTCATTTACCTGGAGGGACAAATCCTTAAACTCCTGGGATGCAACTTAAACAAAGTAGAAGAGGCTGCACTTGCAGTTGCATCCTCACATTGCTTCTACAATGAGGCTATATTATGAGTATTAACATAATTGTCAGCTTGTACATCACGAAGTTCAGCCTACAGAGAAGTATTGCTTCGCTCCAAAACTACTAACCTGTCTTCCCATATCCTCCTAAGATCAGCAACATAATTTTCATGTTCCTCTTTGGTCTTTACCAGCTCCTCTTCAATCCTTTCCAATTCCTCCTTCTTCTGATCAATATCCTTATTCAGTATCTGGACTGAATCAAAGTTTGTACCAACAAATGCTCCTAAGGTTGTGGCTTTCTCAATTACTCCTGTCTAAGGGTCATTGGTTTACTAAGCCGATACTATTTGATTGGGAACATATACCTCTAATCCACCTTGATCCCTGCTCCTCTTATTTCCCCTTTTTACCACTTCCTTATTTTCCTTATTGTAGAAATAATGTCCAAGAGGGACTACCTCATCATCTTCATATTCAGTTATTATTTCAGAAGTAATAGAGATGACATTTTCTGTTGAAATCAATGAAGGAGTTTAAGTTACCATGGGATTGGGTATAGGCATGGTAACTTGAGGAATAGTCAAAGGGGTAGAGACAGTTTGAGGAACTGATGGGACAATGGTTGGAGAAGGGATTGAAGTGAAGGCTTCAGAAAGTGGAACTTGATCATCCTCAGCAGTTGATGACAAGGAAGGAATTGAGGGTGGCTCTTCCATAGTGGGTAATGATAAATTAGGTGTTTTTAATTGCAGGGGGACAACCAAAGACTGGACTTCTTCAATAATAGACGGGGGAATTGAAAAAGGGACAGAGTTATCAAAAAATGGGGTGGCTCTTGAAGTCAAAGTATGAAAGAGATGTGATATAGAAAATGGTGGGATAACTCCTAGGGACAAAACATAAAGATCATGAATAGATGACAACAATAGTGATGAAGTTGTGATGTCAGGGGTAGTAGTCAACTCCAATACCTGTTTATCTGAAAAAGAATGATCCATCTCAATAGTATCCAACAGATATATGACTGCTTGTGAATCTTCAGTCACCTGTTCAGTCACTTTCTCAATCACTTCTTGAATTACTCCTTCAGTTGCCCCTTCAATAACTTCTTGATTTACTTCTTGAGTGATTAATACTGAAGGATTGGGTCCATCATCAACATCACTGTCAATGAGATCAACAGTAGGAACCTGTGGGTAAGGGATATTAATCTTCTGTATTTTGGTTGGGTTGACCTCATCCAATACCAATTCATGAGCTACTTGAATAGATGCTGCAGTTACTTGACCATCCACAATAAGCTTAGGAGGTTCAATAGTTTGAGTGCTCAATACTGAAGTTAGGTTTGTTAATTCTTGCTGGAAATGACGAGAGGTTTGCAATAAAGATTTAACCTGCTCAGTTGTTTTCACCCGAGGAGGATTCTCCATGGGAGCTTTACCTTTTATCTCCATCTGTATAAGTAAGCATTAGAGGAGCATTAGCCTGCTAGAGCTATTTTTGTTCTTCATCTCTTCTCACTTACTCAATCAGATTCATCTCCATTGTCGTTTGCCTGTAGAATTTATTTTTAACTTCTCTCTGGTATGCCATAATCTAATGTTGTTCTTCTATGCCCTTGGCCCTAGCCAAGACTTCAAAAAATGTGTTCACTCATTGATAGATAGAATCATGAGCGACTTCTTCATGGATATAGTCCATCTTCATGTGATATTGTTTGAAATGTGCATCAAGGAAATTGTTAGGATCATGCTTCCTTTTGGGGGCTTTACCCAACTTCAAAGGGGCCATCTGATCACCAAGTATAGTAGCCCAAGTTGAGGTGGCGATGACTAAAGGCCCAAGATTTAAAGAGAATTTAGGCCAACCCCTTTTTTTACGACCAGTGAGCTTCTTGTAGACACCATCAATGATAGTCTAATAGGAAACTTCTTGAATGACCAGCCTGTCAGGCACTAATCTGGGCAGAAGGTGGATAGTGTCACTTCCCCAAAATCTGATATATGAGAAAGACTCATATACATACCAATCACTAGTTGTATTGACAAAGGTCCTAGCATCAGCTGAAAAGGCGGGAGCTCCCTGTCTGAATATCTTAAAATAAATAGTGCCCATGAAATGGTCAAAAATGCCATAGAGCAGGGGCACATAATTACTTTCCCATAGTGCAGAATGATATATGTGAACTGGTGGAGCTTCAGGGGTCCAATTCCATCCCAAGTTAGGATATTGGAACTTAGAGCAAAAGACATCAAGGATAAAGGATGACAAGTAGAAGTGTGGTTTTCTCAAGGCAGGTGCATTTTGATAATCCTGGATGGCTGTTTTGAGTTCTTAAAACAGGATAGATGCCCAAGGAAAATATTCATCGGTTGTTAAGACATGATGAGTTATTGGAGCCCATTTGGCTTTGAAAATTGAACAATTGGGAAGGCCAAAGAGCCCGCAAAGCATGGCTTCCAGTAAAGAGTAAGGCTCCCTAAACTAAATAATTGGGTAGAGGTTATCAGCCTTCGGTACAAAACTGCTAGGTTTAATCATCCAGGATTTCATCATCTCTTTGAAATCATACCTAGTTTTAGAGGATGTTATGAATTCAGGGCTAAGGGTTTGTGCAGTCGGCTTTAGAGAAAAAGCCCTCATAAAGACTTCGGAACGGAAGGTTGTGAATTGCGACCCCATTCTGTCATTCAATGCCCAGTCTTTAGGGTTTTCATTTTCTACAATCCATTTAACAGATTCCATGTATGGTAAGACAGTGGTCCGAGCAATAATGACATGGATTTGAGAAGCCCTAATCTTCTCATACACAGGTCTGTCTTCCTTAATTTCGGAAAGGTCGTCATTACAAAAAATTGAGTAGATTTTGGCCCAATCCATTTTGTCGGTTTCAGTGACCCTCTCGCTGGTGTTTGAGAAGATACCGAAATTGGGGTCTTTGGTCAGTGAATCCTTGTTAAGTGTCTTAGACCGAGTATTCCGAGACATTTTGGTGAAGAGCAGAATTTTTGGTAAATGAATAAAATGAAAATAAAAACCAAACCATAAACAAGAAAACGATAAATAGCAAATGCAAAAATAACACCAAGGCAACCTAAAAATGACTAAAAAATCATGAGGATGAACCTGGTAATAAATCAACAGTAAAATCCATGTAGCAGAGTGAATTTCCAACAGCAAAAAATGATAAAGAAAAATAGGAAAAATCATATATTTATCATTTTTCGGTCGGATCAAATCTGGACCATAGGTTTAAAAGAAACGAATGGCTGAGATTAGCCCTTGCAGGATGCGGGATCGGGTTCACAAGTTTTATTTTCAAACTTTATTCAAAAATCCTGCAATCCACAATCCGCAATTTGCGGGTTGCGAGTTTCAGGTTTATGAATTGCAAAACAATGAAAAAAACGTGTTTCCGAAATCTAGAATCCAAAATTGGGTTTCGGGTTTCGGGAACAAAAACAATATTTAAAATTGAAATAACTTTTTTCGTATCCCGCAATCCGCAATTTGCGAGTTGTGGAAACGCACAATGCGATTTATTGACATAATGAATTTCCGCAATCCGCAATCCGCAATCCGGAATTTTGGGTTTCGGGTTTCGGGTTGCGTAATCAAAATTTTTCAAAATATTAACATAGTCCTCCCACAACCTGCAATTTTGAGTTGACAAAAGTCCAAAAGAAAGAATAAACAAATCCCACAATCTGCAATTTTGGGATTTTGGGTTTTGGCATTGCGGAAAGAAAATTACATTTCTAGAAAAATTGAAGGATTTCCACAAACTATGAAAACAACCAAAACTCAGAAATTTTCAAAGGAAAAATGATAACTATCCAAACCAAAAACAAGGGTATGAGATCATACAAACAAAGTTAAAAACTCACCTAAATACCTTAGTATTTACAATAATGGGGCTCCCATGATCAAATGAAGCATGGGATCTGTTGTACCTACAACAAATGGCAGCTGGCTAGGAAGAACTAGTTATCTGTACAAACAAAACTTCGGTCAAAGAAAGTATGTCAGCACACTGATTTTCAACTTGAAATCTTAGAAAATGTTCACAAAAGGATAATCAATAAGCAGAATTACACATGAGATTGATATACTCCCACCCATGATCAATTTAAATATAATGCAAATCCGACAAGGAGATCTAAGAAACAACAGGAACTTCTTTGCCATTATGTAATCATAAGAAGACAGCTTTAGATGAACCTGGAGGTAAGCTTCATAATACTCTGTATATCCAAATCATAAATCACTTTGACTTACTAAATGTTTTATTATATACAAATAATTCTTTTGGCAATATTCACATTTGTTCTTTATATATATATATATTTTCTTTTGAAAGAAAGGGAAAGCTGTACATAAGACCTTGTTGATATAAAACTAGTGCCCTAACTTGGTGATCAGCTTTCGGCAATGCCATTCACAAACCTGACCTGGAAACTGAACAAGCCAGCTCAGTAATGAGACTCCTTGTCTTCCAGCTGTGACACCGAAAGCAATTATCATGGCTTGGTGACCATATGCAGATAATTTCAGTCCAAAATCAGATCCATGATCATGGCAGGGATGGCTTGTGATAAGACCCCCCTATCCTTATACACAAAATTGTCTTATAAAGAAATGACAACATAAATTATATTAAGGTGTGAATTATAGGACACCACCATGGCTTGGTGACCATATTATAGTGGTGTTACTCACTGATGCTTTGCAAATCATGAATGGATCGACCTGTGATAGGATCTTCCAACTTTCAATAAACTGAAAATCATCTTCCAAGTTTGGTGGCTTGGTGTGAAGCTGTCATTCCACTCACATATATGAACCTAAAGGGCTGGCTTGAAATAAGACCGACCATCCTGTAATCCACAACTATTAAGTAATATCATTTTTCAAGGTGACTGTGATAGGATCTAGAGCAGATAAAGGTTGACCAGGTTATTAAGATATGCTGTGCTACAATAATGAAAAAACAAGAAAAGAAAGTCAGTCACTTTCCACAACCTCAATTAAACAAATAAAGCATGTATAAGATGATGACCATGGTGGAAAGGTATCAATCAAATTCCTGCAATTAATGACTGTCTACTTTTTTGAAACAAATTTTGACTTAGGTTAAGAAAACCCAAGATTGACAAAGCATTCCAAAACTTCAGTTCAAATTATCCTTGAGACAAGCTGACCATCAACCATTACCAAATGTGTTGATTTTATTAAAAAGAAAACCAAAATAAAAGAAAATCAATCAAAACAAGAAAATCCAAAACACACCAAACCTATGTATAGAGTGCATCAAATTGTTAAAAAAAAATACTTTTTAAGCAGAGAAACATTCACCGGATAGGTGTCAATGACCCCTTCTAATGTCTATAATCGAATAGTACTAGGACCAATATTTTCTGTAATAATGAAAGGTCCTAGCCGAAGGCACTGAAACTTGGTATAATTGTTTTTATCCTTATTTTGCTTATCCCATTTCAAAACAAAGTTTCCTACTGAAAATTCCTTGTCAGAAGAGGATTTCTCATCGAACCATCTCTTAACCATCTGCTGATGATGATATAATTTATTTTTAGCCACTTGGCTATCTTCTTCCAACTTAAGCATGGTATCAATTCTCTACTGAAGATGGGAGGAATCGTCTTCCTGAATGGATTGGGCTAACTTTAATGAAGGGATGGTGAGGTTAGATGTAAGGATGGCTTCCTTTCCATAGACCAGACAATAGGGGGAGTTTCCAATAGCTACCTTTGCGGTGATTCGATCTTCCCAAAGAGCATTATAGAGCTGTGTGTGTCAATCTTTGTGATGAGAGGACACTATCTTCTTCAAAATATTTATCAGATTCCTGTTAGAAGATTCCGCAAGTCCATTACCCTGTGGATAATAATTGGTAGAAAATTTCAGTTTGATCCCCTTTTCAAGGGCATACTATGTCAAGTCAATTGACAAAAAGTAGGATGCATTATCAAAGACAAGATACTCTGGAGCACCAAACCTTGTAACTATTTGGTTGTCAAGGAATGAGATTACTTGGTTTGTGTTACACTACCTAAGGGGGACTGCCTCTACCCATCTGGTAACGTAATCAGCTATTGTGAGGATATACCTATGTTGAAGGGAGGAGGTGGGATTAATTGGTCCAACAAAATCCAGTCCCCATTGATGAAATGGGAACTGAATTGTCACTGGATGTAGAGGAAAAGCAGGCTTTTTGAATTTCCCTGCACACTTTTGACATGGTTCACACCTTCTAACATGAGCATAGGCATCCTTAAAAAGAGTAGGCCAATAATATTCAGCACTAAGAATCTTGTGTGCTATGGTTTCACCAGAAAAAATGGCCTCTAGCAGGTCCTGCATGAAATTGAAAAAGAAGGTCATCAGTCTCATTTTTCTCCAAACACCTGAGGAAAACACCATCATAATTATTTCTAAACAGAACTCCATTAATAAATTGATGTGGAGCAGATTTTAATCTTAAAGCTTTGCATTTTTTGAAGTATAGGGTTCCAGGAGCAAACCCGTGGTTTAGAATAAACTTGATATGATCATACCAGTCAGATGTTGGAGTATCTATGGCATTGACAGAACCTATAAGAATACTTTCTTCTTGGTCCCATTCAGTTTGCTGCTGGACAGGATCATTTGATTGGGAAGTAAGCAGGCATAAACCTTTCCCTTTTACAATCTTTGTTGGATTGATTTCCAGGTCATATTCCTGCAAAGCTGTCATCCAATGGGCTCTTTTCTCGCCTAATTATTTATGGACCAGCACATTTCTTATAGTAGTTTATGGAACAATTACTTTCGTTTGAGATTTCAATAAGTAGGGCCTGTAATGCTTCACAGACTTGTAAACTACATAAGCTTGCTTGTCAATTTGGGAGTAGTTAAGTTCAACTCCCTTAAATGTTGAGATTATGAAGGAAATTGGAATCTTAGTATCACTATCATGCTTCTGTGTCAAAATAGCTGCATAAGAAAAATCAGTAGCGAAAGTATATAGAATAAAATCCTTGTCAAAATCTGGGGACATCAGAGCAGGGGCTTCTGCAATGGCCCTTGGAATTTTGACAAATGCATCGTTATGTTCCTATGACCAACTAAACTATACATCTTTTTTAACAAAATGCTACAAAGGCTTAACAATCTGTGCATAATGCTTCATCGGTATGTTTTGATGCATAATACTAATATCAAAGGTTTTTAGTTCGTCATAGGTGCAGGAAAAAACATCCGTATATTATTTACACAGTGTGATGAAGGCTCTCCTTTCTTCAATAGAGCAGTCAACTCCAATGTTAATAATTTGAGGATTTTGTTTAGTACCAAGGTTGACTAGCTCATAATTCAGTGATGAACTTTGTGTCTTGTAGTTGGTCTTGTGTTTAAACTTATCTTACAATTCATATAACTTTTCTAGGTTAATCACTGATTTTGGAATGATGTTGGAGGGATTAGTTAAATATTTTTCATGCTCAGCTTCGTCTATTGCCATATCTTGAAAGGTATCTTGAGCTGAGAGAAATTCTAGTATCTGTTGATCATCATCAAACACTTTCCAGCTTTTAACATTATCAGAGATAGAAGGCCTGTACATAAGTTCAATTGAGAAGGTTTTAGGTGACAAGCCTTCTGGTGGAATCAGCCTAGATGCAGTATTTGCTAAAAGGTCAGTGTCAAAGTTCTGTGACATAGAGACAAACTTGATGTTGAATGCAGTGAAAGAATTGGTGAGTTCTCTTACCATCTTTTGATAATTAGTTAAACGAGGAGACAAATAGTGTATCTTGTTCCTTACCTGCTTAACTATAATTTCTGAATCACCATAACATTCTATCATTTGTGTACACATATCAATAGATTTTTTGAGTCCCTACACCAGAGCCTCATATTCAGCTACATTATTTGTACATTCAAATTCAAGCCTACAAGGAATCATGGTCTTGGTCCCTTTCGGATGAATAAGGACACAACTTGCACCAGCTCCATCCTTGGATCTGGAGCCATCAAAGAATAAAGTCCATGTAATGGGATCAATCCTAAAATTTGTATTAACATTATACACATTATGTACAATAGTTCCATAGAATGGCACAGTGGTAACATTAGCAATCTGAGATTCATTTTGCACATTATTTGGTGAAGAAACAACTAGAATGTCTCCAAAAGAGGTATTCAATGTAAAATGCTCAATATGTGAGCTAAAATAACAGGAAGGTTCACTCGAATCATTAATGTCAGTGACTGTTTGCTTCATAAATGGCTCCCTACTGATCTTAAACTTATTTGGTTGTCCATTGTAGGGTAACCATAGGTGAGACCAATCAATGGCAAAGTAGCCCTTGAGATTTTCTGACTAGTCTCTACTCAGCTACATCCCATAAGCTTCAGGAATGTCAGCTATAATAATGTCAATGTTCTGATGAATCTGAGGATCAGCAAATAATGTCAACAACACATTTCTCAATCTTCCCAGTACTCTTACCTTAGATCTGTCAAGTTGGACAATCTGGGTAGGACAGCGTTCCCAAGTGGCATTAAGTTTTCTGCAGACAGACAAGGGCATCACATTGGAAGAAGAGCCAGAGTCTATCATGCATTTGTGTACATTTCTGTTGAAGATTTCAAATGTAAGCAAGAAAGGAGGTGTCCTCTTGCTTCCAGATTTATGATCTTCTGGTTTAGTGAAAGAGTGTAAGTTGTTATTTTGTGATTCTCTTGGTTGTTTGATTATCATACTTTTGGGTAAGGAATCCCTCATAGAATGTATTTTTAGAAGCTCAAACAAAGAGATATTTGCTTTGACTCTTTTCAAATCTTCATCCAAACAGTATTCCAATTCATCAATAACTGTATCCTTTTCAGGAACAGTTTTGTTTTTGTTGGGAGGTGTTGTTGAAGATCATGGTTCCTGAGCAAGTTATGGTCTTGATCTAGTATTGTAAGGATGTTGAACATTGAACATTGTCTTAGGTTCTTCTTCTTCATTATTCATTGGTAGTTCATAGAAATAGCTAACAGTATTGATTTGTGGATCCTCTTTAGAAGGTTCAGGGACATTTTGTGATTCAATGGCAAGAGCTTTGAAAATGGAATAGATCTCTTCAGAAGTCAATCCTTCATTAGGATTAGGAGGTGGTGGATTTTGAGGAGGTTGATAAGGTCTCCTGAAAGGTGGCCTTACAAAACCTCTGTTATTATTTTGACTCTCATTATTATTCTTTTTTAGATCCACCATCTCATTTGACTTTTTTCTGGAGAAACTTCTTGATGCTAGTCATTTCAAAGGGATCTTTGTTTTCGGTAGTGGGCTTGGGAGTATTATCAATTTTCTTCCTGGATGTAGAAGGTTGTTCTTCTAAATCTTTAGGATTGTCTTTTAGGAAATAGATATCCTTTTCAACCTGAATGGCTTCAGTATAAGCTTCAAAAACATTTTCCTTGTGTGCCCTTTTAACCCACATTGCAATAGGAACAGAAAGACCCTTTTCGTAATTGGAAACCAAAAGTTGTTCTGTTGGAAGAAGAGTGGAGGGGATTCTATTCTTTAGGTAAGAAAATATTTGATTGTAATCTTTGACCCTTTCTTTACCTTTCATTTTCATGCAATATAACTCCAAAACCAAATCTTGTGGTGTTTTGTCATCCCCAAACTTCTGGATAAACAATTTTTCAAACTCATCCCATGAAGTTATAGTTCTAGCTTCTATGGAAAAATACCATGTGGATGCTTTTCCTTCAAATGTGCATGGGAATAATATGCAAACTACATCTTCATGAACAACACTGCTAAGTCTAATGGCCTACATAAAGGTTTTAATGTGATCGAATGCAAGTGACTTGTCATCTGGGTTGAATTTGGGAAGCCACTTCTCGGGGTTTTTGGGAAACCTATCTTCATCCCCAAGTATGAATACAACATCTTGGTCAAGCCAAGGTCTGTTCTGGCCTTACCCAACCATAGGTTGTTCTTCTTCTTCTTCTGATGAATATCTAGAAGAATGTTTACTTTTAGATGAGCAGGATGATGATGAAGGGGGAGAAGGTGGTGGTCCACCTGAATGAGCAGTGTGTGAGACTTATTCTGTTTCACTAGATAATAAATCAAGATCAAATTCAGGGGATTGCTATTGGTTTGATGAACTATTCTGCTCAGTAATCTATTCAACTAAATTTTTATTATCTTGATTATCTTGAATATTTGCTTGTGGATTAGTATTTTTTTGGTGAATTGCTGCTAATCCTTGATTTCTTTCTACATAGATCCTCTGCTGTAACCTGGCAGCACTATCACTAGAACTCTTGAGTATCTATTCAAGTGAGATAGGTCCTCTAGTGGGTGATATAATAATGACATCCCCTGTTCTATGATGTCAGTGAGCTGTAGGGGTAGCAGGGATAGTATTAGGATGTTGCACCAGTTGCTCAACAGAAGTAGATGCCTGCGTGTGGCTATGGGAGACAATCTATATTCTTGCTCGAGGAGGTTTCTGAGTATTATGTTTAGGCATAGCTTATTGATGGCCCTCCTTCTAGTGCCATTTGTTGAAGGCCTCAAGTATACAAGTGCAAAGTGCTGGAATGGGTTCCTAAGCTCTAAACAGAGAGGGAAAACCTAGACTGAAAGGCTTCAAAAGGTGTAACATCCCAAAAATCACAAAATTTTAAAATTTTTCAGAGAAACATTAAGTGCTATATTTACTATGTGGAAGTATAATAAATGTTTATTTGTTCATTTAAACGACATACTGTAATAACATGTTATATTGATCATGTATGTATATTGTATTACAAAGTGCGTGAAATGTATTTATGTCTATATTATGATGCTATTGGATGTTTTCTTGCCTCATTCATGCATCCTAGATCACTTGTGATTACTAAATTTGATGTCAATGCTTTATAGATTTAACTTAATATTGATTCCATTACATGTGCTAAATGTTTATTTTTCTTATTGATGATGAAGGGGTCATATGTGCACCTCGAGGCTTACTTAGCTATTAGCTAAAGCATTTGAAACTTCTATCACAGATTGCAGGTAAGAGCGATACTGTTTCCGAACCGTATAAGGAGGTCCTATTTAACGTCAGTTAGCTTTCAAGTTTAAAAAGAGAAAATAAAAATAACTTGAAAATATTTTAGGGTGAGATCTATTCCGGTTGTTTCTTCAGCTATATTATGTAATAAGTTGTTTATATGATTTCATACAGTTATATTCCATTCTCAACATTTATGTTATTTGTATTATGCTTGTATTGTACTAAGTTATAATAAGGAGTAAGTAGCTTGGCCTTCAAGGCTAAAGGCATTAAACGTCTATAATTATGATCTATACCATGCAAAAGGAATCATAATCTAAGCTTGTGTGCTAACACTATACTTCTAAATCTATGATGTTTATGCATTATATGCATAACCTAAGTGATAGTATTTTCATGGCCACTTTGAAAGTGCCGATAGTTATAACTATACACTATATGCATCTAACCTCTATTACATTAATATATACATTGGATTTTAAAAGCCCTAAGATCATTGTCATAATAGCTATGCAATATTATTGATATGTGCTTTATGATCTTTATACTACGTACCCAAGTTTGATTAAAAGAAGAGGTTCTATGTCACATTTGGATATTTACACAATGATGAGTTGACCTTGGAAAATCACGTAGCAAAACTATGCTATAGTTATAAGGTTATACAAATGTATGATCGAAACTCCTAAGTCCGTAATGTTGATTGTGATGGCAGTATTCCACGTAATATGGTAGCTCAGAGTTTTAAAGTGCAATAAAGGCGTGTTCTGGTGGAATGCATGTTGGCATCCACTGTGGAGATCTTCACATGGTGTTTCTTGGAAGGAGTGAGACCCTAACTGCTTTGGAGTTGTTCCATCAAAGGTGTAACCTGGACATTCATTTTGCTGGGAGTGGGGTGTAAGAGAGGCCGACTGGCCTGTGATTTCTTAGGGTTTTGCAAAAGTGTTTTAGAAGCACCTCCCTAGGGTTCAATACCTCGACCTGTTACTTGTATTTTGTTTACAGTGAGCTTTATGAGCTGAATCTTGCCTTTGTTGAGTTTGTTTAGTGGTGTGTTTGGTATTGGTTCTTGTTAGATGTAAGAATGTTCGGCTCAGAGGAATTGTTTAACTCTAGCATGTGAGTCGTAGCTTCTTTATTTCCTTTCACGAAAGTTAGTAATATTGTAACTGTAAGTATTTAGGGTTTGAATTTCGTATACTCTATTTTAACCACTCTTTTTGTTTGCATGACAGGTACTCCTCGGCTTTGGCTTCCTATGGTTGAAACAAGGTGGAAGATGGGCTTGAAAACTAGTAAGCCTCGGTGAGTACCTGTAGGTGCATCCTGGCAAGAGTGTCGACCCTTGTTTGGGTTTTAGCTTGGTTTTACCAGCGTTGTAACCTTCTTTTAAGCCTAATCCAGGTGGATATCGTTGGCGACCCACCTCTTCCGACTAGCTCAAAACAGTCTTCTGGCAATTTTGGGAATTTACTATTTTTAGCAGTTTTTCGGGCCCTGAGTTTCTGGAGCCATTTTGAGGCCCTAAACGACGTTTTTTCGGCGTCAAATTTTTGGGAAAATATGGGTACTGCGCACCTATTATTTATCGCATTCCGGAATCAAGATTTGTGATATATTTTTGTAGTCATTGAATAAATCTTTCCAACAAGCTATTGTACGCCCCAAACGGAGATCGCATGCAAGAGTTACGACCCCAGGAAGTTGATGTGCTAACTTAGCCAAACGGGGCCCACATGACTTTTGGCGCTTCATCTTCTAGGGTTAGGTTTTTGGGATTCCATCCATTGTGATTATGATAAATAGGCCCTTTCAGCCTCTCTTTGTAATCATCTTGGCATGAATGAGCATAGCGGCCACATCTCTTCTCAGAGATAGCTACCACGATTCCAGCTATTGTATTTTATAGTTTGTTCTATTTCCACTATTTAATAGAATGTGCGTTTACTGTATCATTGTGTTCTTGGCAATATATCTCTGTATATGATTTTGTATATGCTATCTATTGGAGGGGCCTAGGTTGGCCTGTCGACTAGGCCCTCCGCCCGACCACTCTGCAGCACATGTCAACAAGTCACGTCGACTAGTACAGGTCTGGTCGATTGGATAAACCAACAGACAATTATGTAACTGTATTTGCACATATATATATTTATAGGC
Source organism: Larix kaempferi (assembly GCA_027924585.1). NCBI lineage: Eukaryota > Viridiplantae > Streptophyta > Pinopsida > Pinales > Pinaceae > Larix > Larix kaempferi. The sequence continues at coordinate 2,129,900 of BSBM01000282.1, forward strand.
TGGTGAGCCGATGTACTAGTTAAGGTTGGTTCTATGACTGTATTATGCTCTTGCTGGTTAATATAAAGGTTATCTCTCTCTCCATCTCGTCTCTTGTATCTGTATCATTGTGTATTTTGTCTTATAGTATGTAATCTATCCATGATAACCATGTGAACCTTGGGACTACAACATCTGGTTCTGTTGTCGGTTGATACATGAACAATTACTAGCAGCATGACCTATGATTTTAGAACAAGAGATTAGAGGTTGGTGGGAGAAGAAAATTGCGAATTACCTATAGAACTATGCACGACATAACAAGCTGACAATTAGCCAAGTGAGAGATCGATTCTTCTCCGAGACCCATGAGCGATTTGTAGAATCCATGCTGACCGCCTTGAAGAAACATCTGGATGAACAGACCAGTTGATGAAACAGAGCAAAAGCTATTGTCGAAGCTGATCAATGGAGGACGTACAAATCTGTAGGAGTGGTGCGAAAAGTTTGCGGACGATTTCTGTGAAGAACAGGCGATCGAAAATCGAGTCTCGGTAGACGAAATAAGAAGAAAGTTCTTCACCGAATTAGCTGATCAATTTCTGTGTTCTCTGCCAACCTTATTGTTTAAATTTTTTATCGACAAATGTGTTACACATATTGTCGAAACAAGACCATTGCTACTCCCACCCCTTCCAAACTCTAACTGGGAGGAGAAAGAACGTAAGTGGGAAAAATTTGTAAAGGAGCACGAATGGGAATTTTTCTTGAACAAATAATGGTCTTCAGTTCCCCAATAATCTAGAAACCTTTGAGCCGGCATTGGGGGGGTGATGAAGCATGCTTTGATGTACCTAGTTTGATGAAACTCGACATATGACAAACGACATGACCAGCAATGGAAAAAAATCCAACAAAGATAGACTTTTGAGTCACAAAAGCACCCCAGATATTCAGAAAATCGAAAGAGAAAAGAGGAGGCAGCGACGTGAAGAGGTGCGGGAGCAGGCAATTGTGCTCCGGAGGATGCGAGGATCAAATGTCATGACAGAAGTAGAAGAGAATATACCAGAATCAAGCCGAGCCCATGATGATCGGGGTGTCGAAGAAGAACTGTCGCCGATGGATGAAGACATGTGGATAGAGCGTGGTAGAGCTCCCCAAGTTCAAATACCTGAAATGGTAGCACCTCCATCTCCATTTTGTTTAACACAAAGCATTTGGGTGGAAGAAATTATCGAAGAAAATCTTGGTCTCCATGCTGGTCAGTCGGGAATTTGGATTCGTCGAAGCATAGAAGGCAATGATATTAATAGACTATTGATTCATCGACCGGAGGAAGGAAATTGGGTATCTTTTCAACCTGAATTTTAAAATAGAAGTTTTCATCTAGTGTAGTCAGAGCATGAGCAAGCACCCCCCTACCAATACCAAGTTTGAGTGACTCGACAAGCATGTTGAAAAGCCTGAGATTTAGTGAAATCCCATTCGAGCAAAACTTTAACTGGATTTCGATAGAAGTGGTCGAAGAAGGCAGATCAAGCGATACCGAAGAAGCTATAGTTACTGATTCTGAAGACAGAGAACCAAGTCCAGAAAGATATCTAATCCAAATTAACAAAGCACCAAGTTTTGATTGTGGAAATAACCCACCCACATCTCCATCAAATTCTCAGAATAATACACTAGCAGACATGGCACACACAATAGCACACCTTCCATTCTATGAAGGAGACGAAGACCCAAGAAGACATTGGTTTGTGTGTGAAGCAATATGGACAACCAATCAAATTACCAACGAAGAAAGACAAATTGCTCAATTTTTGGGTTTGTTAAGAAAAAGAGCACTGACATGGTACATGGGGTACGTAGCAAAATCACCAAATGCAACAAAAGCACAAATCAAACAAAGCTTTTTGGCCTTATTTATGATTGAAGATGCAACATACCTGACGGCAGAATGACTGAAGACGACAGTCCAAAAGCCGATAGAAATTGTCAACGAATACGACAAGAGGTTTAAAGACCTCTTGAGTAAATTAGACTATGAAATCGAAGAAAAACTATTAATCAAATGGTTTATTGCTGGTTTAATCAATAAAATTAGAATACATGTCCATCGACAAAATGTTAATACATATGAAGATGCACTAAGAGTAGCACTAGAAATTGAAATGGATGACAAATACCCTTTAGTATCCATGGATAGACATGTCGATGAATGCCTTGAAAGTATGGAACAAGCTATCAAAAATATGACACTAAAAGGACCAGAACTATGGTGTACAACTTGTCGAACTTCAGGACATACCAAAGATTCTTGTCGAAGTGAGGATCGGCGAAAAGAAGTGAAACTCATTCAATCCAGATGTTTCTGTGATGTATGCAAAGAGTATGATTCACATACCACAAATGATTGTCCATACAATCTGGAAAATAAGAAGGCAAGATGGTGTCAAATTTGTGAAGTGAATACACATACAATTAAAGAATGTCATCTGAACCTGAAAAATCAGAAAAATTATCATGTAGTGTACCAGACAAATTCTGTCGAACAAAACCAAGACAGAAATCCAGCAAACGACAGATTCGAGAGAAATGATGGAAGAAATAATAGGTACAATAAAAACAGGAATGATAGATACCTAAGATATAATGATCGACAGTACGATCGGCGATATGACGGCTACAATAGACATGGGGGATACCAGAATCGCAGTCGTGGTAGTGGAGGTCAAGGCATTCGATCTGGTCGACCTGGTGCATGTTTTACATGTTTCAATGAGAATCATCGGCGTGTAGAATGCCCTTATAAGGAAAGAACTGATCTTCAATTTTGTACAAAGTGTGGGGTAGGCGATCACTATTTAGAGGATTGCCCTACCATGATTGAGAAAATAAATAATAAAAAGAATGTTCATGTTTTATCTTGCATTCAAAAAAATGATGTGCTTCATACAAAAAACTTGCAAATTGTTATAAGGCAAGGCACTCACATTAGTCAAGATAAATCTCAGATAACTAGAATTGTCGATAAGGAGGATTATCCAAATCCTATAAAACAAAAATCTGTGTACAAAGATGCATCTGACATATTTCATGACTTAGCAGCACATGAAGATGTTCTCAATGAATTGTTCAAATTAATTTCAAATGAAGAAGCTGTAGGAAAAATGATTGATCTATTGCATAAATTAAAATAGGTCGAGCAAAGACAAACTAAAAACATTTACCAACTAAAACAAAAAGAGAAAAACGATGCTGACCCATTAGTTGATCTCGACAGAAATGGTTATCATGTATGACAAGTCGTACTAGATTTTGGATCCCAAGTGAATATCATGACTCATGATACCTGAGACCAACTCGGTTGACGTCAACTACAGGAATCAGGCATCTACTTAAAGCTCGCATATCAAGGATTAATTGAGCCGATTGGAGTATGGAAAGGAGTCAAAATTTCCATTAAAGGTATCACAATGATAGTAGATTTCGAAATCATCACCCCAAAAGATGATGCAAGCTCATTCCCTACATTGGTCTATCGACCATGGGGACGAAAGATGAAGGCCTCAATTTCCTTAGATAAAATCCATATCAAGTTGAAAGGCAACGGTCAGAAGGTTATCATACCAATCTTCCCATCTCAGGGAGAACCTTGGTCAGAACCTACAGAAGTTGATAATGATGTCCGACAGCTTTACCAGATAGACAATAATGAAGATCGCATTGAGCCAAACACCCAAGGAGAACTTCACCTCGAAGATCCTATCTCGCTCGGATACAAGTACGATGCATAACTCTATGAATAGCAAATAGAGAATTATGATTTGCATGCAAAAGAATGCTGGACTGTGGAAGCCATCCCAAGGAAGAAAATAAAGAAGTGTCTCTCAGTATCTTACACACTGAAGATTTTCGAACGAAAAATGAAAGCATATCTAACACTTGTTCCAGATAAAAATGTACAATATGGTAGCTCGACATTAAGATATAAAGAACGCGATTCACTTCATGTTCATGTCGAACAGGTATCAAAACATGTCGGAGAGCAAGGCCAACTACAAAGTTTGGTAGAGACATTTATTGGTCAAGCTATGAGATGGTGGGACACTCATCAGTCGAAACTCCAAAATTGGAATACCGCATCAACATCTTTCATAGAAAGGTTTGGAGGAAGAAAATTGTCAACTCAGGCTGACATTCCCTTGTTTACACAAGGACAAAACCTTGAAGCTCACATTGACTGTTGCGAAAAAGAATGGAGAAAATTAGGCTATAAAGATGAAATAAAATGGCCTCACCTCTTCCCCAGAACACTTGATGATCTACCTAACAAATGGTACAAGATGGAAGAAGCAAGAGGAGAAACTTTCTTTTGGAAAGACTTAAAAGAAAATTTTATGAAGGATTTCCAGTTTTCTCAGCAGGATGAGAGAATGGTCGAAGCAAGCAAAAGCATCAAAGAAATTCTACATCCAACAGAAACTTTAACACTTGGAGACAAATAGAAAATTATGCACCCACCTAAGACCTGCTACAATATAAAGTCAATAGAAAAACAACATTCGACAAGACTGAGTCTAGAAATGGAGATGTCAGTAGGAAAAAGTTTTCAATGGAGAAAGTGTTGAAATATTGTAACTTCAAAGAATATTATATTTGTATATTATTTATTCCGGAGATGTTCCATACCTCCGATGTGATTATACTATAAATCCGGAGATGTTTATTCCTCCGAGTTGGGTGTGGTAACTAGGGTTATTAGACCCACCATGTGGGGGTCGGCCCAGTCAGTTATAATGGGGTATTTAACCTAATGGTTAAATACGAGCCTACATGTACTTGTGTAAAATACATATCAGAGTAGTGTATAAATAGAGGAGGTGTGTTCCTCATTTGATACATTCACTCACTTGAGGATAGCGCACTTGTGGAGGAGAGGTCTGCTATTGTGGAGAAGGAGATCATGTCTCAGGGTTTCATCTTTGTATATTTCTGGTCATCTATATTGAGGAAGCTTTGCTGGGTTTTCTACCCCATGAGGGTTTCCCAGGATAAATCTCTGTCTCTTGTGTTTATGCTGTGCTTGTTGTTTCTTCAGTGATCCTGTATATGCTATTATTGTGAAATGGAATGTAATGCTGCTATTTTATGTCTTAGCATATTAAATCTTAACATGGTATCAGAGCTAACCTGAAGGAAGACAAGGTATGGCACTAACGACACTTCCTTTACTTACGACAATTTGAAGGTTAGGGTTTTACATAGCAAAAACCAGTCATCGTAGCACTTTCGCTATAAATCCGTTTTAGCGAAGTTTTCGGATCTGAAATTGTTACAGGACTAATATTAAATCTCCAGGTACCTTGTGTCCAAAGTACAACCTCTAATTCGTTGTACTTTGTGATTTATGATCAGTACAAGTTAGGGTTTCTGCCTCTTCCAGATTTCAGTCAAATTCAGGTGACCTAGGAAAAAATGTCATAACTTGGGCTAGGAAGCTCCAAATGCAATTTCGTAAAAAGGGACAGGTAGTACACAGACTGTACTATCTCAAAAAACTTTTTCAGAGGCCGAAGGTGAACCAGTGACACGTGGCACGCCGTACAAGTGCGCTCTCCTGTTTTATCCCATAAACAGGTCACGTTGCGACACTTGGAATAACTCTCTCTCAGAGAGTCCAATTGAGGTCAGACCTGTCAGGATGGAAATATAATAGGTCGAGCTATCTCAGGAAAAGTTTTCAGAGGCCGAAGCTCAAACAGTGACACGTGGCTTGCTGTACAAGTTCGCTCTCCTGTTTTATCCCATAAACAGGTCACGTTGCGACACTTGGCATAACTTTCTCTTAGAAAACCCAATTGAGGTCAGACCTGTCAGGATGGAAAGATGAAAGGTCAGGCTACTGCATAAAAAGGGTTTCAGACCCTGTGGAGCAAAAATTTCAGATTTATAGTAGAAACAATCAGGTGCATATTTCTGTCAAAACAGAATTATTTTTGGAGCACCTTTATTCATGGCTTCCGGAATTTAGGGTTTCGAAGAAAGTTAGAATTTTTGGAGTCGGAGTCCACAGCTGAATGATACTCAGGAAAATCGAAATTTAGAGACCAAGATCGAATTTTTTGGTTGGGTGGAAGACCGGGCTTGATCAAACCCCAGTTCGGGATTTTGATCGGAAAGATGGAAAATTAGGGCTTCAGCAAAAGTTGGAATTTTTGAAGTCTGTAACCACGGCTGGAAGCTCCTAAGAAAAATAAGAGTTTAGAGCCTTGGATCGAACCTTTTGTTTGGGCAGAAGGGTGGGCTTCATCAAACCCTAGTTCGGGATCCTGTCCAGAAGATCTAGAAGTTTCAAAGGCAATTTTGAGGGGTCAAATTTTGGATTCCAAAATTGAAGTATGCCAGTTTGATCAGCTCAGCAAGACATATTCTTTCATCCATTCAGAAGTGTGAAAGTCAAAGTTTGAATCTTTAGGGTTTCTCTAGCAAACCCTAATCAAGCTCCAGATCAAGTTTCAGGGGGAGTTGAGGCTAAGGCCTTACATAAGAAGACTACAAGAAGTCTCGACAGGTATGACTTAAGGAGGTTCAGGTATGTCTTGAAATCTAATTCTTGATTAAGTTCATGATGTGTTTGTCTTCATATTATTTACTAGTACAATCTTGATTAATGTTAGAATTGTGTTATCCCCCTAGTAACAATATGAATGCATGTGAATGATCAAAGACATTCATTGATTAGGGCTATATGATTGTACTAATGCATTATGGTGTTGTGTGAGGTTGATGCTGTCTGCTAACAAGATATAGGTACATCACAAAAGACAAATCAAGTTCCATGACCATGACATCATGAAGACAAAGACTCATCCATAATCTTTGTTCTACTTACGAGGTATGTATGACTTTATTATATTATGCTTAACCTATGAGACATGCAGGTTCTAGCTCAGGATCTCTAAATCATTGAAGAGATTGTTTAGGTATGTTGTACATAACTAAGCAGGTATACTAATCCAGGTATGTTGTCCTATGTCATGTTAAGAATCTTACCTTGTATTGGGATCCCTTATATAAGTATACTTGGTATGATTGGTTATGTTTATTCATAAAGTTAGTAATCAAGGGATTATGCATATTATGTCTTTTATCTTGATTGATGATATGCATGAGTAAAATAAGACTTCCCTGAAATCTTGAATACTAATGTTTATTAACTATAATCATGACTATACATTTTCAAGATTATTTAGAACTATAATGTTTTGATAACATTTAGAACATACTAATGGGTGTATGTTTGTGTATGAGATCATGAGGATGACACTTGAACATGCACAGTGGTACAGAATGAATAGAAGTTCAAAAGACATACAGAAGATCAAGCGGGAGGCAACCACACAAACATAAAAGATAAGTATTTGAGTTGTTATTTGAAATAGTAAATGATATTGCCTGTAATGGGTTGTATGCATATTTGTATTCCTATAATGTATCATGCTGAGTGTAAATATTCATAGAACATTGAACAGTATACTACTAATATGCATATGATTGGTAAGTTGGACAAACATTCCATTGTTGCTTGTCTAGAATGAAACCTCTTTGCTGACATGCTGAGAGTTGTGCACACTCTCGATAGTATGTTCTGGTGGAGATGGAAGGCATCTAGATAGCCACTGTATGCATACAGGATATGGGAAAGTGCTGTGCCAAAGTATTGGACAAGATTGTAGTGTCCCCTTCTCCATAGAACAACAGGGAAGGAAACATTAACAACATACCGGGCTTTTGTAAATTTAGCCCCAATATTCTACACATAAATTCCTAACATTTTAAAACTTATGTATGCAGATTCGACTTCAATAAAACACAGCGGAAATTAGACGTAATAACACACATGAGGACAAACCGAATATGGTTCCATATGCAGGGTTCAATCCCATTCATATGCTGTGCACCGACTTCATTTCAATTTCATTAACATGGAGAATAATCATTCAAATAACACATTACAGAACCCAGATATATATATATACAAATTAAAGTCACGAAGAACACTTATCTCGCAATGCAATATCCAACGACTGGCTACGTGAGAGCAACGTTCCACCCAACCATAGATCTCTGTCCAGCCTGTATTCTTTCAGCTGAGAGATCACCCCCGAGCTGGGCTGTGTATCCACTACGGAGGAACTAGATGGCTTCCTCACAGTCAGGATTTCACTTAGACAACCATGCTAAGCCAACACACAGTTGGGTTTTTCAAGCATGCAATGGGAAATGGAGAGGGATGCTAGTCCACTAAGCTCAATCCCAGAGCTAGTACACATCAAGATAGACTCCAACGATCCCAGCCTCCATTCGAACATCCACACTTGGATTTCTCATAGCTTTGTTCAGCAAACAACCCAAATCCGTCACTAATTTTCTGGGCAGTTAAAACTGGGTTTTCCCATGGATTTTGGGGTAGATATTGCTCCCAAATTCACCCCAAGGTTCCTACCAATGGATCCCCCATTGGATTTCTCTGTCCAATACCAAATCGGGACGTTTTTGGCTTCCCCAAAACGTGGGTTCTCTCACAGTCGCGATTTCTGGTTTTCTCACTGTTGGGAGCTCGTTTTTGGGTGGAGAAAGATGTCCCATGCTTCCACAATGGAATGGGGATAAGGATGGAGCAACCCCCAAGATGTAGAGTGACTTGTGGGACAAGTCAAAAGAGCCCATACCTTCCCATACGAATTTCAGGGCTGTCCATACTCCATCAAAGTCATGGGCTGAAATCTCAACCACTTCCTTACAATTGGCATTAATGTCACCTAAGGAAGTCAATGGGTTCACATAATGACAAATGGAAACCTATGGGTCACTCTCATAGCCCCCTCACCACTCCCTAGTGGATACACATGGCCCCTTCTCATTCATTGCCTCCGTAGCCAGTTTTGGACATTTTATATTGCCTGATGTTTATTTACATCCTATTACAATTTCCATGGCTTAAGAGCACATGGTATCAAAATATCAAATACTTGCCCTTTAAATAAAATTCGGCTTTCACTAGCGGGGCCTTGGCCTTGAGCTCCACGCTAGGAAAACATACATCACATGTACACATTATTTACATTTAAGGATAATATATCATAAGGGTCGAATTGGGGGTATTACAAAGATAGTTGCATAACTATGTAAATGATATCTGTATGCATAATAGGTTATCATGTCAATATGATTTGATGATTATGAAGTATTACTAATCCTGTACTTAATTTTGATTTGTAGGAAAGATCATGATGAATGATGAACACTGAACAAGCAATGGATGTTCAACAAAAGATTTACAAATCAAATGATAGAAGGCTTGTGGCTAGAAGATTCTCTTAGAAAAGAGACAGATAATCATGATGAGATGTTTGTTCCAATTGGATAGATAAAACCATTCTCTTAATGGTGTAATCAAAGAAGAAGTGTGATTTAGGTTCTGTATGGGTACCCAGGATCGATAATCAATTGATGAGCTTAATGATCACCACGAGTGATGTGGATCTCAACCTTTGCTACAAGGTTGAATATGGTTTTTATACATAGATGACATGGATGCAAGAAGGAACTCACCACAGAGTTCGAATAATATTGAGGCTCATATCAGTAGACCCATCTATCGAGAGATGGCACAGATAGATATGCAGAAAATCATTCAATGCAGAGTGTGAATGATGTTCAGTCACAAAGGGAGAATTGACAGTTTCTTAATAAGCTTGGGTTTTACCAAAAGTAAAGTTGTTCCTAACCTCTACCTCAAGGCTATGGATCATACTATTATTATGATATCTTTCTTATAGGGAATGAGAAACAGATCATGAAAAGAAAGAAGAAGATGGCTGCAGAAATGAAAAATGAAAGATCTCAGATTGATGCATTACTTCCTAAGTCTGGAAGTATGGCAAGGCTTAGAAGGAATCTTTCTCAACCAGGGAAAGTGTGCTGAGAAATATTAAAAGGAATTGATGTGTTGGAATGGCCACTCTCATGAATTCCAACTTGAAGTTCTTAGCAGATGACTCATTAGAGTTAGTGGATATAACTCTGAACAGACAAATTATTGGGTCTTTGATATATCTAACATATACTAGGTTAGATATATGCTTTGTTATGAACACCTTGAGTCAGTATCTAGTGGAAACTAGATGTGTTTACCTGATAGTTGCAAAGCATGTGATGAGGCACATAAAGGACACGATAGAATTTGATCTATGCTATCTTGAAGATCATGACTTCAGATGCCTATTCAGATTCTGATTGGGCAGGAAGTGTATCAGACAGGAAGAACACATCGAGAGGATGTTATTGTCTGGGATTAGCCATGATCTCGTGGTTTAGCTGGAAGCAGTCTAGTGTGGCTCTCAGCACAAGCGGAATATATGGCTGCTTGCTCTGCTAGTTGTGAAGAAGTTTGGCTTTAGGATTGTTTGACTTAGAGATAGAACCAACTGAGATCCTATGTGATAATTAGAGTTGTATCAAGATGACATAGAATCTAGTGTTCCATGATAAGTCAAAGAACATAGGGAACTAACAAGATATGACGCAGAAAGGAACTATAAAGTTTGAATTTGTAACAGGTTACCATTGTACTAACCAAACCTCTGTCTCGAGTGAAATTTGAATACTTCCGAGACAAGCTTGGTGTAGTTCAAAAGGACCCTCCTCGAAAGGGGGAGTAGTATAGTCACTGATGATAAGTTGGTCTCATCGAACAACAAGGTCGATGATGAGGTAACCTGTTCTCCACACCTAGATACTTAGAAATATTTAGATTTAGGACTCTTATACTTAGAATACTTAGTTTTACTTATACATGCTTTTGATGATAGATGTATTGATGAGAATACATGCTTTTGATGATGAGATGTATCAATGAGAATACATGTAGGGATTGTATCATCCTTGAACACTTGTTCTAAAGTGATCCGTAGACGTATGGTCTCCGAAAATGAAGTCCTTAGTGGACAAGTGGGGATTGGATCATCCCTGGACTTTCAGTCCTAAAGAGAGCCGTAGACGTGAGGTCTCCGAGAATGAAGTCCTTAGTGGACAGTTGAGGGGATTGGATCATCCCTGGACTTTCAGTCCTAAAGAGAGCCGTAGACGTGAGGTCTCCGAGAATGAAGTCCTTAGTGGACAGTTGAGGGGATTGGATCATCCCTGGACTTTCAGTCCTAAAGAGAGCCGTAGACGTGAGGTCTCCGAGAATGAAGTCCTTAGTGGACAGTTGAGGGGATTGGATCATCCCTGGACTTTCAGTCCTAAAGAGAGCCGTAGACGTGAGGTCTCTGAGAATGAAGTCCTTAGTGGACAGTTGAGGGGATTGGATCATCCCTGGACTTTCAGTCCTAAAGAGAGCCGTAGACGTGAGGTCTTCGAGAATGAAGTCCTGAATGAACAGGCAGGGGATTGCATCGTCCCCGGACTGAGGTCCCAGAATAGAGCCGTAGACTGGGTCTCCAATAATGAAGTCCTGAATGAACAGGCAGGGGATTGTATCATCCCCGGACTGCGGTCCCTGAATTGATCCGTAGACATGAGGTCTCCGAGAAGTGGGGATTGTATCATCCCCGGACTTCAGTCCCTGAATTGATCCGTAGACGTGTGGTCTCCGAGAAGTGGGGATTGTATCATCCCCGGACTTCGGTCCCTGAATTGATCCGTAGACGTGTGGTCTCCGAGAAGTGGGGATTGTATCATCCCCGGACTTTGGTCCCTGAATTGATCCGTAGACGAATGGTCTCCGAGAAAGTGATTTTTTATTGATGATGTGGTTACTTGTATCGGTAGGATACTTGTATTGATGATGTGGTTACTTGTATCGGTAGGATACTTGTATTGATGATGTGGTTACTTGTATCGGTAGGATACTTGTATTGATGACGTGGTTACTTGTATCGGTAGGATACTTGTATTGATGATGTGGTTACTTGTATCGGTAGGATACATGTATTGATGACATGGTTACTTGTATCAGTATGGATACTTGTATTGATGATATGTATACTTGTATTGGCATGAATACTTGTGCTAATGATGTGGATACTTGTATTGTTATGGATACTTGTATTGATGACGATGCTGATAATCGTATGATGACGATGCTAATGATCATGATATGATGATGCTGATGATCGTGTGATGACGATGATGATGATCATGATATGACGATGCTGATGATCGTGTGATGATGATGCTGATGATCGTGAGATGACGATGCTGATGCTCGTGTGATGATGATGCTAATGATCATGAGATGACGATGCTGATGATCGTGTGATGACAATAATCATGAGGATCCAGATGATGATATTATTGTAGCTGTTCAAGTGCTACAGAAGATAAAGACTCAATACTGAAGATGTCGATGTTCCAGTATTGAAGATGTTCCAGTAACTGCTTGAGTTACTAATGATGTTGAGAAAGCTTCCAATGATTTATAGATGTATCATGTATGATGTTGATGACTCCTTGCTCGTGCAGATACTGTTATAATATCCTTCTCGTTAAGGGGGAGTGTTGAAATATTGTAACTTCAAAGAATATTATATTTGTATATTATTTATTTCGGAGATGTTCCATACCTCCGATGTGATTATACTATAAATCTGGAGATGTTTATTCCTCCGAGTTGGGTGTGGTAACTAGGGTTATTAGACCCACCATGTGGGGGTCGGCCCAGTCAGTTATAATGGGGTATTTAACCTAATGGTTAAATACGAGCCTACATGTACTTGTGTAAAATACATATCAGAGTAGTGTATAAATAGAGGAGGTGTGTTCCTCATTTGATACATTCACTCACTTGAGGATAGCGCACTTGTGGAGGAGAGGTCTGCTATTGTGGAGAAGGAGATCATGTCTCAGGGTTTCATCTTTGTATATTTCTGGTCATCTATATTGAGGAAGCTTTGCTGGGTTTTCTACCCCATGAGGGTTTCCCAGGATAAATCTCTGTCTCTTGTGTTTATGATGTGCTTGTTGTTTCTTCAGTGATCCTGTATATGCTATTATTGTGAAATGGAATGTAATGCTGCTATTTTATGTCTTAGCATATTAAATCTTAACAGAAAGGATCATCCCAATGTGTCGAAGCCCGTAAGAACAATCTTAAGCACAGAGATTGTAGAAATAGACGAACCCGAAAGATTATTAGAAAAAGACTTTCCACCAACTTTCACACAAATCAAAGAAGGTGAAAGACAGATAAGTAACAGTTGTGCACCGGAATGGATGGACGCGAAGATTAAAAAAAAGGAAGTAGATATTTCAAATGACGACCGACCGAAAATGGCAAAGATTGGTGATTACTGGAATGAGGAACAAACATCAGAAATCTCTAGTATCCTCAAAGAATTTCAAGATGTTTTTGCTCGAGACTATAGAGACTTGAAAGGACTTGTCAAGGAAATGGGCAAGATGAAAATTGATGTTAAACCTGATGCCATACCCATAAAGAAAAGACCCTACAAACTTGCTCACAAATATAAGGACATTGTCAAAAAGGAGATCGATAGCATGCTTGCTGCAGGAATCATATATCCTACTGACCAATCAGAGTGGGCAAGTCCAATGGTCATTCAACCAAAGAAACAAGATTCGACACGACTGAGAATCTGTGTCGACTTTCGAGAGCTGAACAAGGTAACACTAACAGATCCCTTCCCTACCCCATTTGCAGATGAAATTATTAATGAAGTTGCAGGGCATGAGTGTTATTCTTTCATGGATGGATTCTTAGGGTACAACCAAGTATCTATAGCCAAAGAAGATTAGAAAAAGACAACATTCGTGTGCGAATTTGGGTCATTCACGTATAAAGTTATGCCTTTCGGTTTGAAGAACGCACCTGCGGTCTTCTCAAGAATTGTCATCAAAGCATTTCAAGAATATATTTACAAAACCATGGCTATATACTTTGATGATTGGACAATTTATACAATGCTGAAAGATCACTGCAAGTGGCTCCGACTAATGTTGGAAAGATGTTGACAGATACAATTGTCCTTGAACATTAAAAAGTGCATCTTTGTGACACCTATCGGCATATTACTTGGCCATGTAGTTTGCAAATAAGGAATCAAGTTTGATTACGCGAAGATCAAAATTATCCTCAACCTAAAGCCTCCAGTTAATCCGAAACAAGTACGAATCCTGTTGGGTCATACCGGATATTGCAGGAATTTTATCAGACACTATTCCGATATGACTTATCCTCTTGAAGAATTGCTAAAAGATGATCGATATTATAGGTGGACGGAGGAATGTGACATTTCATTCAACACATTGAAAAGAAAAATGTTCGAAGCACCGATCCTCTGATTTCTGGATTGGTCAAAAAAATTTCATGTACATATTGATGTATCTGGAATAGCAGTGGGAGCCATTCTAACACAACCCGGAGAAGATGACATGGATTATCCTAATGCATTCAACAGTCGGAAATTGAATAAAGCTGAAAGAAATTATTCTACGACCGAAAGAGAAGCATTAGGTATTGTATTTTCCCTTCAGAAATACCATCAATATTTATTGGCTAATCCCTTTGTATTTTATACCGATCACCAAGCTTTAAAATACTTAGTCAATAAACCATTGCATCATGGGAGACTATGTCGTTGGTTATTACTATTTCAAGAATTTGAATTCGAAGTAATCATTCGACCTGGAAAAGCTAATGTCAGACCAGACCATCTGTCGAGAGTCGACACAGGAGAAGAACCGAAAGTAATTGAAGATGACTTACCAGATGCACAATTGTTTTGCATTGAAGCAATACCTTCAGAACTTACAGAAATTGCACAATTTCTTGAAAATGGGCAAGCTCGTGAGGGAATGAATGAGAAAAAGAGGAAGATATTAGCAATGAAAGCAACCCCCTATACTTTGATCAATGGATTCCTCTACAAACTTGGCTTGGATGATACATTACGCCGATGTGCACTTGAGCATGAATGATAGGATATACTTACAGAATCCCATGCTGGACCAGTGGGAGGACATTATCACGCAGACATAATAGCTAGAAAAATCCTGCAGGTAAGACTTTGGTGGTCGACAGTTCATAAAGACTATCGAGAATTTGTATCTAAGTGTGATAAATGTCAGCGCATGGGCCGACCACTACCAAGAACAGAAATGCCATTAGTCCCAATTAACCCTAGCCGAACATTTGAAATTTGGGCTATCAATTTTATTGGACCACTTCCAGTAGTGGGGAGACAAACAGGTGTTCGGTATATTATCACTACTGTCACATGCATTACCAAGTGGGAAGAAGCAGAACCAGTCAAAACATGTTCAAGTGAAGTTGCCGCTAAATTTATTTATGAAAACATCATAATGCATTTTGGATGCCCCATAACATTGATAAGTGACCAAGGTATGCACTTTGTATGTAAATCTATTAAATCATTGACTAAGGAATTTGCAGTTGATCATAGAATAAGCATAGCATATCATCCTCAGTTGAACAATGCAGTAGAATCGTTCAATAAAACACTTACAAAAGGACTGACGAAAATTTTGCAACATAGAGAAAGATGATTGGGACGATAAAATAACTACTGTCCTCTGGGCATATAGAACATCATATAAGAGAATGATAGAACAGACACCATTCTCACTTGTCTATGGGAAAGAGGCTGTCATCCCATTACATTTTCGATGACAAGCACCGAACATTGCAACAACTCTACATATCGACATCGAAGATGCTCGAAATGAATGGCTACTACAACTATCGAAGCTAGATGAAAGTCGACAGTTGGCAATAGAACATCAGAGAGTGCAAAAAAAACAATAGAAAGCATGGCATGATACATATATCAAACAAAAGAATCTGTCAATTGGAGATTTAGCACTCCTCTATAATAGCCGAGTAAAAGGGAAGCCAAAGAAGTTGCATACAAAATGGATGGGACCCTATATCATCGAAACGTTAAATCCTAATGGCTCAGTCCGATTGAAAAAATTACAAGGAACTATTTTCAAGAAAGCGGTAAATGGCGCCCGACTTAAAAGGTATATATCATGAATATTCTAAAAAAAAAAAAAAACGGTTAGAAATAACAGAATGAGTACTATAAGCAATCAAGCAAATATGGCAGAACACATCAAAAGCAGAAATGACGAGAGAATGGTAGAAGAAGGATGGAAAATGTTCGGGTACACAGGGTACTACCAAAGGACCGAACACCAAGAGCAACCACTTCATACAAACAGATCACAGATCAACACACCGATGTTTTGACATGGTTTAAAGCCTCTTGAGGGAAACACTCCATGGCCCCGGCCAAATAGCTTCTGCAGGACAATTTATTATGCAAAGAAAGAAAGTTACAAATGAGCTAATCATAATCGATCAACTAAACAATGAATCTCCATGCTCTTTAAATAGAGATCATGGACCAATTGGGTGTCAAGCCACAGATCAAGGTTAGGTTTGATCTAAGAGAAGTTGAACCATCGGATCACTCTATGTCGGGAACATATCGTGACTGTCAGATTAAGTATTTATAAATGCATACTAATGCATACTAAAGAAAAACACTATCCCTAACGGATATATTACACAAGTTGATCTTAACTAAATCCTAAGTGTCTATCCATCCTAACATCCCCCCTTAAGAACAACTTGGGATAGGATTGAAGGATTTACAAAAGTGACACTATTAGGAGAAGGAAGGAGGCTAGAGCCTATCCCCCCTTAATGACAAGTTCCTGAACTCCTAACATAGATCGAACTTTAGAAGACTTCACTTCTGTAAGAGACTTGGTGAAGATGTCTGCAACTTGATCATCTGTAGGGAAAAAGAGCACTTCAAGAACATGATCATGAACAAGATTTCTGATGAAGTGCATATGTAGCTCAATGTGTTTGCTGCATTGATATAGAACTGGATCTTTGGCAAACTTGATGGCACTTTGATTGTCGCACCAAAGTGGAGTAGGCTGCTGCTGCTCGAATCCAAACTCTGAAAGGATCTGTCGAAGCCATAAAGCTTCCTGACTGGCATTAACTGCTACTTGATATTCTGCCTCTGCTGAGGAAAGAGCAAGAGCTTGTTGTTTCTTACAAGCCCAAGTAATAGGTCCAAATCCTAGACTGAAAACATAACCTGCAGTAGACTTTCGATCATTAGGATCGCCAGCCCAATCTGAATCATTGAAACCAACCAACAAAGGTTCCCCCCCTGTACTATAATGAATCCCAAACTGAACTGTACCTCGAATATATCGAAGTATTCTTTTAGCTGCTTTCCAGTGACTTTCATGAGGTGTTTGCATATAACGGGAAACACGACCAACGACAAAGGAAAGGTCAGGACAGGAATGAGTCAAGTATAAGAGACTACCAACAAGCTAACGATGCAAGGTGGCATTGACTTCAGGTGAAGTACAAGTGGCAGAAAGTTTGACTCGAGACTAGAAGGGAGAAGGGGTTGGTGTACAATCTTCCATGTGAAAGCGACGAAGAAGGTCACAAGCATACTTAGACTGATAAAGAAAGATTCCTTCTTTGGTTTGCAGGACTTGGAAACCAAGAAAATAATGCAAATGTCCTAAGTCTAACATTTCAAAATTTTGTTTAAGATTGGATTTCACATGGGTTATAAGCTTAGGGTCACTACCAGTAAGAATAAGGTCATCAACATATAGAACAAGTATGATGAGATGGTTTCCTACTTTCTTGGTATAGACATTGGGGTCAGAATGGCATCTAGAAAAACCAGTGTCAAGGAGAAAGTTATCCATTTTGGCATACCAAGCTCTAGGAGCTTGCTTAAGGCCATATAAGGATTTCTTAAGGTGGCAGACAAGGCTAGAGTTATCTTGAACATATCCAGGAGGTTGTTCCATGTAAATTTCCTCCTGTAAATCACCATGTAGGAAGACAGACTTGACATCCATTTGATAGACTTCCCAGTTATGTAAGGCTGCAAGGGAAAGAACAAGGCGGATGGAGTTCATTTTTGCGACGGGAGCAAAGGTTTCATTGCAGTCAATCCCTTCAACTTGGGAAAAACCTTTGGCAACTAACCTTGCCTTAAGTCTTTCAACACTTCCATCTAATGCATACTTAGTTCTATAGACCCATTTACATCTGACAAGTTTTCTTCCTTTTGGAAGAGGTACAATATCCCAAGTATCATTCGCCATTAAGGAATGATATTCTTCATCCATGGCTGCATCCCAATCTGGATTCCCTGAAGCTTTTGCAAAATTTTATGGATCATGATTCTCAGAAACTTGAGCCAAAAGAGAAGAGGCTCGCTAAAACTGAGAACGTGTTCGACGTTGATCTCTAGGATCGTCGGCAAGATCACCAGCTGCTTCACATGTTGAACAGACCCATCAAGGAAGCACTTGTGCTGGTGCAACTGGAGGAACATGAGCAGGTGGAGGTGGATTTTCATCCTCACTGTCATCATCAGAAACTGGAGTTGGAAACCTGTCAAGGAAGTTGGAAGAAGAAGAAGAAGGCACAAACGCCGAATCAGGCTCGCAGGCCACAGATGGCACAATCACCGCGTTAGGCTCGCAGGCCAAGATATTTTCATCAAATTTAACATCTCTTCTAATGATTATATAATGAGAATGTGGTTGAACAAGTCTATAACCTTTTACATCTTCAGAATATCCAACAAATATGCACTTTTCACTTTTAGGTTGCAATGCTTTCCGTTTTTCATCCGGAATATGAGCCCATGCTTCACTACCAAACACACGAAAGTGACTTACATTAGGTTTAGTTTTCCTCCATGCTTCTTTCGGTGTTATACCTTGTAATGCTTTAGTGGGGGTGCGATTAACTATGTAATTTGCACAATTAATGGCTTCAACCCAAAATTGAAGACTTAGTCTCTTAGATTGGATCATACAATTAGCCATTTCTTTTAAAGTACGGTTCTTCCGCTCAGCTACACCATTTTGTTGTGGTGTATATGGAACAATGTGCTATTGTTGGATGCCTTGTTCAGTGCAGAAAGTAGTGAACGTTTTGTTAACATATTCTCCTCCATTGTTAGATCTTAACTTAATAATTTGATAACCAGATTGTTTTTCAACAAGGGCCTTATAGGCCAAGAACATGATAAATACTTCGCTCTTAAGTTTTAGGAAATAAACCCAAGTGCGTCTGGTGTAATCATCAATGAAGGTTAAGAAATATTTGAAACCAAAAAAGGAAGCAGATGGAAGAGGACCACACAAGTCGCTATGCAGAAGCTCCAAGGGAACCAAGGCGTGCCAAGAGGCACGTTTGTCAAAACTGTTCCGATGATGTTTTTCGAGTACACAACCGGAACAAACACCATCCTTGCAAGATACCATCAGAAGACCTGTCACCATATTGTCTTTACATAGTTGTTGCAATGAGTGATAATTTAAGTGACCAAATCACTCATGCCAAAGTTTGCTCAAGTTATCACTATGAACAACAAAAACTAAAGGGAAAGGTGATGACCCAAAGTTGTTAAACTTGTACAACCTGGTAATATCATTAACAATTTCGGTAGCTAGGACCTGTTGAGGATCTTTAAAATCCTTGATTACAACTTGGTGAGGTGTAAAGGTCACAGTTTTACCTTCACCAGAATGAGTGATCTGATAGACTGATAACAAATTGCAGGAAATTCTTGGAACACATAGTACATCACTAAAATGACCATTATCTACTGGAACTGTTCCAGCTTCTACAACACTTAGAGATCTATCATCACCAACAAATATTTGTTTGGTGTTACATTCATGCATAGTAGAAAAGATGGCTTGATCCTTAGCCATATGATAAGATGCTCCAGAATCAATGAGCCATTCATTTGAAGTAGAAGAAGAAGATGCATTATAAGAATAACCAGAAGCACAAAGTGCATGTCCATGAGAGGAAGACTCTGAAGACGAATCTAGGCTGATGTGGTGCTTCTTCATTGCTGCTTCCAAGGCTGCCATCTTCTTGAAACACTTAGATTCATCATGATTATCTTTCCCGCAATTGTTACAATGATGTTTAGTCTTCTTGCCTTTTGGCTTGGATCCTTTGTCATTTTTTAAAGAAGGAGCTGAGTGAGAGGGTTTTGGACCCTTGTTTGACTTATTATTGCGAAAATTTTGTTTCTTGGGAGGCTTGGACTTTTCTTTCTATTGGGACAATAAGGCTTTCCCAAATGTATCTGCATTGTTGATTATTCCAAGATGAATGAGTTTTTCTTGTTCTCTAATCAAGGAATCACAAAAGGATTCAAGACTAGGATCTTGATAGCTAGCTGCATTCAAGGATGCTTTCATGGAGTAAAATGTAGATACAAAAACAGAATATGCAGGTCCAAGTTTGGAAAGAATATGATAAATGCATTGTTTGTCTTCCCTCTCAATCTTACATTCTGCACATAAGAGTTTAAGAGTTTTGTACTTAGATAAATAATCTTGAATGCATGAAAAATCACTTGGATTTAAAGAAATCAACTCATTTTCGAGTTGGTGACCTTGAATTTCATTGTGTTTACTAAACACAGATTCCAACTTGTCCCAAGCAGCATTAGGTTCATCAATTCCAAATATGTGGAATCGCAAATCAATAGAGATTGACATCTCAATCAATCCACGAGCTTCATCACATCTATTTGCCATTTTTATTGCCTTATCATCATCAGTGGGTTCTTTTTCTTTCCCTGAGGTAATTCTGAAAAGTCTCCTACTTCGTAGAACATCCTCCATACGAGATTTCCATGAGAAATAGTTGGAACTATTAAGTAGAATATCACAAGGGGTGGCCATATTTGTAAATTAATGGCTATAAAAGTAGAAACCAATAGTCTAGATGTGAAGAGCTCGAAAAAATAGGTGGTTTAAGAAAAAACGACACTGAAAATTGACTCTGTATAATGAAGTTATGCTTGAACAAAGAAATTGTTGAAGATGTCCCCAATAGTGACGTGGCAGCTAGAAAATGTCCAGCAAAAAAAAGAACCCCCCTCTTCCCAAGATGAACCTTTTGACAATCACTTTACAAGAAAGTTGCTTTAAGTGAACCACTTTTGTAAAATAAGTGATTTCACTTTTACAATGATATTACTTTTAAATGGTGCAACAATAAAAAAACTTAAGTAACTCACTTGTATTTTTATTTTTATTATTTAAGTGAGATGCACTTTTACAATAAAATAACTTGAAAATAGAAATTGCGTGCACTTTTTCTTTTAAAAGTAACTTCCTAAGACTTGAACTCAAGACCTATTAAGGAATAAAGCAACTTTGAACCAAGTGAGCTAGATTAAAAGGTATGTAAAATATGGGAATAAGGAAGGGGGATTTTTTTTCTTTTTTACTCTTCTTGCTCGGTTTGCGTGCTTGCCCTTTTTCCTGCAAAACAAACCACAAATCGAAAAAAAAAAAATTCCACATGTGTGGATTTAGATCTCGTTAGCTTGCCCGAAAAGTCTACATTTTCTCTCTGTTTCTGATTTGCCGAGATCGCGCAAGGTGCACGGCAAAGAGCATACGCAGCCGAGAAAAACCCTTTCCCTTTCTGTTTCTGATTTGCCGAGATTGCTCAAGGTGCACGGCAAAGAGCATACATAGACGGGAAAGCAACAATCCGAACCCAAAAAAAAATCTAATAGTAAAAAAAAAATGATAAAATATGATATTTTTTTTCTTTTAAAAACAGAAAATAAAAAAATACGTCACTGTAACATTATACCTTCAGATCTGATGAAATATGTGTTTTGGGAGCAACCGGGAACCATTTTCGATCAAACGAAAACTATTTCCCAATGGAAATGACACTACGGACGCAGTGGAACACCTCCCACAGCCCATAAATGCATAGAAATACCAAAACTAGAAACCCTTTCGAGTTTCAGCAGCAGCAGTTCAAGATCTAGATCATAACCGGAAGCGGCACTTCATAAAAGCTCTGATACCATGTTTGGGTACACAGGGTACTACCAAAGGACCGAACACCAAGAGAAACCACTTCACACAAACAGATCACAGATCAACACACCGATGTTTTGACGTGGTTTAAACCCTCTTGAGGGAAACACTGCACGGCCCCGGCCAAATAGCTTCTACGGGACAATTTATTATGCAAAGAAAGAAAGTTACAAATGAGCTTCTCATAATTGATCAACTAAATAATGACCCTCTATGCTCTTTAAATAGAAATCATGGACCAATCGGGTGTTAAGCCACGGATCAAGGTTAGGTTTGATCTAAGAGAAGTTGAGCCGTCAGATCACTCTATGTCGAGAACATATCGTGACCATCAGATTAAGTATTTACAAATGCATACTAATGCATACTAAAGAAACACACTATCCCTAATGGATATATTACACAAGTTGATCTTATCTAACTCCTAAGTGTCTAAATATCCTAACAAAAAAAGCAGAGAAAGAAGTCTAGCGCACAACCGTCGATATTATAGGGACCGACAAGAACATCGACGGTTTGCAAAAGAAAATCCGACATGGCAGAAGCATTGGAGCTCAGACCGACCAAGCCTAATTAGAGAAGCTCGTCAACATAACACAATGAATGAGGTTTCATAGCGCCATGATGACAAAGCAATAAAGGCTAAAGATACCTGCGATGCCAGAAGTAATGCATCTAACGAAGCGCCGATATCCGGCGAGTCTAATTTAATAGCCCTATCAAATCAACCATTAATATAGGCCTCTACGTCTCGTTAATCCATGCCGAGTAACTCCACCATAAATCCGAAGCTCGAGGATTCTTGGTTACACTTTTGCCGAGAACTTGAACTCCAAGAAACAGAATCCCCTGACTTCGTTGAAGCCAATTTCACAATCTTGAACCCTGAATCCGTCATGGCTCCCAGAAAAACTTTAACAGCTAACAGAGCCGCCGCAACAACAGTTAGAGAACTGGAGAAAGAACAAACACCACTGGAAACTAGACTCTAGTTGATTTAGAATGCAAAGGAATCAGAACCCACCTAGAAGAAAGCATGGAAGAACATTGAAGATTGGGGGAAGGAGTCAAACGGTCACTAGAGAGAGTAACAACGACGTTTGCAGACAGCCACAATTCTGCATTACCTGAAGGCACCTTTATTGGATTATTTTGGAGGAATGAAAGAAGTCATTGCACAATTCATCGTTAGCAGATATCACAACGACAAGCTTTACTTTGATGTCTCTGTCAAAATCAATGGTGAAATCATCCACAAAATAACTGGCCTTTCACATAAAGGAGATGTTGTACCAACAAGTTCAGGTGTAGACTTGATCGATGAGTTTGTTGATTCTCCTGCTAGAAAGAATGCACGAGTTATAGTCGTGAGATAGATTGTTTTTGGCAATTACAAAACTACTACCAAGATTATGTCACATGCACTTTCACGGACAGGCAAGCGATCAGACTTGAAGACCAAAATGTTGGAAGCTATCAAGAATATGGCTATGAACGACAAGGTATACAACTGGGAAGATTACCTGGCTGATATTCTCAAATATACATGCCATAAGTGCCAGGAGGAGGGAGCTAGCATCCGCTACCCATCTGTACTTATTTGGATTGCTGTGACCCACCTTCGACCGAAAGGAAACAAGGATTTTGCCGAAGACTGACTCATCCTTATCGAAAATTTCCACTGCTTTGCACGGGGAGCAAACCGATATGGACCTACAATAGTCAAACTTTGGCTTGAAGCATGGTTTATTGAACTTAAAGCAATAGAAACAAGATGGAGGGTACCATAGAACGTCCATTGAAGCCTGCCCTCGACATTACACATCCAACTATCTTTGGATGACACAGCAGTATGGTACATTGAAGGAGCAGCAGGTCCAACAGAACGGCTCGACTATTACCCTTCAGTAAGCGAAATCTTCACAGATTTAAGCCACCAATCTAACGAAGTATTACCCATCCCGGCACAAGCAAGGAAAACCAATTTCAAATATGTTGAGCCTCTATCTAATATGGAACAAGAAGAAGCATATGAAATTCAGTTGTACATGAACAATTTTAGCTATCAGCTCGAGCCGATACCTATCCCTAAGGTGTTAGCACTTACCCATACTCCGCACATAGAATCAGCAAAGGCCAGAGAGCAGTCGAACAGCGACACAGAGTCCGACAATCCAAAACATCTTCTAACAGATGATAATATCCAGAATGTAGCAGCTAAAATTGTCACAACCCGACATAACTAAGTAATATCGACTAAGGGAAAAGGGAGAAGACAAGTAACATTTCAAGAATCGTCGATAGTAGATGAGATCGAGCTATATGACACTGCTACCCAAATCCTTGAAGATGCAACCAAGAACAAACTGCCAGTCGAAGATCAATTCAAAAAATTCTTAGAAACATATAAGTATCCATCTTCCCAAATTATTGTTAAAAAACCCAAAATTTCAGTCGAACCTGATATTGACCTAACTATCAAGCCCCCTCCCCATTCCCCAACTGTAGTAGAAGAAGAAAGCAGTCTATTAACATTACCTGCTCCTCCTATCACAGCAAACACCGCTTTGTACACCGTTTTGAATACATTCATTGCAAACATTCCGATATTTTGTCCCAACTAGTGCGAGATGGTCATCCAACAACCAGTTTTTTCCTCTCTGTCTACTGTCCTGGTTAATTTAACTCTCCCTGACACCATTAAAATCGGAATTTTACCTTTACCATCATCCATTCCAGAAATTGTCGGTCACATGACAACCCATCATATTAGAAATCCTAATCCATTATATCTAGTATATGCACAACAAACAGGTGTCTATACCCCTCTTCCAGTCAATTCACCTCCACAACAAATGAATCCATCTTAAGCAAATACCATTCGAAAGGAAAATCCCCAAGTTATCATTACCCAAGTCGAGTCCACAATCAAATCTAGTCTAGTTAGTTCGAATCCGCTCGACAGTACCATTTCATTGAGTCTAATTCTGACATCCGTCGACGTACCATCACTCCCGGTAAACCAGTCAAGTTCCCTTGCCAATGGATCCAAGTCTAGTCCACTTACATAGCAGCACAACAAAGAAGCAACCACGACAGAAGCAGATAAAGCCACTTCTACTCTAACCAAGGAAGTAGTCGCAACTCACGAAACTGTAGCAGACATGACAAGATTGTCATAGCACACAAAGACCAAATATCAGTACAAGCAATGTAGAAATCTCTAGCACACCAGCAGCAAATCCACCAAATGCCGAAGTAGAAAAACATGAAATTCCAGTCATCACAACAGCAATACCCAGTAGACAAAGTCAGGCAGAATAGGATGTTGTCAGCACACAAGCAGTCATCGACAGGAACCCAGCAACAGAAGGAAAAGATAAGGACCCAGAACAACAAATTGTAAACAAAGAAAAAGAAAAGAGTAGCCACAGAAGCACAAAGAAAAGAAGTGCAAAGAAAGAGAATTGCAGCAGCAATTGGAAATGCAGCAAATACAGAAAAATTATCCATCTGTATATTTAGACTAATTGGGAGCTACTACAAGTTATCAACCACACTTGGTGCCCCAAGATGAGCTTGATTGACTTGAAGATGGAGTCTTTAGAGTCCAAAGATGTCACCGACAGGAATCACAGGAACAAATAATACAGCTCCAGAAAGAAAAGACTACATTTCTCACCAAATGCGAACGCTTAGCTCAACAAGTTATTCCGCTCCCAGTTAGTTCCGACATGACACCACCTCTAGACAGAGCATACAAGTTACTTGAATCTGTCGTGTCAATGCTACAATCTGAGCTTCTCAAGAAATAACAAGATCAAGCTGTTGAGGTAGCTTCCCTCATGACAAATCAGTTTATAGCCTTTTCAGAAGCCTTCAAAGTACTCAAGTAGTATGATAATCAAGCAAAAAAACTTACAGTAGTTCTGAGCAATTGGTATGTTTATTATGGCAATGTCCACAAAGACCTTCAGAAAACAAGAGCATTGCTAAGCAAGCTTCAACACTAGCGCTTGACTGTAGATGAAGCCCTTATCGAAAAACATGATAGCCAAATCATCATGGAAAATAAGAAATTGGATAAGTTAGAGAAACAAGAAGTCCAGTGGATGTCACAAGCCCGAGGAGGCCTTAACAAACTTGGAGAAATTCAGCCTCGATTCTATCAGTTACTTGCTGCTGCCGACAAAACAATCAACACATTTTGTGCTAACATGATCCACTCGCAGGCTACATCCACTCACGATAAGATGAAAAACTTGTCGAATCTCACATCTGTGACCGTAGACATCCAGAATCTGTTACGAACTTGGGAAGAGTTCCAGCACCACCTCTCTTTCTCTGCTGAAGTTATCATTGAAGCCTGCCTCTAGATACCTGATGCTATTGATGCCAGCGTCCCTTTGTCATAACCGTCTGTATGTAATACCCCATTTTGACCCTTATGTTAAATTGGCTTTTATGTAAATATTGTATACATGCGATGTATGTTCTTGCTAGCATGGAGCTCAAGGCCAAGGCCCCACTAGTGTATGTTCGGATTTTATTTAAAATAGACAAGCATTTGACATTTTGATACCCATGTGCTATTAAGCCATGGAATATTGTAAATTCATGTAAATATTAATATTGCAATAAAATACCAAAACTGGCTATGGAAGCAACCAATGAGAAGGGGCCATGTGTATCCACTAGGGAGTGGTGAGGGGGTTGTGGGATTGAACCATATGCTACCAAATGTCATCTTGTGAACCCTTTTGACTTTCCTTGCTGACATTTATTTCTGTGCGAGGAAGTAGTTGAGGATTTCAGTCCATGGCTTCAATGGAGCATGGGCAGCCCACAAATTCGTATTTGTAGGTATGGGCTCTATTTTCTTGTACCACAAGCCACTCTACCTCATGGGAGTTGATTCTTCCTCATCCCCATTCCATTGTGGAAGTTACCAGCATCATTTTCCATCCAAAAATGAATTGCCTGCAGTGAGAAAAACCAGAAATCGCAACTTTGGAAGAACCCACGTTTTGAAGTGCCAAAAACGCCTAGATTTGGTATTGGACAGTAAAATCCAATGGGGGATCCATAGATATGAATCTTGGGGTGAAATTGAGAGTATTAGATACCCCAAAATCCATAGGAAAACCCAGTTTTTGCAGCCCATAAAACCAGTGACGGATTTGAGTAATTGAATAACTGAATTGGGAGAAATTCAATTATGAACAATTGAACATAGGTTGGGTTTGCTTGATAAACCCAGTGAAGGATAGAATCTCAGGAAGCTAGCAGCTGGACCTTTCTATGCCCATACTGAAGAGAACTGGAGGGAAGAGTTTCCTAAGGGACTATGTAGCAGAGAAGGGGACCTTCCTTGTGTTGGATGTGGTAGGTAATGTGGGTGTCTGACTGTTCAGTTCATTTGAGATGCCTGTAGCTCTGCAGTTGAGCTCACTAGTTTAGCATTACCCTCCTCTATCTTCTTGTATGCTTGATAAACCCAACTATGTGTTGGCTTAGCCTAGCTGTTAGGTGAAACCATGGCTCTGAGTGAACCCATCTAGCTACTCCTTAGTGGATACACAACCCAGCTCGAGCATGATCTCTCAGCTGAAAGAATGCAAGCTGGACAGAGATCTATGGTTGGGTGGAACGTTGCTCTCACATAGCCAGTTGTTTGGACAGCTTCATCTTCAAGATAAGTGTTATCTGTGTTATAAATTATATGCATTTTGTGTTCTGTAATATGCTAATTGTTGATGTTTAATGAAATGAAATGATT
Organism: Larix kaempferi; assembly: GCA_027924585.1. Classification (NCBI taxonomy): domain Eukaryota; kingdom Viridiplantae; phylum Streptophyta; class Pinopsida; order Pinales; family Pinaceae; genus Larix; species Larix kaempferi. The sequence continues at coordinate 2,157,648 of BSBM01000282.1, forward strand.
ATCTTAATATGGGACATATGCATGGCATTGGAACGAGATTGAGTCTCTATATGTTGAATCATCCTCTGCTGTGATATATATATGTGATGCATTACTATTTGTGTGTTTGCAAATATGAGTTAATTCCATTGTGCTTAGTTACTTTGAACTTGCACACATTAAGCTTTTAATTATTATGCATTTCTGAGTAACATATGGGGCTAAGATTGAAGAACGAAGCCCGTATGTTTGGTTAGTATTCTCTCCCCTGCATTGGGATGATGGGAGGGGTTGTGACACTGTATAACTCTTTTTTCAATTTTGATCTCTCCATTTCTTCAAGACGAAGACATATTTTGAGGTGGGGGAGATGTTGGAGGGGCCTAGGTCAGTAGGCCGACCTAGGCCCTCTTCCTGACAACTTTGCAGCACATGTCGACAGGTTGCGTCGACTAGTATAGGTCGGGTTGGTTGGATAAACCGACAGATAGTTATGTAACTATTTGCATATATATATATAGGCTAGTGAGCCGATGTAATACAAAAGATTGGCTCTATGACTATATTCTGCTCTTGCTGGTTAATATAAGGCTTGTATCTCTCTCCATTTCACCTATTGTATCTGTATCATTGTGTATGTTGGCTTTTAGTATGGAATGTATCCATGATAAGCATGTGAACCTTGGGACTACAACACTATCTTATTTCGTTTCTACATAAATCCGGATCAGTGGTATCAAAGCAGTCTTCTCTTTCATTGTTTCTTGGTGCATGTCCCCGACGAGGTCAGGATACAGAGAGTTAGGTCTCAAACTAGTTTCACTTGGGGAACACCACTCTCGCCGCCCCAAATGGCCTCCCATGGTGGAAGAAAAGAGAGATGATGGAGCAGTAGATCCTATCAAGTTGTTGCTCGAGGAATCCCTTGAGCGACAGAGGAACGAGATGATGGATAATTACACCCAGATCTTTCGACGCATGCCAAAGATGACAGATACACCTTCAACAAGCAAACGTTTCGGATATGTGACTCCATTCAAGGTACAAGTTAAATTTGATATCCCTTTATTTGAAGGCCAAATCGATGCCAACGCCCTAGATCAATGGTTGAATCTACTAGAAGGATATTTCTCTGTCCACAAATTTTTCGACAGGGAAAAGATTATCTTTGCGCTCCTTAAGGCCATCCCACATGTCAACAATTGGTGGGAAACTTATTGTGAGCAAAACTCATTAGACGAGACTAGATTGTTTGAATATACCAATAACACTTGGTCCTCTTTTATAGATACCATGAAAAAACAATATTACCCTGTTGGAAACTATGATGACTAGTAGACAAAATGGAGCATTATGCGTCAAGAGAGGGACCAAATGGTTTCGGAGTACACCAACAACTTTCATACCTCACGCACAAAGCTAGGTATCAAGGACTCCGAGCGGCACCTAGTGCTAAAATATTGTAGTGGCCTACACTGATACATATGAACAGAGATGGATTTCCTGGAAATCTCTTCACTCGGATCCACCTATCGATATGCTGCCAAAATTGAGTAGAAATTGCAGCAAAAGAACAAGCACGACTTCAGACCTGCGCAGAATCAGGGCAAGGGAAACTCTGGCTCGCAAAACATAGGATAGGGAAAGGACAACAAGTACCAACCACAAGCAAAGAAGGGTAATGAAAAGACAAAGGACACTGGGAAGTGGTGCGAGTTCCACAAAATCCCCTCGCACAACACTGACGAATGTTGCTCAAAGAGTCATTGGTGGTTGAAATCAAAGCTTCAGAATCAGATTCCAGTTCTTATTCTGACTCAGAACCTAATTTCACAGCTGGGCGAAAAGGGAAGTAGATCATTGATGCAGAAACGAGTGTCATTGTTGCCCCCACACAAATTCAACCAGAAGAACCTAAAGAGTCGGAGGTAGAGGAGCACCTTTTCCACTCATAGATGTGGGTGAAGGGAATTCCCCTACATTTTGTTGTGGATAGTGGCAGCCAGAATAAGGTGATCTCAGCAAAAGTCATCAAGAAATTTGAGCTACCAATAACACCACACCAACAACCATACACCATTCGATGGCTAAGCCAAGGACGAGGGATCCACGTCAGTCACCAATGTCACCTACCATACGACATCAAGCCTTTCAAAGATGGGGTATTGTGTGATGTGGCCCCACTTGAAGTATGTGATGTTCTTTTAGGACAAACATATATGTGGAAGTGTCATGCTGTATATGAATCACAACCTTGCAGTGTTATTGTCACTTTGGGAGGAAAACTCTATCGGATACCAGAGATAGTTGCACCTACCCCAACCCAGTCGAGCAGGAAGATAATATCCCACACTGGGAAATTTTCCCTATTCGCAATTGCCACTAGAGGTGAACATCAGATCGCAGAGACATTCACAACCTTTGCACATTATCCCTCTACTGAGCAAAAACAGGAAAAACACAAAGTCAGTGCAGCATCGCGTATTCGGGTACCTCTACAGTGCAAGGCCACACATTTAAGGTGCTCCTCCAAAAATAAACCATCCACACCGGTGTCAACCAATGATACCATGAAAACAAAAACTATTGAACAGTTCTAGCACCTCCAACAATTACAACCCTTTGCAGATGTCGAAGTAAGGCATCTTTTCACTTCCGCAAACGCCGCACAAGGAGCTCAACTTAGCACACAGTGCGACATATGATAAGGGATTTGATGCAATGGAGACAATTACTTCCTAAGGATGGAGGATTGATCCAGGTGGATATCAGTGGCGACCCACCTCTTCCGATTGGCTCAAAACAGTCTTCTGGCAATTTTGGGAATTTACTATTTTTAGCAGTTTTTTGGGCCCTGAGCTTCCGGAGCCATTTTGAGGCCCTAAATGACATTTTTTTGGAGTCGAATTCTCAACAAATACATTTTGTTGTGGACATTGGCAGCCAAAAGAACCTGATCTCAGCAGGAGTCATTAAGAAATTGGAGCTACCAATAACACCACACCCACAACCATACACCATTGGATGGCTAAGCCAAGGACGAGGGATCCGCGTCAACCACCAATGTCGCCTACCATACGACATCAAGCCCTTCAAAGATGAGGTATTGTGTGATGTGGCCCCACTTGAAGTATGTGATGTTCTTTTAGGACAACCATATATGTGGAAGCGTCATGCTGTATATGAATCACATTCTTGCAGTGTCATTGCCACTTTGGGAGGAAAACTCTATCGGATACCATAGATCGTTGCACCTACCCCAACCCAGCAGGGCAGGAAGATAATCTCGCACACTGGGAAATTTTCCCTATTCACAATTGCCACTAGAGGTGAACATCAGATCATAGAGACATCCACAACCTCTGCACATTATCCCTCTACTCATTAGAAATAAGAAAAACACAAAGTCAGTGCAGCATCGCCTATTCGGGTACCTCTACACTGCAAGGCCACGCATTCAAGGTGCTCCTCCAAAAAGAAACCATCCACACTGGTGTCGACCAGCGATACCATGGAAACCAAAATTGTTGAACAGTTCTCGTGCCTCCAACAATTATAGGCCTTTGCAGATGTCAAAGTAAGGCATCCTTTTCACTTCCGCAAACGCCGCACAAGGAGCTCAACTCAGCACACAGTGCAACATATGGTAAGGGATTTGACGCAATGTAGACCATTGCTTCCTAAGGATGGAGGATTGATCTAGGTTGATATTGGTGGCGACCCACCTCTTCTGACTGGCTCAAAAGAGTCTTCTGGAAATTTAGTGAATTTACTATTTGTAGCAGTTTTTCGGGCCCTTAGCTTCCGGAACCATTTTGAGGCCCTAAACGACGTTTTTTCGGCGTCGAAATCTCGAGCAAATACGGGTTTTGCGTGCCTATCATTTATCGCATGCCAAAATAACAAATTGTGATATCTTTTTCCTAGTCATTGAATAAATCTTTCCAATGAGCTATTGTACGCCCCAAATGGAGATCGCATGCAAGAGTTACGACCCCGGGAAGTTGATCTTCTAAATTACCCAAATGGGGCCCACATGACTTTTGGTGCTTCATCTTCTAAGGTTAGGTTTTTGGGATTCCTCCCCTCATGCTGATGATAAATAGGCCCGTTCGGCCTCTCTTTGTAATCATCTTGGCATGAATGAGCATAGCAACCACATCTCTTCTTAGAGATAGCTACCACCATTCCAGCTATTGTATTTTACAATCTGTTCTATTTCCTCTATTTAATAGAATGTGTGTTCTTGGAAATATATCTCTGTGTTCTTGGCAATATATCACTGTGTTCTTGGAAATATATCTCTGTATATGCTATCTTATTTTGTTCCTGCATAAATCTGAATCAGTGGTATCAGAGCGGTCTGCTCTTTGATTGTTTCTCTGTGCGTGTCCCCGACAAGGTCAGGATACAGAGAGTTGGGTCTCAAACTAGTTTCACTTGGGGAAGACCACTCTCGCCTCCCCAAATGGCCTCCGATGGCGGAAGAAAAGAGAGACAACGGAGCGGTAGATCCTATCAAGTTGTTACTCGAGGAAGCCATAGCACAACAGAGGAACGAGATGATGGATAATTTCACCCAGATCCTTCGACGCATGCCGACGATGACAGATACACCTTCAGCAAGCAATCATTTCGGAGATGCGACTCCATTCAAGGTACAAGTTAATTTTGATATCCCTTTATTTGAATGCCAAATCGATGCCCATGCCCTAGATAAATGGTTGAATCTACTAGAAGGGTATTTCTCTATCCACAAATTTTTCGACGGGGAAAAGATCATCTTTGCGCTCCTAAAGGCCGTCCCGCATGTCAAAAGTTGGTGGGAAACTTATTGTGAGGAAAACTCATCAGATGACACTGGATTGTTTGAATATACCAATCCCACTTGGGCCTCTTTTATAGATGCCGTGAAGGAACAATATTACTGTATTGGAACCTATGATGACTAGTACACAAAATGGACCATTTTCCATCAAGAGGGGGATGAAACGGTGTTGGAGTACACCAACAACTTTCATACCTCGCGCACAAAGCTAGGTATCAAAGACTCTGAGTGGCACCTAGTACTGAAATATCCTAGTGTCCTACACCGATACATACTAACAGAGATGGATTTTCTGGAAATCTCTTCACTCGGATCTACCTATTGATATGCTGTCAAAATTGAGCAGAAATTTCATCAAAAGAACATGCACGACTTCGGACCTGCACAGAAGCAGGGCAAGGGAAACTCTGGCTCACAGAACATGGGACAGGGAAAGGACAACCAGTCCCAACCACAAGCAAAGAAGACTAAGGAAAAGACAAAGAAGGACACTGCGAAGTGGTGCGAGTTCCACAAAAATCCCTCGGCACAACACTGATGAATGTCGCTCAAAACAGTCATTGGTGGCTGAAATCAAAGCTTCAGAATCTGATCGCAGTTCTGATTCTGACTCAGAAACTAATTTGACAGCCGCACAAAAGGGGAAGAAGATCATTGATGTAGAACACAATGCCATTGTTGCCATCACACAAATTCAACTAGAGGAACCTGAAGAGTCATAGGCTGAGGAGAGCCTTTTCCACTCACATATGTGGGTGAAGGGAATTCCTCTACATTTTGTTGTGGATAGTGGTAGCCAAAAGAACCTAATCTCAGCAGAATTCATCAAGAAATCAGAGCTACCAATAACACAGCAACCACAACCATACACCCTTGGATGGCTAAGCCAAGGACGAGGGATCCACGTCAGTCACCAATGTCGCCTACCATATGACATCAAGACCTTCAAAGATGAGGTATTGTGTGATGTGGCCCCACTTGAAGTATGTGATGTTCTTTTAGGACAACCATATATGTGGAAGCGTCATGCTATATATGAATCACGTCCTCGCAGTGTCATTGTCACTTTTGGAGGAAAACTCTATTGGATACTAGAGATAGTTGCACTTACCCCAACCCAGCAGGGAAGGAACATAATCTCCCACACTGGGAAATTTTCCCTATTCAAAATTGCCACTAGAGGTGGACATTAGATCACAGAGACATCCACAACTTCTGCACATTATCCCTCGACTCAGCAGAAACAGGAAAAATGGAAAGTCAATGCAGCATCACCTATTCGGGTACCTCTATAGTGCAAGGCCACGCATTCAAGGTGCTCCTCCAAAAAGAAACCATCCACACTGGTGTCGACCAGCGATACCATGGAAACCAAAATTGTTGAACAGTTCCTGCGCCTCAAACAATTAGAAGCCTCTGCAGATGTCAAAGTAAGGCAGCCTTTTCACTTCCACAAACGACGCACTAGGAGCTCAACTCAGCACATAGTGCGACATATGATAAGGGATTTGACGCAATGGAGACCATTTCTTCCTAAGGATGGAGGATTGATGTAGGTGGATATCGATTGTGACCCACCTCTTCCGACTGGCTCAAAACAGTCTTCTGGCAATTTTGGGAATTTACTATTTTTAGCAGGTTTTCGGGCCCAGAGCTTCCGGAGCCATTTCGAGGCCCTAAACGACGTTTTTTCGACGTCGAATTCTCTGGAAAATATGGGTATTGTGCACCTACCATATTTTTCCTGTCGAAATCACGATTTGCAATATCTTTTTCTAGTCATTGAATAAATCTTTCCAACAAGCTATTGTACGCCCCAAACAGAGATCACATGCGAGAGTTACAACCCCAGGAATTTGATGTACTAACTTACCCAAACGAGGCCCACATGAGTTTTGGTGCTTCATCTTCTAGGGTTAGGTTTTTGGGATTCTTGCCCTCATGCTTACGACAAATTGGCCCTTTTAGCCTCTCTTTGTAATCATCTTGGCACAAATGAGCATAGCGGCCACATCTCTTCTCAGAGATAGCTACCACCATTCCAGCTATTTTATTTTACAGTTTGTCCTATTTCCGCTATTTAATAGAATGTGTGTTTACTGTATCAGTGTGTTCTTCGCAATATATCTCTGTATATGATTCTATATATGCTATCTTATTTCCTTCCTGCATAAATCCGGATCAGTGGTATCAGAGCGGTCATCTCTTTCATTGTTTCTCGTTGCATGTCCTCGACGAGGTTAGGATAGAGAGAGTTGGGCCTCGAACTAGTTTCACTTGGGGAAGACCACTCTCACCGCCCCAAATGGCCTCCCATGGTGGAAGAAAAGAGAGACGACGGAGTGGTAGATCCTATCAAGTTGTTGCTCAAGGAAGCCCTTGTGCGACAGAGGAACAAGATGATGGATAATTTCACCCAGATCCTTCGACGTATGCCGACGATGACAGATACACCTTCAACAAGAAGTCATTTTGGAGATGCGACTCCATTCAAGGTACAAGTTAATTTTGATATCCATTTATTTGAAGGCCAAATCAATGCCGATGCCCTAGATAAATTGTTGAATCTACTAGAAGGGTATTTCTCTGTCTACAAATTTTCTAACAGGGAAAAGATCATCTTTGCGCTCCTTAAGGCCATCCCCCATGTCAAAAATTGGTGGGAAACTTATTGTGAACAAAACTCATCAGAAGAGACTAGATTGTTTGAATATACAAATCCCACTTGGGCCTCTTTTATAGATGCCGTCAAGGAACAATATTACACTGTTGGAAACTATGATGACCAGTACACAAAATGGACCATTCTACGTCAAAAGAGGGACCAAACGGTGTCGAAGTACACCAACAACTTTCATACGTCTTGCACAAAGCTAGGTATCAAGGACTCCTAGTGGCACCTAGAACTGAAATATCGTAGTGGCCTACACCGATACATGCGAATAGAGATGGCTTTCCTGGAAATCTCTTCACTTGGATCTGCCTATCGATATGATATCAAAATTGAGAATAAATTTCAGCAAAAGAACAAGCGCGACTTCGGACCTACGTAGAAGCAGGGCAAGGGAAACTCTGGCTCACAGAACACGGGATAAGGAAAGGAAAACCAGTCCCAAACACTAGCGAAGAAGGGTAACGGAAAGACAAAGAATGAAAACGGGAAGTGGTGGGAGTTCCACAAAATCCCCTGGAACAACACTGATGAATGTTGCTCAAAACAATCATTGGTGGCTGAAATCAAAGCTTCAGAACTAGATCTTTGTTCCGATTTGGACTCAGAACCTAATTTCACAGCTGCATGAAAAGGGAAGCAGATCATTGCTGTAGAACCTAGTGTCGTTTTTTCCACCAAACAAATTCAACCAGAGGAACCTGAAGAGTCAGAGCCAGACGAGCGCCTTTTCCACTCACAGATGTGGGTGAAGGGAATTCCCCTACATGTTGTTGTGGACAACGGCAGCTAGAAGAACCTGATCTTAGTAGAAGTCATCAAGAAATTGGAGTTACCAATAACACCACATCCACAACCATACACCATTGGATGGCTAAGCCAAGGACGAGGGATCTGCGTCAGTCACCAATGTCGCATACCATACGGCATCAAGCCCTTCAAAGATGAGGTATTGTGTGATCTGGCCCCACTTGAAGTATGTGATGTTCTTTAAGGACAGCCATATATGTGTAAGCATCATGCTGTATATGAATCACGACCTCACAGTATCATTGTCACTTTGGGAGGAAAAATCTATTGGATACCATAGATAGTTGCACCTACCACAACCTAGCGGGGCAAGAAAATAATCTCCCACACTGGGAATTTTTCCCTATTCACAATTGCCACTAGAAGTGAACATCAAATCGCAGAGACAGGAAAAACACAAATTCAGTGTAGCATCACCTATTTGGTTACCTCTACGGTGCAAGGCCAGGCATTCAAGGTGCTCCTCCAAAAAGAAACCATCCACAACCTCTACACATTATCCCTCTACTCAGCAGAAATAGGAAAAACACAAATTCAGTGTAGCATCGCCTATTCTGGTAGCTCTACAGTGCAAGGTCATGCATTCAAGGTGCTCCTCCAAAATGAAACCATCCACACTGGTGTCGACCAATGATACCACGGAAACCAAATGTGTTGAATAGTTCCTGCACCACCAACAATTACAACCCTCTACAAATGTCAAAGTAAGGCAGCCTTTTCACTTCTACAAACGCCACAACAGGAGCTCAACTGAGCACATAATGCAACATATGATAAGGGATTTGACGTAATGGAGACCATTGCTTCCTAAGGATGGAGGATTAATCCAGGTGGATATCGGTGGTGACCCACCTCTTCCGACTGGTTCAAAATAGTCTTTTGGTAATTTTGGGAATTTACTATTTTAGGCAGTTTTTCGGGCCCTGAGCTTCCGGAGCCATTTTGAGGCCCTAAACGACATTTTTTCGGCGTCGAATTCTCGGGCAAATACGCGTATTACGCGCCTATATTTCCTCACATTCCAAAATCACGATTTGAAATATCTTTTTGTAGTCTTTGAATAAATCTTTCCAATGAGCTATTGTATGCCCCAAACGGAGATCGCATGCGAGAGTTACAATCTTGGGAAATTGATGTAGTAACTTACCCAAACGGGGCCCACATGACTTTTGGTGCTTCATCTTCTAGGTTTAGGTTTTTGGGATTCCTCCCCTCATGCTTATGATAAATAGGCCCTTTCGACCTCTCTTTGTAATCATCTTGGCACGAATGAGCATAGCGGCCACATCTCTTCTCAGAGATAGCTACCACCATTCCATCTATTGCATTTTACAGTCTGTTCTATTTCCGTTATTTAATAGAATGTGTGTTTACTGTATCACTGTGTTCTTTGCAATATATCTCTGTATATGATTGTGTATATGCTATCTTATTTCGTTCCTGCATAAATCTGGATCAGTGGTATCAGAGCGGTCTGCTCTTTGATTGTTTCTCGATGCATGTCCCCGACGAGGTTAGGATAGAGAGAGTTGGGTCTCAAACTAGTTTCACTTTGGGAAGACCAGTCTCGTCGCCCCAAATGGCCTCCCATGGCTGAAGAAAAGTGAGACGACAGAGCAGTAGATCCTATCAAGTTGTTGCTTGAGGAAGCCCTCGTGTGATAGAGGAACGAGATGATGGATAATTTCACCCAGATCCTTCGACGCATGCCAATGACGACAAATACACGTTCAACAAGCAGTCGTTTCAGAGATGCGACTCCATTAAAGGTACAAGTTAATTTTGATATACCTTTATTTGAAGGCCAGATTGATGCTGATAACCTAGATAAATGGTTGAATCTACTAGAAGGGTATTTCTCTGTCTACAAATTTTCTGACAGGGAAAATTTCATCTTTGCACTCCTCAAGGCCATCCCCCATGTCAAAAATTGGTGGGAAACTTATTGTGAGCAAAACTCATTAGACGAGACTAGATTGTTTGAATATACCAATCCCACTTGGGCCTTTTTTATAGATGTTGTCAAGGAACAATATTACCCTGTTGGAAACTATGATGACTAGTACACAAAATGGACCATTCTGCGTCAAGAGAGGGACCAAATGGTGTCGAAGTACACCAACAACTTTCATACCTCATGCACAAAGATAGGTATGAAGGACTCCGAGCGGCATTTAGTACTAAAATATTGTAGTGGCCTACACCATTACATACGAACATAGATTGATTTCATGGAAATCTCTTCACTCGGATCTTCCCATCGATATGTTGTTAAAATTGATCAGAAATTTCAGCAAAAGATCAAGCGCGACTTCACACCTGCACAGAAGCAGGGCAAGGGAAACTTTGGCTCGGAGAACACGGGATATGGAAAGGACAACCAGTCCCAACCACAAGCGAAGAAGGGTAATGAAAAGACAAAGAAGAACAGTGGGACGTGGTTCGGGTTCCACAAATTTCCCTAGCATAAAACTGATGAATGACGCTGAAAACAATCATTGGTGGCTGAAATCAAATCTTTAGAATCAGATCCTAGTTCTGATTCTAACCAAGAACCTAATTTCACAGCCGCGCGAAAAGGGAAGCAGATAACTAATTGAGAACCCAGTGCCGTTGTTTCCACCACACAAATTCAGCCAGAGGAACCTGAAGAGTTGGAGGTAGAGGAGCGCCTTTTCCACTCACAGAGGTGGGTGAAGGGAATTCCCCTACATTTTGTTGTGGACAGGGGCAGCCAGAAGAACCTGATCTCAGTAGAAGTCATCAAGAAATTGGAGCTACCAATAACACCACACCCACAACCATACACCATTGGATGGCTAAGCCAAGGATGAGGTATCCGCGTCAGTCACCAATGTCGCCTACCATACGGCACCAAGCCCTTCAAAGATGAGGTATTGTGTGATGTGGCCCCACTTGAAGTATGTGATGTTCTTTTAGGACAGCCATATATGTGGAAGCATCATGCGGTATATGAACCACGACCTCGCAGTGTCATTGTCACTTTGGGAGGAAAACTCTATTGGATACCAGAGATAGTTGCACCTACCCCCACCCAGCAGGGGAGGAAGATAATCTCCCACACTGGGAAATTTTCCCTATTCACAATTTCCACTAGAGGTGAACATCAGATTGAAGAGACATCCACAACCTTTGCACATTATCGCTCTACTCAATAGAAACAAGAAAAACACAAAGTCAGTGCAGCATCGCCTATCCAGTTACCTATACAGTGCAAGGCCACGCATTCAAGTTGCTCCTCCAAAAAGAAATCATCCACACCGGTGTCAACCAACGATACCACGAAAACCAAAACTGTTGAACAATTCAAGTGCCTCCAACAATTACAACCCTCAGGAGATGTCAAAGTAAGGCAGCCTTTTCACTTCCGCAAACACTGCACCAGGAGCTCAACTCAGTACACAATGCGACATATGATAATGGATTTAACGCAATGGAGATGATTGCTTCCTAAGGATGGAGGATTGATCTAGGTGGATATTGGTGGTGACCCACCTCTTCCGACTGGCTCAAAGCAGTCTTCTGGAAATTTTGGGAATTTACTATTTTTAGAAGTTTTTCAGGTCCTGAGCTTCTGAAGCCATTTTAAGGCCCTAAACGATGTTTTTTTGGTGTCGAATTCTTGAGCAGATATGGGTTCTACACGCCAGATGTTTAATGTGTGTCCGAATCGAGATTTGCGATATCTTTTTGTAGTCATTTTATAAATCTTTCTAATGAGCTATTGTACGCCTCATGGGGTCCACATGACTTTTGGCGCTTAATCTTCTAGGGTTAGCTTTTTGGGATTCCTGCCCTCATGCTTATGATAAATAGGCCCTTTTAGCCTCTCTTTGTAATCAGCTTGGCACGAATGAGCATAGCAACCACATCTCTTCTCAGAGATAGATACCACCATTCCAGCTATTGTATTTTAGAGTCTGTTCTATTTCCGCTAATTAATAGAATGTGTGTTTACTGTATCACTATGTTCTTTGCAATATATCTCTATATATGACTCTGTATATGCTATCTTATTTTGTTCCTGCATAAATTCGGATCAGTGGTATCAGAGCGGTCTGCTCTTTGATTGTTTCTTGGTGCATGTCCCCGATGAGGTCAGGATACAGAGAGTTGGGTCTTGAACTAGTTTCACTTGGGGAAGATCACTCTCGCTGCCCCAAATAGCCTCCCATGGTGGAATAAAAGAGAGGTGATGGAGTAGTAGATCCTATCAAGTTGTTGCTCGAGGAATCCCTCGTGCGATAGAGGAACGAGATGATGGATAATTTCACCCAGATCCTTCAATGCATGCCGACGACGACAGATACACCTTTAACAAGCAGTCTTTTCCGAGATGCGACTCCATTTAAGGTTCAAGTTAATTTTGATATCCCTTTATTTTAACGCTAGATCGATGCTGATACCCTAGATAAATGGTTGAATCTACTAGAAGGGTATTTCTCTATCTACAAATTTTCTGACAGGGAAGAGATCATTTTTGCGCTCCTCAAGGTCGTCCCCCATGTCAAAAATTGGTGGAAAACTTATTGTGAGCAAAACTCATCAGACAAGACTGGATTGTTTGAATATACCAATCCCAATTGGGCCTCTTTCATAGATGTCATCAAGGAACAATATTATCCTGTTGGAAACTATGATGACCAGTACACAAAATGAACCATTCTGCATCAAGAGAGGGACCAAACGGTGTCGGAGTACACCAACAACTTTCATACCTCGTACACCAAGCTAGGTATCAACGACTCTAAGCGGCACCTAGTACTGAAATATCGTAGTGGCCTACACCAATACATACGAACAGAGATGGATTTCCTTGAAATCTCTTCACTCGAATCTGCCTATCGATATGCTATCAAAATTGAGCAGAAATTTCAGCAAAAGAACAAGCGCGATTTCGGACCTGCGCAGAAGCAAGGCAAGGGAAACTCTGGCTCACAGAACAGGGATAGGGAAAGCACAACTAGTCCCAACCACAAGCGAAGAAGGGTAATGAAACGACAAAGAAGGACACTGGGAAGTGGCATGAGTTCCATAAAATTCCGTGGCACAACACTGATTAATGTCGCTCAAAACAGTGATTGGTGGCTGAAATCAAAGCTTCATAATCAGATCCCAGTTCCGATTATGACTCAGAACCTATATTCACAGCTGTGCAAAAAGGGAAGTAGATCATTTATGCAGAACATAGTGCCGTTGTTTCCACCACAAAAATTCAACCAGAGGAACCTGAAGAGTTGGAGGTAGAGGAGCGCCTTTTCCACTCACAGATGTGGGTGAAGGGAATTCCCCTACATTTTGTTGTGGACAGCGGAAGCCAGAAGAACCTGATCTTAGCAGAAGTCATCAAGAAATTGGAGCTACCAATAACACCACACCCACAACCATACACCATTGGATGGCTAAGCCAAGGATGAGGGATCCGTGTCAGTCACCAATGTCACCTACCATATGGCATCAAGCCCTTCAAAGATGAGGTATTGTGTGATGTGCCCCCACTTGAAGTATGTGATGTTCTTTTAGGACAACCATGTATGTGGAAGCATCATGTTGTATATGAATCACGACATTGCGGTGTCATTGTCACTTTGGGAGGAAAACTCTATCGGATACCAGAGATAGTTGCACCTACCCCAACCTAGCGGGGGAGGAAGATAATCTCCCACACTGGGAAATTTTCCCTATTCACAATTGCCACTAGAGGTGAACATCAGATCGTAAAGACATCCACAACCTCTGCACATTATCCCTCTACTCAACAGACATAGGAAAAACACAAAGTCAGTGTAGCATTGCCTATTTGGGTACCTCTACAGTGCAAGGCCACGCATTCAAGGTGCTCCTCCAAAAAGAAACCATCCACACCGGTGTCAACCAACGATACAACGGAAACCAAAACTGTTGAACAGTTCCACCACCTCCAACAATTACAACCCTCTGTAGATGTCAATGTAAGGAAGCCTTTTCACTTCCGCAAACGACGCACCAGGAGCTCAACTCAGCGCACAGTGCGACATATGACAAAGGATTTGATGCAATGGAGACCATTGCTTCCTAAGGATGGAGGATTATCCAGGTGGATATCGGTGGTGACCCACCTCTTCCATCTAGCTCAAAACAGTCTTCTAGAAATTTTGGGAATTTACTATTTTTAGTAGTTTTTCAGGCCCTTAGCTTTCGGAGCCATTTTGAGGCCCTAAACGACGTTTTTTCGGCGTCGAATTCTCGGGAAAATATGGGTATTGCATGCCCTTCTTCTATTGCATGCTAGAATCGAGATTTGTGATATCTTTTTGTATTTATTGAATAAATCTTTCCAACGAGCTATTGTGCGCCCCAAACGGAGATCGCATGTGAGAGTTACGATCCCGAGAAGTTGATGTACTAACTTACCCAAATGGGGCCCACATGACTTTTGGCACTTCATCTTCTAGGGTTAGGTTTTTGGGATTCCTCCCCTCATGCTTATGATAAATAGGCCCTTTCGGCCTCTCTTTGTAATCATCTTGGCACGAATGAGCATAGCGGCCACATCTCTTCTCATAGATAGCTACCACCATTCAAACTATTGTATTTTACAGTTTGCTCTATTTTCATTATTTAATAGAATGTGTGTTTACTGTATCACTGTGTTCTTTGCAATATATCTCTGTATATGATTCTGTATATGCTATCTTATTTCGTTCCTACATAAATCCGGATCAGTGGTATTAGAGCGGTCTGCAATTTGATTGTTTCTCGATGCATGTCCACGACGAGATTAGGATACAGAGAGTTGGGTCTCAAACTAGTTTCACTTGTGGAAGACCACTCTCGCCGCCCCAAACAGCCTCCCATGGCGGAAGAAAAGAGAGATGATGGAGCAGTAGATCCTATCAAGTTGTTGGATGAGGAATCCCTCGCGCGACAGAGGAACAAGATGATGGATAATTTCACCCAGATCCTTCGATGCATGCCGACAACGACAGATACAACTTCAACAAGTAGTCGTTTCAAAGATGCGACTCCATTCAAGGTACAATTTAATTTTGATATCCCTTTATTTGAAGGCCAAATCGATGCCAATGCCCTAGATAAATGGTTGAATCTACTAGAAGGGTATTTCTCTGTCTACAAATTTTCTGACAGGGAAAAGATCATCTTTGTGCTCGTCAAGGCCATCCCCCATGTCAAATATTGGTGGGAAGCTTATTGTGATCAAAACTCATCAGATGAGACGAGATTGTTTGAATATACCAATCCCACTTGGGCCTCTTTTATAGATGTCGTCAAGGAACAATATTACCCTATTGGAAACTATGATGACCAGTACACAAAATGGACCATTCTACGTCAAGAGAGGGAACAAACGGTGTACAAAGCTAGGTATGAAGGACTCCGAGCGGCACCTAGAACTAAAATATCATGGTGGCCTACACCAATACATACGAACAGAGATGGATTTCCTGGAAATCTCTTCACTCGAATCTGCCTATCGATATGCTGTCAAAATTGAGCAAAAATTTTGTCAAAAGAACAAGCGCGGCATTGAACCTGGGCAGAGGCAGGGCAAGGGAAACTTTGGCTCATAGAACATGGGACAGGGAATGGAAAACCAGTCTCAAACACAAGCGAAGAAGGGTAACGAAAAGACAAAGAATGACACCGGGAAGTGGCCCGAGTTCCACAAAATCCCCTTGCACAACACTGATGAATGTCGCTCAAAACAGTCATTGGTGGCTGAAATCAAAGCTTGAGCATCAGATTCCAGTTTTGATTCTGACTCTGAACCTAATTTCATAGCCACACGAAAAGGGAAGCAGATCATTGATGCAAAACCCAGTGTCATTGTTTCCACCACACAAATTCAACCAGAGGAACCTGAAGAGTCAGAGGTAGAGGAGCGCCTTTTCCACTCACAGATGTGGTTGAAGGGAATTCCCCTACATTTTGTTGTGGACAGTGGTAGCCAGAAGAACCTGATCTCAACAGAAATCATCAAGAAATTGGAGCTACCAATAACACAACACCCACAACCATACACCATTGGATGGCTAATCCAAGGACACGGGACCCATGTCAGTCACCAATGACGCCTACCATACGGCATCAAGCCCTTCAAAGATGAGGTATTGTGTGATGTGGCCCCACTTGAAGTATGTGATGTTCTTTTAGGACAACCATATATGTGGAAGCGTCATGCTATATATGAATCACGACCTCGCAGTGCCATTGTCACTTTGGGAGGAAAACTCTATTGGACACTAGAGATAGTTGCACCTACCCCATCCCGGCGGGGCAGGAAGATAATCTCCCACATTGGGAAATTTTCCCTATTCACAATTGCCACTAGAGGTGAACATCAAATCACAGAGACATCCACAACCTCTGCACATTATCCCTCTACTCAACAGATACAGGAAAAACACAAAGTCAGTGCATCATCGCCTATTCAAGTACCTCTACAGTGCAAGGCCATGCATTCAAGGTGCTCCTCCAAAAAGAAACCATCCACACCGGTGTCGACCAACTATACCATGGAAACCGAAACTGTTGAACAGTTGATGCGCCTCCAACAATTACAACCCTCTGCAGATGTCAAAGTAAGGCAGCCTTTTGACTTCTGCAAATGCCGCACTAGGATCTCAACTCAGCACACAGTGCGACATATTGGTGGAGACCCACCTCTTCCAACTGGCTCAAAACAGTCTTCTGGCAATTTTGGGAATTTACTATTTTAACGTGTTTTAGAATCAAGATTTCCGATATCTTTTTGTAGTGATTGAATAAATATTTCCAACGAGCTATTTTACGCCCCAAACAGAGATTGCATGCGAGAGTTATGACCCCGGGAAGCTGATGTACTAAATTACCCAAATGGGGCCCACATGACTTTTGGTGCTTCAACTTCTAGGGTTAGGATTTTGGGATTCCTCCCCTAATGCTTATGGTAAATAGGCCCTTTCATCCTCTCTTTGTAATCATCTTGGAACGAATGAGCATAGTGACCACATCTCTTCTCAGAGATCTAGCTACCACCATTCCAGCTATTGTATTTTACAGTCTGTTCTATTTCTGCTATTTAATAGAATTTGTGTTTACTGTATCACTGTGTTCTTTGCGATATATCTCAATTTATGATTCTGTTTATGCTATCTTATTTCGTTCTTGCATATATCCGGATAAGTGGTATCAGAGCAGTTTTCTCTTTGATTGTTTCTCGGTGCACATCCCCGACGCGGTCAGGATACAGAGAGTTGGGTCTCAAACTAGTTTCACTTGGGGAAGACCACTCTCGCCGCCCCAAATGGCCTCCCATGGAAGAAGAAAAGAGAGATGACGGAGCAATAGATGCTATCAAGTTGTTGCTCGAGGAAGCCCTCACGCGATAGAGGAATGAGATGATGGATAATTTCACCCCGATCATTTGACGAATGCCGACGATGACAGATACACCTTCAACAAGCAGTCATTTTGGAGATGTGACTCTATTCAAGGTACAAGTTAATTTTGATATCCCTATATTTGAAGGCTAGATCGATGCTAATGCCTTAGATAAATGGATGAATCTACTAGAAGGGTATTTCTCTATCAACAAATTTTTTGAAAGGGAGAAGATCATCTTTCTGCTCCTCAAGTCCATCCCCCATGTCAAAAATTGGTGGGAAACTTATCGTGAGAAAAACTCATTAGACGAGACTGGATTGTTTGAATATACCAATCCCACTTGGGCCTCTTTTATAGATGCCTTCAAGGAACATTATTACCCTGTTGGAAACTCCAGTACACAAAATGGACCATTATGCATTAAGAGAGGGACCAAATAGTGTCGGAGTACACCAACAACTTTCATACCTCGCGCACAAAGCTAGGTATCAAGGACTCCGAGCGGCACCTAGTACTGAAATATCGTAGTGGCCTACACTGATACATACGAATAGAGATGGATTTCCTGGAAATCTCTTCACTCGGATCTGCCTATAGATATGCTGTCAAAATTGAGCAGAAATTTCAGCAAAAGAACAAGTGTGACTTCAGACCTGTGCAAAAGCAGGGCAAGGGAAACTCTGGCTTGTAGAACACAGGAAAGGGAAAGGATAACCAGTCCCAACCACAAGCAAAGAAGGGTAACGAAAAGAAAAAGAAGGACACTGGTAAGTGGTGTGAGTTCCACAAAATCCCCTAGCACAACACTGATGAATGTCACTCAAAACAGTCATCGGTGGCTGAAATCAAAGCTTCAGAATCAGATCCCAGTTCTGATTCTAACTCAGAACCTAATTTCACAGCTGTACGAAAAGGAAAGCAGATCATTGATGCAGAACCCAGTGTCGTTGTTTCCACCACACAAATTCAACCAGAGGAACCTGAAGAGTCGGAGGCAGAGGAGCGCCTTTTCCACTCACAGATTTGGGTGAAGGGAATTCCCCTACATTTTGTTGTGGACAGCGACAGCCAGAAGAGCCTGATCTCAGTAGAAGTCATCAAGAAATTGGAGCTACCAATAACACAACACCCACAACCATACACCATTGGATGGCTAAGCCGAGGACGATGGATCCGCATCAGTCAGTAATGTCACCTGCCATACAGCATCAAGACCTTCAAAGATGAGGTATTGTGTGATGTGGCCCCACTTGAAGTATGTGATGTTCTTTTAGGATATCCATATATGTGGAAGTGTCATGCTGTATATGAATCAGGACCTCAGAGTATCATTATCACTTTGGGAGGAAAAATCTATCGGATACCAGAAATAGTTACACCTACCCCAACCCAGTGGGGTAGTAAGATAATCTCGCACATTGGGAAATTTTCCCTATTCACAATTGCCACTAGAGGTGAACATCAGATCGCAGAGACATCCACAACCTCTGCACATTATCCCTCTACTCAGCAGAAACAGGAAGAACACAAATTTAGTGCAGCATCGCCTATTCGGCTACCTCTACAGTGCAAGGCCATGCATTCAAGGTGCTCCTCCAAAAAGAAACCATCCTCACCGGTGTTGACCAACGATACCATGGAAACCAAAACTATTGAACAGTTCCAGTGCCTCCAACAATTACAACCCTCTGTAGATGTCAAAGTTAAGTAGCCTTTTCACTTCCGCATACGCCGCACTAGGATCTCAACTGAGCACATAGTGCGATATATGATAAGGGATTTGACGCAATGGAGATCATTACTTCCTAAGGATGGAGGATTGATCCAGGTGGATATCTGTGGTGACCCACCTCTTCTGATGGCTCAAAACAGTCTTCTGGCAATTTTGGGAATTTACTATTTTTAGTAGTTTTTCTGGCCCTGAGCTTCCGGATTTATTGTGAGACCCTAAACAACGTTTTTTTGGCGTCGAATTCTCGGGAAAATACGGGTACAGCACGCCTGTCATTTTTCGTGTGCCAGAATTGATATTTGCGATATCTTTTTGTAGTCATTGAATAAATATTTCCAACGAGCTACTGTATGCCCCAAATGGAGATCGCATGCGAGAGTTACGACCCTGGGAAGTTGATGTACTAACTTACCCAAACGGGGCCCACATGACTTTTTCTGCTTCATCTTCTAGCGTTAGGATTTTGGGATTCCTTCCCTCATGCTTATGATAAATAGGCCTCTTTATCCTCTCTTTGTAGTAATCTTGGCACGAATGAGCATAGCAGCCACATCTCTTCTCAGAGATAGCTACCACCATTCCAGCTATTGTATTTTACATTCAGTTCTATTTCCGCTATTGAATAGAATGTGTGTTTACTATATCACTGTGTTCCTCACAATATATCTC
This sequence comes from Larix kaempferi, assembly GCA_027924585.1. Classification (NCBI taxonomy): domain Eukaryota; kingdom Viridiplantae; phylum Streptophyta; class Pinopsida; order Pinales; family Pinaceae; genus Larix; species Larix kaempferi. The sequence continues at coordinate 2,177,724 of BSBM01000282.1, forward strand.
TGTATATGCTATCTTATTTCGTTCCTACATAAATCAAAATCAAATCCGTAAGGAAAACGTTAGGGAGGATAGAATCCTCGACCTACCTCCGTGTGGGCTCTTCAAGGTTTTACTGTGTAATAAGTTTGATAGGTGTAAATAGTCATGCGAAGGGTTTGACGCTTGGCCATTTGATGAAATAAAAGTTTATAACTGTTATGGTATTTGATACATCCTACGTTATTTTAATTGATGTTTGTTAAAACAAAGATAAGGGAAAAGCCCATTCCTGAATATTTATAATATGTTGAGTTTTGTCTTAAAGGCCAAGAACCATAATGCCCAAATGCATAGTTTGTTTTAGTTTAAAATCTCTTAACTCGTTTTTGTTTAAAAGATAATGCTGTTGGATTGTATTTCGAAATAAAGATGTGTTAAGTTGAAAAGAGAGCTCTCGGAAGTGATAGATGATAACTATTTGTAAACCGAAACAAGCTCTTCATTGTGTTTTTTAAAAAGGATTTAGTTACTATCGACGTTTTGACCTTTCTGAAAGCAAAAGTTGAAAGACTTCGTGGTAATAAGTTTTTGGTTTTGTTTGTAAATTTTGGTAGTTTATGTGGGTCGAACTCGCAACTCCATCTTGTTGTAATTCTTGTTGGATGCTTCGGCATTGAGTATTTTGCAAAATATTCTAAATGTTTAACAGGTTTATATTGTAGTTATATTAATATTGTATGTTATCTAGGGAAAGATGCCTTATTTGAAACCCTGTTTGAAATGCTTTTCTGTATTATAATAGTTTAAGGATTATGGCCGTAAGGATGATTGTTAAATCCTACTCAATACTAATTATTGTTTTGATTATCGTAGCTATATAAACGATAAGGTTTTCGAGTCCATAAAAAAATTATGTAACTTGTAAGGTGTAGACTATAATCGAGCTTTGTCTTAAAGTTTTCTATTTCGATTTTAATAAATGACTAAAAGTTAACTTGCTATTTGAAAATAGATAGGGTTTGAAACTTAGGACATTCATCCGAATAAAAGTTGTTCTATATTTATTCGATTTATATTTTCAATCTAATTTGCAGTAGATTCAAGTCATAATTATTGATGGAAGTCCACAGTAAATGTTTCGATACTGATAAAATACAAAATACTAATATATCTTAATAGGAAATTCGAATGAAAAGAAAATAGTAAGAGGCTATATATTATTTGTCTTCTGCAAAGAAAATAGTTAACTTATACTGAACCTTAGGTTTATGCATAAATATGGAAATGTTTATGTATCTTTACCGATATTACTGCGAATCATATGACATTACCATGTATGAATAGAATAAATGTTGCTGTGTTTTTCTATGATTGAAACAAAGAGATTTTATTTGACATTGTAATAGATAATAAACTATAGGAAAACATAAGAGAGTTTTTCAATAATTCTATCTATTGCATATCATTTATCTATTTTTAAAACACCCTTCCCTGTACTAGAGTATGGCACAAGGACAATGTGTGGAAAAATGCAGGGAAGTGATTTCATCTATCTTATCATATTACTTCTTCATACAGTTCAGAAAATCATTCATTTCAATCTGAATAGTAATAACTAACAATATTTAGAAAATAATAACCCAAAAATACAATAAGTTATAATTACTAGAAATGAAATAACAAGTAGAACCTGATAATGTAGATAGGGTGGAAAAACACCCAAGGAGGCTTGTACCTCCCAACCTTTTCCAAAAGAAGCAGCCAATCTCACTTGATCCTTTGGACCCCCGAGCCTGTTTACTGAACAACTAGGTAGAAGACTTTGTGTAGAAGCAAGGCACTCAGGTTGTACTTTTAGCAATCAATGGAGACTTGCAATACACCTCAAAATAAACCTCTGCACTCAGCAGAAGTGAAAGAGACTTACACTACAACTCAAAACATAGCTTTCCCTCATCGAATCTCTTATGTGCATACAATAGAACAACAAGTTAAATTTGCTCGTCAAAAAAAAGTGTGAGACTCTGCTCAAATTCAATGGCTTATAAAGATGCCTAAGTCTTTTAGTGGTCAGTTTCCAAATAAATGATCCTCAAGCTCCAGTCCCATCTTTCAGGGAACTTTGACCACAATTCAAGGGAGTTGTCCCATAACAACAGCTAGTTACTAAGTTCCTGATGCTGTTAGTTGTCCATTGCCTTCTACCCCAGATTCCATTCCACCAAGTGGGTCAGTAAACACTCATTCAACAGTCTCTTTGGGTGAGTGTCTCCTATTTTATTTTATTAAATAATAATATTGTGCAATTACAGTCATCCTTGTCCACTTGACCAAATATAAAACTTTACAATAAAAGTTAAGATAATGTTTTTCTCAAACACAAAATGTTTCAAGTAATGGGTATGTTACAAACACCCCCAGTTAAGATCAACATCATCCTTGATTTTGCTTATTCTTCCTTAGAGCCTCCCTGGAACAGAATTGGATATGCTTCCCACATATTACTTTTCAATTCCTAGGTAGCTTCATCAGGGCTAAGGTGCTTCCATTGCACCTTTACCTGCCCTATGGTACTATTTCGGAGCATAATTTCCCTCCTGTCGAGGATAGAATTTGGTTCCACCTGGAAATCTCCTTCGGGCTCCACCTGTATGTCATTCCAATTCAACACCTGAGTAGCTTCGTGCACATACTTCTTTAAAACAGAAATGTGAAAAACATTATGGATTCTTAAATTAGATGGTAGAGCCAACTGATATGCAACTGGTCCAATCCTTGATAGGACTTCGAATGGCCCAAAATACCTTGGTGCTAGTTTAGCACAACTCCCAAGCTTAAAAGAACTTTTCTTGGGTTTTAGCTTTACAAAAACATGATCTCCAACTTGAAATTCTCTTTAAATTCATTTCAGATCTGCATAACTTTTTTGTCTATCTTGTGCAACTTTTAAATTTCCTTATACCTGTTTCACGGTTAGCTCCATCTCTCTTAACAAATATGGTCCTAGCATTAATCTGTCAATAATATTATCCCAAGAAATATGAGTACTACATTTCCTTACATATAAAATTTCAAATGGACTAAGTCTGGTGGACGCTTGATAATGATTATTGTAAGCAAATTCAGCTAAACACAAATACTCTTCCCATTTGGTTGGCTGATCTTTAACATACATTCTTAACATGTCTTCTAAAATCTGATTAACCCTTTCAATTTTCCCATCAGTTTGTGGATGGAAAGAAGTACTTAAATTCAATTTAGTATTTAGGCCTTTAAACAATGTTGTCCAAAAATTTCCAGTAAACTTGGAATCTTGATAAGAAATAATTACCTTTGGAATTCCATGTAAGCGAAAGATTTGCTTCATAAACACATCAACAATATTAACAGCTTTAAAAGTAGTCTTAACTGGAATAAAATTAGCATATTTACTAATTTTATCCATAACCACCATTATTGAGTCATTCTATTTCTGATTCTTAGGTAAACCTGTTATAAAATCAATACTTATAATTTCCCACTTCCATTCCGGAATTGATAATAGCTACAATAGGCCAGCTGGGTGTTGATGTTCAACCTTAATTGTCTAACATTCAAAACACCTAGCTATGTATTCAGCCACTTCATTCTTCATGTTGGGCCAAAAGTAATCCTAACATAGTTATCATTTTCTAAGTAACCAGGGTGTCCCGAATAAGGACTTTTATGAACTTCATCCAAAATCAACAGTTTAACTTTTGACACATTAGGTACATAAATTCTGTTTTTATAATTCATTAAACCATTTTCATTAATGCTGTAGTATGTTATTAAATTTTCAGATAAATTTTCAACAACTTTATCATGCAATTTTTTATAATTTTCATCTTGCCTAATTCCTTCTTCGATCTGATTTTCCAGATCTGTCTTAAATGTGCTGATTACTACCACAAAACTTAATTTGACATTTCTTCTCAAGGCATCAGGAACTTGTTTTTTTTACCCTTAATGTGTTGAATCTCGAAATCATATTCGCTAAGGAAAGCTAGCCACCTGGCTTGCCTTGCGTTAAGATTTGTTTGATCCAACAAGTATTTTAAACATTATTTTCTGTCATTAGTGAAAAATTTCTTCCAATCAAGTGATGGCGCCACATTTTTAGTGTATGTATCATGGCTGCCAACTCTAGATCATAAGTTGTGTAGTTCTTTTCATGGATTTTTAACTTCCTTGACTCATAAGCAATAACATGACCTTCTTGAGTTAAGAGCCCACCAAGTCCATCATTGCATGCATCGGTGCATACAACGAAGTCCTTATTAGGATCAACACTTTTTGATATAGGTGCTGTTGTTAATAATTCTTTTAAATTCTTAAAACTTTCTTCGCATTTTTTATTCCAAACGAATTTCTTTCCCTTTTTCTGCAAAGAAGTTATGGGATTAACAATTCTAGAGAATCCTTGAATAAAATTTCTCTAGTAACCTGTTATCCCCATAAATGACCACACGTCAGTTACGTCTTTAGGGACAAGCCACTCGTTAATTGCTCTTATTTTATCTGGCTCAACAGAAATTCCATCTTTAGATATTATGTGACCTAAGTACTGTATTTTATCTTTATAAAAGTCACATTTACTGAACTTAGGATAAAGCTAATTTTTTCTTAAAACTTACAGAATTATTCTTAAGTGTTCGCCATGTTCTTCTTTAGTTTTTGAATAAATTAAAATATCATCACTGAACACAATTACAAACTTATCTAGGTACTTATGCAGAACATTATTCATTAAACACATGAAGACTGTCAGTACGTTAGCTAGCCCAAAAGGAATAACTATGAACTCGTAGTGTCCACAACGAGTCTTGAAGGTTGTTTTAAAAATGTCTTCATCCTTTATTCTAACTTTATGATATCCGGAACTGAAGTCAAATTTAGTGAATATCTTTGCTCCGCGTACCTGATCGAATAGATCATCAATGCGGGGCAAGGGATATCAATTTTTAATAGTCATTTTATTAAGTTGACGGTAATCTATGCACAGTCGTAAAGTACCGTCCTTCTTTTAAACAAAGATAACCGACACTCCCTGTTAGTATATTCCTATACTCCATCCTAGTCCTACCAGCATTTTCATCCTTTGCATTTTCAGTCTTGCATGCATTCCTGCATGCACCATGCATTCTACATGCATTGCATGCATCCGCATGCTGCCTAGTCATCAGGTTGACACCTCCAGCACCTAGTCCCTAGTCTTCCATCACTTGGGAGCTTATTTCCACTTAGATTGAGCCCTCCTAGCCAGTGATGTGCCCACATCTCACCATCTACTTGACAAAGGTTCCCTTCTTCACCTACCAGTCGAGTTGTCTTCAATTAACTAAGTTCTCTCCTTAATTTTAGGCTTGACTCACTCTTAACTGACCTTACCACTCCGATGGACCTCCAATGTGACTAGACTGCTCATTCTGATTTTAGTTAGCTCCTCATGCATCCTCCACTGAGCCTCCTTCATTCAATTAGTGTCTCCATGTGCCAGTTACACTCAGTTACACCTACCACACTCGGTTAGACTCATTTTGAATGATGGTTGACAGTTACTTGTGCATTGATGACTCCACCGATGATGAGATAGACTTCTAGTTGTGCTCCGATGACACTCTAGCTATCTTTTGATCACTTCAAGAAGGCTAATTTGAATTGCCACCTTGGCATTTGAATCCTCATGCATTGTACTACTTATTTGTCTATATTGTGATTAATTAATTAGTGTGTGTAAAGTTATTTTGCTTCTATCGGAGTTCTACTGTATTATTCTGTTGCTCTCTTACTGTATTATTCACTCTTAATATTATTCCTAAATTCCTTCATTGTGAGGTATACATCATCTCTTAGATCTGATGTGAGGATTTTCACATAGTATCAATGCGTGTTGAGAGTATTGTTTATCTCCATTTTTGAGAGTTTTTTGCAGGTTATTATCAAGATTTCGAGTGCAGCAGTTTCTGCATTTATGCAACAGTAGTAGTTGGAGATATTTTCTATTGTTTTTGCAGTCTTCTACAGCTTCCATGTATTCAAAATAAATCCCTCTTCTTTCTCCATTCAACTATGATGAATGGAAACCAAAAATGATATCATATTTGAAGAGTTGTGGTCTCTTTGATTATTGTTTTGAAAGAGAGTTCGAATCCTCTGAAGAAGAGATTGATTGGTTAAATAAAGGTGACAATGTCCGTGCAACCATTATGTTTGCTATGCCTCGATGCATGGCATATGACCTCCTTGATGTTGAATCTCCAAAAGAGCTATGGGCCCACCTGGATGAAAGATTTAGCAATCAGAATGAAGGGATTGGTCCAATCCATTTCGAGAGCAAGCCCACTATTGCATTCGCTTTCCTTGATGATCTCACAGGTCATGAACCAATATCAAACATATCTCATATTGAAGTTGTCCAAAAAGAAGAAGAACTTATAGATTCTACACTCATGCTCCAAATTTCTTGTATTTTGAATTCTGTGCCAGGTCACACTCTAGAAATTGTAGAAGGTCCTAAATCCTCTCTTGCACTAGAGTTTGTTGGTCTGCATCATGATCTATTGAATGTTTCGGAGGTCAAATCAGCCATTGGAGATACTGCATTCACTCTCCTTGATCACTCACCTCTTATGTACTATTATATGATCATTATTTCATGCTTTCAGAAGGTTATTGAAGACTATGGCCATTTCCATTTGCTTGGGATAATTTCTCATGCATATCATGGTTTTGATCTCACCTCTATTGGTTCAAAGGAGATCTCAAGAAACCATTTCCATTCTCTTAGGATAATTTCTCATGCATTTACTGGTTTTGATCTCACCTCTAATGGTTCAAAGGAGATCTCAAGAAACAATGATTCAAGTCTTGGATCTAATTTGGATTCCAAGCAATTACTACTTGGGATAATTTCTCATGCATATGATAGTTTTGATCTCACCCCTGTTGGTTCAAAGGAGATCTCAAGAAACTATTCTTCAAGTCTTAAATCTGATTTGGAATTCAATCAATCTTGTGATGGTTCTTTTTGGCATAATCTCACCCATGATGGTTCGAAGAAGAAGAAAAAAGACTATCTACACATTCATAGATTTGATCCTAACTCACCTGATTCGAATCACAAGTTTAAGGATCATCCTCATACTTTTGGATTTGTTCTCATCACATTCAATCTGAAGAGCAAGTACAAGCACATGCTTTCTGAGCATGATCCACTTCTTCCCAAGAAGGAGATACCTCCAGACATATGACCAAGCATCACACCTGCTTGAGTTTTGGAGAATTTATTTTTTTGTGTGCCTTACAGTCTATTTTGAGGCGGGGTATTTTTCCCATGAGGCTTTCCCCATTTCCTCGGTTTATTGAATGTTATTATTCATTGTATTGGGTGACCTTTGGTATTAGTTACCAAGGCCCGGGATGGATTAAGCGGGGGTGTTAGGATATTCCTATACTCCATCCTAGTCCTACCATCATTTTCATTATTTTCATTTTTCAGTCTTGCATGCATTCCTGCATGCAGCATGCATTCCTGCATGCAGCATGCATTCTGCATGCATTGCATGCATCCACATGCTTCCCATTCATGAGGTTGACAACTCCAGCACCTAGTCCCTAGTCTTCCAGCACTCGAGAGATTATTTCCACTCAGATTGAGCCTTCCTAGCCAGTGATACGCCCACATCTCACCATCTACTTGACAAAGGCGCCCTTCTTCACCTACCAGTCCAGTTGTCTTTAGTTAACTGAGTTCTCTCCTTGATTTTAGGCTTGAATCACTCTTAACTGACCTTACCACTCCGATGGACCTCTAGTGTGACTAGACTGCTCATTCTGACTTCAGTTAGCTCCTCATGCACCCTCCACTGAGCCTCCTTCATTCAGTTAGTGTCTCCTTGTGCCAATTACACTTAGTTACACCTACCACACTCAGTTAGACTCAGTTTGACTGATGGTTGATAGTTACTTGTGCACTGATGACTCCATCAATGATGAGATAGACTTCTAGTTGTGCTCCGATGACACTCCAGTGATATTTTGATCACTCCATGAAGGCTAATTCGAATTTCCACCTTGGCATTCGAATCCTCATGCATTGTACTACTTATTTGTCCATATTGTGATTAATTAATTAGTGTGTGTGAAGTTATTTTGCTTCTATCGGAGTTCTACTGTATTATTCTGTTGCTCTCTTACTGCATTATTCACTCTTAATATTATTCCTAAATTCTTTCATTGTGAGGTATACATCATCTCTTAGATCTGCTGTGAGGATTTTAACACTCCCCAGGGAGACACACTTGGCCTTATGTAGTTCTTATCTATTAATTCTTTCAATTAAGATTTTAGTTCATTTAATTCCAGAATATTCATTTTGTAAGGAGCCTTTGATTTTGGTACCGCACCTGGTACTAACTCAATGGTGAAATCAATTTCCCTTTCCGGAGGTATCCTGGAATTTCTTCTTGAAATACATCAAAAAAATCCTTAAGAATAGGTATGTCTTTCAATTTTATCTTATCTTCTTTAGATGAACATTCGTCATTAATCACATTCATAGCAAACATTTTACAGCCATTTCTTACAACTTTCTTTACTTGTAAGGCATAAATTTGTCTCACATATGTTTTCCTAGGAATTCCTTTTAATGTTTTGGTATTTCATTCATTATTCAAATAATTAAAAGACTTTTTATAATAGCTAAGTACTACACTATGTTGTTCAAGCCATTCCATGCCAATTAATACATCATATGATCCTACTGGAAAAACATTCAATTTAACTTGCATCATCAACTGACTCATAAGTAAATCACAACTTTTGACAAACTCTATAACTTTTCTTTTAGTGCCTGTTTCTAGCTAGACTAACCATGATTTGTCAAATTTTTCTACCTTCAACTTGCAATTTTTCACTAATTCAAGTGATATGTAACTCAAACTTGCACTTGGATCTATTAAAATTGTAATAGATTTGTTTTGTATCGTACCTTCAATCTCGACCATAGAAGTTTGATGGTCTGCTTGTCGATTTTCCGGTGTTGCATTAATCTTGGGAATTTCTCTTGCTACATCTCCGATTGTTGGCTCCGCTTGCATGGTGTGAATGTTATTGATTGTCTTTCTTCTGAGTGGGCAGTTTTCTCTAGTATGTGGTCCATTGCAGTCATAACACTTTAAAGGTGGTCTTTGCTCCACATTTATGGTATTATTATTATTATTATTATTATTAGGCAGATTCCTTGAAGCTGTATAGTTCTGTGGTGCATTACCTCTGTAATTATTATTATTCTGAAAATTTCTGTTATTGAAATTTTTATTATTTCCATAATTTTTAAAATGAAAATTTTTCCTTTTATGCTCATAATTACTTGATTTATTATTCCTCCAACTTGATACACCTTCTCTTTTCTTATTCTGTTCAAAACATAAATTAGCCTTCCTCATGGCTTCTTCAAGAGTTGAAGAATTATCGTATTGAATTCTGTCTTTTATGTTGAAGGGTGAGCAACTTAGAAACCTTTGTATCCTAGGTTTCTCTTCATCTAGGTAACGTACATAGCTTAACAAGCTGAGAAATTTGCTACATAACTCCTTCATAGTCATAGAACCAAACTTTAAATCATAAAATTCTTTTGACTTATCTTTGTAAGATTGTTCGAACAAAAACTTCTTCTTAAACATTTTCTTAAATGTACTCCATTTTATATTCTTATCTTTAAGGCTTTTAACTCTTTTGATATCCTGCCACCAAATGTCTTCCCTTCTGATTAGATTGTATATGGCCATCTTAGCTTTTAATTGTGATGAGTAACCATAAATATGAAAATACTTCTTCATACCAGATATCCATGCTTTAGCTACCTCTCCCTTTTCATTTTTGCCATTAAAAGTTGGAGGTTTTATCTTTTTAAACTCTCCTAAAATTTGTTCATAATTTTTACGTCTTTTCTTAGGACCGCAGTCACTGTCATTGTTGTCCTGATCAAAATTATATTTTCTGCGATAATTTTTATCATCAGATTCAAAAGAAGAGTTACTTTCAGTTTTATAGTACTTCATTTTCTTATCTCTGTGTTTGTAGGACATTGTTCTAGATTCAGATTTTACTTATGTTCTCTTATGTTTTTCATCTTGATGGTACTTGTCCAGTAAAATCTGATTTAATTCTTCTTGTCCTCTTAAAATTCGTTCGTTTTCTTCTTTAACATTTCTTATTTCAGTTTTTAAGACCTTAACCGTACGTAATAATTCAGATGATTGATCATTCAGTTCTGCGTAGATTTCTTCATTAATATTTTCATGTTCGTTATTATTACGTTCATTATGAGGAGATCTGTCCTTTATTGATTCTTCTGGTATGTCCATACCTCCAAATTAAATTTCAAGCTGTTCTGTATAGAAACAAATTTAAATAAAAGTTAGTAATGAAATTTCCTGTTTTACGCGCGTGAGCCTATTTCAGGCCTAGAGTTTGAACTCGCGCTCTGATACCACATGTAACATCCCAAAAATCACAAAATTTTAAAAAATTTCAGAGTAACATTAAGTGCTATATTTACTATGTGGAAGTATAATAAATGTTTATTTCTTCATTTAAACAACATACTCTAATAACATGTTATATTGATCATGTATGTATATTGTATTACAAAGTGCATGAAATGTATTTATGTCTATATTATGATGCTGTTGGATTTTTTCTTGCCTCATTCATGCATCCTAGATCACTTATGATTACTAAATTTGATGTCAATGCTTTATACATTTAACTTAATATGGATTCCATTATATGTGCTAACTATTTATTTTTCTTATTGATGATGAAGGGGTCCTATGGGCACCCCGAGGCTTACATAGCTATTAGCTAAAGCATTTGAAACTTCTGTCGTAGATCGCAGGTAAGAGTGATACTATTTCTGAAGTATATAATGAGGTCCTATTTAACGTCAGTTAGCTTTCAAGTTTAAAAAGAGAAAATAGAAATAACTTGAAAACATTTTAGGGTGAGATCTATTCCGGTTATTGCTTCAACTATATTCTGTAATAATTTGTTTATATGATTTCATACACTTATATTCCATTCTTAGCATTTATGTTATTTGTATTACGCTTGTATTGTACTAAGGTATAATAAGGAGTAAGTAGATTGGACTTCAATGCTAAAGGTATTAAACTTCTATAATTACGATCTATACAATGCAAAAGGAATCATAATCTAAGCTTGTGTGCTAACACTCTACTTCTAAATGTATGATGTTTATGCATTATATGCATAACCTAAGTGATAGTATTATCATGGCCACTTTGAAAGTGCCGATAGTTATAACTATACACTATATGCATCTAACCTCTATTACATTAATATATACATTGGGTTTTAAAATTCCTAAGATCATTGTGATAATAGCTACACGATATTATTGATATGCGCTTTATGATCTATATATTATGTACCCAAGTTTGATTAAAAGAAGAGGCTCTATGTCACATTTGGATATTTACACAATGATGAGTTGACCTTGGAAAATCACATAGCCAAACTATGCTATAGTTATAATGTTATACAAATGGATGATTGAAACTCCTAAGTCCATAATGTTGATTGTGATGGTAGTCTTCCACTTAAGATGGTAGCTGAGAGTTTTAAAGTGCAATAAAGGCGTGTTCTGGTGGAATTCCTCTTGACAGCCACCATGGAGGTCTTCACGTGGTGTTTCTTGGAAGGAGTGAAACCCTAACTACTTTGGATTTATTCCATCAAAGGCATAACCTGGACATTCATTTTGCTGGGAGTGGGGTGTTGGAGAGGTTGGCCAGCCTGTGATTTCTTAGGGTTTTCTAGAAGTGTTTTAGAAGCACCTCCCCAAGGTTCGATACCTCAACCCGTGACTTGTATTTTGTTTACAATGATCTTTAGGAGCTGAATCTTTCCTTTGCTGAGTCTTTTTAGCAGTTGTTTGGTCTTGGTTCTCATCAAATGTAAGAATGTTCGGCTCAGAGGCATGGTTTAACTCTAGCATGTGAGTCATAGCTTCTTTCTTGCCTTTCACAAAATTTAGTAATATTGTAACTGTAAGTATTTAGAGTCTGAACTTCGTATGCTCTATTTTAACCACTCTGTGTGTTTGCATGACAGGTACTCCTCGGCTTTGCCTTCCTATGGTTGAAACAAGGTGGAAGATGGGCATGAAAACTTGCAAGCCTTGGTGATTACATGTAGGTTCATCCTGTCAAGAGTGTCGGCCCTTGTTTGGTTTTTAGCTTGGTTTTACCAGCGTTGTAACCTTCTTTTAAGCTGTAAGGAAAATGTTAGGGAGGATAGAATCCTCAACCTACCTCTTTGTGGGCTCTTGAAGGTTTGACTGTGTAATAAGTTTGATAAGTGTAAACAGTTGTGCGAAGGGTTTGACCTTTGGCCATTTGATGAAATAAAAGTTGATAACTGTTATGGTATTTGAAACTTGATGTTGTTTTATACAAGCCACGCCTGAGAGACCAATACTCTTGGCAGCGTGCTTTATTTTAATTGATGTTTGTTAAAACAAAGATAAGGGAAAATCCCGTTCCTGAAAATTTATAATATGTTGAGTTTTGTTTTAAAGGTCGAGAGCCGTAATGGCCAAACGCTTAGTTTGTTTTAATTTAAAAACTCTGAACTCGTTTTTGTTTAAAAGATAATGTTGTTGGATTGTAGTTCGAAATAAAGATGTGTTAAGCTGAAAAGAGAGCTCTCGACAGTGATAGATGATAACTATTTGTAAACCGAAACAAGCTCTTCACTGTGTTTTTCAAAAAGGATTTGGTTACTATCGTCGTTTTGACCTTTCTGAAAGCAAAAGTTGAAAGACTTCGTGGTAATAAGTTTTTGGTTTTGTTTGTACATTTTGGTAGTTTATGTGGGTTGAACTCACAACTCCATCACGTTGTAAATCTTTTTGGATGCTTCAGAATTAAGGTTTTTGCAAAATATTCTAAATGTTTAACAAGTTTATATTGTAGCTATATTAATATTGTATGTTATCTAGGGAAAAATGCCTTATTTGAAACCCTGCCTTATTTGAAACCCTGTTTGAAATGCTTTTCTGTATTAGAATAGTTTAAGGATTACGGCCATAAGGCTAATTGTGAAATCCTACTCAATAGTAGTTACTGTTTTGATTACCGTAGTTGTATAAACGATAAGGCTTTCAAGTCAATAAATAAATTATCTAACCTTTAAGGTGTAGACAGTAATCAAGCTTTTTCTTGAAGTTTTCTATTTCAATTTTGATAAATGAATAAAAGTTAACTTGCTATTTGAAAATAGCTAGGGTTTGAAACATAGGACATTCGTCTAAATAAAAGTTGTTCTCTGTGTATTTGATTTATATTTTCAATCTAATTTGCAGTAGATTCAAGTCATAATTATGGAAGAATACTAATATATCTTAATAATAAATTCGAATGAAAAGAACTAGAGTACAAATTTTATTTGACATTGTAACAGAAAAGGAACTACAACAAAACATAACAGAGTTTTTCAATCATTCTATCTATTACATATAATTTATCTATTTTTAAAACACCCTTCCATGTACTAGAGTACAGCACAAGGATAGTGTGTGGAAAAATGCAGGGAAGTAATTTAATCTATATTATCATATTACTTCTTCATACAGTTCAAAAAATGATTCATTTCAATCTGAATAGTAATAACTAACAATATTCAGAAAACAATAACCAAGAAATACAATAAGTTATAACTACTAGAAATGAAATAACAGGTAGAACCTGATAATGTAGATAGGGTGGACAAACACACAATGAGTCCTGTTCCTCCCAACCTTTTCTAGAAGAAGCAGCCAATCTCACTTGATCCTTTGGACCCCCGAGCATGTTTACTAAACCACTAGGTAGAAGACTCTATGTAGAAGCAAGGCACTCAGGTTGTACTTTCAGCAATCAATGGAGACTTGAAATACACCTCAAAATAAACCTCTACACTCAGTAGAAGTGAAAAATACTTACACTACAACTCAAAACATAGCTTCCCCTCATTGAATCTCTTGTGTGCATACAGCAAAACCACAAGGTAAATTTCGTCGTTAGAAAAAGTGTGAGCCTCTGCTCAAATTCGATGGCTCATAAAGATGCCTATGTCTTTTAGTGGTCAGTTTCCAAATAAATGAGCCTCAAGATCCAGTCCCATCTTTCAGGGAACTTTGACCACAATTCAAGGGAGTTGTCCGATAACAACAACTAGTTACTGAGTTCCTGATACTTCCACTTGTCCTTTGCCTTCTACCCCGGATTCCATTCCACCTAGTGGGTCAGTAAACACTCTTTAAATAGTCTCTTTGGGTGAGTGTCTCCTATTTTATTTTATTAAATAATAATATTTTGCAATTACAGTCATCCTTGGTCACTTGGCCAAATATAAAACTTTACAATAAAAGTTAAGATAATGTTTTTCTCAAAAATAAAATGTTTCAAGTAATGGGTATGTTACAAAAGGCCCTATACAAGAACAGCTCTATCTCCAGCCTATTTTGTATAGTGATCTCCCACGGATATTCAGCCTCCGTTGGCACTCTAAGAGTTGGTAGGCTTTGATCCAAATGATCAGTTCTCTAATGAAGAAAACAAAGTGTACAAAGGTCTGAAACACAAATCTACTTGTAAGAATCTAAACTAGGTCAGATCTATCCTAAGCATGTGATTTTAGATAGGTGCATATCAACTTGATATATAAATGGGTAAGCACATTCTTCAATTAAATAGAAATGTGAAAAAGATCAATGAATTAACTTCTCATGTTACAATGACTTAATAAAAATTAACCAATGGCAAATTGAGTGTTGTTTGCATTCAAGATTTGATATGTAACTGATATGTTAATTGAAAAATTAACATCAATTATATTTTTACTGAAGGAATCATTTGCATAAATCGATAAAAGTTTTAATTGAATAAACTCTCTCAAAACTTCATCAACACACAAATCATTAGTAAAGAAAAATATGAACTATAGATCACAATGCCTAATGAATTGCAAAGATGTAAACAACATTAGATAAGAAATTTAGATGAAAATCACATTCATCAAATAAACTTGATCAAATATATAGAAGTAGATCTGAAAATAACGTTACTGTATTCAACGACAGTCTGTAAGAAATTACAAGCTTGTATCAAAACAGAGCATCTCCAGCCTCTCCTGCAGATTTTGTCTACAAATTCCATCCTTCCTCTCTACGAGAGATCATCTCTTTTAAATAAGAGTTACAAAATAATAATACAAGGAGTAAATTCCCACAAACTGGGATTACAAAATCAAAAATAAACTAATGGCCTAGAAAAACATGGCACTTGTCCAAAATCTCTAACAACTCATCCACATTCAGATAGTTAGCTGACTCTAGCCCCAACTGGGCATTACATTCAAATGTTTCCATCTCATTCTTAGCTAACTTATACCAAATGCGAACGGAGATGTGGATTTTTCCTTCGATGCTGATCGGTTTCCTAGTCAGTCATTCCACATCATCAATGTTGACCTACTCAAGATGGTAAATTTTCTCCTTGGTCTCTTCAAACTTGTGTTCGACCTACTCAATCTTCAACTTAAGTGGGAAAGAATCTTCAATGAGCTCCATAGCATCAAAATGTATAATCTCCATGAGGTTATCTTTTGCATACCATCGCCTGCTGCATATTGCCTGTGCTTTCTTCAGAATATCTCCAACTGACTCATTCAAATCTTGCCAAGTGTTCAACACAGCTTTGATTTTCTTTAACAGAAAATTTTTAAGAAATGGGAAGCCTTATGGTGTGTCCTTGATATATCTTTGCCACTCACCAATATTTTGACTTTCCTGAGAAGCTTGTAGCCTTTTGGCTTTCTGCTCTTCAAGGGTGCCATACATCTTACCAAAAATTATATGAGTCTCCCTGATCTCATCCACGGTGCATAATAGCTTCTCCAACAACTTGTGATGTTCTTCATTTACCTGGAGGGACAAATCCCTAAACTACTGGGATGACAACTTAAAGAAAGTAGAAGAGGATGCACTTGCAGTTGCATCCTCACATTGATTCTGCAATGGGGCTATCTTCTGAGTATTAACCAAATTGTCAACTTATACATCACAAAGTTCATCCTACAGAGAAGTATTGCTTCACTCCAAAACTCCTAACCTGTCTTCCCATATCCTCATAAGATCAGCAACATAATTTTCATGTTCCTCCTTGGTCGTTACCATCTCCTCTTCAAGCCTTTCCAATTCCTCCTTCTTCTGATCAATCTCCTTATTCAGTATCTGGACTGAATCAAGGTTTGCACCATCAAATGCTCCTAAGGCTGTGGCTGTCTCAATTGCTCCTGTCTGAGGGTCATTGGTTTGCTGAGCCCATACTATTTGATTGGGAATAGATACTTCTAATCCACCTTGATACCTGCTCCTCTTCTTTCCCCTTTTTACCACTGCCTTATTTTCCTTACTGTAGAAATAATTTCCAAGAGGGACTACCTCATCATCTTCATATTCAGTTATTATTTCAGAGTTAATAGAGATTACATTTTCTGTTGAAATCAATGAAGGAGTTTGAGTGACCATGGGATTGGGTATAGGCATGGTAACTTGAGGAATAGTCAAAGGGGTAGAGATATTCTGAGGAACTGATGCGACAATGGTTGGAGAAGGGATTGAAGTGAAGGATTCAGAAAGTGGAACTTGATCATACTCAGCAGTTGATGACAAGGAAGGAATTGAGGGTGGCTCTTCCATAGTGGGTAATGATAAAGTAGGTGTTGTTAATTGCATGGGGACAGTTGAAGACTAGATTTCTACAATAATAGATGGGGGAATTGAAAAAGGGACAGAGTTATCTAAAAATGGGGTGGGTCTTGAAGTCAAAGTATGAAAGAGTTGTGATATAGAAAATGGTGGGATAAATCCTGGGGACAAAAAATAAAGATCATGAATAGATGACAACAACAATGATGAAGTTGTGATGTCATGGGTAGTAGTCACCTCCAATACTTGTTGATCTGAAAAGGAATGATCCATCTAAATAGTATCTAGCAAATCTGTAACTGCTTTTGAATCTTCAGTCACATATTCAGTCACTTTCTCAATCACTTCTTCAATTACTCCTTCAATTTCCCCTTCAGTCACTTCTTGAGTTACTTCTTGAGTGATTAATATTGAAGGATTGGGTCCATCATCAGCATCACTGTCAATGAGATCAACAGTAGGAACCTATGATGAAGGGATCTGAATCTTCTGTCTTTTGGCTAGGTTGACCTCAACCAATACCAAATCATCAGCTACCTGAAGAGCTGCAGCAGTTACTTAAACATCCACAGTAAGATTAGGAGGTTCAACAGTTTGAGTGCTCAATACTGAAGTTAGGTTTGTTAATTCCTGAAAATGACGAGAGGTTTGCAATAAATCTTTAACCTGCTCAGTTCTTTCCACCTGAGGAGGATTCTCCATGGGAGCTTTACCTTTATCTCGATCTATATAAATAAGCATTAGAGGAGCATTAGCCTATTGGAGCTATTTTTGTTCTTTATCTCTTCTCACTTGCTCAATTAGATTCATCTCCATTGTTCTTTGCCTATAGAATTTAGTTTTAATTTCTCTCTGGTATGCCATAATCTGATGTTGTTCTTCTATGCCCTTGGCCCTAGCCAAGACTTCAGAAAATTTGTTCACTCCTTGATATGTATAATCATCAGGGACTTCTTCATGGATATATTACATCTTCATGTGATATTTTTTGACATGTGCATCAAGAAATTTCTTATGATCATACTTCCTTTTGGGGGATTTACCCAACTTCAAAGGGGCCATCTGATCACCAAGAGATGTATCCCAAGTTCATGTGGGGATGACTAAAGGCCCAAGATTTAAAGAGAATTTACGCCAACCCCTATTTTTGGGACCAGTGAGCTTCTTGTAGAAACCATTAGTGATAGTCTGATAATAAACTTCTTGAATGACCAGCCTATCAGGCACTATTCTGGGTAGAAGGTGGACAGTGTCACTTCCCCAGACTCTGATATATGAGAAAGACTCATATACATACCAAACACCAATTGTATTGATGAAGTTCCTAGCATCAACTGAAAAGGAGGGAGCTTCCTGTCTAAATATTTTGAAATAAATAGTACCCATGAAATGGTCACAAATGTCATAAAGCAGGGGCACATAATTACTTTCCCACAGTGCAGAATGATATATATGAACTGGTGGAGCTTCAGGGGTCCAATTCCATCCCAATTTAGGATATTGGAACTCAGAGCAAAAGACATCAAGGATAAAGGATGACAAGTAGAAGTGTGGTTTTCTCAAGGCAGGTGCCTTTTGATAATCTTCGATGTCTGTTTTGAGTTCTGAAGACATGATAGATTCCCAAGGAAAAGATTCACCGGTTGTTAAGAAATGATGAGATGTTGGAGCCCATCCGGCTTTGAAAACTGAACAATTGGGAAGGACAAAGAGCCTGCAAAGCATGGCTTCCAATAAAGAGTAGGGCTCCCTAAACAAAATAATCAAGTAGAGGTTATCAGCCTTCGGCAGAAAACTGCTAGGTTTAATCATCCAGGATTTCATCATCTCTTCAAAATTGTACCTGGTTTTACAGGATGTTATGAATTCAGATCTAAGGGCTTATGCAGACGGCCTTAGAGCAAAAGACTTGATAAAGACTTCGGGACGAAAGGTTTCAGTTGCCACCCGGTACTTTCATTGAATGACCGTTCTTTATGGTTGGCATTTTCTACAATCCATTTAACAGAGTCTGTGTAAGGTAAGACAGTGGGCCGAGCATCAATGTCATGGATTTGAGAAGCCCTAATCTTCTCATACGTAGGTTTGTCTTCCTTAATGTCAGAAAGGTCGTGATTATAAAAAATTGAGTAGATTTTGGCCCAATCCATTTGGTAGGTTTAAATGACCCTCTCGCTGGTGTCTGAGAAGATATCGAAATTGGCGTATTTGGTCAGTGAATCCTTCTTAAGTGTCTTAGACCGAGTAGTCCAAGACATTTGGCAAAGAGTGGAATTTCTAGTAAATAACTAAAATGAAAAATCAAAACCAAACCATAGACAGGAAAACCATAAATAGAAAATGTAAAAATAACAGCAAAGCAACCTGAAAATGACTACAAAATTGTGTGGATGGCCCTGGTAAGAAATCGACACTAAAATCCACGTAGCAGAGTGAATTTCCTACAAGAAAAAATGATAAAGAAAAATAGGAAAATCTTATATTTTTCGTTTTTCGGTTGGATCAAATATGGACCGTAGGTTTAAATGAAACGAACGACTAACATTAGCCCCTGCGGGATGCAGGATCGGGTTCATAGGTTTTATTTTCAAACTTTATTAAAAAATACCTCAATCTACAATTTGCTAGTTGCGGGTTTCGGGTTTATGAATTGCAAAACAATGAAAAAAACATGTTTCTGAAATCTGCAATCCAGAATTTTGGGTTTCAGGTTTCGGGATTGAAAAACGATATTTAAAATTGAAATAAATCTTTTCATATCCCGCAATCCGCAATTTGTGGGTTGCGGGTTTCGGAAATGCACAACGTGATTTATTGACATAATGAATTTTCACAATCCAAAATCTGGAATTTGGGGTTTCAGGTTTCGGGTTTCGTGTTGTGGAATTGAAATTTTCCAAAATATTAAAATAGTCGTCCCGCAACCCGCAATTTCGGGTTGCGGGTTTTGGGTTGATGAAAATCCAAAAGAAAGAACAAACAAATCCCGCAATCTGCAATTTCGGGATTTTGGGATTTCATGTTTTGGGATTGCAGAAAGAAAATTTCATTTTTAGAAAAATTGAAGGATTTCCGCAAACTAAGAAAACAACCAAAACTCAGAAATTTTCAAAGGAAAAATGATAACTGTCCAAACCAAAAGAAAGGATATGAGATCATATAAACAAAGTTTAAAAACTCACCTAAATACCTTAGTATTTACAATAATGGGGCTCCCATAATCAAATGAAGCATGGGATTTGTTGTACCTAGAACAATGAGCTAACCAAGTGGATAAGTGCCATGTGAAAATAAGTGTAGGTTTAAAGACAACTATGAATATATCAGATAGCGCCTTCTCTAGTCACGCAAGCTCGGCGAAGTCAGTTCCAGTTAACCTCATGAAGTAGTGAAATAAGAACTTGAGATCACTCCATCAGTCTCTCTTGATTTCCACGAACAAATCTAGAATAGATTGATATTGTGTTTTCCAATCAAGCCACTTTGTTGAAACTATGTAATAAATAGAGACTCATGTATAGTGCAAAGCTCTCTCACGAATTTTTTAATTTCTATTTCAGACATTTTATTTTACACAACACTCAAGTTTTTGTATCACATGGATATGGATTTTCAACTAGCTTAATGAAGAAACTAAATTTCATATCACCTGTGATTTTATAGTTTAATTTAGCTCTTGTAATATGCTTTGAGGTAGGACCACTCATTGTGTTGAGTAGGAGTTATGTGTTTTCTTTAGATTCATATTCAAAGCATTTCATTATTTTTTATTGATTAAGCAGTTGTGATTCGTTTAAAGTGTTATTCATTACATAGGTTATATTTTTTAAAATTATTGTTTTCATCTGTATCTCTATATAATGATGTTTGTAGTTTCACTATATGGCATCCATGGTCCCGTAGGTGCCTTCTGTAAGAACAATCTAGGCAGCGTTACATTTTTATGCATTGGAACAGTTTAGTTAAATTTGAGATACCTCACATTTCATCCTTGGTTTAGATTATCTCTTTTAAGATTTCATTGATTGAAATTATTTCATTTTTCACATAAATAAATTTCCTTACCTTAGATTAAGTTTTTTAAGCATTTGTTGAATACGATTTATATGGTTTCATAAATTAGATGTATTCTTTCACAAATTAGATGTATGCTTTCATAGATTAGAATTCTGATTTCATAAATTAGATGTATGCTTTCATAGATTATAATTATGCTTTCATAAATTAGATGTATGCTTACATAGATTAGACTTACATGCTTTAATAGATTATCATATCATTTCCTTCAGCAAGTGGATCTAATTATTCCACAAATTTCCATGCTTTCATAAAACAGAGAATTCCCATGCTTTTCTGGTATCAGACATTTCTGACTTCTACAACTCTAGCCAGGATTCTCTCAGCAGTTGCACATATAGTGCATAGTGCCTCTTAAGTTTGTAAGATCCCTAGTCGATAATTAAAGTAGGATTCCTGAACTATAAGCCCTTAAAACCTACTGCATATTAGTAGACCACCAACCCTCACATGAAATCCACCTGCAATTATAGTATTGTGGATGACTTGGCTCAATCCCCTATAGCCATGTCCATGTTAGAAGTGTTACAGTCTTTCCCAACACAGTGAAAGGAATTACTCAAATCACTCGACGCCGTCAATCCTTCCGACTCGCACCTCATGCCCTTTAATCTCGACAAAGGTGATCCGCGACTACCATCATTAGCTGCATTTCAATTTCCAGTCACCGTAAAGAACGCCATGATTCATCATCATATCATCGACGAAGGCGCATCCACTTACGTTATGTCTGCAAAAGTGTGCAAATGTTTAGGGTCATTTGAGTTGGTACCCTTGTCTATCCCTCTTTGTGCATATGATGGGATACCATCCCAACCAAGAGGATTGTACTAGAATGTACCCATTGAATAGGGGGAAATATGGTCATGATCAATATCAAAGTAATCGATGTTGATCTTGACTACAACATCCTCCTGGGGCGTATTTATATGTACACCATGAAGGTTGTTTCCTCCTCGGTCTTATGTATCATGATGTTTCCCTTAAATGGGAAGGCAGTTACCCTCAACTAGCTTAGCTACTATGACCCGAACACCACAAGCGATTTCGACAATGTCCTACCAACTATACTGGGTGATACTCAACTGTAGGTGGACATTTCCCCATGTATGTACAAGGACTACAATTTATTAGGAGTATATTCGAGACAACCACCTAAGATCCCTACATCGCCCGATGGCCTAATGTGCACAATTTTCACCACCTAAAATGGATCCGCCTCCACCTCAACACCATTATCAGCACCGCCATTGAGCCATGGAATTGAACAAACGTTGAGTCGATTAGTCCCACTGATCTTCCAAATCCTATTCTTGTACCCTCCTATAGGTGTAAAAGGGACCCTGATCGTGGCTCAGTTAACTTTACCTGGGCTCACTTTGGGTATCCCGGTATGGTACCTTACACCACCCTGACTAGAGATGGATTCCAAACCAATCACTCATTAGGAGTTTGTCCATGTTTCGGTTTCTATACCTACAATTCCAGTAACAAATTCTATTACGATAACCAAACCTATGACACCTGCAACTAAGCCGCAATCGGTCGTCGCTAAGACCACTAATGGGGGCACCAAATAACGAAATTTGAAAGGTCCCCTATTACCCAATCTGACATTGAATTCATTAGAAACCACTAAGCTTAAAGCAAGGGGCATCAAACCAACAAGTTTTGAAAGTCCCAATTATGATCAATACTCCCACTCAAAGGGTCACGTCGACGTGTTCTCTTTGCGGGAAACAAGGCCACAAGACCAACTTATGCCCCACTTTGTCAAAGCTAAGGAACTTGCTTAACACCCACGTTCGCATAACACATGCTCCATTGATAGTAAAAGGGGGAACATCTCCATTGTCCACATCTAAGTCCAAGACACTACGTACGAATCATACATGTGCATATGTTCTTAGTATGGACATTATACACACCATTTCCCAGATATCCCTCGCTATCAGGAGGACTTGGAAACCATTCACCTCACCCAACCCTTGGAAGATACCTCACCTCCCTCATCACCATGGGAGGCTCCTATCAATACAGTTACTATGGTGACCCCAACTAGTACCTTGCCACAGTGGGATGATTCCATACCCGGCCAATAATCACCACGTCGTCAACAAATCCTGGCCATTGTCTTAAACCATACTAATGCCACTCGACCATGTCCCTCATGCAACTTAACATCTCACCATTCATTCCAATGTCCTCTCATCGCCACATTTCGCACTTTGAAGGAAACCCAAAGTCGATTATCTGATAACCTCACCCCTTGTGGGACCAGCCTTCCTACGGTCATCGAGGAGGATACCGAACTTATAGAGTACAATGTTGATAATAGCACATTGCATTAGTTAGCTACCTCAATAGATATTTATCCTGAATCACCGATTTCTCGTGAAGTGTTGGATCCTTTAATATTTATTCAAGGATAGATTCTAGAATCCACACCAAGTACCTCTCCATATCTCGACATCCTGCACCTCGATTCGGTCCCTCTTCCGACAAAGAATGAAGACCCTTGTTCTTTAGGAGAAGACATGATAGAAGAGTATGTATTCACAACATATGAAGAGATAATCAAAGCTGTGAATACCACTAAACGTCCATGGGACGCTTTCCCCCATAGGTCCTCAACGACTAGTAGGAAAGCTCCACACACATTTCCTGTCGAATGGCAATATACAATTCAGTCAAAATATTTTCTACCCCATAGTCATATCAATTAGTTCAATAATCCTATTCCTTCCCCTGATGCGCTTAAACATAGAAATATTTCCAATATCTCCCCTACCATCCAAGTTGATATATCCACCACACCAAAAGTCAACGAAAACATCACCATCGGGGCTTCCTACTCACAATAGGAAACCATTGATTTTACCACTCTCTTCAAAGAATTCTGCAACATATTTGCATGGCCCTATGAAGAAATTCTAGGTATTAACCTCATAATTTTCAAACATCATATTAACACTTGGCTCGATGCCATCCCTGTCTGACAAAAATAGTGCTGGGTAGACCCCTCTAAGGTCCCCAGAATAAAATCTGGGATCGAGAAAATCTTACGAGATGGATTTATTTTTCCCATTGCATACACCTCATGGGTGTCTAACCCCATCCCGATTTAAAAAAAGTATGGAACCATTTATGTTTGCATGAATTTCTGGGACCTCAATTTATCCTTCCATAAGGACAACTTTCCAACACCATTCATCGACCAAATCATTGACTCGTGCACCAGTAGAGAAATGTTATCCATTATGGATGGGTTTTCCGGATACAACCAGATACACATCCGCCCCCATGATCAATATAAAACTGTATTTACCACACCATGGGGCACATTCACATACAAATTTATGCCCTTTAGTCTCAAGAATGCTAGGGCCACTCTCCATCATGCCATGGAATACCTCTTTAATGATTTGGCTGATATCATCCTATCCTTTCTAGATGACCTTACAACCAAATCCAAAAAATGGTGTGACCACCTTCAATACCTTCATACCATCTTCACATGATGTCGCAAGTATAATACACACTTAAACCCCCTTAAGTGTTTATTCTTTGTCACTGGCGGTCGCCTCTTAGGATTCATTTTCTCCAAAGATGGTATCACTGTTGACCCCTCAAAGGGTCAAGCCATCTTGGAATTAACACCCCAACATGTTGATGTATTTGTAACTTCAGAAGATATTCTCCTATGTATTACATTTGTACTGTATTGTATTCCTGATGGAGATGTATTATTCCTCCAACCAAAAGTGTCGTCATTTGTATTTGCAAGTGTTGCAAGTATTATTGTAAGTGTCGTAACTAATATTTGATGGGTTATTAGACCACCTTAGAGGGATCAGCCCAGTATGGGTTAAAGGGTTATTAGACCACCCTAGTGGGGTCGGCCTAGTGACAAGTGATAATGAGTTATTAGACTCTCTTAAGGGAGGTTGGCCTAGTTAGAGTAAAAGGCAAGTAAAGGTAAAGTATAAATAGACAGGAGCACCTCTCTATTTAATCATTCACACACTCACTCACTTCGCATTAATGAGAGAGAGGAGGAGTGCGCACAAGTGGAGGAGGAGAAGCTACTAGGATATTATCTCTTGTTTTGGGGTTTGATCTTTGTGATCTTTGTATTGGTGCTCATTCTATCATTGAGAAAGTTGTGGGGTTTTTCACCTTCTTGGTTTTTTCCGGTGAAATGCTTTGTGTCTCTTGCCTCTTATATTTGATATGCTGTACATGTTGTTCTCTCAGTTAAGATTGTTACACCAAAATGTCGTCACCCTTGTGCAAGTGTCGCAAGTGTTGCAAGTGTCGACATCATGACCTAGTGTCATCACCATCACCATTGCAAGTATCATCATTATGACCAAGTGTCGTTTCCATGACCGTTGTGATAATGTCATCATCTTTACCATTGTGCAAACTCTTTTCTCTCACCCCTAACCTCACTCTGGGCTAAAACACATCAAACTGAGAGGTTTCCCTGCCTAGTTGACCTCTTTGAGTAGGTTGTTGCACTTCTCCTTCATCTAGTGTGCGACATCGTAGTTTCTGGTCAGCTAGGGTGAGACACTATCGCGTCTTATCTTCATACAAAGTGCGACGACTCCCCTGTGTCACTCTGTTTCCTCTACCAGGGTGCGACGAGGTTGGGTAAAGGCTATTTTGGGGATTCTCGAGGTCTTTCCAAAAGTTTGCTGAGGTGGAGGCCTATCCCTAGGCTCTAGGTGAGGTGGCATTTCGGTTCCTAAACTTATGGGAAGATCCCTTAACCATCTCCCCCTTATCCTCAACCTACCCTATCTCTTTAGCCCTATATAAACACCCACTCTCTCCATGAGAGGGAGGAAGGGCTATGGTATCCTTATGCTAATAGATTCCATATTGGTGATTGGGAAGCTTGTACCACCTTGGAGTTTTGGCTTGGACATGTTGGATGGAGGATGCGACGTTGAGGCTTTGGTTGTGGCTTCATCCTTTCTATGTAATTCCCACTTTTATATAGTTAATATAATCTTTTTCCATAAACTGTTGTCTCATTGATGATGTTTAGATTTTTCTTCCTTAACTGTTAACTTAGATAAATCATATGAAATGTATGCTTTCACTGGTTGCTAGTATCTATATGTTCAATAGGGTCTTGCAGCTGGAGATCTAACGATGCTGGAGCATTGGATCAACAAAGAGCAAAGGGATCTGCAAATCTGAGGTGAGCTATCTATCTACTAGTTTGCACTTCTATTGATCTAGGAAAGTAGATCTATATTCCCTTCTATTTGTTCTAGACTCACGTTGAGCTAGGCAGATCACACCTTAGATCCATCTCTGGATCCACGTTTGGCCCTTTCAGTCAAAACTAGTGTTTTGCATACATTTTTAGGGAAGATTGATTCTTTGTTTCCACTTTAGTTCAAAGAAAAGCTTGATTTTGTCACTCTTTTTCTATATTCATGAAATTGGAAAACATAAGTATTCTTCTTCCTTTAATTTGATCATTTGGCATTTTTGGTCACACATTCATAAGAATAAGAAATGATTGTTTCAGTTTTGTGTACATTTGAGTTAGACATGATTATTAAGTGCTTTTCTTTGTCTTGCATTTGACTGGAAACGTTTGAGGAATCCTTCTTTCCGTAGCTTAGATGTATCTTTTTCAAGTGTAGAAAGATAGGAAATTTGTTATAATTATTGCATTTGGTAGATTTTGAGCCTTTCTTGAGTACCTTTGAGTTGTTTGGGTGCTTGTCATTTTTATTTGGGAATTTCTGAATGATTAGAGTGTTGTAGATATTCTCTCACATTCTGTATATATATATGAAAAGCGTTTAGTTATCAAATTTCATTTTTGGTACATGCATTTGAAAATTGAAAAGTGATTCATAATTTTGTCTTACACGTAGTTAAGGTTAGTTGCATCTTTCATTTTCTTTACGCTTTTTAACTAATTATTGCAGAAAGTTAGGGTTATTGCACTCTAGGAATGAATTCTTCTTTTCGCTACTACTTAAGTACTTTTGGTTTGAAAGAAAGAAAAATATCTCGTTACCTTAAGTAGTTTTCATTGAAAAGGAAAGGAAAATGTGCATTATCATGTAGTTGAGGATTGCATTATGTTTACATTTATGTACTCACCTCATGCATCCACCTAACCGTACAAGATAAAATTAACGATAGCTTAGGTTAAAATCATTTAGTAACTATATGTAAGTTAGAGATGTGTTCCAGCATCATTAAACGTGGAAGCTATCATTATTTTCTAGCACTGTATCGCGGGGGTATTGTAGTCTTCCACGTACTTATCGGTATATCGAGCTCCTTCATGTACCCACCAAGTACCATAATCCATACTTGGCATATATCGAAGGGTGTATCACGTACTCGATAGTATATCGGAAGGTCTCTTGCCGAATGGTTGTGCATTAGACAGCACCACTACGGATTTAGCTCCCATGTACCTTGTGTATATCGGGAAGGTAAGGAGTCACTTGGTTTTCTTTAGAATTATATTTCTGTGCTCGAAACTTTTAAGAGAAACATTCATAAATCACCATAGTTTTGATGAGTTAAAATGTTAGGAAGGTTGGTATTGTAACAAATATTTTGAATTTGGGATGAAATGTGGGTGTACACATGACATTTTAATGTGATTTGTTTCTATATGATCTTTAATAGTTTAATCACATTACACTTTTGATTCAAAAACAACAGATCATTTAACTAGAAATTTTTCAACAAATAATTTAACTAGAAATCTTGATGATTGATCCTCTCACTCACTCCATACCTCACATTCTCCCCCTACCTCCTCTCTCCACCCCTTTCTCTCTCCCCCCATAATTCCTTCTCTCTTTCTCCACCCCCTTCTCTCTCACACACATCCACACACCCTCTAAAACAATTCCTTTGTTGCCCCTCCCTCCCACCAAAAAACTCCCTCCCTCCCTCCCTCCCTCCCTCCATGTGTTCCATCCTATCACTCACTCCATCCCTCACTTTCTCCCCCTACCTCCTCTCTCCACCTTCAAGCCTTCATCCCTCCTTCATCTCTCCATCTTTCTCTCCTTTCCTTAATATCCATGATCTCTCCCTCTCTCTCTCTCTCTCACACACACACACACACACAATCTCTCATCTCTATCTCTCGGTGTAACCATCCTTGACCATCCTTCATTTCCCTAAATCCCTACTCTCTCATTGTTATTATCCCACTCTCTCACCCTCTAACCATCCCTCCATCCATAATTCTCTCTCTCTCTCTCTCTCTCTCTCTCTCTCTCTCTCTCTCTCTGACTCTCCCCCTCCCTCCCATGATTCCCTCTACAACTTCATCTCCCTCCTTTGACTCTCCCCACACCTCTTTTAGCTTTTAATCAATGTAATGTTGGGGCATTAGCCACTCCATAGATCGCTTGGATGGAATCTTTGGAGTCTAAATTGTATTATAAGGGGATAAGGGTGACATTATAGGGTTTTGGATGGTAGGGATGGGTCTCTGGACATTGACCATAGTCATGGAAGAAAAGATGGTCCAATGAGTCTCTAAATCAACACACATGCACTATAGATGGAATATTTGGCCTTTAGTGGGATCTGGGTGTCATTATGAGGTTTTATGCACTAAGGATGGGTCTCAGGGTCTTAACCATGGTAATGGGACAAAAGTGTAACATAAACAAGTCTTAAACCACTACACATGCTCTTTAAAGGGGATATTTAGCCTTAATATGGGATATATGTGCCATTAGACTATTTTATGCATTGAAGATTGTTCTCGAGGCGTTGACCATAGTCATATAGGAACCATTACGAATATTTCCAAACAAAACATAGTTCTGAAGACAATGTACCATGGTCCAAGGATAAATCCAATCTTCTAGGGATTAAATGATGTTTTCATGGTTCATGGTTAAATGAGGTTTCAATAGTTTATATGCACTAAATCGCATATGTGATTTAGTGATCATGTTTTTAACAAAGCATATATATGCATATAGTTCATAAAAGCATAAAAAGCATAAAAAGCGTAAAAAGCATATAGTTCATATCGCATATGCGATATAACGCATATATGTTAAAATCGAGATGCGTTATATCGCATATGCGATATTTGTTTAATAAATAATCTTGGGTTGCATGCCGTGGGCCATTTTTACTATACAGGAAAAAACATAATTCTTCTAAAACCCATGCAGAGCGTACTGTTCAACCTGCAATTTAATCATTTATTACACAGATCCATAGGTTTTGTACAATTTTGGGTGGATTTCAATGGGGAATCCACGTTATAGAGTTTGGAAGTCAGCGAGGAAGATGCTTACACCCGAAGAAGCTGAAATTAAAAAAGAAAAGAAGAGGGAACATTCAAGAAATCATTGGCGTTCATTGGATGAGCAAATACTTCCCATTCCCGCTGAACAGATACCTGGCGAAGAGGCTGAGGAAGATATTGCAACTTTAATGCAAGCTGGTTATAACCAAGATGAAAATTTTGCTCCATTATTAACCGGACAACCCTCTGTAGAGCTCAATCATTATGTTCCTGACGAGACTCTGCAACAACCATGCCAGGTGGTTCAATCTCCTAATCGAAGTTGTCAGCCTGCAATGGATGTAAACGTCTCTCCAGCATTTCAAACAACAAGAAATCTCGCATCAAAATGAAAGAGAACTCCTAAATGCATACAAGTGGACGAGAGCGAATTGACTTCCATGGAAGGTAAGGTGGCTAAACGCACAATCATTCGTCATCGTTCTCAAATAATGAAACAATATTTTGAACCAAAATCTAAAGCCGGTAAATGTCAATTGTTTTTAGCTTTGATTAAATCTAGAAGTATGGAAAATGTTAGAAAAACGTTAGGCATAAGAACATTGAAGAATACCGAATCAATTAATCACATTGTTAAATCTCTTGCTACTGCATTCACATCAATTGGTAAAAAAACTCATTCAAAAGACTGTAATGTGGCTCACCGCGTATTGGTTGAATCAATTGTATCTAGATCCACAAGACAACGTCATTTACTTAAATGCACATAAGAAATTGTCCCTTTACATCCAAAGACTCTTAAAAAATATTCAGTAAGAAGAGACAAACTTGATGTAGAGGGACAAATGGATATACTATGGGCATTTAGCGGTAGGTTGCCCCGCAAATACATGAAGTTGGTCGAAGCAGTGAAGGGACTAGTGCACACTTTTTGGCATGATAACACTAGGCCTTCTTCTAACACAGAGGATGTGTTAAAACACTGTAGGGGTTCCATGAACAATGAAGGGCATGTTAAACATTACCTTGACATAACACAAAATCAACTGTTCGAGATGTTTAAAGTTTCCCAAGTAGAGCTAAGGCTTGGGCAAAGATCTTTTGAAAAATGCAAGCCTTGGTATGTTAGAATAAATAGAATCCAGAACACTTGTTGTTGTAGATACCACATAGAGTTTGATCTATATTATCATACATTTACACATATATGTCATTTTTTGCACCCTAACCATGTGCAGGAATGCTCAAGTACAGTACCGCCAATGTCATCTAGAGATTTCATCCATAGCATAATGTGTTTGAGGCAAGATTGGCAGACCCATTACTTAAAACAATGTGTAGAGGGTTCTTGCAACAATTGTGGTGGCCTATCTTTATGGTCCGATTGCATCCATGAGAGTGAAGATCAAACATTTGGTAATGAAATTGTCGAGAAGCAGAACTTTCAGTATGAGACATATTAGCTACGTGATGGGAAAGAAAGCAAGAGGATTAAATTGGTTGCTTCACAGGTGACAATCTACACGAAACATGTTCATCTAACTGAGTGTACATTGTTTATATGTTGTTTTAGAACATTGTTTTAAATATTGATGTATATTTTAATATTCATGTAAATATTTTTATGTTGTTTTACAACATTGTTTATTTTTTTCCACCAGGTGCAAGTATGTGATTTTATTCCAGAGTTCCGTGGAAAGATCCAACAGTATGTTCAGCATGTCGATATGGCACGGTGGCAAGATGAGCAATTTAGAATATGCCGGGACACCTTCCCTCTTGGAACAATACTATCAGTGGTTGACTTTGCAGAAAATTACACCCTACAACCACAAAATGAAATACAAAGTCAATACTATAACTCATAGCAGGTGAGCATAATGGTCCATATCACTTATCGACATGGGCCAGATAGCAATGAAGAGAAACGTGTGATATTTAAAGAGAGTCACTTTTACATCAGTGACGACCAGACCCATGAAATCCATTACGTGCAACATTGCTTTCAGTTGTTCTATGATCATGTGATAGCTATGGATATACCATTTTATCGTCATTTGATTTGGTCAGATGGTTGTGCTGGACAGTTCAAGAATGCACGTGTATTTCAATGGTTGTGTTTTTTGCACATAAAATACAAGGTGCCACATACATGGAACTACTTTGAAACAGGTCATGGCAAAGGAGAGCACGATGGTGCTGTTGCATGCATAAAACCTGCCCTTCGAAGGGAAGAGATGAAGTTTACAGGTGCTCGCCTTCAAGACGCTTCATCTATAGTCGAATGGTGTGAATCTGAACAAGCAACAAGGAAACACCTAGTGCGGAGAATATTCTTGGAGGTGACAGATGTGGACCGATCCCAAACACATTGGGTGAACAGAGTGCATGGAACTCAAGGTTTTCATTCAATTAGAAGCTCAGACAACTCAACCCTACAAATTAGGACAAGATTGAAGGCTTGCTTTTGCACTTCCTGTAGCATAGATGAAGGGGATGATTGTGAGTATACAGATACAGTCGATACATGGGATCGAGTGACACTTGGCACTGATTTCAAGGGGGTTAATGAAATAGGCCATTTGGAAGATGATCAGACATATATTTCTGCAGACTATGATCACATATCAGATCTCATACAAGCAGGTACAAAAAAGTAAATTAGTAGTACCTAAATCACTACAAGCCCTTACATTGAAAGAAATTTTATTTATGTTACATGTAAGACCTTTTTTAATATTTATGTATTGTTAACGTTTTTCAATTTCCTTTCACAGGTCAGATATATGCAGTGGTTGTCCCAAAAAATAATGAATGGGGTTCTGAATATTGGTTGCCACATTGCTTAGAGGGTAAACAAACCCTTCTCGAACCTGTTACAGATGATGAAAATATTGAATACCCAACTGGCTCGATGGTTATAAAAGGGGAGTACCTGACACTAGCAGCACAAAAAAAAAGGAAGGGTGGGTATGTATATCAGGATTATAAACTAGGATCTATTGTATACCACTTCACCAACCTGGTAGTTGGTATAAACATCAAGCTGCGCACAATTTCGAAAAAAAAAAGTCACATGTACAATACTTGCTACCTCATTTAGAGCATGAGAGATTGATGGACACCATCGGCAGCAGAAATGATCCAGATGGCCTACTCGAGTGAGTGCATTGTCAAGTGTTACTGGACAAGTTATAGACACGATCCTACAACCTCAGGTGAGTTATCTATAAATAATGTTTGCACATTTTCCTTATTTTCTTACGAGAGTACTAATGTTTATCCTTTCCTATGCCTAGGATACAAACACTATTTATGGCACATTGGAGGCACCAAGAACAACCGGTGTCTTTAGACACCACCAAATACAAATCGGAAAATAACATGCTCTCAAGTCAAGTTTATCTTCATCATCTTCGTATTCTAAAAGTTCTCTTGTATGTCAAGTTTATGAATATTTGTGCCAATTTTTACATATGACCAATAAACCTTAAAACTAGCAATTATCAACAAGTATGATAGTTCTCTTCTAACTTCTTTCAATACCTCATTTTGTTTCTACATCTTAGTCATGCATGCATGTGAAATTCATGTATATAGCATTTTGTTTCATGTATGTGCATAGCCTAGGTATATGGCATTTTGTTTCATGTATGTGCATATAATTTATGTACATGTGTTTCTACATCTTAGTCATGCATGCATGTGAGAGTTCATAAAACCCTATTTTTTAGTTCCATGTCTCAATTTGTGAACCCTAGTTTTATTATGCAGTGTCTAGTTCATGAAACCCTAGTTGGTTTGTAATGTGTAAGTGTAGCTTAGGCATATTCTTGTTGGATTATAAGTTGGTACAAGAATAATATAGCCTGTGATCTCTAGACACATAGTGTTTTCTTAATACTGCAACATGTTTTGCGGAGTTGACCCAACAATGCGAGATTGCATTGATGGAAACTGAGCAAAACCCTAGTTTACGAAATGAATGCACAATGAAGTCACTGGGCCATGGAAACATGGAGGAGAGGCTACCTAGAGGTAATCGTATGCCAGGAGAGCAACGGAATTGATGGTTCGTCTATCCGACCTCCGGTTGCCGAGTTATGTCGAGTTGCAAGTCACATGAAAATGCCATTCAAGGACACTTGGTGACTTTCTGTTCGGGAGCGAAATAACAAATGGAGTGGCAAGATTGCATGTTGTTGGCTCCTGGTAGTGTGTATGGGCAATGCCGACATGGGACCGCTACCAACACTAGCTCAGTGGAGTGTTTTGCGGAGTTGACCCAACAATGTGAGATTGCATTGATGGAAACTGAGCAAAACCCTAGTTTACGAAATGAATGCACAATGAAGTCATTGGGCCATGGAAACATGGAGGGGAGGATACCTAGAGGTAATCGCATGCCAGGAGAGAAACGGAATCGATGGTTCGTCGATCTGACCTCCGGTTGCCAAGTTATGTCAAGTTGCAAGTCACATGAAAATGTCGTTCAGGGACACTTGGTGACTTTCTGTCCAGGAGCGAAATAACAAATGGAGCAACAAGATTGCATGCCGTTGGCTCCTGGTAGTGTGTATAGGCAATGCCGACGTGCGATCATTTCCAACATTGGCTCAGTGGAGTGTTTTGCAGAGTTGACCCAACAATGGGAGATTGCATTGATGGAAACTGAGCAAAACCCTAGTTTACGAAATGAATACACAATGAAGTCACTGGGCCATGGAAACATGGAGGGGAGGCTACCTAGAGGTAATCGTATGCCAGGAGAGCAACGGAATCTACGGTTTGTCGATCCGACCTCCGGTTGCCGAGTTATGTCGAGTTGCAAGTCGCATGAAAATGTCGTTTAGGGACACTTGGTGACTTTCTGTCCGGGAGCAAAATAACAAATGGAGCAGCAAGATTGCATGCCATTGGCTCCTGGTAGTGAGTATGGGAAATGCTGACGTGGGACCACTGCAAACACTGGCTCAGTGGAGTGTTTTGTGGAGTTGACCCAACAATGCGAGATTGCATTGATGGAAACTCAGCAAAACCCTAGTTTACGAAATGAATGCACAATGAAGTCACTGGGCCATGGAAGCATGGAGGGGAGGCTACCTAGAGGTAATCACATGCCAGGAGAGCAACGAAATCGACGGTTCATCGATCCGACCTCCGGTTGCGTAGTTATGTCGAGTTGCAAGTCGCATGAAAATGTCGTTCAAGGACACTTGGTGACTTTCTGTCCGGGAGTGAAATACACACTACGGAGCTAAGTTAGATAAAGTGCCAATGTGTATTCCATGCCTCATGGTATAAATGAATGTGTCCAAGGGGAAGACAATGACTACAAGGAATATGTTTTTGTTCTATATATGCCCTAGGAAAAACCTTAGGGGTGAAGTTTAACCCATGGGCTAATTTTAGATGTTTTTTTTCCAAACGATGTTCCAATTTCAATTTTTATCTACTAAGCATAAAATGATAACCAAATTCCATAGGATAAAATTATTTTACTATAAGCATGGTCAAGCATTAGGTATCAAATGATTTTCTCTCACATTCAAGCATTAGGTATCAAAAAAAAATTTCTTTATCTAGGCAAGCTTCAACTAGATCTTCAACCCTTTCTTCTTTCTCATAGCTAGGATCCCATTCCTTGCAAAATGATTGGACCAAACATGCAAAAGATGATGTTTTTCCTTTACCAAAATCTCTAAACCAATATCTACATCTCCTTCTAAGCTATGCAAAAGCAATCTCATCATACCATGTTCATGTTCTATTTTAAGTTTTGAAATATGATGTTTAAAAGATGCAACATGATGTGCCACAAAATGAATGTCCCCATGAAAATTTTGAACATGTTTGGTCCATTTTGGAGGGGCCTTATTTGGATACCCAGCAATGCCTGAAAAATTTAAAGGGGCATATACTCTATGATGCATCTTTTATAGGCATGATGCCATATTGATTTCCTCCCAAATCTTCGAAAAGAAATGGTCATATGAAATCTAAAAATAATAATAATTAATACATTCATACCAATGAAGTTCCAGAATTCGGGAAAAACTTAAAATAATACATTCATACATTCATACCAACTTATCACATCATTATAGCTATGTCTACCGAATTCAGGAAAGGGACTTTATTCCCAGAAACAACGCCATTTTGTTACCTTCTAAGCCTGCAATTATAAATACCCAAGTCCACGCAAGAATGGAAACTTAGGGCAACTTATTAAAAACCCTACCAAAACATATTTAGCAGTCCAACAGGTTATGATGTACAATGGTTATTATTGTGGTGAATTCAAGTAGATTAGTGCCTATCCCTGGGCTAAATGGATTCAAAACACTTTGAAGATTGAAAGACTTAATGAGAGACAATATTAAACAAAAGAATATGCTTGAAACAACAATCAATCCTAGTTATAATAGTGCCACAAAATCATATTCCAGCCAACCATACCAAACTCAGAGATAAACTGGTATTTTTATTGCATTCTTGACTCTTCACAATACAATCAGAATCTGAAAATGAAGTAGAAGACTGTAATCTTTTATTAAAAAGAACAGCACAAGTACATAGCATATATCATAACTGAAATTAGGGTCTAGAAAATGACTGTTATGACAGGAGCAATATTCCCATCATGAGAGCGAAAAGGACAAGGCACAACAACACCCTTACAAATGATGATGAGAGCTCTAAATATTTCCTCAAGAAGCCTCAAATAAAAATTTGAATGAAAATGTGAAGTGATACGCCATAATATATTTGTTTATTAGAAGACAATGGTTGTATTATTGGACCCAACCTAGTTGATAAGGTGAATCCTGTGGGGTAGTAGGAAGTTGTAAGCACGATTAAAAAAGCTAAGAGATGAGGTTCTTTTGGATTCCATTTCTAAGGACTAGAGTGGCTACTTGGTATTTGATTTAATAGTTGTGAGTAAAAATGAGTGCTAGAGTTGAGTGGAACTAGGAATGTATCATCAATAGTAAGGATGGGTTAGTTGTAGTATGATTGTAAAGATAAACAAGTTTAGGAGGTGAAGGAGGTTTAGGAGAGGAAGGGGCTATGAAAAGTCACTTGATTGTTCATTAGAAATTAAACTTCTAGATTAGCTTGTCACTATAAGAAACAACATTCACATCATCATACAGTAAGGCATCTAGAGCCTTCCTTTCTATACCGAACACATTAGATTCATTATTTGCAATGCCAACTTTTCTCCAACAAACACAAAGGTATAAACCTAAAAACATATTCAAGCATATATCTGCAAGGCATATAATACACATGTCTCCATCCCATATCAAGTCAACCACATATAGGTAAATCTGAATGTTGCTTTATATTATAGATGTACATGTATAATGTTTTAAAAAATGGCATGCCATGGCCATAATACAAAATTGTGGATCATACTATACATCTGTGTGTACATACAAACAAAATGGTACATGTACATGTATTCCCCCTATACATGGATTCTATATGTACCCCCCCCTATACATGATTTCTATTTATCCCACTTTTCACTGCCAATGTCAGTGGCTAATGAGAAGTCTATCTTTCTTTTGCGGTTGCTCGATGGCATTCCCCAACAATCCGCAGGAGGACGCATTCTCAATATTGGAGACTGCACACAAACCAAAATTTGTTACAAGTTAGTTTACCAAGCTATAAAAATAAATACCACATGATGTACATTTGTTCAAATTCCAAGCAAATATAACATTTTTACTTACCATGCGTGTGTAAGTCCTCGGCACTGAAACTGCATGTACTTGGGTGGGGGGGCGTGCAGGGTCATCAGTGGCACCAATTGGATGCTCTTCAGGCACCACTAGCTCAGTAGATGCCGGCATAAAGTAACATATATGTCAATGTCAGCAAATACAAAGAAAACAAGACATATATACTACATGGACAGACAATGACTCTTTCAAAGAAAGCGAGACATACACATACCTGGGGGGGGCAGAGGTGGGTCACCAACAACCTCGGTTGGTTGCTCTTCAGGCACCATTGCATCACTAGATGCCCGCATAAAGTAACATATGGACCAATGTCAGCAAATACAAAGAAAATGAGACTGTATATAACATATATGGATGTACAAGGACCTTTTCAAAGAAAGAGAGACATGTACACACGTACCTAAGGGGGGGGGAGAGGTGGGTCACCAACAACGTCGATTTGGTGCTCTTCAAGCACCACTGCATCACTAGATGCCTGCATAAAGTAACATATGGACTAATGTCAGCAACTACAAAGAAAATGAGATTGTATATATATATGTACTATGTATGGAAATACAATGACCTCTTCAATGAAAGAGCTCCACATACACGTACCTTGGGGGGGGGAGAGGTGGGTCACCAACAACATTGATTTGGTGCTCTTCAAGCACCATTGCATCACTAGATGCCTGCATAAGGTAACATATATATGTCAATGTCAGCAAATACAAAGATCTAACAAGACTACATATATATACTACATGGACGGCAAATGGCTTTTTCAAAGAAAGCGAGAAATGACACATACCTGGGGGGAGAAAGAGGGTCACCAGTGGGTGGAATACTAAACATTGGCCCTACTAGAAGGTCAAAAAAAACCTAACCATAACCAGGCTACGTAACAAAACATACAGATACAATTAGAAAATTTCTTTAAATAATTAAACTCATATACATGTTTCAAATCATTAAAAGCATATAATTAAAAGCATATAATTAAAAGCATGTAATGAAAAGAATACTTGAGTCTGGGAATCTTCGTCTACATGGGAGGGACTGACCTGGGATTCCACAAACTCATCATGCCCACCCTGCATAAAACATATTGTATCGAGTTTAAGACGTATTAATGTTGCAGTCTCTAAATTATAAATATGTAAATTACTCAATGACAAATTAAAAATAAAGTTCTTACAGCTAATGGTGAAGCACCAAAATCATATGCAGCATTGACCACTGCATCAATGGCATCAGCATCAACGGACAGATTACGTGAATCTGAGGTGTCATTGGACACCAGCTGTATATTTGCTCACGTAAATTGTCAGATAATTATTCACATAGAAATAAATTACTAAACAATTGAAAACTGTGATATAAAACACAATTTATATACTATGTAAAGAATGAATGTTACTTACATATCGGAGTAATCCATCCCCCTGAAACTCTAAAGTAGGCCCATAGCATATGCTTTGACATGATGTGCTAGGGTGTGGAATAACCCAATGCTCTGAAGACTCCGCGTCACCAGTGCGATGTGTAGCTCTGGTTTGGTTTGGGGACCTAAAAGGTGGATCTTAAGTGTGAGATGGTCCAACCCCAGATGGGCCAACCTTGTAAGTTCCAACCCCTTGGCCTACATTGCCTTGGATGACAGTCCCATGCCGAAGCAATGTATCAGCCAAATCTAATAAGGACTCCTGCGTATCATCAAGAATTGGACTAGCTGGAGGATATAACCAAGGGGGTTTTGGTGTGCGTGGAGGGCATCGAACATGGTTAGGATCGGTCCTAGCCCCTTCTCTATCTTGGGGCATCCCATGACCCACACCCTCGAACTCTCAAATGTCAAAATAGTTAACATGTTTCCCTAGGATAAATTCTGCATACAGCTTCCTAAGGAAATAAAAAGGGATGTCTCTATTCCCGTGAGGGTCTTTATCGAAGACCATGTACTAGCGATCCATCCAATTGGCTTTAATATTTGGCTCCATGCACCAGTCTATGGAAATGTGAGGTCAACTGGTGGGTGGAACCAATCCGGTGCTGGGGTCTCGGAATAAGGAAAACAATTGGTCTTTGGTTATTTTTAATTTTTTGACATCTTTGTAGCTCAACCCAGTGGAATAGTATTGCCTCTAGGAATCTCTGTATGAGCTAATGTTGTACAGTGCTGCTTGGGCATTGGAAATTGTATTTGTTATGGAGTCTAAGGCCTCCGCTAAAGATTGTCTTAAGTGGTCCCCCCCCTAAAGAGTGAGCTAAGGCGTCTCAGTGAACCCAAACGAGACAAAATCTCATAATTACGGTCGTGTTCCTCCTCCATTGGTGGGTTTGTGTCTGGATTTTGGTTTGGGTTTGGGTTTGTGTCTTGATTTTGGTTTGGGTTTGGGTTTGTGTCTGGGTTTCTGCTCTCTGTTAAGAACAAAACAGTTCAATTTAAAAATTTAATTAATCAATTTCATTGTTTTTTTTTTAATACATGTAACAAATTTTATTAAATTGGTTTAAAAAAAAACAAAAACTAGTTTAAATTAACAAACACAATAACTAAAAATTCAAAACGAATTAACAAACTAGTAAATTACTTGCCACCCACCTTCCATTTTTGCCGAACTGTGAAATGGCTTGCCTCCTCCTCCTCTCAAATGCAAATCGACAGGTGCATTTTTTCGCCTTCCCGATATCGTTGGTCCTTCACTGTGTAAATTGGGAAAATGAGGCCGCAGGCACTGTGATTTATATTTTAATTTTTTTTTGCATTCCAAATCGTACATGCGATATATCGCAAGTGCGTTTTTTAACTTTATAAATGAAATTGCATTTTTAAATCCTAAATATATATGCGGGCACTGTGTTTTGTTTTTTTATTTTTTTTTGCACGGCAAATCGCACTTGTGATATATCGTAAGTGCGTTATTTAACTCTATTAATCCTAAATATATAATATGAATGAAAATGAGGCCGCGTAGCCACTCTGTTTTAAATTCTTTTTTTTTTTTTTGCATTATAAATCGCACATGCGATATATCGCAAGTGCATTTTGTAACTCTATTAATCCTTTAAGATATATATTGAAAAAAATGAGGCCGCGGTCACTCTATTTTATATATATATATTTTTTGCATTACAAATCGCACTTGCGATATATCGCGAGTGTTCGCAGCTGCGTTTTTTAACTCTATTAATCATTTTTATATGAATGAATAAATGATTGGGGATTTCCTTGGACTGTTAATCCTCTATGTATGAATGAATAAATGATTGGGGATTTCATTGGACCAAGGACGAGGGAGACAAGGGCACATTAAATTCTACAAATCCTTTATTAGTATGTTGAAATCCCATCATTTGGACCTTGATTTTTGCCAATGTATAAGGATTTTCACCCCTTTCTCCTTGACTAGGGAGGGACAATTACAACTTTGTCACTCCTTGCAAGCCTACTACGGAGTGATAATTACAATATTTTCACGAGCTATGTCTTGCATTAGGGGAGCGATAATCATGTTTGCACCATTTGAGCCTGGACATCAAGTGAGGCCCTGCATAGCCACCTAGGGATTTCTTTTGCTTGTGATTATAACACTCAACCACTTGAGCTAACCCCCTGGGATTTTGTGTCACAATTTCTTCTTTGCTATTAATGGTATTTATATTATATAAATTTATGGAGTCCCTTTTATCTTCCAATGGTTTACCAAACAATCAACATCCTCATATAAAATTATACTAGATATAGAGTAATTCGAGGAATGCTCTTCTCCTTCATGTTAATTATCGTATGCTTGTGTAGAATACATAGTTAATCAAAATAAAGTTTCATCGAAGAAAAGAACTCAAAATACCTTGGGATGTGTATTATAAATTAGTAATGTTCATTATAAGTATTGATTAGAAAACATCATTACCAAAATGTGTTATTTGATCTCCATGGAGTTTATTTGTAATTGAATTACCATATTTGTAGTCATCAAATATATTTTCATAAAGAGATCACGTGAGTAATGAGATAAAGATAGAGAATAGTTTTTTTTCAAATGTCTAATTTTATATCTTTGTAGGATAGGGGCAAATAGGTTTGAAGGGAGAAAAGGTAATGGTAGAAGAGAGGAAGTGGGTTGCTTATTTTTATGATCTATAATAAGAGATATTAGCCTCCATTTTAATAACTTTAGTTGATATAGTGGGTGCATGGATGGGTGACATGGTGTGGTTGGATAAGCAACGAGGGAGTTATATGGAGAAGGGTATGATAGAAGACATCAAAGGAAGAAAAAAAATTAGAGGAGAAGATATCGAAACAAGAAATCAATTTAGTGCACAAATTTTACATGTGACATTAGTTGTAAAAGAGATCCATGGTGCCTTATACAGAAGGATAACATCTCAAATAAAAACGGATATAAGACAAGAAAATTAATGTTTCAAATCATCTCTAGTATTCACATCTAGAGAACAAACAAAGTTTCTATATGGTCCCCTCTCTCATAAATCAATTGAATCTCTCTAACTATGCCTATGCAAGTAAAATTATATGCATAAAGACAAAAAAATTAGTACAATAAATGAAACTCTAATCATTCAAACAAACGAAGAAAAAAAACAATAAACACAAATGATGGTGAAATAAGAAGACCATATGAATCGAACCCTAGTTCGACTACAACTTTAAAATATGGAAGAGATATGGAGGGATTCAATCCTTCTAGAGGAATGAGAGGAATTGGGAGTACATATACCATTACAGATCATGATTCTCGCTCAGCTCTTTCCATTTATTGATATGACGTGCAGCTTAGTACTACTTCCTGAATACAGCATCGGTAATGCTTATACTTGCTAACAGAGCCTTCTTTATAAGTAATTAACTCTATATTTTATAACCTGCTCCTTACTGACTAGAGCTGGCATATATTAATCTAAGTAATAATAGAATCATTTTCTTACATGCGATGAGAATCCCCTCCTAAGCATTATAAAAGAGTTAATTTATTATACGAAACCCTTTTATTAATAAACGATCCGGAGGGACTTTCCTGAGGTACGAGGGGAAGGACAATTTAACTAGAAAACATTATACATTTTACTAATAAATCCAATTTTATAGTCACATATCATCGCGGAACATAGGGTGACCATGTAAAGTTGTCATGATGGGACTGTCTTACAAAAAGGCTAGTTATAGTGATCAGAGAGTAGGATGAGTTGAGGAGCCATATGGATGTAGAAGAAAGGTGGGTTACTAAGTTTAGATAGAGCATTGATATTACCATGCCCACTACAAAATAAAATTTAAGATGATCATTGTGAAAGAAAATAAAATTTAAGATGATCCACATGATCAAAATCGCAGTTTCGTTATAACGCAAGTGGGATGTATCGCATTTGTGATATAACGAAAGTGGGATATATCGCACTTGCGATTTGTAACTATTAAAAAACGCATGTCCGATTTATCACATATACGATATGGGCTAACTAAGCTTAGTCTCAGTTTTCAACTCGGGTTTGTCCAAACCTAGCCACAATAACGCATATGCGTTATGGATTTCCATTTCGAAGGTGCGTTTTTTATTTCTATAGTGGCACTAAAAAGTGGAACCAACTTCGTGCGAGCGCCCTATAGCATTACATCGTACAAAAGACCATGGCTAAATACCATGGGACAGTAAATAATATGGGACAACAAGGTGTCCTAGTCATACTTAACTAACTAATGACCTAACTAATTCATGCACCAATAACGGATAGTGGACCGATGAGATTACAATTCTTAACATACCCTCTTAATCTCAACCGGGACAATATTCAATACTATCAATGCCTCAACACTTAGGCATTGTGCCTGCTGGTCTATGTCTCAGCTAGGCATACATTTCATTCAAATAAACTTAAGCTTTACTTTCTTCCTTGATGTGTACTTGGACTCCTTCTTCTTTGTCTTCTTGAACTTGATCCTAAGAAGGTGTTCTTCGGCATCTTCTTTGTCTTCTGCACAATAAACAATGTTATTGTTTTTCATTGGTCCTCGAACATGGTGCAAGTCTTCTTCTTCTTCTGTTTCAACATATTGTATGTTGCTGTCCATTTTACCTACACACTCAAAAATTTTGTCAGAAAAAAGATGAATATATTTCAGCTCTTCTTGGAGGGCATTCACATCTTCATCTTCTCTTGTTTCAATGATTTTTAGCTCTTCTTAGAGAGCAATCACTTCTTCGTGTTCCTCATCTTCATGTTCTTCATCTTCCTCATCTTTGTGTTCTTCATCTTCCTCATCTTCTTTTTCTGTTGTTTCATCTTCTTCTACTTTAGTTTCCTCTTCACTAAACTCTACTTTCAATATATCCCATGCTTCTTTGGGAGTAGAAGCTTTTGAAATGTAATAAAAGATGGAATAATCTATACCATTTTGTATAATACTTAAGGCAACAACTTGCCTTATTTCCTTTTGATACTTTGTCAAATTTTCAAATGCTTCTAGATCACTAGGATCCACTTCAGCTACAAAATGCCACAAATCTTGTGACCTTAACAAATTCTTTATTTTGAAAAACCATACTTCATAATTGTCTCCATCAAAGGTTTGCCATAAACCTATTGAAGTTAATAGATTTCTTACCTCTTCGATTTCTTTTGGTAGCTCTTCTAGCACCATCTTCAAGATTCGATCTTCACGCTTCCAAAGAAAAAATAATAAAAAAAATATTTGATGTGGCCCCAAAGTTGTGAAGCTATTGATCAGGCCATATGCTCTGATACCATGTTAATATATGGAACACAGTAAAAACAGTAAGGAAAGGAGAAACACAATGGGCAATGGTTTGCCTTCTCAATATTAACCTCAAGTATATATAGCATTACATCATACCAAAAACGACGGGTAAATACCATGAGAAAGTAAATACTATGGGACAACAAGATGTCCTAGTCATATTTAACTAACTAATGACTTAACTAATTAATGCACCAATTACACATAGTGAACCGGTAAAATTACAATTCTTAACAATATCCACTTCTCATACCTCAGAATGAAAAATCCTTAATTGAAAACAAGGATTGCGATTCCATTCAACAACATGTGGAAGCTCAAAAAATTTCGTTTAATCTCATCATTTCAACATAATCTTTCTTCTTATATATACTATTTCTTCATTCATACATGTACCATGACGTATACTTCGGTCTCCACGGAAACATAGGTATGAAGATTTTCATTCTTATATATACTGCCTCTTTTTATTAATGTTTTGTTTTAATTAAATTTATAAAAGAAATAAAAAACAGCATGGCAAAGGGTTATCTTTCATCTCTTCTTTATATTCTATATTGTTTTCTCTCTCCTCATTTATGACATGTGCATGCTTTCACTGCTCAATATGCCATTGAATGGCACCTTTTTATACCCCTGATCTTCCATTGATAAATAAAGTATGTTCTTAATGTTGAAGTTAGTTAGTTGCGGCAGCTCTTTATAATTTGGCAATTTTCTCCACATTC
Organism: Larix kaempferi; assembly: GCA_027924585.1. Classification (NCBI taxonomy): domain Eukaryota; kingdom Viridiplantae; phylum Streptophyta; class Pinopsida; order Pinales; family Pinaceae; genus Larix; species Larix kaempferi. The sequence continues at coordinate 2,222,101 of BSBM01000282.1, forward strand.
ACAAATAATCATAATTGATGTGTCTTCGCATAATTTAGTAATTTTTCCTTAGCCAACTAATTCTTACAATTAAAATTTCTCTGAGCATTTGTTTAAAGAATAAAAAGTACAACAGATGTGGAACTCAACATCCTATGCCACTACAGCTGAAATCTATTATAGAAAAACAACATCCTTAAATCGCTTGCATCTTAACCATCATCAATATTGACTATTCAAATTAAACTTGGAAGAGACTGGAAAACTTTCGCCAAGAGGCCAGAGCTTGGAAGGATGGAGAGTGGCAGAGCTTGGAAGAAGGAAGAATGACCGGAATGGTAGTATTGCTGCGCTTCATACTTTGTCTCGAAATATGATAGTTGAGGCATTGACTATAAGCGAGAAAGGTTGGATCCGAGAGGGAAGTAAGAAATGGGTATTGGAGTTTTCTTGCTCTCTTTCTTCTTATCTTTCCCTTTCCCTTTACACGATTCCTGTGGCACAACAGCAGAAGAAGTATTCCCATTAAAACAAGCTGCAATCAATTTGAATGCACCCTCCATCTTGATGATTATTAATATCAAGCAACTAGACGCCGCCTGCAGCACAGCAGATTTGAAAGACTTGCATATGTTTATAGAGATTGGCAACTGTATTTATATTTCAAAAAACACAAAGCTTTCCGTGACTTCAAAGGCAGGTTTCCGGATTCAATCTTACAATTCGAGTCAACTCAAATGTTTGCGCAACTTCCTAGAAATGCCATTGAAAGTTTTTTCTTTTTTTCTTCACAACTAAAGCAGCAGACCTCATGTAGATGATTGTGACTCATTATTATTATTTTAGTTTGGTCACTTAACTTCATTTATAAGTTTACGGAGCTTTTTGAGGCATAGTCGTAGGATTAGGTCAACCCACCTCTTCATGTGGAGGTGACCAGAATGTGGCTACAATTAGAAAAACAGGATAGAACTCTACAAAATATTAGAGAAATGGGGAAGATGGAGAAGGCTAGGGTTTGGTCTTTGGAGGTGTCTGTAGTGGGAATGTCCTGCAGGTATGGCGAGGGTGTTTGCTGCACATGAACTGTTCTTGACAGCATTCTCTTGGAGTCCAGTTGGCCCCATTGGGGCCAACCTAGTACCAGCCAAGTCAAAAAAGTGGGAAGTAAATTTCGAATGCTGTGAGTTGGGTTCATGGCTAAGCTCACCTTTTGGTAAACTTGGGGGTTGTTTTCAGTCTTTTCACTGCTGTGTGTGGTGGGGCGGTGCAACGTTTCCATTCTTAGTTTTTCTGCCATATTTGGGGATTGTTTTCAGTCTTTTCACAGCTGTGAGTGGTGGGGCAGTGAGACCTCTCCATTCTTAGTTTAGGGTCGTTGGGCGAGTTAGAGGTTACTGTTCTATTTTTAACTACACCCGCTACTCATTTTCTAGTGTTCCCCTGTCTATTTTGGCGGGAGCCCGTGTTATATTGGTGGCTTTCCTTTTTGCATGTGGTTGTGGCTCTTAGTGGAATTCTGACTGACGCCTACCGGTTGTCTGGTTTGTGGATGTAATGCGATATCATGGGAACATTGACGGTATTCCCATTGTGACTGCGGAGGGTTCCGGAGACGAGTCTGGTGAGGGTGTTGGGGCCGTGGAAAATCTCAACCTACTCTGCCGTGGCCTTGCAGGGTTCGGGGTGAAAAGGCACGAAAACGCCGGAACAATAAACCTGTGAAGGTAAGGGAAGGATTAGACCATTTCTCCATTCCCCTTGAGATGAATCTGGAAAGGATTAAGATGCTTCATTCTCGAGCCATCGTTGGTCGCTTGGAGTTCACTAGTGGGGACCAGAGTGAACTATTGGAGTGGGTTAGAAAGAACTAGGTCCCAGTATGCGGTGATATGCCCAGGGTCATGTTGCTGGTTAACAGGTGGGTGATGATCATTTTTACCAAACCGGAGCACATCGACCTGGTTCTTAAACGGTACTGGTGTTTTAAGGAGGGTTCCTTTAGCCTTAAAAAATGGCACTTGTCTTTTGACCCTTTAAAGGAAAAGCAACAGTTTAGACACTTGTGGATGTTGATTCCCGGGCTTCCAATTGAACTCTGGTCCAAAAACATTTTGATAGGGATTGCCAATTCAGTGGGGAGATTCGTCCGTCTGGACTCCAAATCATTATACGGGTTTGACAGGCGGGCGGCTAAGGTCATGGTCGAATTTGATATGGCCCTTGGGTTACTGGCGGAAGTTGAACTTCACTGCGGCGAGAGGGTGTGGAGACAGAGGATGGACTATTTCAGAATGCCCTTCCGGTGCCATATTTGTTCGATGACGGGGCACACCCGAGCCCATTGTCCGGAGAAAATCTTTCCCAATCCAGCGCAGGATTCCCGTCACATCCCAGAGTTTTTGCACATTTGGAAGATACTGGGACTGCTTGTCTACTTGAAACTCATCTGTCCACGGGTAAGTTAACTCCTAGACTCGGTTCTCCTGTCCCATTTATTCCTGAAGCTGAATTAGAATGTATTAGGGCGACGGAAGACATATTGGATATGAGGTTAGCTGAGGGGGGTTTGCAATTGTCTAATGATAGGGGTAGGGTTTCGGATTCCACTTTTGGCCACGCCTCAGATTTGTCTAGGGTTGTCAATGGAATGGTTGGGGGAACTCCGGTGGATGGAGGGGATTCATGTTCCAACCATCTTGACTATGCTTCCACTTTTCCTAGGGTGACTGAGGTCGAGACGCCCAATGGAATTGTCAATGATTTACTTCCGGTTATGGGTGATCCTACTGTTGTGGCAGAAGGGTTTTGTGAGCCCTCTGGTTTGGTTGGTAGCTATTTGGGGCGGGATGAATTGGGGCCTTGCTCAGGGGAGGATATCTCTAACTGTGGGGTGGTAGGGTCTGGTGCTCTGAACCCTATTGACACTCTAACGCCTTTGCCTATATTTTCAAAAAACCTGTCATCAAACCCTAGGGTTTCGTCTTGCATTAGGGCCTGTTTCTAGAATGTAACATTGCGTAAGCCCCGACGGACTGGCAGGAAAGGGTTGGGGGATTCTATTGACTCATATGGGGAGTCTGTGTCTGTAACGAAACGTATTCTTGATGATATTGGGAAGGAGGAGGAACACATTGTGTTGGGGAAAATGACTGGGGCACCTGGTTCGGTGGCCTTGGAGGGGAGCATTGTGGAGTCTGATGTTGGGGGCCTTCGAGCGAATCCCCCCTATATTGGGGGTTCCTGATGACTATTTGCTCATTAAATATCCGAGGGTTGAGGTCGAACATGCGAGCTAGGGTCCTCTCTAACCTTATTGCTACTGCTCGTCCTACTGTTTTACTTCTGCAAGAAACGATGTGTGTTGATCATTTTGCGGTATCCAAGGTTGCTAGTATCATTCCGGGATGGGAAATTTCAGCTATTAGCTCGGATGGTCTGTCAGGTGGATTACTGGCAGCTTGGGATCCTCGGGTTTTTTCCTTTTCTATTTACAAGACTCGGTGGGGTCTTCTAATGGAAGGGGTCTGTAAGATGAACGACCTGCAATTTAATATTCTGAATTGTTACGCTCCATATAAGGATCGTGTGGGGTTCTGGTTGGGATTGCAGACTTCTGGGATTCTAAGTTTGGCAAATATTATGGTTGCAGGGGACTTAAATTTTACCAGATATGCTCATGAAATCTGGGGGGCTAAAGCTAAGATGGATACTTTATCTGACTTCTTTAATGAGTATCTTTTAAATAATAAGTTAATTGATGTGGTCACAGGGGTGACAGCTCCTACTTGGACTAATGGAATATGCGGCCTGGAAGGGATACACAAGCGGCTTGATAAATTTTTGGTTCATGAATCATTAATTGATTCAGTTGGCATTTACAGATCTTGGGTGGGGCCGAACAAAGTTTCAGATCACTGGCCAGTTTTTCTACAATTTGAGGATTGTGTCTATTTATAGAAATTTCCCTATAAGTTTGACTGTTCATGGCTGAAACATGAAGAATTTGTGCATTTTGCTAAGGAAGAATGGCTGAGACTCTCTAATGATGGGGAGCTTAATCCTGTGGATAACTTTTCTAGGAAATTGCAAAGATTTAAACAAATTGTCTCTACCTGGATTCATATGAAAAAGAAGATGGATAAACAACAACTTTTGAGGGTGGAGGAAAAATTGAAGGAACTTCATGGTCATAATCTGATTACTCCTCTGGATAGCAGCAACTTCAATCTTATTAAAAAACTGGAGATGGGAAAAGCTGATATTATTCTCAGAGAGGAGATGGAGTGGAGGATGAAGAGCAGAGCACTTTGGGTTATGCATGGCGACAGCAACACTAGGTTTTTTCATTCATTCGCTTCGGCTAGAAGAAATAGTAACACTATATGGAAGATATCAGATGACTCAGGGGTTGAGGTTACTGGTCAACTTGAGATTCAAAAATTGGCAAGGGAGCATTTCAGTAAGACATATGCAGTGGACCCATCATGTGACCTTGGGTCATAGCTTCAAGTGATTAAGCATTACCCCGGGTTCTTTGATAGTGACTCGGCTGAGGAACTATGTCGTGAAGTTACTTTGGGTGAGGTTGAGAGTACTTTGAAATTATTTGCCAAAGAAAAAAGTCCAGGCCTGGATGGCTGGACTGTTGAATTGTTTTTACAGTTCTTTGATATTATGGGGGAAGAAATTGTCAGATTAGTGGAGTTCACCCCCGCTGGAAGGTTATATGTCTAGGGCATTGAATTCTACGTTTTTAACCTTAATTCCCAAAGTGAATCACCCGAAGCACTTTAGTGACTTCAGACCTATTGCCTTATGTAATTTGGTGTATAAGATTGTTTCAAAGATTATTGCAGGGAGGCTTAAACCAGTTCTATCTAGGTACATTTCAAAGGAACAATTTGGCTTTTTACAGGATAGGCAAATACATGATGCGGTGGGGATCACACAGGAAAATCTACATTCTGTCAAATGCAGGAAGAAGAAGGCTATCTTTCTTAAAATGGATTTAGAAAAAGCTTATGACAGAGTTAATTGGGATTTTCTCAGATTAATATTGATACAAATTGGTGTCCCGGTGCTAGCACTTAAGTGGATTATGTCTTGTGTGGACACTGCTAATATTGCTGTACTGGTGAATGGTGCACCCACATCATTCTTCAGTTGCTCGAGGGGCATTTGTCAAGGTTGTTCTCTCTCACCCCTACTGTTCCTTCTGGTGATTGAAGGATTGAGCAGACTGATTAAACATGCTAAGCAGGAAGGTAATATAATTGGTATTAAAGTTGCGAAGGATTTCTATATCACACATGTTTTATTCGTAGATGATGTACTTCTTACTGGGCTGGAGACAATTTCAGAATGGAGACAATTTCAGAAGATCATTTCTTTATTTTGCAAAGCCTCAGGTATGTGTGTTAGTGTGAGGAAATCCTGCTTTTATGGAAATCTTATTCAGGAGGACAGAATTCTTGAGATTCAGAACTTCATGCCTTATAAATTTGGGTGTATCAATGATGGCTTTAGGTATCTAGGGTTTCATCTAAAGCCTAATGGATATTTAATTAAGGATTGGGAATGGCTTATTAAAAGGTTTGAGAATCGGATCTCGAACTGGACATATCGATTGTTGTCAATTGGTGGCAAATTAACATCGCTTAAGTCTATATTGATGGGTACACCTGTGTACTGGTTCTCTTTATTGCCTATCCCTTGTTCGGTGATCAATTCCCTGCAAAGGTTAATGTTCAGTTTCTTATGGACAAGAGGCTTAAAAAAGAATTGCATAGTGATGGTGGGATGGGAAAAATTATCATTACCAGCAGAGGCTGGGGGATGGGGTATTAAGGACTTGTCGATGTTTAGCGCAGCATTGAGGTTAAAGAACCTGTGGTGTGCTATGTTTGGCAGCACATTGTGGTCACGGCTCATTCACCATAAGTACATTAAAATGGAGGTGTCGCATTGGCTCAGGACACCGGCTAAGAAAGTGAGGGGCATTTCACCTATATGGAATGGATTCATGAAGGTATATAAATGGTTAGCCCTGGGGTTATGCTGGAAAGTTGGATGCGGGGAAGAGGTAGCTATAGGGGTGGATCCGATTGTAGGGTTGACAGAATCTTATGGCTTATCTGCAACTTTGCTTCAGCAAGTGAGGAATGCAGGTTGTTTTACATTGAGTTATGTTGGTAATATTTATTCTGGTTATTGGTCCTCTGTGGAAGAACTTCAGTTAAGCCCAGAGTTTGTTGGGGAATGGCGGGAATATATCTATAAGATCAAAAGTAATGGAATCAGACTCTATAATAATGCTGATACTATACTCTGGAATGGGAACGAAGCTACTGGGATTGTCACTGCAAGCTCAGCTTATGGCTATTTGATTAAAGGGAGATGTATTTATCCGAAACAGTGGTGGTATGATAAACTTTGGCACTGGAAATTACCTCTTAAATTAAAATGTTTTTTTTGGTTTGTTCTCCAGGATAGATTGAAGTCTTGGGAGAACCTCATTTTGATGGGGTGGGCTGGTCCCAGCAGGTGCATCCTTTGTTAATGCAATTCGGAGTCTTCTATACATCTTTTTATGGAATGTTCATTCACTCTGGCACTTTGGGAGCAGATATATCAGTTCTTTGACATTAAAGTAAGATGGGGTGGAGCAAACATTGCGACTTCTCTGAAGCTATGGAGATTGGAATGCAAGGATCATCAGAATCTCCCGATCTACATTTGCTGGACTATTTGGGGTGCCAGACATAAGGATTTATTTGAGGACACTAGACCCCAGTTGCATCACCTGTCAAGGTCTATTATCAGCTATTATTCAAATGTTCCAGTGGGGGAAAAGTCCAGGGGTTACAGGAATACCGGGTCATTTAAATTGGAGATTACTCTTCCAACTCTGGTTTTTGATGGGGCTGCTATTTGTGGAGAATGTGGTGTCGGGGGCATTATCTATCTTAATAAGGAGCACTATTATACATTTAAGATGAAATGTGGAAGGGGTTCTAATATGAAAGCGGAACTTTTGGCACTTTGGTGTGTAGTGAAGGTGGCCAATTGCTTTGGACTGACGAATGTGAAGATATATGGCGACTCTCGTGTCACTATTAAGTGGGCTTTGGGGGAGTATGATCTGCAGGTACTTCAGTTATCCTGCTGGTGTGATAGGGTGAAGGAGGAATTACAGAAGTTGGGACAGGTGGCTTTGGAGCACATTTATCGAGAGCATAATGTACAGGCTGATTCTCTCTCTAAACAGGCTTTGGAGGGTGAAGAGGATTACATTGTTTGGGAGGAAATCTTGGAGGATTAGTGCGTTGACTCTGGAAACTATTACTATTTAGGGTGATCTAGTTAATACTGATTTTGGACCTTTTTTGTTTATTGGATAATGTCGCTGTAATGAATATTTATGCTATGCCAACGACCACTGGTCTGTCTTTGGCTCAATATGTATATCATATTTAATGTACTGATCACCTTAGAGGAAGGCGAGCTATAGCTAGTAGGATCATGATCATCATGTACTATTTGATTCAAGATTTGAATATCAATAGTATGCTTTTTTCGTGGAAAAATTTTTACGGAGCTTTTTATTTTTGAGAAGTCTATTTTCTCCTTCGTGAATAAGTTTAAGAAAATCACGTGTTTTTAAGACTTTTTAGTAGCTTCTCGGCCTAGCAGGACTCAGGACTTGAGGTTGAAGAGGGAGACGTTAATGGATATTTTTGTTTTCTTCTACAACTTGATAGATCCTACCAAGGCTTTTAATACTCATGACTTTTCGTTTTAATTTTTGGTTTTTTTATGAAATTCTTTTCAATTAAATTAAAAATAATGTTTACTACAATAAATTTTATTAATATATCTTATTACTATTTTATATATTTTAAAAAGTTTTTTTAAATTAAAAAAAAAAAAGTTAATCATTACTAAAGTAATCAAATAATTTATTTATTGAAATATAAAAATTATTCTTTACTTAATTTATAAAATATATTGAATAATTTATATTATAATGCTTGTTTCATTAAATTTATATTTATTACTTAATTTATATAATATATTGAATAATTTATATTATAATGCCTATTTCATTAAATTTATACTTATTAGGCAAAATTTGGACTAAAAAGATGTGAATTTAGACTTTGAAAGTATCAATATCAACATTTCTAAAGTTCAAAATTAGGTTCTGAAAGTGACAATATTGGTTTTGAAAAGTATGTTTTTATATTCTAATAGTGTGTTTTATTTACGACTTATGAACCAAAATTGCAATTTTTTATTATGAAACTATGAATTTCAATTCAAAAAGTATCAATTTCAAATTAAAAAATGCAAATTTTGTTTTGAAAAGTGAAATCTTTTATGGTGAAAAGTGCAATTTCTATAATATTCAGTCATTGTTTGAATATCAAGTTTATCACTTTTTGTTTATTTTTGGATACAGTATCAAGAATATCTAGCTTTTTAGATATATAATTTTAGTAGTTTCCGAATGAGGCAAGAATTATCTATGTAATATGTATAGGCACAACATACTTACACAATGGTAACTAGTAAACGGTGTATTCTGCATCACAGTAGTAATTTTTCTCAAATGCCTAGAGACTTGTGGACGTTTCAGATGCTCGACGTTTGCTCACCCAACCAGGCTGATAGGCACACTAGAATCATTGTAACAAAATATAAATTTTTTTGGCTAAAGATCCCATAAAACGATATCCATAGGAACATCCATCCCACTCTCAACAGTCCTTAGTCACCGCATTCAGTGAATTTCAACCTTGGAATTCGAATTTCGCCGAACTTCAACCAAATTCGAACTTGAAGCCGAATTTAAAGCCGAATTTCAATGTCGAATTTCAAGCCGAACTTGATATGGAACTTCAAGTCGAATTCGAACTTCAAGGCAAATTTCAAGGAAAATTTAATCTAATTTATTCAATAAAAATTTTAAAAGGTAAAAAAAAGACAAAATACCTAACTTAAATTAAAAAATTTTAAAGGTAAAAAAAAAGACAAAATACCTAACCTAAATTTCTAAATTTTTGATAAGATACCAACCTTTTGAAAAATAATTATATATATCAATGTTGGATTGCAATTTTCATTTTACATATATATTTAATGAGTGGCTAAAATTTGATATATATATATATATATATATATATAAATTTTGAAATATATAGTCCCTCGAACTTAATGTCGAATTTTATCACCAAATTTTTCATTGCGGATTTTTTGTCGAACTTCAAGGTCGTCGAATTCGAACACGAACTCGAACCAGGTGACTTAGCTCAACACTATGCCCCATTTGTTCTCGTTGTGCCTTAATTGCGGCAAGGCCCTTCTCATTTATTCTAATTTTTTCTCCTATCCATCCTAGCCTTGGTGACCATGCCCATATGATGTTATTTACATTAATCATCATATTTTCTTTTGCGCCAACCCATTGTTGCTTTCTATTTAAGTATTTTTTGTACAAGACCTTCAGATCCTTCGATGCTCATGGTGGCTTCCACCATTGCACCTCTACTTTGTAAGACCCAAGAGTACTAACATCTGAATCCTGATAAATATTATCAATCGCCCTACCCAACCATATTGCACAATCTCGCTCTGGTGGTTGCACAATGACCATTTGGCCCTTTACAACATCCACTCTTGGAATGAATTCATCTCTAAGCTTGTTGCATACTAGTCCAACATAGTAATCCTGAAAAACAAGAACATTTTCCTCCAAAGAGGCATCCATAATTTCATGTTGAGATGTTGTAGGTTCACTACTATGAATATCATGGCTTATCGATGGCCAAAAGTTACTTGTTGACTAATCAACACTCTTGAAGGGACTGTCCAAAGATTTATATACAACGTCCCAATAATTTAACTTTGGACGCAAAAATTGTTCACCTCCCTTCTCAATCCCTCGATTCTAGAATGAAATATATGTTTCTATTCATTTTTTTTATTTCATCAATGTTTGAAGGTCTTTTTTATTGTAGATTTAGTAACCTAGGTTGCCCCACCGGCAAGTCTGCGCTACCTTCTAGAAATGATCGCCACAGATGAATAGGAGACAAGCAAGCTTCATCCCGAAGTGATGCCCTCCATTGCATGACTGGAATGTTATCTATGAGATGAAAATTTAAAAAGTGGCATTTTTTGATACCGATCATCTTGGCATTTCGAGCCAAAAGGTGGGGTTTCACAAAACTCTTAAAATCATAAAGTTCATCAATTAGATTTAAGGAACATGAAAATTTTGATCTTCACATGTCCTATACGTATCCATAATATTTGAGAGTGAAAATATATCCTTGCGCATTAGCTTTACTGATAACCTTTTATAAGTTCCATCGATGTCTTCATGGGTGTGTCCAATCAGGAGGAATCCAACTTCAACAATCTTGAACACTCTCCTTGCTGTTAAAAGAGATAAAAATTGTAACCTACCTACAACTTGAAACATTTTATGTTGTGAAAAACATTACATTAAAAGTTATTGTAAAGTTTTATGTTATTGACCAAGGATGGTCAAGGATGAATGTAGGGCTCATGCACAATCATGGACTCCTTTAAAGACACTTTAGATGCCACATAATACCGAAAAAACCTGGAACCTCTGACTTTAGGTGACAATTAGGGGTACTTCTATAATGGATTTGAAGATGAAGTAAAAAGACAAAAGATAGGTAATTGAATCAACTTTCATAATATATAACATTTATCTATAAAAAATTTGTGTAAATGATTATAAAATTAGTTTCCGTTAAATTGGGTTTTCAAATTTTCAGCACATCATAACGTATACGTTTGTGCGGGTGCAACACTTATTGAGGTAAATGATGTCAATTTTGGATAAAATGTTGCCGACATATAAATGACATATGGGCCTAGTGCAACACTATTTTTTCAAAAAATTTCATGAATTATTTTTATTATTATTAATTATTCAAGTCAGAAAACCTTGAAAAGAAAACGTTATGTGCAGGTGCAACACTTTAGGGGCAAAATTTAATGAAATCATTGATTTCTATATATACAATTGTAGAGCTCAGTCTCCTCTAGTGCACCATATAGTTTTCTTGGGAAATGGTGAAGGAAATCAAAAGTTATATAAACCAATCGATGTATGTATTTTCGAAAACTGATGTGTGTCATTTAGAAAATTAATAATAAATAAATAAAACATACATTTTTATGAAAAAGTTACATATTCAGAATCGTTAGATCATACTCTACAATATTTTATATTTTCATAAAAAAAATTGAGTTTTTCATAGCAAAACACGCCATTGAAACTGAGCATATTGATAGAGTTCTAAAATACAGGCAATGGCCCTCGTTTTTTTGTTCTAGCCAATAGGTTCGGTAGTCCAAAGCTATTTCCAAACATCATCCCAAGCTTTGTTCCCACCGAGTTTTTAATTTTTAAAACAACGCATATGCATTATAACTCATGTTCGTTATAACGCATGTGCGTTATAACGCACATGCATTTTTTCCTTGTTCATGTAGTATATGTGTTATAACGAATATGCGATTCATTTCGCATATGCGATATAACGGATATGCGTTTTATCTTTAGTAGCTTGGTAGGAGAGTAAAAAATACTTTACCAAGTTAATGGATAGGATTTGGGAGAAACCCCATCTAAAAGAAAATGATCATCATCCCTCTTTATCTAACCATCATTATTTCCTTCCTTCACCACCCTTATACCTCTATAACCATCCCTCAGCCCTCTCTCTCTCCCCCTTCCCTCTCTCTCATTTCCCTCTCTCTCCCTTCTCACTTCTCCCCTCCCTCCCTCTCCTTCTACCTCCATGTGTTCCATCCTCTCACTCACTCCATACCTCACATTCTCCCCCTACCTCCTCTCTCCACCCCCTTCTCTCCCCCCCCATAATCTCTTCTCTCTCTTCCTCTCTCCCCCTCTCTGTCTAAATCCCCCCTCTTTCCTTATCGGGCCACTCCCCCTCGAACAAACTTACACACCTCTTGGCCTTGAAAAACCACAGCCCCTCTCCCTGTATAACCAACCTTCCCCCCTTTGTCTCTCTCACACACATCCACACACCCTCTCTCCATCACTATCTCTCTGCCTCTATAACTGTCCTTCAACCCTCTCTCTCTCTCTCTCCCCCTCTCTACCTAAATTGCCCCTCCTTCATAATCGCACCACTCCCCCCTCAAACAAACTTACACACCTCTTGGTCTTGAAAAACCTCACCCCCTCTCCCTGTATAACCAACCTTCCCCCCTTTGTCTCTCTCATACACATCCACACAACCTCTCTCCATCACTATCTCTCTACCTCTATAACCATCCCCCAACCCTCTCTCTCTCTCCCCCCCCTCTCTGCCTAAATCCCCCCTCCTTCATAATCTCACCACTCCCCCCTCAAACAAACTTACACACCTCTTGGTCTTGGAACACCACACCCCCTCTCCCTCTATAACCTATCTTCCCCCTTTCTCTCTCTCGTGCACATACACACATCCACACACCCTCTAAAACAATTCCTTTGTTTTCCCTCCCTCCCGCCAAAACCATTTCTCTCTTCCCCCCTCCCTCCCTCCAAAACCATTTCTCTCTCTCACACACATCCACACACCTCTAAAACAATTCCTTTGTTGCCCCTCCCTCCTACCAAAACCCTTTTGTCACATCCCCATTTTGACCTTATTGCATTAAAATTGTAAATGATGTAAATATCATTATTAAATCATGGTGAGGAGATCAAGGCCAAGGCCCCGCCATTGATTTATCATTTTATGTATCAGCAATTAAAATCGGTGCATATGGTTCTTGTGCTAGACAGGCGCAATGTAAATTAAGACATCATATAAATACGAATTTTAATGAAATACCCACAACTAGCTATGCAATGCAACAAAGAGATGGGGGCATGATTTTTATAAGAAATAGGGAGGGAAATTATTCAAATCTTGAGCCAATGGTGTTAATCCATGTGTCAATGAGAAAACCCATAAAAAACCAACTACCCATTTTGGGTTATGCACCCAATCATTTAATTATTCCAAGAGTTGGTTGAGGCAGTTAATGCCTTGGGGATGGAGAGATATGGTAGTCAATTTCGTGTATGGGCAAGCCATCAATCTATAAAATCATATTTTTCCTTCTTGGGCAAGAAAACACCCGCGAAATGGTGCCTAAAGCTATTCTGAACTGATGGCCTTTGCTCTCTCACGCAGTATGAGCTAGCTGGGACTTTCTCTATCACGTTTTTCATCATTTCCTGCATTTTTCCATGCCTGGGAACTCATTTTTGTATTGCACAGTGGCTGGGAGGAAGAGAGCCACGATTTTTGGGGTTATGGAGGCCATTTCTGTCCATGAAATGCCCATAAACGTTTTCTGAAAATGATTCTCGTCTCCTAGGGTTGACTTCCCATTTTTTTTTCCATTTCGTTTTGGTTGCCCACGTTTTTCTAAACTAGTAGAAACCCCATCTTTGGGCATCTCACTGTAAAAATGTTTCTTCATGCCCAGCACTTATACTTTTGTTGTTATGTGCATCCCTGTTTTGGTTTGAACCTGTAAGCAAGAAATTTGGAGTGGTAGTGGACAAAATTGGCTTGATAAACCTAGTGGGGAAAATAACCTCTCAAGAAGATCAAAAGGGTTGGCTACTCTTCTATGCACACCTTGAACAACACTGAATTGGAAGGTATGGCCTGAGGGACTATGTAGTAGTGAAGGGAATACTTCCTTGAATCAGGTGTGTAGGCATTGTGGGGAACCAAGCTGGATAGATCTTGTAGGGGTACCCATAGCTCTGTGGTTGAGCTCACTAGCTTAGTAATTCTTCCTTTTCCATCTCCTAGCAGCCTAATAAACCCAACTGCTGATTGACGTGGCTGATTTTGGTGTATTTTGGCTATGTGTGAGTCTGTTGTTCCCTTCTTCCTTGTAGAAATTCATGCCCAGCTCGGGGGTGGCAGTTGTATCAAGAGATTGATAAGCACAACTGGCCTATGCTTAGGCGGAACGTTGCAAATGCATAGCTGGTTGCTCAGGGACTACTTTGTTTTAAGATAAGTACTCTCATGTGCTAATTCTATATTGTTTTAATTGATGAATGACATGAATATCTTGAATATATGATGGATGTGTAATAGAATTTAATTCTGTTGTGTTTTCAAATATTTATGCATTTGCATATTTCCATCTTAATTTTATATGAATGCTTGTTTACTAAGTATGGGGCTAGATGTCCAGATTTAGTGTCATGTTCTCTCCCATGCTAGTATGATGGGTGGGTATGTGACAGAATGGTATCAGAGCCATAGGCTACAGCATTGGGCCTCTATGGGCCAAGTATGATCACAGTTACAAGGGAAGATCCCCTTCTAAACACCACAGATTACCATGTTGGGCCTCAACAGGATAAGGTTGAACAGTTTGCCGAGTTTGGAAAGGAAAAAGTCACCTCCTGTTGAGCAATAATCATCACAGAAAGAAAGGAAAAAATTTTAATTTTTTCTAACAGTTTTCGAAATTTTGCCTAAGGCTGTGCTGAAAAAAATTAGGTTAACTTTCTGTGCACGCGGCGGCGAAAATTGGGCTAAATTTCTATGATGCGGTTGGCGGGTTTAGCGCTAACTTTTGTGACTCTGCCGTCAATTTTAGCGTTAATTTTTGTGATGCGCGGCGGCAAAATTAAGGATAAGTTTTGTGACGTGCGGCGGTAGAATTAACGTTAAATTTTGCGATGCGGCGGCAAAGATATGTTAAATATTCGCGATGCAGCGGCAGAAGTTACACTAATTTCTGCGGCACGCGACAACGAAAATTAGGCTAATTTTCTGCGTACATGGCGGCGAAAGTTAGACTAATTTTCTGCATGCGCGACGGCGAGAATTGGGCTAACTCTTGTGACTCTGTTGGCAAAGATAAGCCCAAAAGTGCTGCAACGGTCGGTGAAATAGCTGTTAAATTCTGCGACGAAAGGGAAGAGAAAATTCTAAATTTTTTTTTGTAAAGGCTGTGTTGGCGAAGTTAAGGTTAAACTTCTGCATGCGCAGTGGCAGAATTAACGTTAACTTCTGTGTGCGCGGTGGCAGAATTAGTGTTAATATCTATGACGCACTCGGCGACAACTTAGCAATAGGAGCTATGCCACTCGCGACAATTTTAAGGATAAAAACTGCAATGTGCACAGTGGGCGACGGCGAAAATAACCTTAACATCCATGACAACAGCGACAGATTTTAGCTTAAAATTCCGCAACATGGGTGACACTTTTTAAGCTAAATTTCCGCGATAGTGGCGGCCATTTTAACCTTAATAATTGTGCCAAATGAGAAAAGTCTATGATTGGACAAAGTTGTCAATATGGGGTTTCCCCACATACACGAAAATAATTTATAGCATTATAATGCAGCTAACAGTTGTGTTTATAAACACATTTTGCATAATTATAGTCACATCAAAGTAGCATTCCAGATAAGTGTAGTTGGAAAGTTCTGGTCTTGGTTGGGCCAAGAATATCAACATCATGGATGATGCACAAGATCCCTATGAGCCTGAGACAAATGCCATGGGGGGAAATATACATATTGAGAATGATGAAACATAATCCAATGAGAGAAGAAATCAAGAGACTTCCCCAGATATTGCAGCCATCATGAGGAGCCTAAGGGTGGAGTTGCAAAGTTGCAAAGAAGATAATGAAAGGATGATTAAAGCTCAGGAAGAACAAAATCAGTTAAATGCAGCCATGCTGTAGAATTTGATAGACATCCAAATGCAAATAAACTTTGGGCATCAGAAATCAAATCCATAAAGGAGTCAAAGTAGTTCAAAGATAAATCCACGCAAGAGGTCCAATATCTGAAGAAGAGTTTCTAGAGACAGAACCTATACTCCAGAAATATCTTCTAGCAGATCATCTGACTCTGAAGGATCCATTGAGGGTTCAAGCTCTTCATCTCGCAAGAATATGAAAAAGAAGCATTACAAGAACAATTCACACAGGAAATTTAAGAAGGCAAAACCTTTTACATTTGATGGAGAGGTAAAGTCTGATCAAGAAGCTAAAGCTTGGCTTCTTGGGATGAGAAAGTATTTCCAAGTCCAAGACTACTCTCGAAATATGAAGGCAATGGTTGCCGTCTTCAACTTGAATGGAAGAGCATCTATATGGTGGGAACACATCAGGCAAGTGAAGAAGATCAATGAAAGAAAGATTGGGTGGAAGCAGTTCAAGAAATACTTCAAGCAGAAGTACCTCTCTGATAGGTACTATGATGACAAGATCAAAGAGTTCTATGAGCTGAGATTGGGACAATTGACCATGGAAGAGTATGCAAACAAGTTCTTGGAACTACTGAGGTATGTCAAGTATATTCGAGATGATAAGGTGAAAATTCAACATTTTCTAAGTGGGCTACCTTAGTTATATAAAGATAGGATTGGATTTGATGAGCCTAGAACTCTAGAAGAGGTAATAAGGAAGGCCAAGTATTGCTATGATCAATACAAAAGCAAACCTGATTTCCATAAGGCATGGAAGGACAAGAAAAATGAGAAGTTTGACCAAAGAAAAAAAGGTTTCAAACCTCCTCATACCAGAAATCAGCAAAGGCAGCCATCACAAGTTGTGACTAAGCCAACTAGGATGATGGAAGACAAGTCAAGAGATCCAAAGGAGCCAAGAGAACCACTTCAACATTGGGTTTGTGGAGGAGACCACATGCTTAGGAACTGTCCACATCGGAATGGGAATGCAAATCAAGTTCACAACATCCAAGGAGCTGAAACTGTGGGTCAAGTGGCGAGGACAATCCCTAGAATCTATGCAGCACTAGACGACTGCCAGGCAGATCATCGATCAACTGTTGTTGAAGTTGAAAGTAAGATTGCTAAGCAATCTGTTTCTATTTTGATTGATCCTAGATCTACTCACAGTTATATCACTCCTAAAATTGTTGAGACTTGTGCTTTTAAGAAATCAAAGCATAGTAAATCATGGTTAGTTCAACTAGCCACTGGAACCAAGAGAAAAGTTAGTGAAATTGTAGAGAAATGTCCCTTAGAGATGGCCAGGCTATTCACTTATGCAAATCTGAATGTTTTGCCACTGGGTTCCTATGATATTCTCATTGGAATGGATTGGTTAGAAGCGCACAGGGTTAAACTTGACTGCTACAATAAAACTTTTGAATGCATGGATGAAGAAGGAAACCCAAGGGTTGTAAAAGGCATTCCAAAGGTGACTTCTATTAGGCAGGTTTCATCCATGCAGCTGAAGAAGTTCTGTAGAAAGGGTTGTCAATTGTATGCAGCCAATGTTTTGGAGGCAATGGAAAATGAAACTCCTATGTTAGAGGACTATCATGTATTGCAAGAATTCGGGGATGTTTTTCCTGATGAGATTCTAGGACTTCCTCTAAAGAGAGACATTGATTTTACAATTGAACTTGTGCCAGGAGCAGCACTAGTGTCTAAGACACCGTACAAGATGAGTACACTAGAATTGCTAGAATTGAAAATGCAATTACAAGAGTTGTTGGAAAAGAAATACATCACGCCAAGTGTGTCCCCATGGGGAGCACCTGTTCTATTTGTGAAAAAGAAAGATGGAACACTCAGGTTATGTATTGACTACAGGCAGTTGAACAAGGTCACTGTGAAGAACAAATACCCATTGCCCCGAATTGATGACATTTTTTATCAAATGAGAAGAGCAAAGGTATTTTCAAAGATCGACTTGAGGTCTAGTTACTATCAGGTAAGAATCAAAGAGGAAGATATTCATAAGACAACCTTTAGAACAAGGTATGGACACTATGAGTTTGTAGTGGTACCATTTGATCTCACAAATGCACCAGCTACATTCATGTGTCTCATGAATAGTGTTTTCAACAAGTATTTGGACAAGTTCGTTCTTGTATTTCTAGATGACATTCTCATCTATTCTAAGAATGAAGAAGAGCATGAAGAACATTTGAGAATGACATTGCAATTGCTAAGGGAGCATAAGCTGTATGCAAAGTTAAGAAAATGTGACTTTTAGAAAGATAAAATTCATTACTTGGGTCACATTATCTCAGACGAAGGAATATCGGTGGACCCTGAGAAGATTGAAGCCATTATGAATTGGCCAACTCCAAGGAATGTGACAGATGTGAGATCTTTTATGGGCCTTGCTGGTTACTATAGGAGGTTTATTGAAGAATTCTCGAAGGTCGCAAACCCGATCACTTCTTTGCAAAAGAAGGGAATAAAGTTTGAATGGTCACCAAGATGTGAGGAAAGTTTCCAACGGTTGAAGAATCTTCTTACGAGTGCACCAATTTTGAAAATTGCGGACCTAGAAAAAGACTTTGTGGTATGTACCGATGCATGCAATCAAGGACTTGGAGGAGTCCTTATGCAAGACAACCACGTGGTATGCTATGAGTCAAGCAAGTTGAAGGAGCATGAGAAAAACTATGCTACTCATGATTTAGAACTTGCAGCCATAGTACATGCTTTAAAGATGTGGAGGCATTACTTAATGGGCAGGAAATTTGAGTTAAGAATAGACCATTGTGGTTTGAAATACTTGTTTGATTAGCCAACTTTAAATGCTAGGCAAGCTAGATGGTTGGAATTTTTGTGTGAATTTGATTTTGAGATCAAACACATAAAAGGGAAAGAAAATAAGGTAGCAGATGCACTCAGTAGGAAAGTACATGAAATGCATGTGGCAACACTTAGTACTTGCCAACCAGATTTGAGATAGCAGATTGTTAACCATATTGCTAAGGATGAAGTGTATGTGCAGATAAAGGACAAAATGCAACAGCAAAACCTTGAAAAGAAGTATGAAGGCTATCATTTGGAAGAAGATGGACTTCTTACCTATAAGAATAGAGCCTATATTCCAAATGTGGCAGATTTGAGGAGGATTGTTATGGATGAAATCCATAAAGCTCCATACTCTGGTCACCCCGGATATCAAAAGACTATTGCTACAACAAGAAACTATTATTTCTAGCCAGGGATGAAGAAGGATGTCGCTGAATACATTTCTAAGTGCATGACATGTCAGCAGGTGAAGGTTGAACACCAACACCCAACAGGTTTATTGCACCCAGTGCCAATTCCATAATGGAAATGGGAAGTAATTTACATGGATTTTATTACAGGATTGCCAATGACTGTGAGACAAAATGATTCCATCATGGTTGTGGTGGACAAGTTAACAAAGGTGGCACATTTTATACCGGTTAAGTCCATGCACAAAGCCAATGCCATTGCAAATATTTTCATGAAGGAAATTTTCAGATTACATGGGTTGCCTAAGGCAATAATTTATGACATGGATGCCAAGTTCACTTCCAATTTTTGGAAAAGTCTCTTTGCAGATTTGGGTACATAGTTGAACTTTAGTACCGCATACCATCCTCAAACAAAAACAGATGGGAAAACAGAAAGAGTAAATCAGGTGCTCGAAGACATTCTTTGTATGTATGTAATGGACAGACCATCCAAGTGGGAGGATTATCTACACTTGGTAGAGTTTGCATATAACAATGGGAAGCAAGAATCATTGGGAATGAGTCCATATGAGGTTCTATATGGCAGAAGGTGTAGGACACCAGTGACTTGGGACAATCCAGTGAACAGAATTGTACTTGGGCCATAATTGCTTAAGGAAATGGAGCAAGAGGTTGCAAAGATCAGGAAGAATTTAAAAGCAGCCCAGGATAGACACAAAAGCTATGTAGATAAGCATAGGGTGCATAGGGAATTCAGTGTTGGGGATCATGTTTATCTCAGAGTTAGGCCAAGGAAGGGTTCCTTGAAGCTTGGGAGTTGTGTTAAGCTATCACCTAGATATTGTGGGCCATTTGAAGTGCTTGAAAGAATAGTGCTAGTTGCATATAGACTTGCATTTCCTGATAGCACTAGAGCTCATAATGGTTTTCATGTCTCTTTGTTTAAGAAATATGTACATGATCCTAAACATGTGATTAATTGGAATGTGATCCAGGTGGAACCCGAGGGAGAGTTCCAAACCGATCCATTGCGCATCCTAGACAAGAAGGTAACATTGCTCCGGAATCGAGCCATTGGATAGGTAAAGGTGTTATGGAAGCACTACAGTCTCGATGAGGCTACATGGGAGCTCGAGGATGCCATGAGAGTGGCATATCCATTTTTCTTCAATTTTGATGAGCACTGACGACAGTGCTAATGTAAGGGGAGGGGAATGTCACGTCCCCATTTTGACCCTATTGCATTAAAATTGTAAATGATGTAAATATCATTATTAAATCATGGTGAGGAGCTCAATGCCAAGGCCCCGCCATTGATTTATCGTTTTATGTATCAGCAATTAAAATCGGTGCATATGGTTCTTGTGCTAGACAAGCACAATGTAAATTAAGACATCATGTAAATACGAATTTTAATGAAATACCCACAACTAGCTATGCAATGCAAAAAAGAGATGGGGGCATGATTTTTATAAGGAATATGGAGAGAAATTATTCAAACCCTTGAGCCAATGGTGTTAATCCATGTGTCAATGAGAAAACCCATAAACCACCAACTACCCATTTTGGGTTATGCACCCAATCATTTATGTCTTCCAAGAGTTGGTTGAGACAATTAATGCCTTGGGGATGGAGAGATATGGCAATCAATTTCATGTATGGGCAAGCCATCAATCTGGAAAATCGTATTTTTGCTTCTTGGGAAAGAAAACACCCATGAAATGGTGCCCAAAATCCATTATGAACCGATGGCCTTTGCTCTCTCATGCAATCTGAGCTAGCTGGGACTTTCTCCATCACACTTTTCATCATTTCCTACATTTTTCCATGCCTGGGAACTCGTTTTTGTATTGAAAACTGGCTGGGAGGAAGAGAGCCACGATTTTTGGGGTTATGGAGGCCGTTTCTGTCCACGAAATGCCCATAAACGTTTTCTGAAAATGATTCTGCTCTCCTAGGGTTGACTTCCCATTTTTTTTTCCATTTCGTTTTGGCTGCCCACGTTTTTCTGAACTTGTAGAAATCCCATCTTTGGGCATCTCACTGTAAAAACAGTTCTTCATGCCCAACACTTATACTTTTGCTGTTATGTGCATCCCTGTTTTGGTTTGAACCTGTGAGCAATAAATTTGGAGTGGTAATGGACAAAATTGGCTTGATAAACCTAGTGGGGAAAATAACCTCTCAATAAGATCAAAAGGGCTGGCTACTCTTCTATGCACACCTTGAACAACACTGAATTGGAAGGTATGGTCTGAGGGACTGTGTAGTAGTGAAGGGAATACTTACTTGAATCAGGTGTGTAGGCATTGTGGGGAACCAAGCTAGATAGATCTTGTAGGGGTACCCATAGCTCTGTGGTTGAGCTCACTAGCTTAGCAATTCTTCCTTTTCCATCTCCTAGCAACCTGATAAAACCAACTGTTGATTGGCTTGGCTGATTTTGGTGTATTTTGGCTATGTCTGTGTCTAATGTTCACTTCTTCCTTGTAGAAATCATGCCCATCTCGGGGGTGGCAGTTGTATCAAGAGATTTATAAGCACAACTGGCCTATGGTTGGGTGGAACGTTGTAGATCTTCCTTTTCCATCTCCTAACAACCTGATAAAACCAACTGTTGATTGGCTTGGCTGATTTTGGTGTATTTTGGCTATGTCTGTGTCTAATGTTCACTTCTTCCTTGTAGAAATCCTGCCCATCTCGGGGGTGGCAGTTGTATCAAGAGATTTATAAGCACAACTGGCCTATGGTTGGGTGGAACGTTGTAGATGCATAGCTGGTTGCTCGGGGACTACTTTGTTTTAAGATAAGTACTCTCATGTGCTAATTCTGTACTGTTTTAACTGATGAATGACATGAATATCTTGAATGTATGATGGATGTGTAATAGTATTTAATTCTGCTGTGTTTTCAAATATTTATGCATTTGCATATTTTCATCTTCATTTTATATGAATGTTTGTTTACTAAGTATGGGGCTAGATGTCCGGATTTAGTGTCATGTTCTCTCCCATGCTGGTATGATGGGTGGGTATGTGACACCTTTCTCTCTTCCCCCGCTCTGGCCAGAACCCTTTCTCTCTCCCTCCCTCTCTCTCCTTATACCTCCATGTGTTCCATCCTATCACTCACTCCATCCCTCACTTTCTCCCCCTACCTCCTCTTTCCACCTTCAAGCCTTCATCCCTCCTTCATCTCTCCATCTTTCTCTTCTTTCCTTAATATGCATGATCTCTCTCTCTCTCTCTCTTTCTCTCACACACGCACACAATTCCTCATCTCTATCCCTTGGTGTAACCATCCTTGACCATCCTTGATTTCCCTAAATCCCTACTCTCTCATTGTTATTATCCCACTCTCTCACCCTCTAACCATCCCTCCATCCATCATTGTTTCTCTCTCTCTCTCTCTCTCTCTCTGACTCTCCCCCTCTCACTCTTTAACCACCCCCCATTTGTCTCTCTCACTCACTCACTCTATACCTCTATCTATACCACCACTCCATCCATCGCTCTCCTCTCTCTCACTCTTTAACGACCCCCCCCATTTGTCCCTCCATCCATTATGCTATATCTTTCCTCCATCCAATATCCTATATCTTTCTTGCACCCAATCATCCCTCCCTCTTATATATAACCCTCTTCCATCCCCCCTATATCTCTCCCCCGCCAATCCCTCCATCCCACTTATATTTATTCCCCTCCCACCAATACCTTCCCTTTATATTTATCCTCCCTTCAGTCCCCCCTCATATAAATGTCCAAAGACCCATCCCTCCCTTCCCCTTATGTTTCTCCTCCCTTCATCCCCCCCATATCTCTCCCCTACCCATATCTCCCTCCCATGATTCCCTCTACAACTTACTCTCCCTCCTTTGACTCCCCCCACACCTCTTTTAGCTTAATCAATGTAATGTTGGGACATGAGCCACCCCATAGATCGTCTCGATGGAATCCTGGGAGTCCAAATTGTATTATAAGGAGATAAGGGTGCCATTATAGGGTTTTGGATGGGAGGGATGGGTCTCTTGACATTGACCATAGTCATGGAAGAAAAGATGGTCCAATGAGTCTCTAAATCAACACACATGCACTATAGATGGAATATTTGGCCTTTAGTGGGATATGGGTGTCATTATGAGGTTTTATGCAGTAAGGATGGGTCTTAGGGTCTTAACCATGGTAATGGGACAAAAGTGTAACCAAAAAAAGTCTTAGACCACTACACATGCCCTTTAAAGGGGATATTTAGCCTTAATATGGGATATATATGCCATTAGACTATTTTATGCACTGAAGATTGTTCTCGAGGCGTTGATCATGGTCATATAGGAACCATTACGAATATTTCCAGACAAGACATAGTTCTGAAGACACTACCATGGTCCAACAATAAATCCAATCTTCGAGGGATTAAATGATGTTTTAATAGTTCATGGGCAAATGACAAGGTCCTAGACTACGACAAGCCCTATAAATGGAGTCTAAATGGGATAAGGGTGTCATTATAAGGCTGGGACTTTGATCATGGTCATGGAAGAAAAGGTAGGGTCTTAGGACCTAAATGAAGCTTTTATGGCTCATAAGCTATAAATGAGTCCTTTAATCACCACACATGCCTTCTAGATGGGATATTTGACCTCTAGGTTGGGTATGGGTTCCATTATGAGGTAATGTGCATTGAGGATAGGTCTCAAGGTCTTAAACATGGGTATGGGTTGCATTATAAGGTTAAATGAGGTTTAAATAGTTGATGTGCACGGAATTGCATGTGCGATATATCGCAAATGCGATTTAGTGATCACGTTATACAAACTGGCCATTAGTAAAAAGCATAGAGTTCATATAGTAAAAAGCATAGATTTCATATCGCATCTGCGTTAAAACGGAGATGTGTTATATCGCATATGCAATATGTGTTTAATAAATAATCTTGGTTTGTGGGCCATGGGCTAGTTTTACTATGCAACAAAAGACAAAATTCTTTTGAAACCCGCGTAGAGCGTACTATTCAACTTGCAATTAAATCATTTATTACACAGATCCATAGGTTTTGTACAATTTTGGGTGGATTTCAATGGGGAATCTACGTAATAGAGGTCGGAAGTCAACAAGGAATATGCTTACACCTAAAGAAGATGAAATTAAAAAAGAAAAAAAGAGGGAACATTCAATAAATCGTCGACATTCATTGAATGAGCAAATACTTCCCATTCCCGCTCAACATATACCTGACGAAGAGGTTGAGGAAGATATTGCAACTTTAATGCAAGCTGGCTATAACCAAGATGAAAATCTTGGTCCATTATTAAGTGGACAACCCTCTGAAGAGTTCAATCTTTATGTTCCCGACGAGACTCCACAACAACCATGCCAGGTGGTTCAATCTCCTAATCGAAGTTTTCAGCCTGTAGTGGATGTAAACATCACTCCAGCATTTCAAACAACAAGAAATATTGCATCAAAACGAAAGAGAACTCCTAAACACATACAACTGGACGAGAACGAATTGAGTTCCATGGAAGGTAAGGTGGCTAAACGCACTATCCTTCGTCATTGTTCTCAAATAATGAAACAATATTTTGAACCAAAATCTGAAGCCAATAAATGCCAATTGTTTTTAGCTTTGATTAAATCTAGAAGTATGGCAACTGTTAGAAAAAAGTTAGGCATAAGAACATTGAAGAATACCAAATCAAGTAACCACATTGTTAAATCTCTTGTTGCTGCATTCACATCGATTGGTAAAAAAATGCGTTCAAAATACTGTAATGTGGCTCGTCGTGTATTGCTTGAATCAATTGTATCTAGATCCACAAGACAACGTCAATTACTTAAATGCACATCTGAAATTGTCCCTTTACATACAAAGACACTTAAAAAATATTCAGTAAGAAGAGACAACCTTGATGTAGAGGGAAAAATGGAAACATTATGGGCATTTAGTGGTAGGTTTCCCCGCAAAGACATGAAGTTGGTCGAAGCAGTGAAGGGAGTAGTGCACACTTTTTGGCACGATAACACTAGGCCTTCTTCTAACACAAAGGATGTGTTAAAACATTGTAGGGGTTCTATGAACAATGAACCTCATGTTAAACATTATCTTGACATGACACAAAGTCAATTGTTCGAGATGTTTAAAGTTCCCCACGTATAGCTAAGGCTCGGGTAAAGATCTTTTGAAAAATACAAGCCTTGGTATGTTAGAATCAATAGAATACAGAACACTTGTTATTGTAGATACCACATAGAGTTTGATCTATATTATCATACATTTGCACATATATGTCGTTTTTTGCATCCTAACCATCTGCAGGAATGCTCAAGTACAGTACCACCAATGTCATCTAGAGATTTCATCCATAGCATAATGTGTTCGAGGCAAGATGGGAAGACACATTACTTACAACAATGTGTAGAGGGTTCTTGCAACAATTGTGGTGGGCTATCATTATGGTCCAATTGCATCCATGAGAGTGAAGATCAAGCATTCAGGAATGCAATTGTTGAGAAGAAGAAATTTCAGTATGAGACATATCAACTATGTGATGGGAAAGAAATTAAGAAGATTAAATTGGTGACTTCACAGGTGACAATCTACATGAATAATGTTCATTTAACTGAGTGTACATTGTTTATGTTGTTTTATAACATTGTTAAATATTGATGTATATTAATATTCATCTAAATCTTTTTATGTTGTGATATAACATTATTTATTTCTTTCCACCAGGTGCAAGTATGTGATTTTATTCCAAAGTTCCATGGAAAGATCCAACAGAACATTCAGCATGTCGATATGGCACGGTGGCAAGATGAGCAATTCAGAATATGCCGGGACACCTTCCCTCTTAGAACAATACTATCACTCAGAGCAGGTGATCATAATGGTCCATATCACTTATCGACATGGGCCAAATAGCAATGAAGAGAAGCGTGTCATATTGAAAGAAAGTCACTTTTACATAAGTGACAACCGGACCCTTGACATCCATTACGTGCAACATTGCTTTCAATTGTTCTATGATCATGTGATAGCTATGGATATACCATTTTATTGTCATTTTATTTGGTTAGATGGTTGTGTTGGACATTTCAAGAATGCACGTGTATTTCAATGGTTGTGTTTGTTGCACATAAAATATAAGGTGCCACATACATGGAACTACTTTGAAAAAGGTCATGGAAAAGGAGAGCATGATGGTGTTGGTGCATGCATAAAAAATGCCCTTCGAAGGGAAGAGATGAAGTTTACAGGTGCTCACCTTCGAAACGCTTCATCTATAGTCAAATGGTGTGCATCTATGATGGGAGAACAAGCAACAAGGAAACACATGTGTGGAGAATATTTTGGGAGGTGATAGATGTGGACTGATCCCAAACACATCGGGTGAACACAGTGCATGGAACTCGAGGTTTTCATTCAATTAGAAGCTCAAACAACTCGACCCTAAAAATGTGGACAAGATTGAAGGCTTGATTTTGCAGTTCCTATAGCATCGATGAATGGGATGATTGTGAGTATACAGATATAGTTGATACATGGGATCGAGTGACACTTGGCACCGATTTCAAGGGGGTTAATGAAATAGACCATTTGGAAGATGATCAGACATATATTTCTACAGACTATGATCACATATCGGATCTCATACAAGCAGGTACAAAAAAGTAAATTAGTAGTACCTAAATCACTACAAGCCTTTACATTGAAAGAAATTTTATTTATGTTACATGCAAGACCTTTTTTAATATTTATGTATTTTTAACCTTTTTCGATTTCCTTTCATAGGTCAGATATATGCAGTGGTTTCCCGAAAAAATAATGAATGGGGTTCTGACCATTGGTTGGCATGTTGCTTAGAGGGGAAACAAACCATTCTCGAACCTGTTACAGATGATGAAAATATTGAATTACCAACTGGCTCGATGGTTATAAAAGGGGAGTACTTGACACTAGCAGCACAAGAAAAAAAAAGAAGGGTGGGTATGTATATCAGGATTATAGACTAGGAGCTATTGTATACCACTTCACCAACCTGGTAGTTGGTATAAACATCAAGCTGCGCATAATTTCGAACAAAAATAGGTTATTGGTACGATACTTGCTACCTCATTTAGAGCATGAGAGATTGATGGACACCATCGGCAGCAAAGATGATCCAGATGGCCTACTCGAGTGAGTTTATTGTCAAGTGTTACTAGATTGTCCAGTGTGGCTAGATTATCAGGTGCGTTAAATTTAATCCTTAAAGTGTGTGCTGAAGCACAATTTCAATTATTTAGCCTTTAGTTTATTCCCAATGTACTAACCTCTGATTGTCAGATTCCATTCACAGACATAATTTACTATTCAAAGGATATTGGACACTATAAACACGATCCTACAACCTCAAGTGAGTTATCTATAAATAATGTTTGCACATTTTCATTGGTTTCTCTTTATTTTCTTATGAGAGTACTAATGTTTAGCCTTTCGTGTGCCTAGGATACAAACACTATTTATGGCACATTGGAGGCGCCAAGAACAACCGATGTCTTTAGACACAACCAAATAGAAATAAGAAAATAACATGCTCTCGAGTCAAGTTTATGATCATCATCTTCATATGCCAAAAGTTCTCTTGTATGTCAATTTTATGAATATATATGCCAATTTTTACATATGACCAATAAACCCTAAGATTATGAATGATCAATGAACCTTAACTAACATACTATTGCTCCTAAAATAAATGCAAACCTCAACTATTTTCCAGCCCTAACTAACCCTTATTTCCCACTCCTTAGGCTTCTAACATATCCTAGATACCTAGACTTACATCCCTAGTATCATAATCCTTCAACGTAAGGCACTAGTTGGTGATTTTTTTTTGTGTCTAAACAACCTACAGGACTACCTCTTTTAATGACTGTAAGTTCCCTTTTGGGTAGCCCTAAGTTCCTATTTTGACACCCTAAACTTTCCTAAACTGAACCTAGGACTGTCAAACATAAGTAATTTCCAGCTATAATGATGTTGATTTTTACAGTGGTATGCAAGTAAAATTTGACTTTGGAAATTGTAAAAGAAACTTGGTTTTGCCTCCATTGCTTGTAATTCACCCACTGTACTACTATTCCTTCTTCGCTTTGCATGCTTCTTTGTCTTTTGGGTAATATGTACTTCCTTACTTTCAATACCAACAATTATCATAGTTTGTCAAAGGCACATGAGTTGGGAGCACATGGTAATGTGGTGAGCTATTTAGGAGTCTAATGGAAAGGTTAATATTGATACAAAAGTAGTGAAAGTGACTGATTGCCTAGATGTGTGTGAGGTAAGTTTTTCAATTGAGTTTACTCAAACTTAAAATTCAGAATTTATTGTCACTTTCACACTCCCTCACATATTACTCACTTTCCTACATTCCAATCTTGTGTTCTTGGTTAGTACCCTAGTTATAGTATGCAATTTGTAGTTCATCAAACCCTAGTTGGTTTTCATGTATGTGCATAGCCTAGGTATATGGTCTTTTTGTTTCATGTATGTCCATAGCCTAGGTATATGGAATTTTTTTTCATGTATGTGCATATAATTCATGTACATTTGTTTCTACTTCTAAGTCATGCATGCATGTCAACTTTCACTTGTGATCCATGTTCAACCCTATTCATTTTGTTTCATGTATGTGCATATAATTCATGTACATTTGTTTCTACTTCTAAGTCATGCATGCATGTCAACTTCCACTTGTGATCCATGTTCAACCCTATTCATTTTGTTTCATGTATGTGGATAGCCTAGGTATATGGCCTTTTTGTTTCATGTATGTGCATCTAGCCTAGGTATATGGCACTTTGTTTCATGTATGTGCATATAATTCATGTACATGTGTTTCTACTTCTAAGTCATGCATGAATGTGAACTTCCACTTGTGATCCATGTTCAACCCTATTCATTTTGTTTCATGTATGTGCATAGCCTAGGTATATGGCCTTTTTGTTTCATGTATGTGCATAGCCTAGGTATATGGCATTTTGTTTCATGTATGTGCATATCCTATTCATTTTGTTTCATGTATGTGCATAGCATAGGTACATGATATAAACCTAAAGAGTTCATACAACCCTAGTTTGTAGTTTCATGTCTCAATTTGTGAACCCTAGTTTTATTATGCAACATGTTTTGCGGAGTTGACCCACCAATGCGAGATTGCATTGAAGGAAACTGAGCAAAACCCTAGTTTACGAAATGAATGAACAATGAAGTCATTGGGACATGAAAACACAAGGGAGAGGGCTACCTAGAGGTAATCGCATGCCAGGAGACCAATGGAGTCGACGGTTTGTCGATCTAACCTCCGATTTCCGAGTTATGTCGAGTTGCAAGTCACATGAAAATGCAGTTTAGGGACACTTGGTGACTATCGGTCCAGGAGCGAAAAGACAAACGGAGAAACAAGATTGCGTGCCATTGGCTCCTGCAAGTGTGTATGGGAAATGCCTACGTGGGAACACTACCAACACTGGCTCGATGGAGAGTTTTGCGGAGTTGACCCACCAATGCGAGATTACATTGAAGGAAACTAAGCAAAACCCTAGTTTACGAAATTAATGCACAATGAAGTCATTGGGCCATGAAAACACGAGGGAGAGGGATACCTAGAGGTAATCGCATGCCAAGAGACCAATGGAGTCGACGGTTCATCGATCCGACCTCCGGTTTCTGAGTTATGTCGAGTTGTAAGTTGCATGAAAATGTCATTCAAGGACACTTGGTGACTTTTGGTTCGAGAGCGAAAAACCAAACAAAGCAACAAGATTGCGTGTCATTGGCTCCTGTAAGTGTGTATGGGAAATGCCGACATGGGAACACTACCAACACTGGATCGGTGGAGGGTTTTGTTGAGTTGACCCACCAATGCGAGATTGAATTGAAGGAAACTGAGCAAAACCCTAGTTTACGAAATGAATGCACAATGAAGTCACTGGGCCATGAAAACATGAGGGAGAGGGATACCTAGAGGTAATCGCATGCTAGGAGACCAACGAATTCGATGGTTCACCGATCCAACCTGCGTTTTTCGAGTTATGTCGAGGTGCAAGTCGCATGAAAATGTCGTTCAGGGACACTTGGTGACTTTCGGTCTGAGAGTGAAAAAACAAACAGAGCAACAATATTGCGTGCCGTTGGCTCCTGCAAGTGTGTATGGGAAATTCCAACGTGGGAACACTACCAACATTGGCTCGGTGGAGGGTTTTGTGGAGTTGACCCACCAATGTGAGATTGCATTGAAGGAAACTGAGCAAAACCCTAGCTTACAAAATGAATGCACAATGAAGTCACTAGGCCATGAAAACATGAGCGAGAGGGCTACCTAGAGGTAATCACATTCCAAGAGACCAATGGAGTCGACGGTTTGTCGATCCGACCTCCGGTTGTCGAGTTATGCAAGTTGCAAGTCGCATAAAAATGTCGTTCAAGGACACTTGGTGACTTTCGATCCAGGAGCGAAAAAACAAACGAAGCAACAAGATTGTGTGCCGTTGGCTCCTGCAAGTGTGTATGGACAATGCCGACATGGGAACACTACAAACACTGGATCGGTGGAGGGTTTTACAGAGTTGACCCACCAATGCGAGATTGAATTGAAGGAAACTTAGTGAAACCCTAGTTTATGAAATGAATGCACAATGAAGTCACTGGGCCATGAAAACACCAGGGAGAGGGCTACCTAGAGGTAATCACATGCTAGGAGACCAACGGAGTCGATGGTTTGTAGATCCGATCTACGGTTTCCGAGTTATGTCAAGTTGCATGTCGCATGAAAATGACGTTCAGGGACATTTGGGGATTAATCTCTTGTTTTAATAAAGCATATTCAACCTAACCAAGTGTTTTACAAACTCTTGGTTAATTCTGGAAATTACATGTGCAAGGTACATAATCTATAAATTTTCATTGTGCACATTCAAGATACATAATCTCGAAAATGCTAAATTACATTCATGGTTCTCACTTGATTAATATTGGTTATGAGTTTATTTTAATAATTTTTTGGTTACACTATTTCCTTGTAACTAACCATTTCATAATTTATTGGTTATACTAATTCCTTGTAGCTCAACATTTACACATAGTTTACTTTCAGTTTTTCTTTCAAGATTTAAATTCTTGTTGCATTTCTTAAATATCTAAAAGTGTTAAGAAAGGAAATTTTTTTATGCTAACTCGAGATGAGAATAAAGGTAGAATTGTTGTTTAACAGTCCTCAGAATGTTCTTGTAGCATGTTTGGGATGGCCAAGTTGTTGAAGACTTTAGGGAAGTGGACTTTACTTCAAAGTTAAGTGGTCTTCTGGGAGTTAATGCAAGTAGATCATAGTTGTTGCATAGCGTTGGTATATGTGTTTAGTGTGAAGTTACTTGTTGGTCTTAAATATCCTAAAAGGATTGGTTTTGATAATAATTGCAAACAAGTTTATTTTATGTGTACAACATTTTGCCAAAAAAATTGCCTATTTAATGAGATCTTAAAAGTATCCTTTAACAATTATACAACCAAGTATGGAAACATTTTGGGGTTGCTCGTGAAGATGTTCGTTGAGTTTGTTTGAACTATTGTGTCAGACTTGTTTCAACCATCTCATTTAATTTTCAAGGCTTTTTTGGGACGGGTTTTTTTCAGTATTTTAAACATCTAACACAACAACAACATCAAACAAACAAATTGCGACATAAATATAAAAAATAAAAATGATATATAAGATGTGAAGTGGTACATCACACTTTGTTATTGAAATATGATATCTAGATCCTAAGTCATAAGTCTTGGCAGGATGATACAAAATCACATAGTTGGCAAGATGATAAGTCAACCATATATATGTATCTAGTAAAAACCATGTAAAGTCAACCATATATATAAATCTGAACATTGCTTTATATTATATGTACATAATATAATGTTTTTAAAAATGGCATGCCATGGCCATAATACAAAATAGTGGATCATACTGTACATCTGTGTGTACATACAAACAAAACGGTACATGTATGTATCCCCCCTATACATGGATTCTATTTACCCCCCCCCCCCGCTATACATGATTTCTATCTATCCCCCATTTCACTGCCAATGTCAGTGGCTTTTGAGAAGTCAATCTTTCTTTTTCGGCTGCTAGATGGCATTCCCCAATGCTGAATGGGAGGATTGATTCTCATTTCCGGAGACTGTACACACAAGTTACCAAATCTTGTAAGTTAGTTTACCAAGCTATAAAAATAAAAACAAATCTATGTACATTTGTTCAAATTCCAAGCAAATATAACATTTTTCCTTACCATGCATTTGTAAGTCAAGGTACTTGGCCGTGTAACTGCATGTACCTGGGGGGGGCATGGAGGGTCATCAGTGGCCCTAATTGGGTGCTCTTCAAGCACCATTGCATCACTAGATGCCTGCATTAAGTAACATATGGACCAATGTAAGGAAATACAAAGAAAATGTGACTGTAGATACTATGTATGGACGTACAATGAACTTTTCAAAGAAAGAGAGGCATACACGTACCTGGGGGGGGGGGAGGTGGGTCACCAACAACATTGATTTGGTGCTCTTCAAGCACCATTGCATCTCTAGATTCCTGCATAAAGTAACATATCGACCAATGTCAACAAATAGAAAGAAAATGAGATTATATATACTACATGGACGTATAATGACCTTATTAAAGAAAGAGAGACGTACAGGTACCTAGGGGGGGGAGATGTGGGTCACCAACAACGTTGATTTGGTGCTCTTCAAGCACCATTGCATCACTAGATGCCTGCATAAAGTAACATACGCACCAATGTCAGCAAATACAAAGAAAAAGAGACTGTATATACTATGTATGGACATACAATGACCTTTTCAAAGAAAGAGAGACATACACACATACCTAGGGGGGGGAGGTAGGTCACCAACAACATCGATTTGGTGCTCTTCAAGCACCATTGCATCACTAGATGCCTGTATAAAGTAAAATATGGACCAATGTCAGCAAATACAAAGAAAATGAGACTGTATATACTATGTATGGACGTACAATGACTTTTACAAAGAAAGAGAGACATACACATACCTGGGGGGGGTGAGGTGGGTCACCAACAACGTCGATTTGGTACTCTTCAAGCACCATTGCATCACTTGATGCCTGCATAAAGTAACATATGGACCAATGTCAGCAAATACAAAGAAAATGAGACTATATATAGTACATGGACGTACAATGACCTTTTCAAAGAAAGAGAAACATGTACATGTACCTAGGGGGAGGAGAGGTGGGTCACCAACAACGTTGATTTGGTGCTCTTCAAGCACCACTGCATCACTAGATGCCTGCATAAAGTAACATATGGACCAATGTCAGCAAATACAAAGACAATGAGATTGTATATACTACATGGACGTACAATGACCTTTTCAAAGAAAGAGAGACATACACATACCTTGGGGGGAGAGGTGGGTCACCAACAATGTTGATTTGGTGATTTTCAAGCACCATTGCATCACTAGATGCCTGCATAAAGTAACATATGGACCAATGTCAGCAAATACAAAGAAAATGAGACTGTATATACTACATGGATGTACAATGACCTTTTCAAGAAATAGAGACATACACGTACCTAGGGGGGGGGAGAGGTGGGTCACCAGCAACGTCGATTTGGTGCTCTTCAAGCACCACTTCATCACTAGATGCCTAAATAAAGTAACATATATGTCAATGTCAGCAAATACAAAGAGAACAAGACTGTATATATATACTACATGGACGGACAATGACTTTTCCAAAGAAAGAGAAACATGTACACGTACCTTGGGGGGGGAACAGGGTCACCGGTGGGTGGACTAAATGACGTTGGCCTAAATAGACGGTGAAACATAGCCTGGTAACCATGCTATGTAAAAAAACATAAAGATACAATTAGAAAATTTATAATAATTAAACGCATAAATGTTTCAAATCATTAAAAGCAAAATTAAAAGCATAATTAAAAGAATACATGAGTTTGGGAATCTTCCTCTACATGGGAGGGACTGACCTGGGATTCCACAAACTCATCGTGCCCACTCTGCATATAACATATTGGATCAAGTTTAAGACGTATTGAATATTGCAATCTCTAAATTACAAATATGTAAATCACTCGATGACAAATTAAAAAGTAAAGTTGTTACAGGTAATGGTGAAGCACCAAAATCATATGTAGCATTGACCACTGCATCAATGACATCAGCATCAATGGCTGGATTATGTGAATCTGGAGTGTCAATGGACACCAACTATATATTTGTTCACGTAAATTGTCAAATAATTATTTAAATAGAAATAAATTACGAACAATTGAAAACGGTGATATAAAACAAAATATATACTATGTAAAGAATGAATTTTACTTACATATCGGAGCAATCCATCACCCCGAAACTCTGAAGCAGGCCCATAGCATATGCTTCGACACGATGTGGAATAACCCGATGCTCTGAAGACTCTGTGTCACCGGTGCGATGTGTAGCTTTGGTTTGGTATGGAGACCTAAAAAGTGAATCCTCACTGTGAGATGGTCCAACCCCAGAAGGGCCAGCCTCGGAAGTGCCAACCCCTTGGCCTACATTGCCTTCGATGATAGTCCCATGTCGAAGCAATGTACCAGCCAAATCGAATAAGGCCTCCTATGTATCTTCAATAACCGGACCGACATGTGGATATACCCAAGGGGGATTTGGTGTGCGTGGAGGGCGTCGTACACAGTTAGGATCGCTCCTATCCCCTTCCCTATCTTGGGGCATCCCATGACCTACACCTTGGAACTCTAGAATGTCAAAATAGTTCACATGTTTCGCCAGGATAAATTCTGCATACAACTTCCTAAGGAAATAAAATGGGATGTCTTTATTCCCTTGAGAGTCTTCATTGAAGACCATGTACCAGCGATCCATCCAATTGACTTTAATATTTGATTCCATGAACCAGTCTATGGAAATGTGTGGTTGACTGGTGGGTAGAACCAATCTGGTGCTAGGGTCTCGGAATAATGAAAACAATTGGTTTTTGGTTATCTTTAGTTTTTTCACATCTCTGTAGCTCAACCCAGTGGAATAATATTGCCTCTGGGAATCTCTGTACGAGCTAATGTTGTACAGTGCTCCCTGGGCATTGGAAATTGTATTTGTTATGGAGTCTAGTGCCTCGGCTAATGACTGTCTTAAGTGGTCCCCCCCTCTAAACAGTGAGCTAAGGCGCCTCAATGAACCCAAACGAGCCAAAATCTTTGAATTACGGTCGTGTTCCTCCTGGGTGTTTGGATTTGTGTCTAGATTTTGGTTTGGGTTTGGGTTTGTGTTCTCTGTTAAGATTAAAACAACAAATTCAAAATTTAATTAATAAATTTCATTGTTTGTTTTTTAATACATGTAACGAATTTTATTAAATTGGTTTTAAAAAAACAAAAACTAGTAAATTAACAAACACAATAATGAAAATTTCAAAAAGAATTTGGTCATAAAGGGCCACCTACCTTCCATTTTATCCGAATTGTGAATTGGCTTGCCTCCTCCTTCTCTCAAATACAAATCAACACTGCGTTTTATCGCCTTCCCGATATTGCCGGCCTTGACTGTGTAAATTGGGAAAATGAGGCCACGGGCCTCTATTTTATATATATATATATTTGCATTACGAATCGCACTTGCGAAATATCGAAAGTGAGATATATCGCACTTGCGTTTTGTAGCTCTATCAATCCTTTTTTACTCTTCAAAGTGGTATTTCTATTTTTTTTATAGTTTATTTAAAAAAGTAAATTATGAACATAGAAATGAGATTTAATTATGGATAAACATTAATTAAAAGAATAATTGACACATTAAATGACATTATAAATTTCTTAAAAATTATTTTTTATTGAAAGATATCTCTATATTTATGCTTAGGTTTTTAAATCTATGTTCGATTCTCGAAATGCCCCCAAAGTTATATTGGTTAATTTCTTTCAATCGAATCTATGTTTTTTCTTTATATGGCTACCATTGCCACAAACTGTTGGCCCACAGCCATTGAATCCATGCTTGGCCCCATGGAATGTGGCCATGGGAACCAACCCAAACACCATTTTTTTTTTCTCTATCTTTTTTTATTTCCATATATATATATATATATGAATGAATAAATGATTGGGGATTTCCTTGGACCAAGGACGAGGGAGACAAGGGCACATTGAATTCTACAAATCCATAATTAGTAGGTCGAAATCCCATCATTTGGACCTTCATTTTTGCCAATGTATAGGGATTTTCACCCCTTGCTCCTTAACTAGGGAGGGACAATTACAACTTTGTCACTCCTTGCAAGCCTACTAGGGAGTGATAATTACAACATTTTCACTCTATGTCATGCCTTAGGGGAGCGATAATCATGTTTGCACCATTTGAGGTTGGATCTAGGATATTGATTTGGACATGATTTTGGGAGGTTTGTTGCATCTTTCGAGTATGATCTCATTTCTATTCGAGGCGTCCTTGATATCCTTGGATCCAAATTATCCTCCCTTAATCCACCCTTCTCTCCCAAGCAGTTTGGCCTCTCCACCCTATACAATGAGGCCAATTATTGAATGAAAACATCGAGACTTAGAGATACCATCCTTATGATTGCATGATTCTCAACACGGAAAATAGCTTAGAGAGATGGTCCTTATGGTCTTAAACTGCTCAAGGGGATTCTAATTGAGATCTTGGAGGAGATGTTGTTGGTGCAGGATCAAGTATAATAATGTCATATACTTGTTTCCTTTGGATTTCTAATAAATGAACTTAGCCTATTCTCCCAAATAGTGCTTCTCATGTCGAATGCATGTATTTGTTTAATTGTTAGTGAATATATTTTGTTTGATACACTTGTTCTTGGAAGTTGCTTGTATTTTCCTTTTGCTTGTAGGCTCATCAACTTGGATCCTCAAGCTAGGATCTAGATCAACAAGGAGCATCGAGGACAACCTTCAGGGATGAGGTGGGACATCTACCCCTTCTCATGCATATGCTTGCTTGGATTGGCTTGTGTATAAAGTGGATCTAGGAGAAAGTGTAAACCATTTATTTATTTTCTATCTTGGGTTAGGTGTCTAGGGAACCTGTTTTATCCCAATAGGAACCCTGCTTTTCTTTTCTATATTGGGTTAGGTGTCTTAAGAAATGCAATGAAACAATTTGTAGATGTTGTTACAAAGTTTTGGTATTCCAAATTGCACTTGCGATACAACGCAAGTTCGATATATCGCACTTGCGATTTGTAACTCTTACAAAACGCAAGACCGATATATCACATATGTGATATAGGATAGCTAAGCTTAGCCTCGGTCTTGGGCTCGGGTTTGTCTGAACCTAGCCACAATAATGCATATGCGTTATGGATTTCCATTTCAGACATGCGTTTTTTATTTCTAAAGTGGCACTTAAAAGTGGAACCAACTTCGTGCACGCGCCTTGTAATTGAATATTATTTTTTAATAAATTAAAATAGAAGACAGTCATCCAAAGAGGACTGTTCAAGAGTTTTGACTAACCCACTAGGAGGAATGAACTGGTGTAGAAGGCAATTGACAAGTGGCAGCATTTGCACTCACTTATTAGCTGTTGCTTCCTGTTGGGCACAGCCCAAGTTAAGGCATTTTTGTGCAAGTCAGTTTTGGGAGCTATGAAGTCACAGTGCACCGAAGCATCAGCAAAGTAGAAGAGCCAGTGTTGCGAAGTTACTGCACTGTGGAGATACAGCGCTACGAAGCACTAGCGCCGCGAAGATCCAACATGGCATAGTTTTGGATGGGAAACGGTAAACGTTCCGGTAAGATCGATCAACGATCTATTTTGGTTAAGATACTCCATGATTCCTAGGAGGTGGGTAAGGAGTGGCGAATAAGGAAAGAGACCGATCACACGAGCAAAGGAAGCACTACATGAACTAGGCGCACAAAGCCATTAGAGAAGGAACGATGGGGTGAAAGCGACCCGTCGGCATGCATCCATCAAAGGGGCTGAAAAAAACATGACCACGCATAGTCAGAAGATGTCAGAAGCTAGAGACAGCGTGCAAGGGTGGCCATGACAGTGAAGTCACTATCATAGCGTAACAGATTTGGTTAGCAGGGTAACCGCACCATTTTGGGTACCTTAGGGTGTTTGAGTCAGTCCATCATAATTGTAAATACGTGACCTACGGGAATGATCTATAAAAGGGAATATTTTGTAAGGGAAAGGGTTAGAGATGTAGATTGAGATTATTGCCGAATATTGATCTCGGTTGAGAGATTGAGCATTGTAAAAAGGCTCTGCAACTGTGTGCGCATAGACCTACTGAAGAGAGAAGAGAGTCTGTAGCTGAGTGTGCAGACTGGAACTATTGAACCCTTCCCATTGCTAATATAATCAACAGTTCCTGTGGATGTACCTCCCATCCTGGGGGTGAACCACGTTAAATCCGTGTGTTATGCGATTGAACGTGTGTTTACTTTGATGAATGGTTAAGTTCTTGTTTATAAGTATCTGTATCCTTACTTTCATGTGCATTTTTCCAGAAGAATGAATAATGTGCTAAGTATTGAACGCCTATGAGTAAATGTTGAATGGTTAAGTATTTTTGAACATGATGAATGCATAAGTAAATGGGTAACACTTAAGTCAGTGAATCATGTATAGTGCGATTCCCTGAAGTGCACCACTGGAAGTGCGCATTGCATCGTAGCTCATCATATTGTATAAGCTTGCAAGGTTTACAGTTTAAGATGCTTGTTGAATGCATAGGTTCACATTAAGTAAATATTGTCAAAGTTGTGTGATTTCCGAAGAGGAAGTGCAATCCTCCATTGCGTTGTCCTGTTGCTAAGTGGCCATTCCGAACCACGCAGTCCTTGGATGTGCGATATCATAAGTGTGCACCCCGAAGTAGGTGGAACTTCGCGCAGTCCCCAGTCCGCAGTGTGAGTCCTGTAGTGTGAAGCTCTCCAGTCTATTAAAGCACGCATCACCCGGTTGTGGAAGCCTGATTCCGCAACCTCCCCATAACTTCGCCTCGGGTGAGACCTCAGTCTGGTCATAGACTGTTTCTGAAAGGGCCTGTGAAAAGGGGTTTTGTTGGTTCCTTGAACCACGTAGAAGCTCGTTTTATCTTTTGGAAACTTAAAGAACATATCTCGAGCCAACAAATGGTTCTATTTCCATGCTTGAACTGGTGATGAGCATCGAAAATTGGAATCCTGAGAAAACATAAATATGGAACTGAGTGGGCAAGATAGAAAGGGATTTTGCAAGAAAAGAGAATAGGCATCCGCATCTGTTTGACATAGAGTGGTTGCAGAGATACTTGTGGGTGCACATTTACAAAATTTTCTTCGCATCTTTTGGAGACGAGTTTCACGAGTGGTTATCAAGACTTGCAGAGAAAAAGAACTATTTCCAAGAAGGAGTACCTACTGAGTGGACCCTAGAGCTCATTTAGAGACTTAAAGCAGTAGATAGTCCACTCGCAAGAGCAGTGTAAAATCCCCATAAAAAAAATCTTTTCTTTTTCTTTTCCTTTACTTCACTTGTCAGTTATATGAATTTTCATTCTATGATAGAAGTTCCAGTATCGTAATTTAATTAGGAAGATGATACTAACTAGAACAAACAAGTTTGTTTCTCCAGCAATGATGTTTTCTTTAGTGGGCCTATTGTTTACTTAGCTCCTGGCTAACCCTACATAATTTTATTGTTGCAGATAAGACTCTAAAGCAAAGAGACAGTAGTTAAACAGGTAAAGGATTGTAAATGTTCAGTTCTTAACCTTTTCTTTATAAAATTCTATTTAAGAATGAGTTTTAACCCCTTAAATTCTTGATACAGGTTCTGCTCTTTTCATGCCAAAAAGGGGTCTGACCTATGTTAAGAATAAAGCCCCTACCAAGATATTTATCAAGGAAGAAATCCATACACAAGCTTTCTAATCGAAAGTGTTATCGAAAAATACATCATACTTAAAAACTTCAGGGTAAAGATGAATCCCAACAACCTAGATTATAACGTAGAGAACAATAAGGTTGAGGCCAGATTTTAAGCCTTGCTCGTAAGGTTAAGGTTGCAAATGCCATCCCCAAAGTATTAAGGGTGGAAGCCACCCTCTATCCCATGACATTTAATAAGGTTGTCATACCACGTACAGCGGTGTCCCTTGGATTCTACGAAGAGGTGCCCTACTCCACACTATCAACCGAGAACCCACTGTCATTTCCAGCACTGGCAACATAGGAAATTAAACCAACTGGCAGGGCGTCAAGGCAAGAATCCCCAAAATATAACATTCATGCTTTTGCAGCGGCACTTTCGTCTTAGAGGGTTTGAGACTTCTCGTTCGTAGAGGAGATTTTCGTCCAATTGATGACAGTAGGTAGTCTCAGAGCTTCGTGTTGGGTAGCCATACTCTGATGGTTTCGTTTAAGCCAAAGAAAAAAGGTTCGGCAAAGTCATACGACGCTACCCTGCAATTCTTCTTCTTCCTAAGCTTCGGTAAGTTTCGTTACCACCAAACATTGGTATACATGTTCTTGTATTTGAGAAGTTTTTCTTAGATGATTAACTTATCTAGTGTGTGATCATGCAGGTTGCCAAAGGTTTTTCATCACTACAAGCCGATGTTCACCAACCACGGGTAAGCAATAAGTCAAGTAACACTTACAACACTTGCTGGTTAAAGGCACTTTGATACAGGAAGGACCTACTGTTGAGGTTTGCGAGGAAGGTCTAGCCTAACTTAGTTTTTGGGTAACCATATTCTTCGTTTGAGGTCGACCCAGCATTTAAGTAATCCGTAATCTTCGGGTGAATATCTAACCAATAGATAAATATGTAAAAA
Organism: Larix kaempferi; assembly: GCA_027924585.1. NCBI lineage: Eukaryota > Viridiplantae > Streptophyta > Pinopsida > Pinales > Pinaceae > Larix > Larix kaempferi. The sequence goes on from BSBM01000282.1 coordinate 2,263,024, forward strand.
ATTATTTTACTCTAATTAGAATGCATAGCAATGAAAAAAATTAGTGTTTACGACCTACTCCTTAAATTCTAGCTCATTCAGTTTTCTTTGCTCAGGGTCTTGGAAAGTAAGTCCAATGCTAGGGTTTTTGTTTTGTTGTGCTTAAACCGTAAAGACAATTATAAAAAAATATGGGCTCGTATTCTTATAGTGAGCATTTTCATTAAAATATTTTCAGAAGTCCAAAATCCCAACAGCATTGTGACTCTGTATTTTTCATGGTCGTTTTATTTATGTGGCAGTCAAAATTCGTGCCTGAAAATATATATATAAATACATTTGTATTTTACTACCGTCGGTTCAATACGAAGACTGGGTGTTATATGCAGAGCAATTTTTTCCATTTAATGAATCTCAGAGAGCTTATCTAGACTTCCCATGGAGGTTACGCTTTCTTTAATGGGGCTAAAACATTTCTCAGTTCCTAACATTATGATTTCTGCATCTTAAAGTTTATGTGTTGAATGGATAGTAGTACTGCTCCGAAATTTTAGATGAGAAGTAATACTATACTGGTTTAACAATAAAATAACTATTCCTTCATTAATTAAGGGTAATAGTTGCTAATATCTTTACTACAATAAAAAGATTTTCTACGGATTAAAAATGAGGGTATCCGGTATTTAACCTTGTTCCTTTTGTGACAGGAATATCCTTTAGAAGTAACTACTCAGTATTCTAAATTTCCTTAAGGTGAAAATCCCAGTCTTTGTGGGTGTTCACCAGAAATTAACCCGGGTGCTACGTAATGAGTGCGTAGACATTCTGGGTAAATAAAAATGGTTAACACAGCGTGCTTGATAGTTATGGCCGTAAGGAAGGAGAATCATAATAGCTGTCTCTAAATTAGTTTATGAACTAGTAAAACCCCTGGATTTCAGGACTGGATCCATGGTTCAACTCATAGGTTCACCATTATAGGTTTCTTTATTACAACACTGCCTGTAAATTATCAAAATAATTATCCAGCATCTATTTTGGATCCACAATTTTGACCTTCAGTTTTTGCAATAAAGATTTAATCATTTTCTAAAAAAAACAGTCCAGGTAACCCCTTAACGTGTATATTAACCCGAGGATTAGCTTCATCCACCGGTTAGTTAATTTTTGTACTTACAATACGATCTATGACTTTGATTATAAAGTATTTGGAAATAACCAACTGGCTTAATTTACAGTGCCTATTTATGACTATCCCTTCAATAGAATGAACAGTGGAAAAACTCATAAAAGACATAGATCTTCCTTCCACACAAGTAGGGTCGATTTTTGCTTAGAAAGGAAACATTTAATCTACAAATACTCATCACATGATCAATTTGATGGAAGCTGTGTATACATTGAAAATCATAGATTAATAGTTTTGTTCTGTTTTCTTTGACGATAGAACCTACTTCATCCATTCAACTATGATTTACTACTAGCCCATTACCCCTCAAAATCCGCCAGTTCAGAACACTACGCCTCCCATCTACAAAACGTCAGTACGAGTAACACCGCAGGAGTCAATACCCAAAACATTCAGAACATTCCGCGCAGTAACATCCCTAACACTGCATAGAACACTGCACCCCACCTAGAAGGAGGATGACTGAAGATATAAAACTCCCGATATTTAAAGGAATAGGTCTAGAAGACCCTAAGAAACACTAGTGTTTGTGTGAAGCCATGTGGAATGTCAAGCAAGTCCAGGATAATGTTGTTAAGCAAGCACAGCTTATCACTACATTCAAGGATAGAGCCCTGAATTGGTTCATGAATTATTCTGCTGGACAGAATAGAACTCTAGTGGATATCAAGGCTGACTTCCCAAGAGAATTCAAGAAGCCTAAATCAGAGTCAGAATGTATATAGAACTAAAAGAGATTAAGCAGGAAACGACCGAGTTAGTATGGGAATTTTACCAAAAGTTTAAAACATTGTTAGATCAGGTCAGTTTCGACATAGCACCTGTCACGAACCACAAATCTTGGGTCGGAATTTCTGTAAAAATTTTGAACTTTTTACATTGACTACTTAGCTTATGGACGTAAGGCTCTTCATTGAATATCTAATTCACGATCTCAATATATTCATAGACAAGCAGATTTCTTATTTCAACATGCGTAAGTATTCATTTCCGTCTTTCCTTACACTTTGTTTATTAATTTTCTTTAAACATAATGATTTTCAAAACATCTTTACCTTAAGTCATGGATGACATAATTTTACCTTGTACATCTCCATAATATTCTTACTTGTTAGTAATAACTTGAATTGTTCATAATCACCATAGTTAAACACATCTCTTTATGATCCTAACGACATTAGTAACTTAATCATCTTTTTACAAAATACTTTGACAGAACATACATTGATACATCATCGACACAAGATAATAATCTTACATATGGCTAGGTCCAATTCAAAAAAAGAGGCCACAAAACCATCATAAAACAATAAACATAAGGAACCATCGTAAAGTGATAGATATAGGTACACAAGCAGACACACACATGGAGATAACATTATAGGGAGAGACCATTTTTAACGTGGTTCACCCACTCCTTGGGCTACATCCACAAAAGGTGTTGCATCTTATATTAGTATTCAAACATCGGATTACAATCCGCAACAAAAGTTGTTGCTATAATTACATAGTATCTTCTCAAGGCCTCTCTCAAAAAGGGCATTCTTACGACATCTGGTGCTAATATTAACATAAGTATTATTATCACATTCCAAGCATCTCATCAGATTGTCCCCCACACACACATATAGATATATATATATTTAACCCTTTCCCAAAAGTAAGTAGTTGAAAACATGATAAAATAAATGGGACATTACAACCGTTCAAAGCTCTAGAAACAAAAGTACATCTTACCATTTCTCAACTAAGCAATTTAACAAAATTAACTACATTTAACTCAAGGGAAATCGAGGCTAACTTCGACATATTTATGGAGATCTAAAAGTATGATGCCTTAAATATCGAGTCTTTATTAAATCTTCACAATCTATATATATATATATATTTATCTAATTATATATATTGATAAATAAAAGGCGTACGTTGATTGATTAGGGATCTCACACATGATCTTAACCATAAGTAGGAACTGAGGTCTAATTAAATAATTAAGGACTATAAACTATATGACCACAAGATCTTAATAACTTTATAATACTTTAATACTCCCAAACCAATAGAGGGTTCAATAAACCCACCGCAACTAACAGGGGTTTTAAGCACCAAACTTAGCATAGTTTAAGAGTCAAACGAAAACCTTTGTGAAGAGTTCCTCAAATGGTCGGCTAGTGTGTAAAAGTATTCTACAATGTTTGAACAAAGATAGGGTAACGATCTAATCAGGAAATAGAAAAACTAGGCAGGGGTTGGCTTCACCGAACGGGTAGAAGTCAGCAACCCTCTTCGTGGTTAAAAGCAAAAGATAAAAACATAAGAGTTCGATATCGATATCTATTAACACAGAGGTAAGGATTGTTTCCAAAGCTTGCCTATGTGAAGATCATAAAAGAAATTGAAAAAAATGGTGTAGATAATAATTTATTACAACTGCCAGTACAGAGCTTAATATCAAGGTTATAGGCATTTACATTAAACAATGTATATCACAGGGATTTCGTAATACATGATTCCTATATATAAATGACAACTAGAAATCTTGTCATTTCGTAATAGCAGAAAACAAGAGTTTCTCAGCCGTGGCTACTCCTATGTTCGTGATTTCGTTATACAGGAAGAGTACAGAGATTAAAGAATTACTTCCATAGCTAACCCTAAATGACCACGATTTCAATCATACATCATAATATATATCTATCAACGTTAGTGGGGTCAAACAAAAGGAGCAAGTCTTTCCATTGGCATCAGAAAAGGGGAGAAAACGTAATTTAAAATATCTGAATAATAATATATATAGATTGCGTTTCCATCACACAAATTTCAACTTAAACTATTAGATATAGTAAAATTACTTATCTTAACCTACTCTTCACTTCTCTCCTCGCAAACGCATCCCTGTCAAGATCTCCTTCGATGAATTGCGTCTAACCCATCCTCACAAACGCAGCCCTGTCAAGATCTCCTTTGGTGAAATGCATCTAACTCCCACCGCGACTATCCCTCCTCATCTTCTGCCATGGATGCGACCCCATCCAATAACCCAGGAATTCCCCCCCCCCACCGGTCACCAGTGACTAGAAACTCTAGGTATTTTTGGTGACCATTGAACATCAAAATTCAAATTTTCCCCAGCTGGTAATTCACGCACTATCTCCCCAGATACAGTAAGCAAGCTTTCCTCCAAATCCAAAACTGACACCAGCAGGTCTCTCCAACCACTTGGGAGCCTTCAAAAGAGCTGAGGAGCCCCCACTTGCTATCGCACCACCAAACACAGCCTCACCAGAAACATTTCGACTGCAGGCCTCAATATTGTAAATGGCAATTTTCCCATAAAAAAAAGATGTTGATAAAACTCCAGGTATTTAGCCATCCCCCCCAGTGGTAAGGAGTAGCTCCCTAAATATAAAAGATTATGTCTAACTGGAGGATTCCTCCCATAACAAGAAATGGATACTCATGACGCTTGGCAATTTGCACCTCCAAAGAGGTAAGGTGGTATTGCCTGCTGGCCATCGAAGTGTTTCCCTTTATCATTTCTTCTAAGTGGCAGTTTTTTTTTTTTTTTAACAATAAATGTGGTGTCTTTCCACTATAAGATCCCCTTTTTTTAGAAGGTGAAATGCTCCACGATTACAACCTCCCACTCACATAAAGAACGCGACCACTCTCTCAATCATGAACTTAGCAGAAAAGATCCCCCCGAAATAACCTTGGTTATTAATACACTTTATGGTTCTTAGTGCCACCTCCTTGGTGAGTCTGCCACGACTAAATTGGATCTCCCACCACGAGGAGTTCAAATTGTGAAATTAGATGCGGGTGCCACCAGGCAGTTACTATCCAGTTACTCCACATCATTCATAAACACTAATTGAGTAGTGGGGTGAGCCTTCGCTGGTGCGCCATCTCAAGCTATGGAAAATACAATGCATGTGAGACACCTAGTGTCTGAGTAGTATAGCTAATGTATGATCTCCATTTTAATTTTTATAATTACCTATGTTTATTTAAAATCATATTACCTCCTTCAATTATGATGAATATATCCATATATTAAATAAGTTGAGCATACTCTTATATTTTTCCAAGGTTCATCCTTTATAACGTTAGCTTTGTAATGTACTATGTAATTTTCTTAAAACCATTTGGATACCATAATGTATATATACAAGATACATATTCAAACTAGTACCCTTTTCTATATATATATATAACCTTTCAATCCAATACAAAAAAATTATAAAACTATTCACAATAGTCATTGCCATGTAAATCCTTCCCATATATGTATGACTCTTATACATATAGTATATATATAATATCCATTTAAGTATTATTCTTAGTAGCCTTTTTTTTTTAGGATAAAGATATGTGTCTAAATATGACCGGTATGACAATAATTCCAATAATAAACCCAACTTATATATTATATGTTTAAAACATATAATATTATATTTTATTATTTTTAACTTATAATACTAAAACATATACTTTATGTTTTGTATTCCATCTATGCATACATATATATAATTGGATACTCAATAATTCCTTAGGATGACTTTTTAGTAGCAAATCTTAAATGTCATGCTTATTACTAAAGGTCATACTGAACTTTAATATTTTGAAGTTCTTATAATATGTATATATATATATAGATAGATAGATATAGATATCGTGGCAACTTTTCCCGTCACTTAGTTTGTGTTCACTTGTACTTAGGTGGCACTCTTAATAATCATGTTTTAATGAAGGATCATCACCAAGCTACTTTACCCCAATTACCTATGGGTACCAAAGTGACATAGGTCATCGTCGACCTATCATCCCTAGTGCAAATTCAAATGTTCATCATGGCGTCACTACTTGAAGTGACCTAGGTCTACCACCTTGTTTTACAATCCCTTAGAAAAAATAAACATCATTAGAGACAACGTTTACTAGTGGGGCTTTGGCCTTGAGCTCCTCACCAGAAACAATTACAGTAATTATTTACATTTGTACAATTCGTTAGGTAAAAAAGGATGGATGTTACAGCACCAAGAGTGGTTCATCGCCGCATTGTTGCCCCACATTACACTGCCATTGATGCAATAGAAGGTTTCTTTGCAAGAAGAAGCCTTAGAGATCGTGATGAAGCTAGAAAGATTCGTCGATAGGAGAAACCAGCAAAGGCAAGGTCCAGATCCAGAATCAGCTAGCAACTCTAATGTTACAATTACAAAACATTAAGAAGGGAAAAGAGACCAGAGAAGAAGTCTGGTGTACAAGATGCAAGGGAGAAGGGGACCCGAAGGAACACTGTCCTCTGTTTCAAGAGTACCTCGACAGTGGAGCACCAAATCCACTGAATCAGCAACAAGCACCATGGGGTGAGATCTGTAGAACTAGAGGAAACTGGACTGAAGCTTGTTACTTCATCCAGAAATATGTGCGAACACCTAAGAATTTGTATTGCAATTTATGTAAATCAGTTGGCCATGATGATTCCAACTGTAGAGAATATGAACTAATGATAGAAAGGAAGCATGATGTTTACAGAGTTCAAGAAGAAACACCCTAGCACAATGATAATGCGCAATATGACCAGGGTGCATATAGAGGTCGTGGTGGATTCCACGGAAGAGGAAGAAATACTGGCCCAGGAAGAGGAAGAAGTCAAATGATCTGTTGTAATTGTGGCTATCCAGGTCACCTATCTAGAGACTGTGCCAATGCTTGTACTACATGTAGATACTGTAAATATTTTGATCATATCATTGAGGCATGCCCAGTGCTACAATAAAAAATTTAAGAAAGAAAACAAGAAGCACCAAACCCAAATGTTCAGATGATTGCAGCAGAGGAAAGAGATCCAAACATCAATGATGTGACGCGAAGTGGCGTTGCAACAGGAAGAGATAAAGATCCAGAAGATTCGAATTCTGAGAATTGTCAAGCTAATTCGACTCCTACTGAAGGGGTCTAGATAAGAAAAGCACCTACTTTCAATCTAGCAAGAAACAAAGAAGTCTTCGCAGAAACAAGGGAGACCTTCAAAGAACCAGCACCTGTGACACCAAGAATCCCATTGCGAAGTGAAACAATGCATATGAAGGATATGCCAATGACATATGTCAAAACATGTAATGCAACAGAAATAGGCACTTATGTTGCATAGTTCCTACGAAGCTGTATGAAGTTACTAAAAAGAAAAGATGCTTTAGTGGAATTGCAGAACTTAATAGACCAATATGAACCAGGCAGTAGCACAAATACTGCTCAGAGCGTAGTTCACTACATCAAAAGTCATAAGAGGACAAGACGAGAAATGAGGTTATGTGCATAGATTGGAGACTATGAGATGGATGAGATCATCCTTGATTTGGGATCTAAAGTAAATGTCTTGACCAAGCAGACATGGGAACAGATGGGGAAACCAAGGTTATCATGGTCACCCATACAGTTAAGATTAGCCAATCAGTAAAAGGTCACACCCTTTGGACGGATAGCGAATGTTGTTGTGGACATTGATGGAGTAATAAGTTCAGTAGACTTCACGGTTATTGAGATAATCAATGACAGTAACCCATATCTAGCATTACTCGGGACAGACTGGGCAATCGATAACCTTGCAATCATCGTCTTGAAGAAAAAACATATTATATTTGAAGGGGTGGATACCAGGGTTATCACACCCTTAGACCCTTAACAAGGACAAAGATATAGTGAACCAAGACAAGAAGAATCCAGAGCACAAGAGCTTCATCGCATCTACAAGATGACTACGAATCAGGACGACTACATCAATCCTACGACTGATGGAATGTTGAGTTGGCACTGCGACAGTTCTTGCGTATCAGAATCTGACGCAGGACTAGAGAATTGGCAGAGCCGAATGCATGAAGTGTCTGTAATAAGATGTGCACAGATCACCAGATCACTGCGCTGGATTGGAACAGAGGTAAGTCCAATCCCCACTTATGATGGTTCAACTAACGTCTATACATTTTTGCAAGAGTATAATGCATCAGTTTCAGTTGAACATCGGATACCAGCACTGGATATAGCACTGCGCGCTACACCTGCCAGATGGTGGGCTGCGCATAAGCAAACTCTGACCACATGGGAGCAGTGCAGGCACATGATGCAAATCAGATTTGCAGAGAAAGCCGCGCTGACAATAGTAAAGTATAATGGACAAACAAATCCAAGCGTTCACATAGAGATCTGTTCAAAAGCATGGAGAAACAGACTACAGACAGAATGGGCTCATCTGTTTGTGCACACATTAGAGCAGATTCCGGAGAACTGGTACATAGATGCAGAGCTTCACAAAGATACTACAGATTGGTCTATTATGACTATAAACTTCCAGAGACAATTTAGCTTCGAGGATGAATCGCCAAGCGTAAACAAATCTCTACAGATTATTAAAGAAAGGATATTCAAAGACGAATGCATAGGTACAAACGAGGCATTCGCAGTCATCGACGAGAAGACATTCAATGACAAACCAAAAATTGTGAATAAGCAACGAGAATGGGAAAGACAGATAGAACATGCCCTTGAGTTTTATAACCTCTCCGCAAATGAAGAAGGTGAGCAGGAGAGTGATGAGGACAATCCACACAATATCAATATACCTGAGTCAGAAGGAGCGCGCAATGTAAAGGGACCTCCATTATAAATTCCAGATATGAGTGGCCCTGTAGAGACAAGAAAAGTTAACATTGGCATAAGTGAAGAGCTGAAGTTCGCATCCATTGGAGATTACTGGGATGATGAAATGGTCACGCAGATCGCACACCTTCTACATAAGTATAAGGATTTGTTTCCAACAAAGTTCGCCGAAATGAAAGGCAGTTTGGGAGACTTGGGAGTGACGAAGATATCTCTCAAGCCAAGCGCGAATCCCATCAAACAGAGACCTTATCGACTGAATCCCAGATACAAATAAAGAGTGAAGGCAGAAATCGACAAGATGCTTGATGCAGGGATCATTGAGCTAGTGGAAGAATCAAAGTGGATAATCCCTATGGTTATCTAGGATAAAAAGACAAAAGGAGAAATCAAAATTTGCGTAGATCTGAGGAAGATCAATGATGATTCGCCTCCATTCACGGATGAGGTACTAGACAACGTTGGAGGAAATGAGGACTACTCATTCACTCATGGATTTTCTGGATACCATCAGATCAGGATTGATGAAGCAGACAGACATAAGACCACATTTGCTACTGAATGGGGATCATATCAATATATAGTTATGCCATTTGGTTTGAAGAATGCTCCTGCTATATTTTCCAGAGTTGTTGTGGCTGCATTCAAGGAATTTATCCATAAGTTGTTAGAAGTCTATTTCAATGATTGGACTATATTTGGTTTACTGGAGAACCATTATGAAAACCTCAGAATGATGTTAGCTAAGTGTAGGAAACATCAAATCTCCTTGAATTTGAAGAAATGTATTTTATGTTTACCATACGGTATTCTACTGGGACACATTGTGTGCAAGCAAGGCCTAATGGTTTATCTGTGAAGATCACATTTATTGTGAATCTACCAGCACCAAAATCAGTAAAGCGACTTGACACGACACTGGGACATACCAGATATTATAGAAAGTTCATCAATGGTTATGCGCAAATAACCGCGTCGATTGAGAAACTTATCAAGAAAGAAGCGCGGTTCATATGGAATGCAGAATGCAAGAAGGGACTAGATACATTAAAAGAGAAATGATAATTGCGCCTATTCTAGTTTTTCCAGATTGGAATAAGTTGTTTCATGTACATGTTGATGCTTCATATATGGTGTTGGGCATTTGGCTTGCTCAACTAGGTGAAGGGGGTATTGATCACCCCATTGCATTTTTGAGCAGAAAGCTATCTTCAGCTGAAAAGAACTACACAACTACCAAAACAGAAGGTCTATCTATGCTTTACGCACTGCATAAATTCAAGCACTATTTGATGGGTGTGCACTTCTCCATGTACATTGACCATTCAGCTTTGAAGTACTTGGTCAATAAGCCAGTGTTAAGGGGGAGAATATGCAAGTGGTTACTACTCTTTCAAGAGTATGACTTTGAAATTATTGTTAAACTAGGAAGACTGAACCTATGACCTGCCCATCTGTCAAGAATTTAGTCAGGAGAAGAACCCACTAATCTTGAAGACAATCTGCCTTATGCACAGTTATTCACAATTCAGATTGCAGACGATTATTACAAAGACATTGTAGAATTTTTTACTATAGGATTGGCACCCACAGAGTTCACTGTGCAGTAGAAGAAGCTACTGGTAGTTAAAGCATCAAACTTCACTATCATCGCGGGACAGTTATACAAGTTGGGACCAAATGAAGTTTTGTGCAGATGCATGTTAGAGCATGAGAAGCCATTTATATTGGATGAGGCACATTCAAGTGTGTCTGGAGATCACTATGTAGGAAGAGATACTGCACAAAATATATTAAGAGGAGGGCTATGGTGGCCTACCCTCCACAAAGATTCAAAAGAGCATTGCCAGAGTTGTGATGTCTTCTAGAGAACAGGAAATCCATCGCAAAGAGATGAAATGCCATTAAGACAACAACTGATGTTACAGGAATTTGAAAAATGGGAAATTGACTTTGTGGGACCTATTAACCCACTCGTGAAGAGAATTGGTGCAAGATATTATATCCCTGCGACTGATTATCTCACTAGATGGGAAGAAGCTAAACCAATGAAGGACTGTAGCGCAGCTACTACCGCACAATTCATCTTTGAGAACATCCTTACCATATTTGGATGCCCAAAAATATTGATGAGTGACCAAGGAACTCATTTCCTGAACAAAACCATTGAAGCACTAACCGAATAATTTTAGATATATCATCAGAGTACACCGTACCACTGACAAACCAATGGAATTTTCGAACCATTTAACAAAGTGTTGGAGAATGTGTTGACCAGGGTATGCAATGTAAATAGAAATGATTGGGATTTGTGCATACCAGCTGTACTATGGGAATATAGAACAACTTGTAAAAAACTGACAGGCCATACACCTTTTAGACTAGCCTATGGACAAGAAGCTGTGATGTCGATGGATTATATTGTACCAAGCTTGAGAATTGTTGCATTCACAGACATGGTAGACGAAGGGACATTGCAAGAAAGGATTCTACACTTGGTTGGATTGGAGGAAGATCGCTTCATTGCAGGCTTTCACTAGCAAGTGCAGAAGGACATAGAAAAATCATGGCATGATCGCCATATCAAGCACAAAATCTTCCAGGTAGGAGACCTTTCCCTCCTGTATGATAGTAAATTCATGAGATTTCCTGGAAAATTTAAAATGCATTGGCTTGGGCCATATATTGTTATGCATGTTACTAATGGTGGCACGGCTCAGTTAGCCATGTTAACTGAAGACAACTTACCAGTTTTTGTTAATGGAAGTATACTAAAACCCTACCGGGATAGTCCTACTTCGCAGAACCCTCAGTAATCAGAAGAGAAGAAAATTTGTAAGTGTCAAGTATAGTTGAAATTGGGAACTAGAAATTGAACAAAGTCTATACATAGTTTTGGTCCCATATACGAAGTTCGATGGAAAGGATGCATCAACCACACAACACTGATAGATAAGTGAAGCTGGGCAAGAAAAAAAAAGTAGAAGCATGCAGTTGAGAAGTTCAAAATGCAGCTGCACAGATCAAAGAAAATGCAAAGAATGCATATTTCTAAGATGACACTGTGCTAGGAGCGATGACACCTGTTCACGCAGTTCGATACAACACCTCAAAATAGCCATTGGAGCTGCAAAATAGCCGTTAAACAGTGATTCTGCTAACGTCGCTTGAGTAGTTAACACAAAATTAGTCATTCTGATCAATTCAGGGATGAAAAGGACCAAGATCTTCGCCATATTTGGCCAACGGTCATAACATTTAATGCTTATCTAGCTATTTTTTGGCACTGTTAAGGCTTCCAGTTCCTATAAATACTATAGTTTGCATAGTCATTCGGTTACCACAATTTTCAAGCTAAGTACTGTAGAGATTTCATTGATTTTCTTAAGCTCATATTTTCACTATAAGTGAATGTCTAAAGAGTCTACTCTAGACGAAGTGTTACACGAATTTAACCAAGCTAGGAATGAAGGGTTCATGAAAACCCCTGCCAAGAAGACTATTATAGAAAAAGGTCAGGGTTCACGCCATTCACCACACCATCCTACAACGATGCAGGCCAAAGGAAAGGAACCTGCAGTTGAAACATCAAAGCCGAAGATAATAGAGCCCAAGAAACCAGACACTCCGCAAGCAGATAGAGAGATGCCCATATACCTAAGACCCGCATATATCTCTCTACGAGCACCAAATGCGCTAGCAATAAAGATTGCTAGAAACACCAAGTATGAGATACTGCTTCCACCAATGTCCAATCATGTCAAACCATGAGAGAATATGTTGGGAAAACTCGTTGATTTCAAGTTTGAGTACTATGATTTACTGCAACAACTCAAGGAGCCTGATGAGCCGAAGTACCCTCAGTTTCAACCCGATAGATATATGTGCCAAACGATGGATGTGAAGAATAATCCAACGCTGGTAGCGCAGAGTTGGTTTTCCGAAGTCGTGGACTCAGACCTTCTGAACCTGTTGCACATCCAACACTTTGACAGGAGTCCAGAACGCAACGTGATTTTGTGCACACTAATATCGCGCACATAACAAGGCTACCTGTGGATGGAAAAGAATGTTGATCTCACCATATATTTGATCCATAGGATCACAGGCCTAATTAAGCGGGGTGACGACCCTAAAAAGTTATTTTCAGGAAAAACTAGTGATAAAGAGATAGCCGCGTAGATGAAAGAAGAATATCACATTCCCAAAGGAAAATGAGGCTTTGTCATAGAAGACCTAAAAGATGATGCTATGCAGTTTGTAGTACAACTGCTTGGAGGAAAGGTCTTCTGGAAGGAAATACCAACAGAAGTACCAGTAGGAGCAATTCACCTTGCTGCAAAGACAACGCATGGAGTAAGGTTTAGCTGGTGTCAGTATCTGCTAAACGAATTTTTGGATGATGTCCGCGACACTCAGGTGTATGGCACAACCTTTCATTACAATTAGTTGATGTTGTTGATCGCCTTTGTAGGCTGGAAAGAACCGAAGCACTACGTTGGTGTTTCCTCTCTCATCCATGATTGTCGAGGACCCAGATATGCAAATATCTGGGCAACTATGAAGATAGAACAACAACACACCTCAAATGAAGTATTCCTCACGTACTACGAGCAGCTTTGCGATGTCATCATTCGCACACCGCACATTTCAAAGGAGGTAACAACAAAGTATATCTGCACTTTAAATTTTAAAGCTAACATGCATTTCATTTATATTTCACCAAAGGTGCAGAAAAAAAATCAAGAATAGTTCACAAGGAACTATCACCTGGACAAAGAGAGTATTGACCTGATCATGAAGGAATGGTTAGATGAATGGAAGGTCAAAGGACCAATCATCATCGACAGTGATTCCGATGAAATTTTACAGACACCAACAAATATCATTGAAGAAACCGACGAATAGCAAGATAAAGGAGCCGATGAAGTTCAAAGTACACCAGTAGAAAAGAGAAAGGAGCCAGAAAGCTCGGTACCAAAGAAAGGGCTGAAAAAGAAACAAAAATCCACAAAGCTCCCCTCGGAAGCAATATTGCATGATAATGATTATGAGATCATCATGGGAAGGTTCAGCGCATACCTGGATGATGCACTTTCCCTTAAAGACAACAAAAATGAGGAGATTCAAGCGAGACTAAAGGAAAATATGACAACCTTGCAGAGCATCGCGGAGAAGATGGAACAAGTGCAAAAAGACTTGGTTCGCGATCCTAATTTAGAAGGAAGATCTGGTGGCACATCTCAGCAGAAGAAAACACCCTTGGATCTAACCATGGCACTGTGACCTCGCATCATCCGCATAAACCTAGTCAATGTAATTCTGCCAAGTGACAAGTTAAGTGAAGGCGCGAAGACATTGCCTTATGTGGATATTGATATCACAATGCTACCACTAGAATTCCTACATAATCTGCACTTACAGGTTGTGGGGAAAATCCATGGCAGAGATATGATAAGTTTGATCCAACACCATGACTTAGAATCAAACTATAAGCAGTTGCAGGAAGAGAATGTGCCGAAGGCTAGGGAGCTTGAAAGCGCGCATGAACAATGAAGAAGAATAGAGCATACTATTGCTTCGGTCTGCGCAAAGATACCAGAATGTGACGAGCAGCCAGAGCTTGCAGACACCATCCTTAAGATTGGCTCGGTAGTCAGCGATCTTAAGGATGAAATGGATGACATGGAGATTGATTACAAAGAAAATATTTCCACTTTGGAAGGACGGAATCTCCCGAAGACACCACTAGATGAGACAGAACTTAGAGCAGCATAAGTGAAAGCTGTCGCAGAAAACATATTCGGCGAAATAGCTAAGTGTCAGATCTAGCTGGATGAAGAAACTAGAGTATGGACTGCGTTGCAAGAGTACCCTCAGCTGTTGTAGGTCCAAAAAAAATTCCAAGAAAAACAAGCAGCATTAGACTCCCTAAAGGCGGAGATGAAGAACCTGCTGCCGAGAGAGAGAATCCAACGATTTACAAAAGTCAAGGAATTAAAGAGGGAACTTCAAGTTCTAAGAGAAAAGGAGGCTCAAACCAGGGAAAAGTCACAGCCCCTGTAGGAAGAAGCTCATGCTATCTTGCAAGAGATTGAAGAGAAACTGCAAGAACTCTGAGAGTCAAAGAAAACAGTACAAGAATAGGCTCAGGAAGACCTAACACCAGATGTGTTGGAAATTGTAAAGGTAGTTGAGCAAGATGCTAAAGACACAGTTGCGAAACTAATCACGACTTATCAAGAATTCGTTGTGAAGATAGATTAGAAAGGAGAAGCGCAGCGCAGTGAACCTATGGAAAATGGCTCGGGGATGAGCCACATGTAAGTTTTAGGGGCATGTTGGGAACAACCCAAGTTAAGGCATTTTTTTGCAAGTCAATTTTGGGAGCTGCAAAGTCATAATGCAGCGAAGAATCAGCAAAGTAGAAGAGCCAGCACTGCGAAGTTATTGCGTTGCGTAGATAAAGCACTACAAAGCTCCCACGTCGCGAAGATCTAGCATGGCATATTTTTGGATGGAAAAAATTAAAGGTTACGGTAATATCAATCGATGATCTATTTTGGTTAAGATACTCCATGATTCCTAGCAGGCAGGTAAGGAGTGGTGAAGTAGGAAAGAAACTAGTCACACGAGCAAAGGTAGCACTACGTGAACCGGGCACAAAAAGCCATTAGAGAAGGAACAGCGGGGTGAAAGCAACCCGTCCGCATGCGTCCAGCAAAGGGGCTGAAAGCAACATGACCACGCGCATTCAGAATATGTCAAAAGCTAGAGACAGCATGGAAGGGCGGCCACGATGGTAAAGTCGCTATCATAGCCTAACAGATCTAGTTAGCAGGGTAACCGCACCATTTTGGGTACATTAGGGTTTTTGAGTCAGCCCATCATAATTGTAAAGACGTGATCTATGAGCACGATCTATAAAAGGGCATATTTTGTAAGGGAAAGGGTTAGAGATGTGAATTGATATTTTTGTTGAATATTGATCTCGGTTGAGAGACTGAGCATTGTAAAAAGGCTTTGCAGATGCGTGCTCAGAGACCTACTGAAGAGAGAAGAGAGTCTGCAACTGAGTGCGCAGACTGGAATTGTTGAACCCTTCCCATTGATAAAATAATCAACAGTTCCTATACTAGGATGGACGTAGCTACCATCCTAGTGTTGAACCACGTTAAATATGTTTGTTATGCGATTGAATATGTGTTTACTTTGATTAATGGTTAAGTTCTTGTTTATAAGTAACAGTATCCTTACTTTCATGTGTATTTTTCCAGAAGAATGAATAATGTGCTAAGTATTGAACGCCTATGAGTAAGAATGAATAATGTGATAAGTATTGAATGCCTATGAGTAAATGTTGAATGCTGAAGTATTTCTGAACATGATGAATGCATAAGTAAATGTGTAACACTTAAGTCAGTGAAGCCTGTATAGTGCGATTCCTTGAAGTGCACCACCGGAAGTGCGCAGTGCATCGTAGTTCATCATATTGTATAAGCTTGTAAGGTTTACAGTTTAAGATGCTTGGTGAATGCATAGGTTCACATTAAGTAAAGACTGTCAAAGATGTGTGATTTCTGAAGAGGAAACCCAGTCCTCTGTTGCGTTGCCATGTTGTTAAGCGGCCATTCAAAACCGTGTTGATGTATATGTAACTTCAGAATGTATTTCATCTATGTATTCCATATATATTTATTGTACCCTTATACGAGATGTGTTATTCCTCTATAAGGAAGTGTTGTCATGTGGATTGACAAGTGTTGCAAGTGTGTGTACTTGCTGATGGGTTATTAGACCACCATGTGTGGGGTCGGCCCTGAAATATATATTATATTGTGGATGTATCTAGATAGACAAGTCGGCCCCATAGTGTAACTGGGCAAATAGGTTAAGTATAAATAAAGATCGAGAGATCTCTATTTGCATCATTTGGAAAGACACACTTCTCTCACTCAGAAAGTGGCGCACTAGTGAGGAGGAGGATCATCTGATACTAGGAGACTATCTCAGTGTATTTTCGTTGTACTTTGGTTGAGCCATTGCTCTCTCTATCTCTGAGGAAGTTGTGGGGTTTTTCACCTTAGGGTTTTCCCCATGGAAACTCTGTGTCTCTTGTCTCTCATGCTTTTGATTCTTGTGATGCTTGTCATGCTTTTTGTGATTGTTATGTGTTGATATACTGTACATGTTATTCTCTCAGTAAATATCCAAGAGTATTGTGAATTAATGCTCAAAATTTAACATGGTATCAAAGCTAACCTGAGAAGAAGACATTTTGCAGTGACGAAAACTTGAGTTTCTTGTTTATTGGGTTTCTCTCCACAGTTTTTGGAAAAGCAGTATAGTATATTGACTCTACTCATCAAGGAGAATCTATTTGTCCAATCAGAATTCAATTCTGAGCATTTTCATATTTGGCCCTAAAAATTAGGGTTTCCACAAAAATAGGAATTTCTGAAATCTGAAGACATAGCTGGAAGCTCCTTGCAAAAATCGAAGTTTAGAGCTTTGGATTGAGATTTTTGGCTGGGTAGATCTCCGGGAAACTCAAACCCTAATTCAGGGCTCTCCCTAGTGAACTTGGGAGGACAAAAAGGCAAATCTGAAGGGTAAACATTTACTAATCTCAAATTCTGAATACACCAGGCTGATCAACTCATCAAGGTGCATCTTTCTATCCTTTCAGAAAGTTGAAATTCACATTTTGAATTTTTGGGGTTTTTCCAACAAACCCTAATCCAGGACGAGATCCAGTTTTCAGCATTTCAAGTGGCAAGACCTAAATCTTTTCTATTTCCATTTGAAGTACTCTTTAAGATGTCTCACCACACCAAGCTTGAGGATAAGCTTGAAGGGGCTGATTACTTCCAATCTTGGAAGTATAGGATTGGGTTAATCCTAGAAGAGAATGAGTTGGACTCATATATAAAAGAAGACATCCCTATCCCAGAGGATGAAGAGGCTAAGGTATTGCAAAAGAAGAACTTGGTCAAGGAAAAGAGAATCATTGTTGATTCTATCAAAGACCATCTCATACCCCATGTGTCTTCTCTAAAGACACCCAAGGCTATGTTTGACTCTTTGACCAAGCTATTTGAAGGAAAGAACATAAATCGGAAGATGACCCTGCGGAATCAATTGAAAGGGGTCAAGATGTCGAATGGAGAAACCATTCAATCCTATTTCTCCAAGGTCTCTCAGATCAAGGAACAACTTGAAGCTGTAGATGAAATGGGGGAGAATGGTGAAATTGTTATGACTACTTTGAATGGCCTACCTAGGTCATGAGACTCTTTTATCCAGGGGATCTGTGCCAGAAAGAAGTTAATCTCCTTCAGCAGATTATGGGAGGAATGTTCTCAAGAAGAAGCAAGGCTTGTGGCAAGAGAAGAGAAGATGGAAAATGAAGATCAAGTTCTCACAGCTCACACTAAGAAGGGAAAGTTCAAGAGGGAGCCATCCCATCACAAGAAGAAATCTTCTCATAATTTTCACAAAGACAAGAAAGATCTAAGGTGTTTCACTTGTAATGAGAAGGGTCACTTTGCTTCAGAATGTCCCAAGAACAAAAGGGACAACCACAACAACAACAACTCCAGCAAGAAGAAGAAGGGTAACAAAAGAAGGTACCATGCTCATGCTGCCGAAGATGATGAACCTCCAAAGAAGAAGGCTAGGGCAGAAAGTGATGATAGTAATGATGACTCATCAAGTGAAGAAGAGTATGTTCTAATCTCTGCTCTCACAGGTACTATCTCCCATGGTTGTAATGATTGGTTAATTGACAGTGGGGCTTCCAAACACATGACTGGGTTTAAAGAATCCTTTGTAAATCTGTCTGAACATGAATCACCCCATAAAGTGAAACTTGGGGATGATTATCAATATCCCATCAAAGGAAGTGGTGAAGCCTCCTACAACCTAGATTCTGGAAAATCTTTGAAGATGAAAGAAGTCCTTTATGTACCTGGGCTCAAGAAGAACTTACTCTCCATCTATGCATTGGATGCAAAAGGTATGAGGGTTGCATTTGTGGATGGCCAAGTCCTAATGTGGCCAAAGGGAAAGACCATAGATGATGCAGTTGTGATTGGAGAGCAAGAGGGAGGATTGTACAAATTGAAGGAACAACCTGAACATGCCATGGTGACATGAAGACAAAGATTCATCCATATTCATGGATCACATAGAGGTATGTATAATTTGTTTTTGCAAAATTTAACTAATGAGTTATGCAGTTCATTGAAGAGAACAAGAACACATTGCTAGACATAACTAGCAAATATGGTGACCAGGTATGTGTTTCTTATATCATAGGATCTACTATATAAGTATGCATGACATGATTGATGATGCTTATTCATGAAGTCATAGGTTTGAATAATCATGGGTATATGCATATTACGTGGCTTACCTTATTTAATGTTATGACTAACCAGAAGAGTCATAAGTTTGAGTAATCACAGGTTTAGACATATTATAACTAACCATAAGAGTCCTATATAAACCTTGAATGCTAATGCTTATTATTTCTGTTTGAAATGATCATGACTATACATGCTTGAGATTATTTTGTTTTTGATAATATTAAGATTATACTAATGAATTTTTGGTTATGTATGAGACCTCACAATGATGATACTAACAAGCATGCATAGGGATCAAGAATGAATATAAGTTCAAGAACAGGTAATCCAGGAAGCAAAGATCAAGAGGGAGTACACTCCAGTAGTTTCTGCAAGGATGCAGATATTCAGAGGGAGTTGGCCATCTCTCTACATTCCACAACAGAAAGGTGTAGAAGAAGCTACTTCAAATTAGGACTCCAGCAACTCCTCCAAGGAAGTAAAGACTCAGAGGGAGTCCACCCAACAAACAAACAAAGATAAGTATTTTAAATTGTCATTTCTTGCATATTTGTTTGGTTAAATAATATTGTTCCTAGATGTGTACTATGCATATTAGAATGATTGCATTAATGAACAGGATACTACTAATATGCATATGATGGGTAAGTGGCCTATGGCACTATACAACATTCCATTGCTACTTATCTAGAATGAAACCTCTTTGCTGACATGTTGGGAGTAGTACAAACTCTTAACAATGTTCTGGTAGAGACTGGAAGGCATCTAGAAAGTTACGGAATATGGATGAATATTGTATTGAAGCATTGGCTAAAATAATTGCATGACTATATGACATATATTCTTATGTGTAAGATTTTGTTATGAAACTATGAGATGTTTCTAATCATGCAATTTAACTTGTTTTGTAGGAAAGACCGTATACCTTCACCTACAAAAGAAGGACTACAACATTTGTTCAAGCAACAAAATTTATCTATTGAAGATATTGGAGTTCCCAGGATACGGGAAGAATGCCATGATCCGTCGATCATGAAGAACGATGTTTGGGATGTGGTCCCAAGAGCTGAAGGGAAGTCTGTTGTGACTTCCAAATGCAACTATCAAATCAAGCATGCTACAGATGGCAGCATAGAGAAATATAAAAGAAATGAAATAGAAAATACACTAGATGGATGTCAAGACTACTTTCTTGAATGGTGTACTTGAAGATGAAGTATATGTGAAGTAGCCATTCGATTTCGAAACACATGACAGGGAGTCACATGTGTGTAGATTGAAGAAATCCTTGTATGGCTTGAAGCAAGCTCCCAGAACTTGGTATGGTAGGATGGACAGTTTCCTATCTAGTTTGGGCTTTACCAAGAGTAAAGCGGATTCCAACCTTTACTACAAAGTTGAGGAAGGGAATCCTGTGATTCTACTTCTGTACATGGATGACTTATTTGTAACAGGAGATGACAGATTGATTGCAGATACTAAGAGGAAGCTTGCTGCCGAGTTCAATATGAAAGATTTGGGAATGATGCATTATTTCCTAGGTATGGAGGTGTGGCAGAGTGTAGGTGGGATCTTCCTTGGTCAAGGGAAGTACACATTAGATATCTTGAAAAGATTCATGATGATGGATTGCAAGGCTATGGCCACACCTATGGCATCGAACCTGAAGCTTCTATGTGATGCTTCATCTTATCCAATTGATATTTCTATGTATTGTCAGATGATTGGGTCCTTCATGTACCTGACGAACACAAGACCAGATATTTGCTTTGATATGAACACATTGAGTCAGTTCCTGACAGATCCGAGGAGTGTTCACCTGGTTGTTGTAAAGCATGTTCTGAGGTACCTGAAGGGTACAGTGGATTATGGGCTCAAGTATGAAGCGAATCAAAAGTTTAACCTATAGCGTTATGTTGATTCAGATTGGGTAGACAGTGCTGCAGATAGGAAGAGCACATCTGGGTGCTGCTTCAGTATGGGATCAGGTGTGATCTCTTGGTTTAGCAGGAAGCAGTCCTGCGTAGTACTGAGTACAGCTGAGGTAGAGTATGTTGTAGCCTGTTCATCTAGTTGTGAGGCAGTATGGCTACGAAAGCTACTGTCTAAGTTATTTGATCTCCCGTTGGATGATACTAGTATCTTATGTGATAACCAGAGTTGTGTGAAGCTATCCGAGAACCCAGTGTTTCATGACAAGTCGAAACACATAGAGATCAAATATCACTATATCAGGGATATGGTGTAGAGAGGAGCTGTGAAGCTCCTATATGTTGCAACGGACGAGTAGATTGCAGATGTGCTGACGAAGCCACTAGCCAGGGTGAAGTTCGAGTACTTCAGGGAGAGGCTGGGTGTTCTTCAAATCGACGACACTTCGAGGAAGAAGTGATGGACACATTTGCTGAAGCCATTCCAAGCATGTTGGAAGGAGGATCCTTCACATGGCTGTGGATGTAAGCGTTGGATGATGAGCATCAGGACGATGCTCCAGTTACTGCTCTATATATGCATCATGTTGATGCTGGATATGATCAGTTGGATCATTTATATTTGTATGTATGTACGCATCGTATTGATGCCGGATATGATCAGTTGGATCATTTATATGTATGTACGCATCATGTTGGATGCTGGATATGATCAGTTGGATCACTTTTATGTATTTGTATATGTATCATGTTGGATGCTTGGACCATGTATCTGTATATGTATCAAGTGGATACATTGTATGATCAGGTAGATCATGTATGTTGATATGTATCATGTATTTGCATTTGTATCAGGTGGATCATGTATGATTATATGTATTAGGTAGATACTTGGTATGCATCAGGTGGATGCATTGTATGATCAAGTTGATCATGATGATGAGCTTCAGGATGTTGCTCCAGATGATATGTACCAAGATGGTACAGTGATGATGATCAATATGATCATGGGCATCAGGATGATTCCTCGTACGATGATGATCCGTTGGATCATGAGTATCAGATTGATACTTCGAGGTCAAAGATGATATGTGGCAGGTTGTGCAAATAACATGTAATCAATCCTGGGAGATCTTGCCGGTCATGTTGTGGCACATAAATGTTCCTTGGGTACTCTTTCCGGTATTGCTATGTAGTATGTAATCAGTCCTCAGATATCCGATAGGTTGAGCTGTGTGCTCATAATCAGTCCTGGGATGAGGTATTACTACGGAGACATGTAATCAGTCCTGGAGATCCAAGAGGTTGAGCTGTGTGCTCATAATTAGTCCTGGGATGCTCTTTAGAGATCTTGATGGTTGTGCTGCGGCACATAAATGTTCCTGGGATGCTCTTTAAAGGTTCTGTCTATCCACATGTAATCAGTCCTAGAGATCCGAGAGGTTGAGCTGTATGCTCGTAATAAGTCCTTGGATGCTCTTTAGAGATCTTGCCGGTTGTGCTATGACACATAAATGTTCCTGGGATGCTCTTTAAAGGTATTGTTGAGGAGATGCATGTAATCAGTCCTGGGAGACCTTGCCGGTCATGCTTAGGTACATAAATGTTCCTAGGATACTCTTTCGGGTATTGCATCCGCACATAAAATTAGTCCTGAGAGGCCACCTCTATTAGACCGTTCGCACAGATGATGAAGACCTGCAGGTGGTGGGCCTACATCCAGTATGAAAAAGGACTGGCTCTATAGAACTTCCTATGACGAGTAGAGTCAGAGATTGGTTGAGATAGCAGCAGCAGTGACGATGATGATGACGATGCATCAATGATGATGATCTCGAGAAGAAGACTTGTCTAGCAGATTTGTGTCGAGAAATATCGTCCTAGTAAAGAGGGAGTGTTGATGTATATGTAACTTCAGAATGTATTTCATCTATGTATTTCATATATATTTATTGTACCCTTATAAGAGATGTGTTATTCCTCTATAAGGAAGTGTCGTCATGTGGATTGACAAGTATCACAAGTGTGTGTACTTGCCAATGGGTTATTAGACCACCATGTGTGGGATCGGCCCTGAAATACATATTATATTGTGGATGTATCTAGATAGACAAGTCGGCCCCATAGTGTAACTAGGCAAATAGGTTAAGTATAAATAGAGATCGGGAGATCTCTATTTGCATCATTCGGAAAGACACACTTCTCTCACTCAGAAAGTGGCACACTAGTGAGGAGGAGGATCATATGCTACTAGGAGACTATCTCAGTGTATTTTGGTTGTACTTTGGTTGAGCCATTGCTCTCTCTATCTCTGAGGAAGTTGTGGGGTTTTTCACCTTAGGGTTTTCCCCACGGAAACTCTTTGTCTCTTGTCTCTCATGCTTTTGATTCTTGTGATGCTTGTCATGCTTATTGTGATTGTTATGCATTGATATACTGTATATGTTATTCTCTTAGTAAAGATCCAAGAGTATTGTGAATTAATGCTCAAAATTTAACAAACCACATAGTCCTTGGATGTGCGATAGCATAAGTGTGCACCGTGAAGTAGGTGGAACTTCGCGCAATCCCCCAGTCCACAACACGAGTCCTATAGAGCATTGTTCTCTAATCTGTTGAAGCGCGCATCACCCGGTTGTGGAAGCCTGATTTCGCAACCTCCCCATAACTTCGCCTCAGGTGAGACGTCATTCTACTCGTAGACTGTTGTCGAAAGGGCCGGTGAAAAGGGGTTTTGTTGGTTCCCTGAACCACGCAGAACCTGGGTCTATCTTTTGGAAACTTAAAGAACATATCTCTAGGAAACACTTCCCCAAACATGTGGTCATTTTCCCCAAGGAAGGTGGAACTGAGCAAGTGTCTCATTAAATGATTTAACTCACCCAAAGACCTAGGCATACCTATATCCATCGAATGGAGCAGGAGGCTCACAAGTTTTAACTTATGGATTGATGGAAAATGAAAAGGTTGAGCAGACAAGAGATTCGAGGAGGGGAATGCTAGAATGAGTTGTAGTGTAAGGACTGTGAGTGTTATTCTGCTGAGTTGAGAAGAGTGATTTGTATGCAAGTCTTCATGATTGCTAGGATAGAAGGAGATTGTTACATGCTTCTACACAGTATCTTCGTCCTGGTGGTTCAGTGAACAGGCTCGGGGGTCTTGAAGCAAGTAATTTGGCTTCTTCTAGGAGACGGTTGCGAGGAATGGTATTATTTGGATGTTTCTCCACCTCTACAGCTTAAACAGGTTCTGCATTGTTTTGTCTTATTATTGCTAGACTTTCTCTGTGTATTTATGAAGAATTCAATATTTTAAGCTATCAAGTTTTATATGCTACTGGATGTTTACTTAGATAATAAATTAATAGAGTACAAAAATGATAAATTTATTCTGTATAAATAGTTGAATGATTAGATCTGAGAAATAGCAGTTTGAATAAAATCCCTCTCTATATTTTTTCTTTCACCGAAAGTGATGTAATCTAGTACAGAGATGCTTGATTAAAGTAGATTAGAAGTGATGTTATTAGGATAGAAATAATGTTGATTGTATAAAAAAATATCAAATGTAGATATATAAATAATAAACTGAAGTTTTATACAGATGTATTGGAAAACCTAGATAGCATTTGATTACTACCCATATACAGAGGACATTCACTTCTAACAAACATACATAAACCAGATAAGTGTTCGATGTATCATTTATACAAACATCATATTTTGTAACAAGATTTTTTTACATAATATATGAATAATTTATTTACAACTTATATTCCAGAGTGGATTACATCCATATATAACCTAGGTTTACGGAAATATCAATATATTTTATGTATTTAGTATAATTATCGAATACAATAATCAAGAATGAGATATTACCAAAGGTATACAGAGTTCGTATAAAACTACCAAATAAACCAGAATTCCAACTTACAGTTCGTAGGCATTTGAATCAAATAATTAATTATACATAGTCAAGGTCAAACCCTTACATAATAGACCTATATCTATTTTAATTGACCCAGGTGCTAGTTTAAGTTATGTATCACCTGGTATAGTAGAAAGCTGTAAATTGCAAGTGGAAAAGTTTCAAAAGTCTTGGTTGGTTCAATTAGCCATAGGAACAAAAAGAACGGTAGTTAATTATGTGAAAGATTGTGAAATGTTTATGAATCAATTTAAGACCCAAGTAGAACTAAATGTATTACCTTTAGATTCATATGATGTTTTAATAGGTATGGATTGGCTGGAAAAGCATGGAGTGGTTTTGAATTGTTTTGAAAATATATTTACATGCTTGAATGAAAAAGGAGAAACTATCGTAGTAAAAGGAGTGCCTAGAAAAGTTTATGTTAGACAGATTTCTGCATTGCAAATGAAAAAGGTTGTATGTAAAGGATTTAAAGTATTTGTTGTACATGTAATAAATGATGAACACATAACTAAAGAAGATAAATTAAAACTTGAAGATATACTAATCCTAAGAGACTTTTCAGATGTATTCCCAGAACAAATTCCAGGTTTACTTCCGAAAAGAGAATTGGATTTTACCATTAAGTTGGTACCAGGAGTTGTACCAAACTCAAAAGCTCCTTACCTGATGAATATTCTAGAGCTTAATAAATTAAAGCTATAGTTAAAATAGTTAATAGATACAAATTACATAAGACCAAGTGTGTCTCCTTGGGGAGCACCTGTCATTTTCGTTAAAAAGAAAGATGGTACCTTACGCCTATGTATAGATTATAGTTAGTTAAATAAAATGATAATTAAAAACAGATATCCATTGCCTCGCATAGATGATATGTTTGATCAAGTATGCGGAGCAACGATATTTTCAAAAATAAACTTGAGATTTGGATATCATCAATTCATAATTAAAGACAAAAATATATTTAAAACTGCATTTAGAGCCCATTACGGGCATTATGAATTTGTAGTTATCCCTTTTGGGCTAACGAACGCTCCAACAATTTTTATGTGCTTAATGAATAATGTCTTACATAAGTATTTGGATAAATTCGTAATTGTCTTCATTGATGACATACTAATCTATTCGATGATTAAAGAAGAACATGATGAACACTTATGATAATATTACAAGTCTTAAGAGAACATCAACTATATGCTAAATTTAGCAAGTGTGAATTCTTTAAGGATAAAATACAGTATTTAGGTCATGTGATATCCAAAGATGGAATCTCAATTGACCCAAATAAAATAAGAGCAATAAATGAATGGCGTGTCCTTAAATATGTAACAGATGTGCGATCGTTAATGGGAACCACAGGTTACTACCAAAAATTTATAGAAGGATTCTCAAGAATCGCAAATTCCATAACATCTTTAAAGGAAAAGGAAAAGAAATTTGTTTGGGATCAAAAGTGTGAAGAAAGTTTTTAAAAGTTAAAAGAACTGTTAACTATTGCACCTATTTTAAAAATCTAGCATATCCAAACAAAGACTTCGTTGTATGCACGGATGCATGCAATGAAGGCTTGGGTGGAGTCTTAATGCAAGGTCACGTAATAGCTTATGAATCAAGAAAGTTAAAAATTCATGAAAATAATTATGCTACCTATGATTTAGAGTTGGCTGTCGTAATACATGCTTTGAAGATGTGACGCCATCATCTAATCTGTAGAAGGTTTTTATTAATGACAGATAATAAAGGTCTAAAATATCTATTGGATCAACAAAATCTGAATGCAAGGCAAGCTAGGTGGTTAGCTTTCCTTATCGAATTAGATTTTGATATCAAACATATAAAAGGAAAAAAAAACAAAGTTGTTGATGCCTTAAGCAGAAATGCAAAACTAAATTTTATTGCAGCAGTTAGTACTTATAAAACATATTTAGAAAATCAGTTTGAAGAAGGGATAAAACTGGATAAAAATTATCAAAAATTACAAGAAAAAGTTGCAGAAAATGAATCTGAAAATATAAAAGCAGATTTCGGTCTAAATGAAAAAGGTCTAATGCTGTATAAAAACAGGCTGTATGTACCAAATGTACCAGAAATTAAATTTTTTATTTTCATTGAAGTACATAAAAATCCTTATTCAGGACATCCTGGTTACCAAAATATGATAACGATGTTAAGAAAATATTATTTTTGGACAAACATGAAGAAAGAGGTGGATGAATACATAGCTAGGTGTATTGAATGTCAGCAATTTAAAGCTGAGCATCAACACCCAGGTGGTTTATTAGAGCCATTACCAATTCCATAGTGGAAATGAGAAATTATCAGCATTGATTTTATAACCGGACTGCCTAAAAATCAAAAGCAAAATGATTCTATAATGGTAGTAGTAGATAAGCTTAGCAAGCCAGCTCATTTTATACCTGTCAAAACTACTTTTAAGGCTGCTAATATTTCTAATGTGTTTATGAAGCAAGTTTTTCATTTGCATGGAATTCCTAAGGTAATAATTTCTGACAGGGATTCTAAATTTACTGGTAATTTCTGGAAGTCATTGTTTAAAGGTTTGGATACTAAATTAAATTTCAACACATCTTTTCATCCACAAATGGATGGACGGATTGAAAGACTAAATCTGGTTCTAGAGGATATGCTAAGAATGTATGTTAGATATCATCCAAACAAGTGGGAAGAATATCTGCAGTTAGTTGAATTTGATTATAACAATCATTATCAAGCTTCAACTAAACTTAGTCCTTTTGAAATATTGTATGGTCAAAAGTGTAATACTCCCATTTCATGAAGTAATTCAGTTGACAGGTTGATGTTACGACCTAATTTATTGAAAGAAATGGAACTAATAGTGAAACAAGTACAAAGCAATCTGAACATTGTACAAGACAGACAGAAGAGTCATGCATACCTTAAAAGAACTCGGAAAGAATTCCAAGTATGTGAGCATGTATTTGTCAAAGTAAAAACAAAAAAAACTCATTTAAGCTAGGGAGTTGTGCTAAATTAGCACCCAGGTATTGTGGAACATTTGAAATATTATCAAGAGTTGGACAAGTGGCTTATCAGTTAGCCTCGCCACCTAATCTTAAAATATATAATGTATTTCGTATTTCTATTTAGAAAAAGTATGTACATGATGCTACTCATGTAATCGATTGGAATGATATACAGGTGGAGCCAGAAGGAGATTTTCAGGTGGAACCGGATTGTATCCTCGACAGGAGAGAAATTTTACTCTGGAATTGCACCATTGGACAGGTAAAGGTGCAATGGAAGCAAATTAGTCCAGATGAAGCAACCTGGGAATTGGAGAGTCATATGCGAGCAGCATATCCAATTTTGTTCCAGGAAGACTTAGATGATTCTTAAGCAACATTGAGGATGATGTTGAACTTAAGAGGGGGTGTTTGTAACCTACCTAGAACTTGAAACATTTTATGTTGTGTAAAAAATTACATTAAAAGTTATTGTAAAGTTTTATGTTATTGACCAGGGATGGTCAAGGATGACTGTAATTGAATATTATTATTTAATAAATTAAAATAGGAGACACTCATCCAAAGAGGACTGTTGAAGAGTTTTCACTGACCCACTAGGAGGAATGAACTGGTGTAGAAGGAAATTGACAAGTGGCAGCATCTGCACTCACTCATTAGCTGTTGCAAGAGGCAACTTCCCTAAAAATGTGGTCATGTTCCCCAAGGAAGGTGGAACTGAGCAGGTGGCTCATTAAATGATTTAACTGACCCAAAGACCTAGGAAGACCTATATCCATCGAATGGAGAAGGAGGCTCACAAGTTTTACCTTGTGCATTGCTGGAAACTGAAAAGGTTGAGCACATAAGAGATTAGAGGAGGGGAATGCTAGAATGAGTTGTAGTGTAAGGACTATGATTTTTATTCTGCTGAGTTGCAGAGAGTGACTTGTATGCAAGTCTTCATGATTGTTGAGATACAAGGAGATTGTTACATGCTTCTACACAGTATCTTCATCTTGATGGTTTAGTGAACAGGCTCGGGGGTTCTGAAGCAAGTAATTTGCCTTCTTCTAGAAGACAGTTGGGAGGAACGGTATTCTTTGGGTGTTCTTCCACCTCTACAGTTTAAACAGGTTCTATATTGTTTTGTCTTTTTATTGCTAGACTTTCTCTATCTATTTATGAAGAATTCAATATTTTAAGCTATGAAGTTTTAGATGTTGTTGGATGTTTACTTAGCTAATAAATTAATAGAGTACAGAACTGATAAATTTATTCTATATAAATAGTTGAATGATTTGATCTGAAAAATAGAAGATTGAATAAAATACCTCTCTACATTTTTCCTTTCACCAAAAGTGATGTACTCTAGTATAGAGATGCTTGATCAAAGTAGATTAGAAGTGATGTTATTAGGATAGAAATAATTTTGATTGTATAAAAAATATCAAATGTAGTTATACAAATAATAAACTGAAGTTTTATACGGATGTATTGGAAAACCTAGATAACATTTGATTACTACCCATATACAGATGACATTCACTTCTAACAAACATACATAAACCATATATGTGTTCGATGTATCATTTATACAAACATCATATTTTGTAACGATATTTTTTTACATAATATATGAATAATTTATTTACAACTTATATTCTGGACTAGATTACATCCATATATAACCTAGGTTTAGGGAAATATCAATATATTATATGTATTTAGTATAATTATCGAATACAATAATCAAGTATGAGATATTACCAAAGGTATACAGAGTTCATATAAAACTACCAAATAAACCAGAATGCCAACCTACAGTTCGTAAGCATTTGACTCAAATAAAGAATTATACATAGTCAAGGTCAAACCCTTTGTAATTCAGTAGATAGAGCGGAAATCGAAAGGAACTAAGCAAATAATAAAATTATAAGCAAACATTATGGCAGATTTAAAATCATTATACTTTACCCAGAATTAGAGCATCGTCCCGTAGAAAAATAAATAATACTATTATATAATCGAAAGTACATTATGAAAATACAGACTTACAATTCATTTATAATTTCGGCAACCAAACAAGTTTCAAACCTAAGACTTACCACAAGTTAGGGTTTGAATTATAAGCGGTGCACAGAAGAATTGATAAATAATTTATGAATTATATTTTAGGGCATTTCCCATGACTAGCTTGCAATGCACTTTTTTTTATCAATAAGCATCATTCATTCGAGAGAATATAATAGTAATAAGAATGAAAAATCCATATATAAACATTAGCTTTATCAAATAACCGAATTCAAACTCATTGTACAAAATAACTTTAGTTAGGGTTTAAGCAATGAAGCTAATCATAAGTCGAGGGTTCCAGACTCGTAAGGGTTCATTCCCTTAGTTACATAAACATTATGAACAGGCTCAGGTTTATTACAGCCGTGTAATCTTTCAAGGTTGGTTCCAACACCTACGAGCATAAACCCTTAGAAATAATAATACACATAATTTACAAATTGATTTGATTCAAAGTTGAATCCCAAGTAATTACCAAAATAACAATTTGCGCAATAGAGCCAGAAATGGAGACCAAACAAGTGAACCCAGAATAAAATCAAAATACCAATTACATTCGAGGGTGTTTCCTGAACTGAATACAAAACCATTTTATAAATAGTGTATTTATATCAACAATGTCGAATGGCTAAGAATCATCAGCACACTATTTATTATACCCAAATACATAAAGTTGTATCGTTTTCATTACCAAATTACTAAAAAGAATGTACAACTTAATAAATATTACAACACAGTAATACTACTGAGGGTTAGTCGAATATCTCCCAAGAAAACAACCTTAAACCTGAAAAAGTATGCAACCTTTGGTTGGGTGAAACCCCAAATCTGGCATGTATCCAGAGAAACTTTTTATAACACTGTTAGAATTCCTTATGGCTTCAAAGAACAAACAAAACACTATTGTAGACCAACTCTGGTGGAATACACAACTTCGTAACAAAGGTGTTGTTCTGTGGAAATTCTGAGGCTTACCTAAGCCTGGAACTTCCATTCGCATGCATCCACGCCATCATCACAACGATCTAAGGTTTCAGGAAAACCCTGTCACTACGAAAAAAGTAATATTTAGGATCATAAATTTTATACAATATTAAAGGGAAACTAACAAGATCAACACCTAAGCGAGTAGAAAAATTTACCATCGAAGTGACCAACACCATTGTCACAATGACCACCTTCATCCGAATAGAAACACCTTTGCAACTATAAAAAAAAACCACGGTATACTTTGTAGCTCAGCCATGGTGGCCAAGAGCCGAGAGCTCGGCTCTCCAAACAGTATTCAAAACATTGAGATGCAAATACAAACCCCAATGAGTATTAGGGTTTACCACACCACGTGGAGTTCATTCACCAAGTGTTCACGTGGTCTCATAAATGAACCATGTCTGTCCTCCAGTTATCATTTGATTTTTACCCACTACCATATAGTTTGGTGTACACTCTCGTTTTCCATCGCATTCCTTTATGCAATACGCCCAAACTATGGGTGTTGATATGTTTTCAAATATATGCCATCACCTTGGTTAGGAGCCACTTTAGGATGGAACTAGCCATCCATATAGTGAAGTTAGGGTCACATCTTTTACCATGAACATTTAAAATGTTTAAGCTAGGATGTAACCTTATCTCTTGTAAACCATAAAAACGTTAACCAAATCTGGAATGAGATCCCCTGCCTGTAGCCTGGACAAGGTGTTATCATTATGTGTTAGCTTCAATAGCTAAGTAAGTCTCGGGGCAGCTCTAGAACCCCTTCTCAATTCAAAAGGAAAATAATCAGTATCTCAAACTAAGAAATCATACTACGACCGTAAGGATGAAAAAATTAAATATCGACATTGATACGAGCAATCACTTATCATATTAATTACAGTCAAAGGATTCCATAATCATTTTCAATGCTTTTAAGACATATTAAATGAGTGACGAATTTTGTAAACAAACATGTGTCGTTAATACGAAGTACAATTAAGCAATTAGCAAAATAAGAAATACTCCTTAAGCATGATTCTCGTTATGGCAAAAACAAGCATAAGTACCGCAACTTTAAATGTCATAAGGCTATCCTAGATACAATAGCATCGTCATAATAATTATAGGAAATATTCCATGCTTACAACATAAACAATAAGAATAAACGTTCACAAGTACTTTCCACAAAGCAATCGAGTAGTAAGTCATAGCGACGACACTACTTAGAAAATTTTAATTTTTGATTGATTTTTGGATATGTTACAAAAATGCAAATACAAAGCGGTTTTTGTTATCTCCTGAACAATTATCCATTTGCAACAACGATATGGGTGGTAGTTTTCTATTTCGCATGCATTGATTAGTACCATCAACACACAATATATCATGTTTCATTATATCTTGTCTGTATATCACAGACTTTTCATATGACTCTAATTGCAATAGAGAATCATCCAATTGGTGCTTAGATGTTCCTCCTTTGTAGAAAAAATCACCATATTTATCAACCACAAGTTCCAGAAGACTCTTCAAGCATTTATCCAGGGATTTCACCGTGAAATTCGATCCTGTCTCTAAAAATTAGAAGCTGAAATGGCCAAAACCCCCAGTCTTGTGCCCATTAGTCAACATTCCAGTCAATGATATGGGAAGATTCATAACATTACTAAAATATTTTTCCTTCTTACTCGTCCTTGGAATGGAAGTCTTTGACTTATCCATTTTGTTTTGAACAATACTCAAAAAGGACTTTGGATTTTTTGTGAAGCTAATTGTGAGAATAAAATACTTGGTGACAACTTGCGATATATTTATTATGAGCTACTTGATTTCCTCACAACCTTTCCACCTGAGCTGGATCATTGGTCCCCTTAATCCTATAAGGTATTGTAATGCACTCATTACAGCTTGCAAAGGAGTTTGAATTCGAAATTTTTATATCTCGAAAATATTCTCTCATCACCTTGTTAAAGGAGGATTGTGATACTGGAGGAAAACCAATACTTTCTATTACCAACATATTTGTACCATAGTTGGATTATCTGAAGAGCCTCAATTTGACAAACATGATAAGTGTTTGTGCTCCAGTGTATCAGATGCTCCATCCTTTGTGCCTAGCTAGTTTTGGCCAGTCAGTTTGTTTTTTGTCTTGAAATGACCATGCCCCATGGGGTTTTTGTAAAAAGTGTACTAGTAGGGTTTGAGTGGCTCGGTCACCCATGACTGGTTTATCAACCAAGTTATTCCAGGGAGTTTTTTACCCTAACTAATTATACTTTTCCTATGGGCGAGGTATAATTGACAAGATTTTCTCCCGCTTCCTCCAAAGCTGGAATGCCCGATTTTGAAATTCTAGCGATGGGGGGTTATTAGAGTCCAACTAATAAATATGAACCTACTAGGCACTATGAGTTGAGTCAGTGGTCATTTCCTAGTTCTGTAGAGGTGTTTAAACGTCGTCTGAAAAATTTTTACTAGACGCGTTGGACAGTCAATTATTTTATTTTTAAATAATTAATTTTTCCATAGTTTAAATGAAAAAATTCAATTTGTAATATGTTAGTCGTCCGGGGGTGTTTTTCACTGAATGGAGGCTTGATTCCTAAGCCAAAATTCACACTTAGACCTCGAGCACCTTATCCTATGTTTCATATCATTATTTAGCCACTTAATTAACAATTCCTCAAAAAATCAATAAAGAGGATTATTAATTAATTAAATTCAAAAAATTAATAATTGGAGATAATCCAATTCTCTCCAAAATAATCCAAATTGGATTATTTCAATGGCTAGATGACATGGCACAAGGAATTAAGGAAGATTCCAATCATCTCGGTCATCATCCAGTCAAGTATACAACCAGCATCAGTGATTTACTCCAAAAGAATTCACCCTCCCACATGCAAAACTCGATTTTGATGAAGTGGACCAGGTATTAAGTGAGAAATAAGTTAAAGTTTGAGTTACATTGATGGGAGTGGGGTGCCTTACCTAGGTGGAGGCCACCTCCCACTCTAAATTACCATGATTCGAGTTAACTAAGAGTACTTTCACTTCAAGCTTAAGGAAATATTCGAATTAGGCATGTGGCACATAACGAAAGGGTGGTTGGGATGTATTTAATATTATGGTAGGTGCCTCCCTAAAGGATGGGGCCACACCATTGGAGTCTCCCTCTTAACTTTTCATATCCCACTATCTTCTCATGCATTTAACCGTAACCTTCACACATTATCCCCTTGGTAGCTCGAGTCTCCACTTGGCATTTATTAAAAAAGGTTGTTGAATATGCTTTGATGGAGAAGATGGGCGCCCTCCTTGTTCGGTAGCCACCTCATGGCTTGACTTTTATTATCCCTCATGTCATATCCCACTAATGTCTTATTGCAATAAATCCATAACCTCGTGAATACTCCTTCACCCGTTTTTCCACTTGGCATTCAATTTTGGGTTGGTTGAAATAAAGTTAATGCATGGGTGGGTGCTTTCCTATATTTATGCAATCACTAAAGTTTGGCTTTCACTTAACTAAACCCTCAAATCCCTACCTTAACTCACATATATCCTTTCTTGGAGCTCGATTTTACATGTGGCAACCATTTTTATGATGAGGGAGTTTCCAAGATTGGGATGGGGGGTGCCTTGCCTAGGTGGAGGCCACCTCCCCATCTCCTTGCATTTCGAGTTGTTACATGGGATTTAGCACTCCAAGCTTATGTAGACATGGATTTGATTGAGATTTGACATGGAGTTCGAATTTAGACTTTGGCCATCGTCTCCCATAGATTCCAATTCGAAGAGGATAGACACAAAACCACTTTCACAACCCCTTGGGGAACCTTTGAGTATCTGAGAATGCCCTTTGGTCTTACAAATGTTAGGGCCACTTTTCAAAGGGCCATGGATTATGCTTTCAAGGAATTGGTAGGCAAAATCATTGAGATATAGCAAGATGATTTGACTGTTTTCTCACAGGAAAGATCCAACCATGTTGGTCATCTTAGGAAAGTTTTTGAACGATGCAGAGAGTAAGAGTATGGGATTTCTTTAAATCCAGTTAAGTCATTTTTTGGTATTGAAGAGGGAAATATTTTGGATCAAATTGTTAACAAAGACGGGGTCAAAATTGACCCCGAAAGGATTGAGGCTATACAGAAAATTCCCCTTCCAAGAAATGTTAAGGGTCTCCAATCATTCAATGGTCATATAAATTTCATAAGGAGATTCATCCCTAACCTTGCTGAACTCCTGAAACCTATGCAAGCTCTCCTAAAAAAGAATACTAAGTTCATATGGACAAGTGAAGAAAAAAGTGCCTTCGAGACCATAAAAGATGCCATCACTAGGTCACCTGTCTTAGTCAGCCCGGATTACACTAAGGATTTCATGATCTTTTCTTTCACCTCAGAGGATAGTATTGCCGATGTGTTGCTCCAGAAGAACTTCGAAGGGATCGAGCAACCAATTTCCTTCTTGAGTAGAGCCTTGCAGAATTCCGAGCTAAACTACATAATCATGGAAAAACAAGTCTATGCCTTGGTCAAATCTTTGAAACATTTCAGAACCTACATTGGCTACTCCAAAGTTATAGGGTATGCTCCCCATGTTGCAGTAAAAGACATCCTATCCCAACAGGATTGCTTAGGAACAAGGGGCACATGGGTATCCAAGATCCAAGAATATGATCTAGAGATCAAACCTACCAAACTGATAAAAGGACAAGGCCTAGCTAAGATGTTGACCCATAAAAATGAAGAGGCTATTGATATGATCTGTGAGAATAATGGGCCCGATCCATGCATGACACCTACATTAAGAGACCTTGATAATCATTAGTATTAAGATGTTATATTTTTCCTGTTGCACTTATGCTACCCTGATCACCTCAAAGGACATAAACGAACGGCATTAAGATTAGAAGTTGCTAGGTATTGCCTCACTCAGGAGGGTTTGGGTTGGAGAAACCCAGACGGTGTAATACTTAGATGTGTGCATGAGCAGGATTCTAAACAAATTTTAATTGAATTCCACTTAGGATTTTGTGGTGGTCATTATGCAGCAAATACAACTGCCCATAAAATCCTTAGAGCTGGATACTATTGGCCAACTATATTTGCAGATGTATACAAGCATGTCAAGTATTGCCGTGAATGTCAGCTTTTTACAAGAAAGCAGAAGTTGGCTGCCCTTCCCCTTACACCAGTAGTTGTCATTGCCCCTTTTCAACAATGGGTCCTTGACTTTGTTGGTAAGTTCAAATACAATTCTAGCAATGGATTTTGTTGGATCCTCACTGCAACTGACTACTTTACCAAGTGGGTAGAGGCCATACCCACTAAAAAAGCCACGGAAAAGGTTATCATAGAATTCATCGAGGACAGAATCATCACCAGATTTGGCACCGCTTTAAAGATAACAACTGATAATGCCAAGGCCTTCAGCTCAGTAGAAATGAATGATTTCTGTTTCAAATATGGCATTACCCTATCTCATTCTTCTAATTATTATCCATAAGGAAATGGACTTGCTGAGTCCTCAAACAAGAACTTAATGACCATCCTGAAGAAGACTGTGGGTGACAACAAAAAATCTTGGGATAGCAAAATCAAATATGCTCTATGGGCAGATCGTATCACCAAGAAACACTCTACTGGAAAGACCCCTTTCGAGCTTGTATATGGTATTACAGCTGTCTTGCCACTCAGCATGCAAATTCCTATATTCAGAATGCTAAGTGACTATGGAGATGAAATATTAGAATTGGAGGATAGGGAAAATCAGATTATCGAACTTGATGAAAGCAGAAGGGCGTCACTTGATAAAATGTTAATACATCAGGAAAGCATGAAGGGTACATTTGATAAATACGCCAAGCCTAGAACCTTTGAGGTGGGAGACACGGTCCTTTTATGGGACAAGAGGAAAGAAAAACCAGGCATGCATAGAAAGTTTGACAGCCTTTGGAAAGGCCCTTTTATTATATGCTGCCAAGCCGGAAAAAACTCTTTCTTTCTCAATACCATGGAGGGGGAGATGATACCATTATGTAGGAGTGGCAAACACCTGAAGCCTTTCTATCGAAATAACATCCAAGATGACCAAGGGATCATCTCAAGGCTTCCCTAAACCCTCTGTTGTCATATGTTTTGTATTTTATTTATGTACCATATGTTGTATCATAACATTTGTATATTAATTGTTGTATCATATTTCATATATATATGCTGGAAAAGAAAAAAATATTTTATGTTGGTATTTCATTATGGCATTATTTCTCATGTATATGTGGGCTAAGACACTTCTGTATCCATGCAGGAAACTGATATTCTGGGATTCTCGAACACTTTATTTGATCCATAGATCAGGAAAATGTCCATCCCACAGTTGGAGCCAGATGATACCAACATATTTGTACCATTGTTGGATTATTTTAAGAGCTGCCATTTGACAAACATGATAAGTGTTTGTGCTCCAGTGTATCAGATGATCCATCCTTTGTGCCTAGCTAGTTTTGGCTAGTCAGTTTGTTTTTTGTCTTGAAATGACCATGCCCCACGGGGTTTTTGTGAAAGGTGTACTAGTAGGGTTTGAGTGGCTCGGTCACCCATGACTGGTTTATCAACTAAGGTATTCCAGGGAGTTTTTTACTCTGATTAATTATACTTTGCCTACGGGTGAGGTATAATTGACAAGGTTTTCTCCCGCTTCCTCCAAAGCTGGAATGCCCAATTTTGAAATTCTGGCCATGGGGAGTTATTAGAGTCCAACTAATAAATATGAACCTACTAGGCACTATGAGTCGAGTCAGTGGTCATTTCCTAGGTCTGTAGAGTTTTTTAAATGTCGTCCGAAAAAATTTTACTTGATGCGTTGGATAGTCAATTATTTTATTTTTAAATAATTAATTTTTCCATAGTTTAAATGGAAAAATTCAATTTGTAATATGTGAGTCATCCAAGGGTGTTTTTCACTGAATGGAGGCTTGATTCCTAAGCCAAAATTCACACTTAGACCCCGTGCACCTTATCCTAAGTTTTAGATCATTATTTAGCCACTTAATTAATAATGCCTCAAAAAATCAATAAAGAGGATTATTAATTAATTAAATTCAAAAAACTAATAATTGGAGATAATCCAATTCTCTCCAAAATAATCTAAATTGGATTATTTCAGTGGCTAGATGACATGGCACAATGAATTAAGGAACATTCCAATCATCTTAGTCATCATCCAGTCAAGTATACAGTCAACATTAGTGATTTACTCCAAAAGAATTCATCCTCCCACATGCAAAACTCGATTTTGATGAAGTGGACAAGGTATTAAGTGAGAAAATAAGTTAAAGTTTGAGTTACATTGATGGGAGTAGGGGCGCCTTTACTAGGTGGCGGCCACCTCCCACTCT
Source organism: Larix kaempferi (assembly GCA_027924585.1). NCBI lineage: Eukaryota > Viridiplantae > Streptophyta > Pinopsida > Pinales > Pinaceae > Larix > Larix kaempferi. The sequence continues at coordinate 2,301,531 of BSBM01000282.1, forward strand.
AAATTACCATGATTCGAGTTAACTAAGAGTGCTTTCACTTCAATCTTAAGGAAATACTCGAATTAGGCATGTGGCACATAAGGAAAGGGTGGTTGGGTTGTATTTAAAATTATGGTAGGTGCCTCCCTAAAGGATAGGGCCACACCATTGGAGTTATCTCCCTCTTAACTTTTCATATCCCACTATCTTCTCATGCATTTAACCCTAACCTTCACACATTATCCCCTTGGTAGCTCGAATCTCCACTTGGCATTTATTAAAAAAGGTTGTTGAATATGCTTTGATGGAGAAGATGGGCACCCTCCTTGTTAGGTAGCCACCTCATGGCTTGACTTTTATTATCCCTCATGTCATATCCCACTAATGTCTCAATGCAATAAAGCCTTAACCTAGTGAATACTCCTTCACCCTCACGTTTTTCCACTTGGCATTCAATTTTGGGTTGGTTGAAATAAAGTTAATGCATGGGTGGGTGCTTTCCTATATTTATGCAATCACTAAAGTTTGGCTTCCACTTAACTAAAACCTCAAATCCCTACCTTAACTCACATATACCCTTTCTTGGAGCTCAATTTTACATGTGGCAACCTTTTTTATGATGAGGGAGTTTCCAAGATTGGGATGGGGGGCGCCTTGCCTAGGTGGATGCCACCTCCCCATCTCCTTAAGTGCAATTCGAGTTATTACATGGGATTTAGCACTCCAAGCTTATGTAGACATGGATTTGATTGAGATTTGACATAGAGTTTGAATTTAGATGTGTGCCATTGGCTCTCATAGATTCCAATTCGATTTAGGTTGGCTTAGCCTATTGTATTTGTTATAAAAAGAGAGGCATTCCTCTTCTCTTTTCATGGAGATTTGTGCAAGAGAACTTTGCCCAATTTTGTATTGTTGTAATTTGTTTACATTCTTGGAATAAAAGCGACTTTAGAGGTCTATGTAAGGGCTCTTTGTGTTGTGGTTTCATCCTTTTTTAGGTGTTATCTCTCTCACCCTTCTCTTTTATTTGCAAATCATGTTCAATGCTAGCTTTAGAAGACTATCAATCTAGTACATGAGGTTAGTCAATTAAAGTTTTATTTAACTATCTATGCTAGATCTCTCATTTATCTTGATATGGTTTGTTGTTGAGAGTTGTATTTCTCAGGGATCACTGAAAGTGGAGAAGAGTTTGGAGATCAAGCTTCTCTCCATTTAAACAGGAGTTCTTACCATCTAACATATTCACTTTGCAGAGATTACAAAAGCTTCCACTTCCAAGTGAAGAAACGTAGCTAGCAGGGGCTCTTACTCATCCATCAAACTCATTTTTTAAAAGCAATTTTCCAGTTACTAGTTCTATCCTTCCCTAAGCTATGGATAACCCTAGATCTACTTTTCTCCAAGATTAGCCTTTCGCCAAGGTTTGCCTCTTGCTTTCTGGCTTGCTTTGGTCTTTTTCCTCCTCTCGTCCCACTTCCTCTTACCCTTGTCTAAGCCTCCTTCCCATCCTTTAGTCCTCCTCATCTTTCTCCCTCTCGTCCTATCCTCTTTTCACCCATCTTCTCCTTTCGTTCTTTCCTTTTATTACCTCCTTTCGTCCTACTTCATCCTACCTCTCCTTACTTTCGTTTGCTTCCCCCTTAGATCTCCCCTCTAGTCTCCCTTTCGTCCTACTTCATCCTACCTCTCCTTACCCTCTCGTCCACCCTCATTAGGACCCTTCCTTAACCGCTTCAAGTCCTCTCCTTTCGTCCATCTCTACTAGCCCTTTTAAAACACATGATAAAAAACATTTAAAAATTTGTTAAAAGTTTTTTTTGTTAAAAGGAGTTAGTAGTTAGATCTCACTTTTTTGCATTAAGTGTTAGTAGTTTTATGCTTTGAAGTTTTAATAGTTAGGCATAATTAGATCTCATAAATTGCATTTCATATCTAGTTGCACTTTAATTTGAATCTTTTCGTTAGTTTATATGTTAGCTTTTTTTAGTGTTACATTGTTAAAACTAGTTTATGTTTACATGCTAGTAGTTGCATATCATTTTTTTTACTTAGAGTTAATTTTGATCTAGTTTCACTTTTTGCAAGATATAAATTAAGATAGTTTCAAGTTTTCATTTCTTTTGGCCTAACAAAGAATGGGTGCCTTGAGTTGACTTGTGTTGTAGGTGGTTGAAAGAGAAAAGAAGCTTGAGAAGTTTTAAGACAAGAAGATCCAAACCAAGCAAAACTCAAAGAGACCATAAGGATGATCCAAATCTTGAACACTTTTATCCTTTGTAAAAGCAATTAAAGGCTTATTCCAATTTGTTTTTGCAAGTTTCATTTTCTCTCAAAAGTCCTTACAAGGGTTAAATTCCCAAGGCATTTGTAATCAGTTAATAAAAAGGCTAGGTGGGATAAGGCCTCCCACACTTTGTTTTTCCTTCTCCATTTGGGGAAGACTATTTCATGCATGCTTTAGTTAGATTTATTTCGAGTTTTCTAGATTAAAGGTTTTTTGTTACTTAGATTAACTCTCTTCCAAGTTTTGACTTGAGTTAGCAACCTTGGGATTTCATCCCGAGGGCCACATTATTTTGTGGTAGCTTCTCTATCCCCATTAGACTCCTTGTTGAAGTTCAGCTAGCTGGAATGTCTCAAGGACTAGTGGTTCTAAGTGGTCACCTTGTTCGGAGGTTGATCCCACCTTGTTGTTTATTTCTTAGTTAGTTGTTAATTTTGTCCGTAGAAAGTGTGCACTTGTTATTTTCTTTCATCACTTCTTTTACTTCAAAAAGTGTTCTTTTTCTTTATGCAAGCTGCTTCTATTCTAATAAAGAACAAAGCCTCTTGAACTTGAAATAACCCAAGTCAAGAGCACTCTCTGTCAGAGAGCATATTAAGTTTGCATTTCCCCTGCATTACGCATATAGATTGAATAAGTCTCTTGAACCTTATCATAAGACAAAGTCAAGAGCACTCTCTGTCGGAGAGCTGAACTATGTGGTTCAATAATAAATAAAATTTTAAACTCACACCAATTTAATAACTTATCTTGGTTGCTATCCGACACCCGTATGCTCTGCCAACCTGAAAAGGTTGGGCTAGTACTCAGAAAGGTGTTAGATTTGTTAAATTTTCGATAACATAATAAAATTTTCACCCTACAACCAATGAATCGACGTTGCTTTCAATAAATACTTAAAGTGCTATTTTGGTAGGTGGAGCCGGAGTGCCATTGTTTCAGACTTTGAGGGTGGTTTAAACATTGGACACCTACCCTCTTGATAACTGGACGGTCCATCAGATCATCGTGAATAACCACTAAAAGTATTTCTTCTGGTTGGACATTTTATCCTTGTTTCTTGCCAGCCTAATAATCAAGATCATTAAAACTTTCAAATAAACCAAGATAATTTGCAAAACGAACTCATGAACATATCTTTCGAACTCTTGTATCAAGCAACCCAAGCACTCAAGAAATTTTTGACTCCATAAGGCACTGGTCCTTGACATCATATTTTTATTTGCTTATTATCTATCTGGAGTACTTGTTGTTAATTTTCCATATGTGAGTGACTTGTACTTAAAGTTATTCAAGTGGTTGTACATCAAGTTATCGTGTATCTTGCATTTGCAACGTGGATTTCTCATTTATCTTGTGTTTATTTTTAATTACAAAGTTGTGATCTTTTCATTATTTAAAAACTCCTAAACAACACCCATCCACATCACCATACATTAAAAAACATTAAAACACATTGAGCCATAGTAAACTCTTTGTAGGGACTACCCCCCTTGGCTTCATTAGGAGTTAGCCTAAACAGAGGAGCTGGGATTCAGGTGACAGTACCTGGCTCATTGCTTGCCCCTAAGGCCACACTTTCCCCACTTGTAGTGAGGGAACAAATTTTGAAAGATTTCTGCTACTGGTGTGCATCTCAGCGGACAATGCTTTCAATTTCTTCAGCTGTCTTTTTTCGTAGCAAACCATGGGACATATTAAATGGAAATAATTTCGAGGTTGTCCTTGTTCCATATTCACTGATTAATCATGTAATATGTGGATTTTTTTTTAATTCTCTTCTACAATTTTATTAATACTGGCTACCAGTGCAACCGTGTTCACACTAGATTTTTCGAAGCCACTGTTACCATGCACAACTCTCACATCACCATTCAAGAACATGATTTTATAATTGTAGAAAGTGCTCCTTTTTATCCCATGACATTTATACCATGCATTTTGATAGACGTCTATTGTGTGTAATCTCATTGTAAACATGTTTATTTTTTCTGTCATCTCCTTCTTTAGCCACAGGAGCATTTGATCCCATAGAATTTATAACATACTGTCTTCTTGAATTTCCATTCATACTATGAAATTTATTCACAGATTCAACTATCGATTGAAGTGAAATTTTTTATATACAAAGATTTGAGCGACAATGTTCAGTGACAATTTTTGAAAGGAATGCACCTTGATCAATTCCAAGCCTGTAAGGTACTGATCTTGAATTTCTTTCAGAAATTTTAGTTCCATCTTTCCATTTTATGGAATTGTATGACCCCTGGAAGGACCATCTGTAAAGGACATTCTTCAAAAATATTCCAAATGTTGACCATGTCTTCGTCTGTGTTCTTTTTTAATGTGACATCCAAAGGAACACCATTAAGGTCAAACAAATTGTTTGCATGCCATCTTACAAGAGAGCCCTCAAATACACCACAATCCTCACAATTGCAGAAGACTTTATGAACTAAAATACCAAACTCACCAACATCTAGTGGTTTGAATTGTACAATGTCTCCTTCAAAAACACTTGACACTATTCCCTGAGCAACATAATCTAGCTTTAAAGAACATTGATGTATCAAATTAACTTGATGTCCCACAAACTTGATATTGTGATTTTGTCTTAATACTTTCAAAGTAGTTTCAGATTGATTATTGTTGAAATTCCTTTCAATAGAAAGCAATTTTTATGTATTAAAATCTATGATTATTTTAATCGTCCATACAACAAAACCTTCACTGCTTAACCCTGGACAACATGCCATACAAGAAAACACCACTTCATCCACCATAATACTAAAGGAGAAGTCACCCAAAAACGTTCCCTCAACAAAATTAGTCCCACTCATATTTGTTACAAATCCTATGGAAATGCAATCCTTGCATTCTAAACACTTATGTAACAACTTAAATTTTCTCATAATAAAAGAATATTTATTCTCAGATCCAATGTGGTTAATGATCTCAGATATGGGCCATTGAATATAACCACCAACTAGCACTAACAATGTATTTGCACCTTCTGATGGATAGGGAAATTGAAGACCTTCATTTAAAGTGTTAGTAATGGTTATAATGATACATTCATCTTGAATGTTGATATTATGCAATATTTTTGTTTCTGGAAAAGAGATTCCTTCAACAACTTTCAATCCATTCAAAAGGAGGTCCACACATTGTTGAGAACCAAAATCCATTTCAGAAGCGATTTATGAAATATAAAATAATAGGAGCACATTAAAATTAATATTTATTTTAAACAAAGAATATTTATCTTCACTAGTATATATTATCAAATAAGTCAATGCTCTATAGGTTAATATAATTATTGTATGCTATCCTTCTACATAAGAATATAAATGAGAAAATGTTCCTCACTATGAAGAAAACGTTCAGAGTTCCAGTAACAACAATCTAATGTAGATTTACCATGCTATTGTTTTTTGAGAAGGAATCAATTTCAGAAGGAGCGGAAGATCTTTCCTAATTGGATACAATGTAATTGTTTCTTAGAATAAATCCATGAGATAAGGAGGTGCTTTTGAATGCTCAAAAGGTAATCTGTTGTTTTCATTGGAAGGCACTCAAAGTGATGATGGATGAATTGGAAATGAATTCTTTGAGGAAGAAGCAGTTGTTCCTTCTTAAAAGGGTCCCTTTTTCCATAGAGGTTGGAAATATTTATTGAGATAATATATTATTAGTAAGATTTAAATATCATACATGAATTTTATTTACGTATTTTAATTGTGAATTATATTAGGTGGTATCAATAAAGGATAGGCTTCCTTAGTCGTCTAACACACATATGTCTGAATGGAGTGCACGAGCTTTGAAAAATTGACAATTTCATTGAAATCACATATCATATACTACATTCCTCACCTCCAAAATTAAACCACTCATGGAAGGAGCAACTGCTCTTTTGCTGAGAAAATTCTTGAAATATTCACCAAAATCACATACGATCTACTGAATTCTCAAAACTCCAGAATGGACCTACTTGGTAAAAAGGCGACGACTCTTTCTTATAACCTTCCACTTTTCCCAACCCCAAAATGGAAACCCTTGAGCAAGGATCGGTCGTTCTTTCCGAGATAATAATAATTTCTAAAAGGGTCCAAACATATAAAGATCAATCGTTCCTTTTCCGTCTTGTCCTCATGCTCCTTGCTGGGGTTGACGCTCTTTAAATGATTTACATCTTCACATGAATCATCTATGTTCTTTAGAATTACCAAAAATTCAAAATCGACCTACTTGGGGATAAAGTGGCAGCTCTTTATCCTCAGCATCAACTTTCACCACCCTCAAATAGAACAACTGAAGGAAAGAGTGACCATTCTTTCTCTGAGAAAATTTATACTTTCCAAGAAAATGGATGAAGCAAATTTCCAATGAGATTTGTTGTTAATGTTCCGATTTCTACTTTCTGTGCCCTTAAAAAATAACCCCTTGAAGGAGAAGCGACTACTCTTTCTCCTCAGTATACACTTTCAACAAAACAAAATATATCAACTTGAGGAAGGAGCGACCACTCTTTCTCTGAGAAAGTTTCCACTTGCCAGTAAATTGATTCAAGCAAGGTTCCTATGAAATTTGTGGTGAAAGTGACAGTATTTACTTTCCCCACCGCTTAAAAAGAAACCATGAATGAAGTAGTTGACTCTCTTTCTACTCAACATCTACTTCTAACACCCCAAAATAGAAAAACTTGAGGAAAGAGTGGTCGCTCTTTCTTTGATAAAATTTCCACTTTTAAGCAAAATTGTTTAAGGGAAAAATCCTACGAAATTTGTGCTTAGGGTGCACAAATTTACCTACCCCTTAAAAAGAGAGGCTGGAGAAAGGAACGGATGCTCTTTCTCCTCAGCATATACTTTCAACTCCTCAAAATAGATCAACTTGAGGAAAGAGCGGTTGCTCTTTCTTTGAAAACATTTCCACTTGCCAAAAAACTGTTTGAAGCAAAATTCGTAAGCAAATTGTGTTTAAATTGCCGATGTCTACTTTTCCCAATTTCAAAAAATAACCCATGAGGGAAGGATTGAATGTTCTTTCTCCTCAAAATCTACTTCCAACACCCCAACATAGAACAATTTTGATGAAATAGCGTTCTCTCTTTCTCTGAGAAAATTGTCGCTCGCCAGCAAACTCTTTGAAGCAAAATTACTATGAATTTTGTTGTTAAAATGCTGATATCTACATTCCCCACCCAAAATAGAACCTCTAGAGGAAGGAGAGGATGCTCTTTCTCCTCAGTAACTATTTTCAACACCCCAAAATAACACATATTGAGGAAAGAGCAGTTGCCTCTTGCTCTGAGAAAATTTTCACTTGCCAGCAAACTGTTTAAAGCAAAGATCCTATCAAATTTGTTATTAAGGTACTATCTACTTTACTCACCCCTTAAAAAGAACCCCTGGAGGAAGGAGCGGACACTCTTTCTCCCCAACATATACTTTCATTAGCCCAAAATAGAACAACATGAGGAAAGAACGGCTTCTCTTTCTATGAGAAAATTTCCACTTTCCAGCAAACTGTTTCAAGCAAAGTTCCCCACACCTAAGAAAGAATGCCTCAAGAAAATAACAAATGTTCTTTCTCCTTACAATATTATTTCAAAACTCCAAATTAGAACAACTTGAAGAAAGAGCGGTCGCTCTTTCTCTGAGAATATTTCCACTTTCTAGAAAAATGTGTGAAGCAATGTTTCTATGAAATTTGTGTTTAGAGTGTCGATATCTACTTTCCCCACTCCTAAAAAAAATCCATGGAGGAAGGAGCAGATGCTCTTTCTCCTCAGCATCTACTTCCAACACCCCAAAATATAACAACGTGAGGAAAGAGTGACCTCTCTTTCTCTGACAAAATTTCCACTTGTCAGCAAACTCTTGGAAGCAAAATTTCTATAAATTTTGTTGTTAAAATGTCGATATCTAGTTTCCTAAGGTGACACGTGGCATATTTGATTTTGAAAAGTAGTTTAAAGATTGTATAAATCAATATTAAGGATATTAATGGATTTAATTTATATAAATTTTTGGAATAGGTATCAGGAATCAAATTTGAAGAGCTGACCTTAATTTCAGGTTGAAGGGTATATATTCATACCACCCTTCTAGCATGAAGGGATTTAATTAAAAAAATTACACTTCTATTGACAATAATAAATTAACTCAACGTTTCATTAAAAAAATTGCTAAATAAAATATTACTAGATATGAGTCATACATTACATATTTCCCTACATACACTTAAAGAAAGTGAAGTCTAACAATGCCATGCCACCCAACTTAGTAAGGAACATCTAACAAACTGTTCAACTAAAATTGATCCTATGGACAACTATATCTCCCTTGCTGATATAACTACAACTCCATTCAGATAACCCCTACTCTACTTCAGGCACTTTTCAAGAATGTGGGAAACAAATATTTAGTTTCCAATTTCTTAAAACAAAAAGATGCAAAAATGGCAATTTCCTATATAGAGAATGGAAAGGTGGCGGCATCAGACATGCGCGCAAAGATCTAATCTACATGCACTCTGCCATTATCATTCTGCTAACAAGGTGGGAGGGATTTCAGGTGATAAGTAGAATGGAGTACCATAGTAGGGAGGAAGGGGAGAGTAATAAATATGGACGGCGAATGAGGCAGAAGAGGGAAGATGAACTGGTGGATGAGGGCCGAGGGTTTACCCGAGCACAAAAGAAAGCAATGTGGGAGGCTCGTATGTTCAAATTAGGTTTACTAGCGGTTTTTTAGAAGAGAATCAAGGATGTGGAACAACAGCTATGGCAGGAGCTGGACAAGGACACCTTAGAAGAGGAATGCCAAAAAATGGAGGAATGGGTAATGGATCCAGGTAACAACGTTGCCCGCCTCAGTCTTTACAAATGAACAATTTCACTCTACTGGGTGATGATAAATCCGATAGGGCATGTGATTTGGAAGTGGCTAGAGATTACTGGTGGAGAGGAACCTCCACACAAATGGAGGGAAGCGCTGCAAGCTAAAACAAAAGAAATGAACCTAAAGATGGACACCATCCTGTAGTCCCTAGGCATCCGCTAGCCACATGCTCAGACTTCTTCTGCAGGCGGCAGTCAGAAAGGGAGATTTCTGTACATGCCATATATTCTTCTTGAAAGTTTCTCTAATATTGGGTTCTGTGTTATAGGGTCGATCATGGTTTTGAGGTCTTTGTTATTTTGGTATGTTAGATGTTTTATGACTGAAAAGATGAGAAGTATTAGTGTTTGGGTCATGTCTTGTGGTTTATATTATATGATGGTCTGTAAGGAGTATTGGTATGGACTTAACAATATGTATAATTTTGGTTTAGTGTTTTCGTTAGACAGTATTATGATAAATCTCATGTTTAAGGTCAGAGAGCCAATGTAATGCCCCTAGTGTAGTGCCCCTAGACTACTGTAGACATTGAGGGCACTTGCTAAGTCACCCGACTGTTTGAAACATTAATAAAATAACCCTATGATTTTATTTTGAGTATATTTATGATTACGATTGATTGATATGTGTGCATTTGGGTAGTTATTGTGAATGGACGATTTCATGTTGTTTAACGATTGAATTTGATATGAAAACTGTACATATAAATGATGCTTAACGACTAGCTGTGCAATTGATTATGTGATTAGACGAATGAGTAATGATTGAGTAAATTATAGATGTATAATGAAGCAACAGATTTATAAACCAAATTGTGATTATTGAGGATAGTGCTACTAATTTACGTTTGTGAGAAATGTGTGTAGCGACAGGTGAAACGGTTCACCGACGGACACACGAAGGAATATGAAGGGTCGTAGAGTACGAGTAAATCACACACAGGGAGAGCGACGACGATTTCGACTTCCGACAGAATACCACGCTTGAGCAGATAAGCACTGATCCGCTTGCTCATGAGGAAAGCGTGAGGGCGTACGAGGTGGGCCACGACGGAGCTGGTCACGTACGAGTTGGGGGGCGCGCAGTGAGAACGGACTCACTCCTCAGCGCCATTAGTCCCTAGATAGCATGTAGACGGAGGATGGATGGTAACGATTCCTAAAATCCCTACAAGAGTTCCCGCAAGTCAAAACGGAAAGATGGTGGCAGAAGGGCCCGACGATGCGGTACCCTGTCGAGAAATGAAAGAATGGACGCAAGGACCCAACGATGCGGTACCATGCCAAGGAATGGAAACCATGGATGACTGGACACGACGGAGTGGTGCCATGTCAGAGAATTAAGTTAAGGAACCAGGAGCCCAATGGCGCGGCACTGTGATCCTAGTGAGTTTGATTGTTAAATTAAACTGCATAAAAACTTAGGAGAATAACTCTAGATTATTACTTAGCAAATGCATAACAATAGCTTAGACATTTGCACATGAATAGTTATTTTGTTGAGCATTTAAAATAATAGAAATTATTATTTAGGAGCAAAATAGATTAGACACCTAGTCAACTAAAAGCTAGGAGTTGATTAAAATATCTGGGGGACAAACTAGAGCAAACTTAGGGGTGTAGGTGCACTTCCCAGAGAAACTGACACTTGGATGGGTGAGTGTTTTAATTAAATAGTTAATTAAAAATATTTAATTATGCATGAAGTGACACGTGTCGCACGAGATTTTCCTTTATAAGGAAGGCTCAGGGAATGGGTAAAGGGCCCATAATTTGGATGATTGTCGTAATTTTCGAATGCCTCAAAGACTTGCTGCTATCTAAGGGTTTGGCTTAGAAATCCTGGTGGGAAGGGAAGCCCAAGCTGAATTTCTGAAATACTTGTGTGAGCTCTACGACCCAAAGCTCGGGGGAGGCCATGCGACTGAAAGCATGAGCCTATGGTTGGGTGGCGAAGCTAACGGTTGCTTCGCCTATGGTGAAACGAGCTTTGCTGGAGGGATCCTACGGAAGACGAAGGCGACAATGGACCAACCGGATCGGGTTGACAGGTTAAAGTTTTGCTTATTTTGTTAAGTTATTCACGCTTTTTATTTTATTTTTCCAATAACTATGATGGCTAATTTGTTTGTATGAAGTTTTTAAAGTTTCAGGTACAATTCAAGGGGACCCTAAAGGAGGGGTCTTACACATGGTATCAGAGCCGGTCGAACCTTGAGGGCACCAGACTCATATTATTTAGGGGTCTATGGTAAACCTTGAAGCTGGAGTGGATCGACCGCAATTTTTCAAAGTACATCGTCAATGGCAGGAACAACTGTCGAAAACAGGTTTATCTATCTAGTCTACATATCTTTTGCTAAGCTCTTTATGAATGAATATGTAAATACGATCCAGATCTATGCTTATTATACTTTCAGAATGAAGAGGTATACTCTGAGGCTGAGGCTTTATACAGCATTGGAAATCAGTTCTACTATTTATTTTCTGTGTTAGGAATCACACCATAAATCTTAAATTTATACTAATCTGGAAATTCATTTGATCAATTACCTTAGCTCTGTTCGGAAACAGATCGCCCAACTGATCTTGAATCGCATATGTTATTTAACTGTAATTTTTTTTTATATATTATAAGATTTATGTATTTAAGATTACATTCCAATCTGGAATCTCATTTTGTCGATTACCTTACCTTTGTTCGAAAGCTGAGATAGCCCAATCTGGAGTTTCAAACTTATCTAAAAGCCGATCGTGTGGGCTGACACCTGATTGCATATCTTCATCTGAATACGAAAATCTATCTACATGTTAGACCATATTATAAACTTTGAAACTGTCAGATTCCGAAGTCTTGGTCTATCGGAACATAACCCTTTTATTTAGAGTTTGTCGCTGAGTAAAGCATGAATCATACTACTATTTCTGACTGCAAATTGTGTGCCATAGGTTGAATTTGCTCAAATTTGAAAATTGTAAGTAATCAAAACGGAACTCATCCATGAAGAGACTGGTCGATAATTAAATCCTATACCGTATCTACTCATTGTGCGAATCTGTATTTGTTTTTCGTCCAATTACATCATTCAGATCTGGAAACCGATACACCGTCATCTGAAATCTTCTAGAAGAAAAAAAAAAATGGTTTCGGATTGTATTCTATTCAGACGGAGATTTTATTTTATGCACAGATACTGTGAGCGATCCATCCGTGCTCAGATTGCTAGATAAATTTAATCTCTATTTCAACCGCCTCCAAGAAGATCCAATAGATCAAATCTGTGTCCTCATTCATGTGCAGAACGATCCACCTAAACTAATTATCAGCTAATGTTAAACTCTGTCTTCGCCATCCATTCGGTGAGATCCATATGGATCCGGTTCGTGTCCCCATTTTCTGTGTGTGAAGATCTATTTCAACTCCAGATTTTGCATTGATCTCAATTTATTCTATAAAATCACAGTGCTACCATTTCGAGGACTGTCGGACGTTTCCCAGAATCTGTGGCATAATTTGTAGCTCAATCATTAAAGGATTTTGTGAATTGATTTTGGAGATTGAATGGTGTTTCCCCAGAGTTGGTAACATAATTTATAGTTGAGCATTAAAAGAAATCCATGCGTGTCTATCCTGAATACTAACTGGTGTTTCCAGAAACCTGAATATTTTGACCTTTAAACTCTCTTCTTGCGTTTGGTTTGCAAGAACAATCCTCTTCCGGATCCCGGAGATCAGATCGATCTCATCACTATTAATCAATTTAATTCTACCTGCGTTCTAATTCGAAGGATCAATCGTTTTCCAGAACGGTGGTAATTGCTAGACCGCGTTTGAGCTTCAATCTGCGTTGGCGTAATTACTCTCTACACTGATTTTTCTCTTCCCACCATAACCGTAACTGAGTTTGCGCCACAACAATTAAAACCTGCTGGTTAAACGTTAAGTGGAGATTGAAATCAGTTGTTATTAAGATTGCGAATCTGATGATATATATATATATATATATTCTTTTAATTTAATCCTGTGACGGAAAGGGGGGGGAGAAAAATTTGCGGGATCAATAACTTCGGACGTTAAGGGATTCTGTGGGGAGAGCCACTCCACACTTGTTCGAAGGTGAGTTTGCGCCACAACAATTAAAACCTGCTGGTTAAACGTTAAGGGAAGATTGAAATCAACAGCAACGACACCTCCGAGGCTTCAACCAAATGTTCGAGCGACCATTTCATCAGGTTAGAATGCACTTGATTTTTATATACTGGATGCATAACCTGTGAATTTAATTATGTTTGATTTATAATTGCAACATAGAACCAAGAGTTAAAGGATTAGGTGTACGTTGTTTTCTGTTTATACTAAAAAAAATTATCCTGTAGGTTCACCTTGCTGAAGATTAACCTCATGTCGATTATATCTGTTAAAGTGAAACAGAGCCTTCTGCAGACTATTTCTTTTATAGATCTCTGTATTTTTTTTGTGAATTACAGACATCTGCATTTTACTTTTTTGTTTTAGTTATTGAACCTTCTTCGAACTGGCATCGATCTCCTTTGTAGATCTCGGTGTCTTATAGGAAACTGCAGACCTCTGTGTTTTATCCAAATTTGCAATTCTCCAGACTCTACCTTTATTTTATTTTAATTCTTTTGGAAAAAAAAAAAATTTATATTATATGTAGATCTGAAAATCGCAGAACCTCTTATTACCTTGAATCCTGTGCGTAATGTTGGATGGCCAACTATGTTTTATTTTCACTACACACTGAATCGTGTCTTGTAATCCCCAGCCTTCATATATCTTTTACAATGATTGAAATCGCATCTCTGCTTTTTATTAGATCTTACAAGTCTCTGCTTTTTAAATTGTTTATACCCTGTCTCATTTAAAACGTGAACACCCAGAACGCTGGCGCAGATCCTCTTATTACTGTTTTAGTAATTTGGGTGCACAGGATGTCTCCCACCCTGATCACTCAGATCACTGGTGTAGACCCTTTCTAGTTACTGTTTATTTGATGTTGGAAATTCTGGGCCAGGACCAAATCTTGTTTTCCAATGAGATTTTAATCAATCTGCGTTTTTCTTAATTCCATGTTCTGTCAGTTTTGAGAAAATCCATTTAGCATGATCAAATCTTGTTTTCCGTTGAGATTTTAATCGATCTACTGTATCCCTTAATCTTTGTTCTGTCAGTTTTGGGGAAATCGAGTTTTGCATGACCAAATCTTATTTTCCATTGAGATTTTAATCGACCTGCGCTTTTCTTAATTCCATGTTCTGTCAGTTTTGGGGAAATCGATTTTAACATGACCAAATCTTGTTTCCCATTGAGATTTTAACCAATCTACACTTTTCTTAAATCTCTGATTCTGTCAATTTTGGTAATGATCTAATTCGTATTCTGGAATTTAACTGTGTTGGAATTATAGATATATATATCTCTGTTTTAAATAACATTCTAGAATTTAAAGATTTATTGAAACCGTTGATAGGCATCCCTATTTGAATCTTAATCTAGATTATAATTTGTGTTAAAAAAAAAAAAAAACACTAATATCCAGTTTGAATTTTGTTTTTTTTAACATCCATCTCTGTGTATGAAAAACTTTGATCTCCAGATCGATGGGAAAGCATCTTCGATATTAAAATTGTTCTCCCCATATCGATTGGGTCTTTACCATCCTCGATCCGCGTGAGAATCCTTCCTCGGAAAGATCTGCTTAATTTTCTTTTCTCTCCTGACTGATAGTTTAAAACCCCAATCAACGGAAGACTCACCGAATTAGCGATCTTCACTCGTTCTACTTAAGACAGGTGTATGAAAGTCCTCGTTGAGTAGGCACCCCTCCTCGAATTCTTGATAGGAGTTTCCACAGGATGGAGATGGCTTGTTGCACTTGTACCGTAGAAAAACTCGGGACGATAGACTTCAGTGCATTTATAAAGTTGTATGTTGGTTATTCTTATTAACACAACGAATTTCCTGCGTACCGAACTCTGCCGAATTAAAATGTGTGGATATTCATGATAATTATAAACCTATGAGATCTTGATGACTCCAGATAGCATGCACTGCATTTTCGGTAGCTATCTCCTTTATTGTTGTTAACGTCTTAGTGGATATTCAAGTTTTACCACTATTATACCACTCTATTGTTAGCTTGTCTCACTGGGAGACATGTAATTTAAGGATAGATAACATCTACGAGTCTCTTGTAGACATTCTATTGGCTTTCCCAAAAATCATGGCGATAAAGTTTATCTCATTCGAGTCGTTGCTAAACTCATAATCTAGCTGTTTAGTTATGTAAGTATATTGAAATATGTTTTAAATAATTCTATTAAGAAAGTGTTGGTTGATATTATGTTATTTGCTGGAATATAGTAAAAGAAACCATAAATTTTGTAGAAGTAGTTGCCATGTATATATTGGGTCATGAAATATTTATAATTATAATAGAATGTGACCATTTGATGTTTCAACTATTATATAAGTATGGTGAAAAAAGAAAAATCATGGAGTAAGATATAGTAAAATATAGGTTGAAAAGAGTTGTTTTGTTTATATATATATATGAAATAGGAGAAACAAGTTTAAGCATCATAAAAATGGAAATGATATTTATAATTACCAAATTTTTATAACTTTATTTTGTACATATGAAATTTTCATATAGAATTATTACTATCATTATAAAGAAGCTTTTATGGACAAATTAAATAATATGTTTACATGGTATCTACCAAGGAATGAAGATCCATGTATGGAATGATTTGGATACTATAAGGTGTACATAAGTTTAAAGTGATCCTAAAATGGTTAAATTTATATTAAAGAAAACCTAAGTCAAAAGTTAATTAAAAATTATTTAATAAAAAGTTAATAGAAGTGTATAAATGATTTATATGTCATGAAATGGATTAATAAAATGGTTAAATCTATGTTAGTTGTTTCCTAGTGTTGAAAATTATGATCACAACTATACATCAATTAAGTACATTTCCAAAAATATAGAATATAGTCTAAGGATAAATTGTGCCTATAAAAGAAAAGGAAAAGAAAAGTCTTGTACTTAAGTCCATAATATACATAAGGAAATGCATTATGCATATATATTAAAGGAAAAGAAAAGTCTTGTACTTATGTCCATAATATACATGAGGAAATGCATTATGCATATATATTAATGAAAACATTTTATAAATGAGTTTGGGAAGGCTAAGTAAGTTATTAGAATTATTGTATTTCATAAATTTTTATGATAGAAGATTTGTGTGTAGTGCATTTATTGGAAAGGAAGTTAAGGTAAATTTTAAGTATAGTGGTTTTCATCAAAGTTTTTAATTTTCCAAAATTTTAGTGTATTTGGGATTTTGAAATGTGGTTTTGATTGGTAAGGTGTATATATATATATGGTTTAGCAAGAAAATATAAATGTCATTGAAAGGAAGTTTTCTAATTATAGGAAATGAGCTTTACATTATATGTTGAACAAAAAAAAGGAATGTTTATATTTTGTTGAAAGAAAATAAATTTTATGTTATATATCGAGAAGAAAATATGTTCATAATTAAATGTTCAGAAAAAGAAGACAATGTTATTTTTGGGAGGATATATATTATTCAGAGGATGTCATAATTTGCGGAAGAAAGATTGTATATATACATTTAAGGAAATTGGATGAATGTTAAGAAGTTGTGAAATTGTAAATCTAATTATGAATAATTAGATATGGTAGTTGATTCATCAAGAAAATGTAAGGAGGTACATAAAAGGCTAAGATCAAGAACTTTAGATGTACAAAATACCCTGGTGAAAGATTTCTTTATATTAAAGACAATTGATGCTAAGGGCCCATCAATTGGGAACATCGTAAGTAGATTATAACTTTAGGAACATAGCCACGATGAGAAAACTGGTGGACGGATATATTTGGTGGATTTACTAAATGATGGGAAATTGATAAATTTTAACTCACAAGACACCATGATGCTTAGATTGATGAGACTTTGATAGATTGTCAGGGAAGTGAAACAAACTTAATAATTGAAAAGAGAGATATCTATGTCACTAGCACAAGGATCTAATCCCAATGAAACTGATTTTTCTAGCATGACAATGTTGAATGAAAACATACAAAATCGATGTGATCGGGACAACAGTAAAAGAGGAATTCTCCATTAGGAAAGTCCACTGAAAAGACCAAATGAAGATGATTTTAGTAAAACATAGAAGACGATTTTAGTAAAACAAAGTATGGAGACAATCAACTCAATGAAATGAATGCAATAAAGCCAACAATAGGACATGGTCAAACCTTGATGAAAAGATGACTAGCCCTCGATTTAGAACTCGATAAGGATAAGAAAAACACACATTATACAACTTGATGAGTCTGTCAAAGTAACCTTGTGACAACAAAAAGGATGAAATGAAGTAAGGATGTGATAAGCTCATTAACTTAGACGCAATGATGCTAATGAAAGGACTAAGTGATAAAATTTAAAACTTTCGACTAAGTCACAAAGTTTCGATACCTCGAATCCTATCAATTTGAGAACAAACATTTAGGGGTTTTTGGAAGTAACCTTATGGAAATTGGTTTTGGACTAATTGAGGGTCTCTATTGATTTGGGTAAATCCATGATTATATCTTACCCATATATTTTTTGGATTGAATATTTTAGGATGTTTACCTTCTCATCTTGGAAGGAAGGATAACCTGATAGATTTGAATACTTGCTTGGTTTTATTATAATGATGATTTGATAACTATTGGGTGGATAATGATGTAATAGCTTGTGGCTAAATTGGATATCGTGGATCTTCGCAGATAAATAGGAGATATAGAACATCTAAGATGGGACTGGCAATTATTGAATGTATTATTGGATTGATATTATACGACATTATGATTGAGTTCCTGAGGATGTATTGGAACCACGTTGGATGAAAAAGAAAACTAACGAGTAGAACCACTAGTGCTTATGGCCATTATTGTTGAGGAATAGAAGAGAATGACAGAAGATGAGAATAGAAAATTAAGATAAATCCTAGCGTTGAAAGTACTTGAACAAAAATTAACTTCGGGACGAAGTTCTATTTAAGAGGGGGTGTATGTAATGCCCCTAGTGTAGTGCCCCTAGACTACTGTAGACATTGAGGGCACTTGCTAAGTCACCCGACTGTTTGAAACATTAATAAAATAACCCTATGATTTTATTTTGAGTATATTTATGATTACGATTGATTGATATGTGTGCATTTGGGTAGTTATTGTGAATGGACGATTTCATGTTGTTTAACGATTGACTTTGATATGAAAATTGTACATATAAATGATGCTTAATGACTAGCTGTGCAATTGATTATGTGATTAGACGAATGAGTAATGATTGAGTAAATTATAGATGTATAATGAAGCAACAGATTTATAAACCAAATTGTGATTATTGAGGATAGTGCTACTAATTTACGTTTGTGAGAAATGTGTGTAGCGACAGGTGAAACGGTTCACCGACGGACACACGAAGGAATATGAAGGGTCGTAGAGTACGAGTAAATCACACACAGGGAGAGCGACGACGATTTCGACTTCCGACAGAATACCACGCTTGAGCAGATAAGCACTGATCCGCTTGCTCATGAGGAAAGCGTGAGGGCGTACGAGGTGGGCCACGACGGAGCTGGTCACGTACGAGTTGGGGGGCGCGCAGTGAGAACGGACTCACTCCTCAGCGCCATTAGTCCCTAGATAGCATGTAGACGGAGGATGGATGGTAACGATTCCTAAAATCCCTACAAGAGTTCCCGCAAGTCAAAACGGAAAGATGGTGGCAGAAGGGCCCGACGATGCGGTACCCTGTCGAGAAATGAAAGAATGGACGCAAGGACCCAACGATGCGGTACCATGCCAAGGAATGGAAACCATGGATGACTGGACCCGACGGAGTGGTGCCATGTCAGAGAATTAAGTTAAGGAACCAGGAGCCCAACGGCGTTGCACTGTGATCCTAGTGAGTTTGATTGTTAAATTAAACTGCATAAAAACTTAGGAGAATAACTCTAGATTATTACTTAGCAAATGCATAACAATAGCTTAGACATTTGCACATGAATAGTTATTTTGTTGAGCATTTAAAATAATAGAAATTATTATTTAGGAGCAAAATAGATTAGACACCTAGTCAACTAAAAGCTAGGAGTTGATTAAAATATCTGGGGGACAAACTAGAGCAAACTTAGGGGTGTAGGTGCACTTCCCAGAGAAACTGACACTTGGATGGGTGAGTGTTTTAATTAAATAGTTAATTAAAAATATTTAATTATGCATGAAGTGACACGTGTCGCACGAGATTTTCCTTTATAAGGAAGGCTCAGGGAATGGGTAAAGGGCCCATAATTTGGATGATTGTCGTAATTTTCGAATGCCTCAAAGACTTGCTGCTATCTAAGGGTTTGGCTTAGAAATCCTGGTGGGAAGGGAAGCCCAAGCTGAATTTCTGAAATACTTGTGTGAGCTCTACGACCCAAAGCTCGGGGGAGGCCATGCGACTGAAAGCATGAGCCTATGGTTGGGTGGCGAAGCTAACGGTTGCTTCGCCTATGGTTAAACGAGCTTTGCTGGAGGGATCCTACGGAAGACGAAGGCGACAATGGACCAACCGGATCGGGTTGACAGGTTAAAGTTTTGCTTATTTTGTTAATTTATTCACGCTTTTTATTTTATTTTTCCAATAACTATGATGGCTAATTTGTTTGTATGAAGTTTTTAAAGTTTCAGGTACAATTCAAGGGGACCCTAAAGGAGGGGTCTTACAGCCAAGAAGTTGAGAACAACAAAGCTTTGGCCTTTTTTTCTCAAATGTAATTTTATCCTTTTATATAATACAAAATGTTCTTACTTACAAAAGAAATCCCTACTGTACTTCAGGAACTTTTCAAGAATGTGGGAAACACAATGGCGTATAGGAGCAAAACTTTAAGAAAATAACTTTCTGAGGTACACAGGTTAGTGTTAAATTTTATGCAAAAGATGTTAATCATGTTTATAAAAAAATTAATATATAAATCAGTCATGGTTCGATATATAAAGTTGTAGCGAAAATAAGAATTAACCCCGTCTCAGATATTTGTTTATATAAGACGTCAATAGCCTGGAACCTGTGTGGACATCAGAGTAAACCGAGCCTAGAATGGGAACATGTGTAGCAGCGTCCAACTGGAGTCTAGACTGAGCATGGAACCTGCGTAGGGCTTGAGCAACGTCGAACGTAGATGGTCCACTGAGCATAAAAGAACACGCTACATGGAACTATTACCCGAACTTCGACTACCACGCTAGAGCTTTCTTGCTATTGCAGGGGAACTAGAACCCAAACCCTCAAAAATTATATCTCGTAAGTACTGCGAAGATTTTGGATATCGGGTAAATACGATGGTGGCTAAACAATTCCCGTGAAAACTTGATGTGTCAGCCGAAGTAACGACAAAATTCACCTTGATTACACGATGCCGCAGGAAAAAACGGGATTAATCACTGTCGTAGTTCGTATTGGATCATATTAGAATTAATCGTCGATTTCTATGTCAACGATCTGACTCAGATCATTTGGGAAATGATTCAACGACGTGACCTAAGGTTAGCAATCAAGGTGTTAAAGGAACAAGGGATAAAATTTGTTTTTTGGGGAAAAACACTCCATGTATGTTAACAATCAAATTAACACCCTTAACAGAGTGAAAGCTAGAAGCACATTTTACTATGCGCCCGCAACATGAAGACAAAAAACAAGTACATAAGAGAAAAATCCTCTCTTATCTAATCACTACACCATGATCGGAGGTATTGACTAAAGAAAGAAGGATCCTAAAGAGACATGGTACAATGATTGAATTGCTCAAATGAAGGCTCAAATCTAGTCTCCACCGGTCAATAGTGAAACGAAGTGCATAAGATTGCATTAATTGTACTTAAGAATGCCAAAGTTATCGAAAAATCCTAAAATTACTATGAGAAGTGGGCTTTTGGGTAAAAAGAATAAAAAATCAAGAAAATGGCTGATCCCACTTTGAAATATGAAACTTGAGATCCCATTTCCCAATACTACAAAACAAAGTCATTTGGGGCATGGTAAGGGAGGAAAAAGGTGAAAGCAAAGGCATGCTGGAGAGATTTGGAGGTTGAAAAGCTCATCTTCATCAAAATCAAGGATGGAGAAGGATGGCTCAAATCTAGGGAGGATGGATTCATGTCAAGTACTATTGTAAGTAAGTATTTTTCTTCCTTGGCATAATATGAATCAATTCAATTTTCCTTCAATCCATGAGTTGAAAGTTTTTCTTCCAAGTTTGATCTGAACTCTAAAATGGTTAAATATGTTAGTGAATGCTAGCTAATTGTTTCATATCTGACAATGAACTTCACTATTCATAACAGGATAGTCATTTAAGCAAAGATTCATCCCTATTTTAAATGCTATTATCATATTGCCAACTCCACTGGGGAATTTAATTTGAAAATTTCTTCAATATCTTGGTGTTTAGATCTCGGTATTTCTTGACTTAGAGGACCAACACACCCTATATGTGCATGCAAAGCATTGAAGGGTCACCAACACACCCTGCACACTAGAAAAAGGTATCAGTAATGCACCCTTCCTGTGTGCGAGGTGCATTGAAGCCCCATCAACGCTCTGTTCTCATTACAGAGGTGCGTCCACCCGTTTTCAAAGTTTTTGCAGCTTGGTTCTTCCTTCTTATCTCAATTTTTTTTTATATTTTCTTCTTGGATGGGCTGGGGAATACCTTAGATCAAAGTTTAAACCTTCCTTAGACCCTCTTTAGCTACATATTTGGAATATTTTCAAAGTTTTTAAAGCTTTCTTGTTTCATATTTGCATGAAATGTCACCTAGTTTTGAGTTTTCACTATTTTAGGGCTACTTGGAGGCTTCATTTTGTACTTGTAGACCTTCACAAGGATTTTAAATCTTTTTAGAATCAACTTACCACTAATTAGTAAAATTTTTGAAGGGTTTGGTTTGAGATCCTTAGAATTGGAATTCCCACCCAAAAGCTCTAAAAATGGCCTAAATTGGCATTTTTTTTCAAAATTTTATTACAATTTGTGGTAAATCCATTTTCTTAAGGTCATATTTTGCTGGTAGATCCCTGATTGGATAGGATTAGGACTAATCTCTAAATAATTTTGATTCATTTAATAGTTTGCAAATAACAAAAATTGAAAAAACATCAACATTTGTTTGAAGAACCTTAAGGCCCTTTAATTGTTGAATCTCATACACTCGCTTATTTGAAACATGACACCAAATCTCAGTTATGAGATGAAAATATCATTTGAACACATTTCACAAAGATATTTTCTTTGAAAAACAAAAGAATTAACATTACACTTTGAGACATTTTGAAAACAATTTCCCTCCAAAACCGAATACAAACTTTAATTAAGTCAAATTTTGTTTTGGATCTACAGTATTTCATTATATGCTTATTCACAATAAGAGAAAGATGTACCTTCATATCTCCATTTTCTTGTGATAAGTTGTGTCCGAGCCACCGTATCCTCTTCACTCGGGATTTCGAGCGATCTTGTGAATGAGAAAGTGGATCTTAAGTGTAATAGCCTAGAATTTGATTTTTCAAGCATTTTCTTTTCGAGCCACTGTATCCTCTTCAGTTGGGCTTTCGATCGATCTTGTGAATGAGAAAGTGGATCTCACTTGTAATAGAGTAGATTTCAAATTTCACATATAGTTCTTGAACTACCGTATCCTCTTCACTTGGATTTTGAGCGATCTTGTGAACGAGAAAGTAGATCTCAAGTGTAAGAATTTAATTCATAAGTATTCAAAGGGCTTTGTGTATCCTCTTTGCTTGCACTTTCGGGTGGCCCTGCAAACGAGAAACAAAGATCCCCCGTGTAATGTAATTCGATTCATTTTCAATGAGATATCTGTTTGGTTTACATTGATTTTTAAAATCAATCATTATCCATATTTCAACAGAACTATTCATAAAAATACAAGGGTGATTCCATGAAGATGGGTAACTCTTTTTGGCCAAATATGACGGTGAAAAACAGAAATTTTACCCATGTATTAAATTGAACCCCTCGAAACTCATACTTGCCACATGAATTTTGACATACGGTTGAAAAACGAAATGTAGATAATTATGTTGGCTTTCCAATGATATTTTTTTCGAAATATACCAATGCCATATATTGTGTCGAATTTTCATTTAATGAAACGTGTGTACTTAAAAATTTGAAGAGCAATTAACAAGTAGTTTGTGTGCGTGCACAATAAATTAATGTTAACGTAATAATTTTAAAAAATGAAATATGTGAACATGATCTAGACAGAGTGCACTGGGGCTTACATATTTTTCTTTTAATTTTTCTCGAAAAATTATATTTATTATTATTTTTCAAAACTTACCAATGAATATTTAAGTCACATTTTGCACACATGTGTGTGCGTGCACGAAATCTTTTTATTTTTTACGTAATTTGCAAAACTAAAAATACCCTTTTAAAGAGGACGCGTTTATTTGGGGCTTGTGTATTTTTTGAAATTTTTTGGATGTGTATTTTGAATGTTGTGGATTTATCTTTGAGCTCAATCGAAGTTGTTGACATGGTTTTTTAGGGCAAGTTTTAGTAGAAATTTAAAAACAACAAACATATGAAGATAAAAGTTCATAAATTTTATATATCTGGATAGAGGATTCATTGATGAATCCAATGGTATCAAGTACGCTCATTAATGAGCTTTTAATGACATGGTTTAACTCTATGGAAGGAAGACAAAAATTTCATTTTGCAGTGAAAAGGGCTCTCGACTTGTTTTTTAAGCCCTCAATCGAGCTAAATACCTCGATCAAGGGTTTAACAACACCTCGATCGAGGGTTTAACAATACCTTGATCGAGGTATTTTAAAACCTTCAATCGAGGGCATAAAATGAACCTTTTTATGTTTTTCAAAAGCTAGATCGAGCTTTTGCAAGCTTTTCAAAAGCTCAATCGAGCTTTTGCGAGCTTTTCAAAAGCTCGATCGAGCTTTTAAAAAGCTTAATCGAGCTTTTGCGAGATTTTCAAAAGCTCAATCGAGGGTTTTAAAACCCTCGATCAAGGTATTTTCAAAATCTCGATCGAGGGTTTTAAAACCCTCGATCAAGCTTTTAAAACCTCTATCGAGGGCTTGAAAATACCTCGATCGAGGGTTCGAAAAACAATTTTTTTAGCTTCCATCTGCCAAAAATGGTGAACCACCTTCGTGGAATCACCCACAAAATATACCAAAACATTTTGCATGTTTGAAAGACACACATGAACTTCTAACCTTTCATTATTTTAGAACATTCATCAAATTGAAAGGTAGAGTAGTGAGCATATTCCATTGTTTGGTTCATTGCAATAATTACAATAATTTTCAACCATAACCTTAAACTATTGTCCTTTTTTATGTGCATCAAGTAAAATGTTGCTATTATAATTAAATTTGCATTTTATACTAAATCATTATACACTCTCCACCTTAATTACTGGACAACTAACATGCAAATGTAAAGTAAGACTTCCTTTCTCTTGAAAAGTTAAATAATTCAACACATTAAACTACATCAAAATCATCATTAAACACCTTCCTTAAAATTGAATCTCTCAAACTATAAAATTGAAATGAAACTCTCTCAGGAAAAAAAAAATTGAAATGAAACAAAAATAGCACCTCCTTAAATGAACCAAGGCCATGTGCATCTCCTAATGCTAAATACTGATAAAATCTATTAAAAATTATGAATTAGGCCATTTACCAATTGCAGTTTCACTAGTAATTATTATAACTCATAAAATCAATGTTCGAATGGTGGTTCAATGTGTTCATGTAAGACTAATTACATAAAAATAAAATAAATATATTAATTTGATGTATATATAAACATATCATTAGTTTGTTCAGTAAAATGGAGCCACTGTAATTATATTTTTAATTTCCATTTACCTAATAAAATTCCCTTTGTATATAGATAGAAAAGGTAGATAATAGATAAGAATTACGTGATTTTTTAAAATGCTTTTCAATATTATGTTTTGATGTCCTTAAGTAATGAACTGAAGCTATGTTAAAATGTCATATATGTGGTTGTAGTGTAGATGGGAATTAAATCAGTCAAAAGATGTTGATCTTTGAAATTGAAGGAGTATTGTTCTTTTCATGTACACTAGAGATGAACCAAGTTGTCATATTCATAGAAAACCAGATTACGAATTTGGTGAGACATCCTAGTTTTTTAGGTCTTTTTTCAGTTGAAATTATTAAAATACTTCTTAAAAAATTATGATGTTACAATATGGACTTTGGATGTCATTGACAAGTACATTTGACAAGTACTTGAAAAATCAAACATTGATATAAAAGGGGATTTCAATTCACATGGGATAGGTCTAATTGTCATTTGCAAACAAAATTCAAAGGAGGGAGTACAATACAATTTTATGACAAAAGGTTGAGCTATGTGTGGTCCCAATATGGAGATAAAAACAAAGAATCAAAGTATTGCTAATACATATGTCAAATCCTATTTATGAATTAATCAGATATTGGTCAAACCATATCTTGATAAAGGCCTATACAAGACAAGAGAAAGGTACTTGGCTTATGCAAGTTTTATTCCCCTTTCTTAAGACACTTCATTGTATCCAAGAGAAACATGAGTACAGTCGAATGTTCAATAGAACATCGACTTCATTGTAGCAGATGAAGATATTTTTTTAGAAATTTGTTTTTTTTCCCTCAGATAAAAAAATCATATTTTTATTTCTCATAGAGTATAAAATTACATTATGCATATATATGCTAGCATATATTCCAAAAAAGAGTTCTAACATCCGTTCTTAGAAAGTAACATCATTTTCTTACATGTAAATATGTCAACATAGTTACTACGGGCACTCTATCGAAATTTGTCCCATATATAGCAACAAAAGAAAGAGGCCTAACATTGTTAGATGTATAAAATATATTTTCTTAGTGCTTGTAAAGTTAGCCAAAAATTATTTGTTTTAGATCATGTGGTAATCTTGTAGCAAAACTAGAGAAGTCTTCAAGTAACCCATGCAACATTCAAAAGCATGGAACATTCCATGAAAGGATGGTTTTAATATTGAAAAATTTTGTCCTAATTATGCTCTTCTATTTTAAATTATCCCGTGACCAACTGAAGGACCTCTTTAGAAAGGTCGTTTGACAGTTCTATTCCTTTCTGTGTAGACATGAGTATTGGAGAAATACTTAAAGTTTGATTTAATGTCCAATATTTCTTCTAACAATGGAATCAGTCGTGTGTGTGTACATCTTTGTGCCCATTTGATCCAAGTAACAACTAGCATTGAGTCACCAATTATTTTTTTATAAATTTGTTCACAAGTACATTTCCATTTTTCAATACAAGTTGGACATAGTTTTTGGTGAATCAATTTGTACGATTTTATATTTCTTTTGAAATATATGGGAATTGAAAGTTATATTAATATACATTTTTACTATTATAATTCCTTTTGCATTGACATTGTTGCAACGCAATAAATTTTTTTCAGTTGTATTTTTTTTTTAAACATTGCATTGTTCAATGAATTATTTGTAATCAAAATAATCTCATTTGAGCCATCGAAGCACACAGTTATTTATTGATTTTTATTTACTTTATTTCAGGGAAAATTTTACTTCAGTTCCTATATTCTATTGAATAAAGGAAATATTTCCCTGGATTATTCAAATACATGGGAGAAAGAAAGAATGAGTTCTTTTTTCAGAGAAAAAAAACCGTACTTTTGTTATTTCCAAGAAATCAAAAGGTACATACCATCTCGAGCAAACCCGGATCTTTGAGAATCTTTCATCCCAATTACATATCAGAATCAAAAGTTATAAGCTTTTTCAATACAAGTTGTCCCTACAACATAGAGCTATACAAAAACACCAAAAATGTTTTTTCTAACAGACAACATCAGCAGCAAGAAAACATCTAATGAAAATCAGTTCATTTCTAAGAAAAAAGAACTCCAGTGGCTAGAGTCAGAAAGTTGATTGTCGATCCATTATTCCCAATAGAGTAGCCCAAGATCACCATCAAGTGCCTCCTTTGACAGAGCATCTGCAACAATGTAATTTTCTCTGTATGTATGTTTAATGGAGAGATCCAAAAAATTGTTCACCAATTTAGCCATTCTTTGACACCAATGATGAATGAAATCATTTTCAAGATGAGACTACGTTATGGCCTAATTAACAATTACCAGAGAGTCCCCAAAGACTTTTAGCAAGTCAATACCACACATAGAAGCTTCTTTTAAAGCTCCTCAGATTCCAAGGAGCTCTACTTTTGTATTTGAACCAATACCACATTCCAATCGGAACTTTAAAGTATAATTCACTCCACAAATGATTGTAAAGCCAACCCCGCAATTATAATCTACTGAAGCACCATCAAAAAAAGTAGTGACATTCTCAGAAATTTCCAAATTTGAATTTTTTTTCCTTTGCATACTTGTTGCTTTATAAACCTTGCTAGCATAAGTATGGAACAATTTACAAAAAAAATAAAGAGTATGCTTCAATGATCGAACAAAATTCTGGAAAATAGCATAATTCCTAGCCTTCCATATATACCCTACCATCAAACCTGGGACATTGGTGAAACATCTTTTATTTTTTATCCAATCTTGATATGTAGAGATGAATTATGATGAATGAAAGTCATCTTTTATCTTTAGAGAAGCTCAAATCATCTTCCACAAACTCAGAGAGAAGTCACATTGTATAAATAAATGACCAATAGAATCTTCATTTTTCTACATAATAAACATATACTAGGTCCACATTTTCCACGACGCATAAGGTTATCCCAGGTAATTATCTTCTTGTAAAAAAGAAGCCAAAGAAAGCATTTTATTTTTCCTAGAACATTCCACTTCCATAACGCCTTAAGCCACCATTTCTTCCGCACCTTTACCTGACTATCCACAATTTTCATGTAAGCAAAATTTGCAGTAACTTGTCCATTATCGAGATTTCTAACCCAATCGAGCTTATCCTTCTCAAAAGAGAGTCGAATCCCTTCCAAATTGAGGTTTTGAACATATAACTTCCACTCCTCTTCCCAGCTTCCAGCCAATCCAAGATCTGAGGCCATTAGCCAATAAGATCGGTCATGAATCAATATGCTTGACCTTTTAAACTAATTCAAGGTGAATAAGCCATAGCTAGTGAAATGATTTATCAAATCTCTTGATAAAATACAATCACCATTAACTCCCAGAATGGGATCAATGCAAACAAAAATATTGTAACCATTCACCACCTGCCAGGCTAAATGTGAGTTGATCCATGGAAAAAAAATTAAGAATCCCTTCCAAATGAATGAAACGTTGCAAGACTTTGAACTAGAATTTCGTAACCATTTTTAGAGCTCCATTTTAATATATTTTTCATGAAGTAATTTTTCCCAAAGATTGTCACCCAATAAACCATGCCAAAGACTCTTTAATAACAGAGCAGTATTGAACCAGAAGATGTTTTTAATATTCCAACCCCTGTAAGCTTTTGGGAAGGATAAGTCTTGCCATTTTTCCAAATGATAGTTTCCACCATTGATGTTACCTGACAAAGGGAAAGAAAACATTAAGCCATTCAATTTGTGCAACAATGATTGCGGAATTTGATCCAGCTGAGCCCAATATATCGGGATACTACTCAATACATATTTGAGTAGAATGAGATGACCACCCAATGAAAGAAATTTTGAAACCCAGTTGTTATGCTTCTTTTCAAACCTGCCAATTAGCCATCTCCAGTCTAGAATACTATAAAAATTTGGTGTGATGATAAACCCCAAATATTTAATACCTTCATCAATGTCAATAAAAAAATAAGGAAGAAAGTTCAGAATCTCTTCTAAATTCAGATTGTTCATCTTATAACTGGAAAACATTGATTTGTGTTGGGTAATTTGCATCCCTGTTGCAGTGCAAAAAAGAGACAAAATATCGGATATATCCTTCCATTCCTCCACTGAATCCGATCCAAATATTATCACATTGTCGACAAATAATAAGTGTGATATAGATAGATCCTTTGAAAAATACATACCTTTGATAATTTTCTTCCCCCTGGCATCCTTCATTAAAAGACTGAGTCCTTCTATCACCAAAAGGAATAATAATGGTGACAGAGGGAAACCTTGGCGTAATACTCTTAAGCTTTTGAAAAAAGGACTAGGCTTCCCATTGATAAGGACAAAATAATTTGTCGACATAACACATGACATGATCCAATTTATCACCAACCTCGTCAAACCAATCTACAGAAGAACTAACTTAAGGAAATTCGAGTTAACTTGATCGTATGCTTTAACAAGACCAAGTTTCAGAATTAAGGATTTTTGTTTTTTTTTATTTTACTGAGTTCATGACCTCCTGTATAATTCCCACTACATCCAGAATTTTCCTATCCTCTAAGAACCCAAATTGCTCTGTTGACATCCACCTGGAAAGGAACGGTTTGATCATGTTTGCAATAATTTTTTAAATTAACATATAAATCAAGTTACAAAGAGCAATCGGCCTGAAGTCATCCAAATTTTCAGTTTTGTTATTCTTTGGGATAAGAGTAAAAAATGTAGAATTTAGGCCTCCTAGAATCCATCCTTCCAATCTCGTGAATTCCACCATTTCCAGTAATTCATGACCCATGATGTCAAAAAAGCTCAGAAACAGGTCAACCGGCCATCCGTCCGAACTTGGACTCTTCTCTTTTTTGAAATATTTTAATACATTAGAAAGTTCCTCAAGTGTAATAGGTCTTCCAACCTATAATCATTCTTCCATCAAAAGAAGGATGACTAAAACTTTAAAACCTTCAAGTGAGCTTCAATATTAGACGACTTTGGATCCATAAAATGTTGTTTGAAGTGATTCATCTGCAATAACTTATACATCCTTTTGTTCATTTAAAAGATTACCACCACTATCCTTAATCGACCAAATAGTGTTCACTTTCCTCCTATGAGAGGCATATTGGTGAAAAAAAACGGGTGTTTCTATCACCCAATTCCACCCAAATGGCACGAATTTTGAGTCGCCAAGTATTTTCCTCCACCTGTAAGATGTCATTTAATCTATTTTGCAACGCCTATAACTCCAGTATGTCCTCATCCAAAAATATGACATCTAAATTAAGAGTGTGCAATTGTTTGATTTGCTTTTTAACCAAAATAAGATCAGATTGATCATTTGATTTTTTAATCTTCTCCCACTCTTTTGTTTTTTCCTTTAAACCTTTGAGTTTACAAATCATAGATTCCACTGGATTTAGAGGAGAAGGAAACGTAACCTGTGACCAGAAACCTCTAACCAAGTTACATAAATCAGTGTTACTCAACCACGGGATATTGAATTTAAAAGGCCTCCTAACACTGTTTTGCAATTCTTCAAATTGTAGAACAATAGCTTGATGATCTGATAAATTCGAATGTTCCACCCATGTTCTATAATTGCAGAATACATGAACAACAATACATGAAACAAGACCTATGATATCTTAGTAGGATAAACAAATCACAATGTGTTAGACGACAGCACGAAAACCAGTTAAGTTTTCAAGTATCCCTTGCATTAAGTTCTTTTCAGTGCTGAAGTTAATTTTATAGAAATATTAGTTCCCAAAAGACGATGTTATTCCATATAGAAAATTTTTAAAATTTTTACAGTTTTAAGGACATTACAAGCAAGAAATTATACCTTAATTCTTCTAAGGCACAATAAACTAGCATAGATTCATTTTATGCAAACCTTTTTAAAAACTCAAAATTTATTATAATAAACATCATTTTTTAATTTATTTTTTAAACAAATTCAAAATCTTAAAAATATATAAAATAGTGTATAATTAAATTACTAAAATAATCCTTAACCAAAAATAATATATTAAAAAAATAATAATAGTTCAACAAATCTAAGACAAGATGGATTATGAGATTCTCTAGGAAAAACAAAATGTCCAACTTTACAGGTTTTTAATAAACATCATTTTTTTAATTTATTTAAATTTATTTAAATTTTTTTAATAAATTCAAAATTTTAAAAATATTTATAACAGTGAATAATTAAATTACTAAAATATTTTTTGGACAAAAAAATATATTAAAAAACAATATTTTCGTAATAAACATCATTTTTTAATTTATTTAAAAATATATTTTTTAAAACAAATTTAAAATCTTAAAAATTTATATAATAATGGATAATTAAATTACTAAAATAACCTTTAACAAAAAAGAATATATTAAAAAAAAAAATAGTACGACAAATCTAAGACAACATTGATTATGAGATTTTGTGAAGCAAATTATTTGAAAAGACAAAATGCCTAACTTTAAGTCACCCTCTTAATAGGAAACAAAAACCCATTCATTAATTATAATGGAATAGGAAATTGAACACCATTCATTAATTATACAATATTATTAGAGTTTTGAAAAACTAGTTCTTTTAAACTTATCCATGGAGGAAGAAAATAGAGTAAAGTGCTCTTCCTAAACTTATACATGAAGTAAATATAGACCAAGCTAATCTTCTAATCTTCTATATATAGATAAAGTAATGAGTCACAATCATCAACATGTATTATATAATGAAAAATGTCTGCTTTTGATACCATTTCTATGAAGTTGCGCAAAATATTTGACTTGAATGGAATTTTAAGATTGAAACCCGGAAACTTGCTTAGCAAGTCACACAAAGCTTTGCCTTTTTCAAAATATAAATATAGATTGCAATCTGTATAAACTTATGCAGTCTTCCAAATTTGTTGTGCAGCATGGGGCGTTTAGTTGCTTGTTATTAATAATCACC
This sequence comes from Larix kaempferi, assembly GCA_027924585.1. Lineage (NCBI taxonomy): Eukaryota > Viridiplantae > Streptophyta > Pinopsida > Pinales > Pinaceae > Larix > Larix kaempferi. The sequence goes on from BSBM01000282.1 coordinate 2,333,641, forward strand.
ATAATGAAGGGTGCATTCAAATTGATGGCAGGTTGTTTTAAAGGGAATTCTTCTTCTGGTGCTGTGCCAAAGGAACCATGTAAAGGAAATGATAAGAAAAAAGAGAAGGGCGTAAAGAGCAAGAAAACTCCAATACCCACTTCTTACTTTCCTCTTGGTTCCAACCTCTCTCGCTTATAGTGAATGCCTCAACTATAATATAATGGGGACAATGGCATGAAGCACAGCAATAATACCATTCTAGTCATTCTTCCTTCTTCGAAGCTCTGCCATCTTACCCAAAGTTTGAGATGCAAGGAATTTAGATGTTGTTGATCCATAATACATTTTTATTTGCAATGGCATGCAATGTTCAGTTCCATATTTGTTGCCCTTTTTATTCTCCAAACAAATGGTATGAGAAATTGTCCACTAAGAATTAGTGGACTATGCTTGCTTAAACCAATTATTAAATTATACAAAACCACATTGTTTAAGATTATTTTTATTTATGATTGTTGAGATCATTGCAAAATGTTGCTAATGAAGAAACCTTGAATGTTAAAATTATTTGCTCTCATCATCATTGATGAAGGGTAGTTAACTGCATAAACTTATTTTTGACTAATACAGAAACTATATTTTATATATCATTATGTTATTTATCGTAATCATATATAATATAGTTTGTAATTTTTCTATATATAATATGTTTTTTTATTGTAATTATATATAATATATAATATGTTTAATTGTTCGTTGGTAGTTGTTTTAATTGAAAATTCTGTTTTGATATTCCAATTAAAAAATTATTGTTTCTATCATTGACATAATACTAATACCTAGTTATTGTGTGATTTTTCTATTATAAAATAGAAAAAAAATAAATTATTATCAATTTTTTGTTTTGCCATTCCTGACCAATCTGTTTTATTGTTCATTGATAACTATTCTAATTGAAAATTTTGTTTCGTAATTGAATGTGGATGAGAACGAGGTTCTCCAGATTAAAGCTCCACTACCCATTATGAAGAGGGAGGCTCTCTATATCCTTATCAAAGTACCATTATCCATAAGATATAAGATTTGAATCTTGAATTATTAAAAAAATTAATTCGGCAAATAAAATAATCAAATACCATTATCCATAAGATATAAGATTTGAGTCTTGAATTATTAAAACAATTAATTCTGTAAATAAAATGAAAAGCAAAATTCAACATTAAATATACTTTTTTAAACATAAAATTCATTTTAATTTTTTTCCATTAAATAAAAATTGATAACATAAACTTTATTACACTGATGGGTGTTTAGATATTATCTGGGATTTTGGACTTCCTTGAGTGGATCAACAAGATTAACCTGAGTGTAACAAGTGTACAGTGGGATTCATTTCATGGTCGTCATATCTTGTTATGCTCAAATCTATCTTGATTAAGATTTAAATAAGCTTCACTTAAGCAGTGGTTAAGAAAAGGGGTATGCTTATTAAATAGTATTTGTGGTTGGCTATACCTATCAGTGTTCATGAGCCACTTTACTTGTGGCTGTGCTAGTCCTAAGTTTTGTTAGGGTTAATCTTGACTCGGGAATGACCAAGGTAGAAAGTAGTTTCGGGCACACATAGATCTATTATTGATAGTTTTCTCTCACATGTTTTATAGCTAACAAATTTTTCACATTTTAAATTTCTCACTAGTAAATACAAATGACTACACTCTAAATTTCTCACTATTAAATAAAAATTACTACTACTCTAATTTGGATGATAATTTAAAAATTACTTTAAATTTATTATTATTAAATAAAAATTAATAACAATACTTCATTCTAAATTTTTCACATTCTAAATTTCTCACTACTCTACTTTGAATTAGAATTTATCAAAAACTACCAATCAAACTATTCTAAATGGTAATTTATCAAAAACTACTTATCACTCTTTGTGTGGGTACTCTTGTATGAGTATTTGAAAGATAATTTTTATAAGTATTTAAAAGAAAAATTCTAACCATTAAACCAATCTTATAATAAAAATGTGGACGGTTGCTAATTTCTTTCCAATGTTCCAATGTGTTACATCGATGATTCTTAAAAAAAAAAGGATTACGTGGCTGCTCCATATCATAAACTGCTCGTTATCTATGCCTCATTGGCTCTGAGTTATCACATGTAATAACAAATCAACTTTCATCTCGGCAGTTCTCTAGACATGTGTATAAATTATCACCCTTTCTCTATTAAGTTCTATCTCTTTTTTTATCAATTTGAAACATGGTGGTTCATCTAGGAACCTTCAAAATTTTAGTCATATGACATTAGTTCTTCGATGAGAAGGGTATTCTCTAACTCTGGTGTTTGATATTTAATTTATAGTCTTTTTTAATATTTGTTTTTGTAATATCCCAAATTTTGACTAACTATTTCTGATGTTATATATTGGGCTTAAAGCCCCAACACATATGAGTTGTTTTGATTATTGGGCATAAGCCCTAGTGCACATGATTTATTCTTCTATAGATTGACATATTGGGCATGGACCCTGATGGACTTCATTATTGTTATATGTTGGGCAATAAATCCCTAATGGATTGATTATGTTTTGTTATGAGAATTGGGTATAAAACCCTAATATACTGAGATGACATTTTGTTACATACTGTGCAGAGTTATGAATTACATGATTGACTTATATGGTGTGTATGTTGAGCATGGACTCAGGAACACACATATGACCTACGTACTGGGCATAAGCCCCGATGTACTTAGAGGAGTTTATTATGTACTGGGTGTAACGCCCATGTGAAGAGTGTTGAGTTAAAACTCTGGAGAGCACTCGGGGTTACTTGATCTTAAAAGTGTTGAGTCGGGAAGACTCTGAAGAGCACTTCTATTTCATCACATTTATTTAATTTGGTTAAATGAATCATTTTCTATCTATCATCAAGTACTGTGGGAACTACCATGTTAAACAAGGGAATCCGACATGCAAGAGAGAGGTCTAGAGGTACCTAACCAAGCCAACTATCCAAGCTTACCATAACTAAACTATTGAATAATTAAACTTAATTACTATTTGGTGAAAAACATGCCTAAATTCCATGCACAAAATAGTCCTCCAAAGTGAATATTATTATTATTAGTCTCCTAAAGGAAAACATTTCTTATATATGTATGTATTTATTGCATAGGGTTATGCATGAAAGGACTCTCCCATAATTATACTATTATTATTATTATTATTATTATTCATTCATTCATTCTTAAATATTACCAATTATGTAAGGAGTAATTTAAACTCATTTCTAATTAAAACAAATAAAAGTCCTAGTTTAACAAGGACTAGATATTTAGTAAAAAATATCTTTTAAAAATATTTAAAGAAACAAAATAATTATGCCAACAACTATATTCCAAGACTCCCCTATAATAGAGGGAAGATCCCTAGAAAGGGGATCATCTTCTTCATTATCATTCTCTTATGAGAATAGAGGACAATTTTGCTGCAAGAACTAAGGCAGTCCCACAACAATATCCAGATTTAATCCAGTAGTTGAACCTCGGGCCTCTACTTCTCTCATTGCATGTTGGAAACAGCTTGGGGGGATCCAGTTAAGACCAGGAACGGTCTAAGGGTCATGGTTGGGAGGAACATGGTAGTCCCAAAGTTATCTAGTTGAAAGGTCACTCTACAAGTCAGCCAAGTCTATAAGATTTATGCATTAATTATTGTTTGAGTGTGCAGGTCTTGCAGAGGAGGATTAAGCTACAATATAACTAGGTATGAACTACTATTCTCCATTTCAGTTTACAATAGAAGCTAGGATTAATATATTAGGATTTATTTTATAGCATTGTATTTTCCCCAAAATATTTATAATGTTATCTCTCCCATAAGAGGAAGGGCCTTAGGGCATGGGATCACAAGGTTATACGATAGGATTAGATTTGGGTTCCCTTAAACAAAACTTTTACCTTCATTATAACTAAGTTTGAACTGAGTCAACTAGAAGTCTAGTAGCGCTAGCCTAGCTAGCCTGTGCTAGACCCCAAAGTCAATAGATAAACTTTAGGATGCCCAAGCATTTCGTAAACTGATGACTAAGCTGTTACAGGTTCTATATTTAAATTGTATTTTATTTCTGGCAAGTCATACTGTATGTCTTTTCTAGAATTTTATATATAGGGACAAATTCTTTTTACAGTTTCAACCATTCTTTTAGAACATAGAAGAAAAATCGTAGACATGAAAAGAGACTTCATTCTAAAGAAAACACATTACTATAAACCCCAGATCTTATCAATCCACTCTACAGTATCAAGATCCAGCCTTAAGAAGAGATCTAGTTGCATCCATCAAAGCCTTATCAAACATTAGCGAAACTTTACCACACAGAGTTAATATTTCTCATCACCAATGATTTCATATCGAAAATACCAAAACGATTAACATAGGAGTATGCATACAACACGTTGTCATCATCTTTAACTTCCAAAAGTTAAACCATTCTTTAGTTATCGAATTCTACTGTTCTTTATACAGTCAAGCAGACATTAACTACACGATCTCTTTAAACATAGATTTCATATTTTAAGCATCTCTTCAACCATTCAATCAATTCATCAAAACCCTAACGGGTCTCTTTTCCACGACAAGAGTCGGACCCACATCAAATGAAATTGATACTTAAGATTTTAAACACGTTCTATGTTCGACATCAAGACGCAGGTCAAGGGATCAATACCCACTATCGAATCTCCAACCCTGGATAACATTGAAATCACCGAGTCACAACATTGAAACACCAGCTTAATATCCCAAGCAAATGAGTATAAGCACCTAGGGATTACAATTAACATCCTTTAAAATAAATAAATGCAGAAGCTGTTATAAAGTCAAGTTTCAACTATCACCTAGAAAACGAATGACATTCCCATACAAAAGGATTTGATAGACGCAGGTCAGGTTTTTGAAACTCACGAGTAATCTAAATCGCCCAGACATTAGACAGAGGCATTCCTAGCTTAAAACAAATGTAGGTTATAGCAGAACTACAATTTCCCATTTAAAATACTCAATTGAGGGCCTTCAGAACAAGAGAAATGATAGCCAAACACAGAGGGCAAATAAACACTAGCCATACATACTCCTTAGAGAAAACGCAGAGGCTCAACATTTCCACATCTCATTAATACAAGTTCAATGTTCAATAGAAAACGCAAACCACTGTTTTTCCTTCCAAAACCCTAATATAATACATGTGGGAAAGTATTTCCCAATTACACAACGTAGAACCCACATAGAACCAATGGCCCAAACGCCACATTAAAAACTGAAACCCTCCAAGGTTATCCCCAGACTTTACAAAATAATACATTAACAAATGGACCAGCCAAAGGCGACCCCTAAGGAACTCCAACAAGATACAATGAGCCAAAAGAGGCCTCATGAAGTTCCTCATAACAACGACAAACAACATAACCTCCATAGAGGCCAGAGGAAGGGCAAGGGTTGGTAACTCCTGACTTACCAATCTCGAGTTCATGTCGCCTGGAGTGTTGAACGTCTAATGGCCACCCACGGAGAAGGGTATCGTAACATTGAACCTGCCATTAAAACCATCACAAGTAGTTAAAATACTGAGATGAAAACACTGGATAAACGTAGAAGACAAATCCAAGAGATAGCAGAAGAATGAGTGAAGTTTACCTGAATCCTGTCACCTCTGACTTCAGCTCCCTAGCCAAACAACCATTGGGTGCATTGACCATGAGCGTAGCTCAAGTTAAGGCACAATCCCTCTCTAGACGCGTTAAGGACTGAGCAATGCCAAAGTGATGTGAAGGATAATGAAAGCCAGTTCAAAACCCTCTATTGCCCCGTTGGCCACCACTACTACGTGGTTACCACATGCAACATTTAATTTTTATACCAAACCTCATTTATGAGTTCAACATTCCATACAAGCGCTATAGTGGAAGGTCATGTAGGTATCAACGAAGTGCTGCTATCAAAATATTTATCCCAAGGTTTTAATCCTTTTCCTTTGCACTTTAGCCTTGTGACTTGCTAGCACATGGTGATAGGGTTATTAATGGAGAAACCCCTCATGGTGGCACCTGCACACACAGGGAGCGATACATTAGAAATTTTCTAAGTAAGACAGGATCCCAAAGCTTACCCTTACCTCTCGACAGCTCTATCGGGGGTACGTTTCTTTTTGGAGCACCAGGTTCCTCTCATGGACCTCAAACTTCCATCAACAAAGGACCATCATGCCTGAAGAGACTAATTAGCCATCTTATAAATATGCATTTTATTCTTAAAAGAAAAAAAGAGGATTTTTAATATTACTCTAGCATTTGTAAATATGCAACAGAGTTACATTGTCTACCCTACACATTGCTTCCGCAGAAACAAAAGAAATATAACTAGTAAGACTACCTTGCTTAGAAACCCCCAAACTCTTAGTGTCGCAAACAAAGTACCGATGCTTTTTCCCAATACTGAAGTTAATTTACATTAAGTTAACTGTTTCGGACTTATATCTAGTGCAAATGAAATTTTTTAAATTTTTACTATTTTTAGGGACATTATAAGTGGTATCAGAGCCCAGCTTCAAATACTAAGTGACCTATTGGGCTCATTACAAACACCCGCTGCAGATACATAGAAATAAAAAATATATGCTTATAATTTATGCGCATATGAACTAACAAATTTTATGTTCTTAACATTGTTATGACAACCAGGTACAATCACTGTCTGGAAATGAGCGCAGAAAAAGGTAGCAACATACATGGGAATCTGAACTCTCCACCACGAGAGCAAGAAATCATGGTCGAATTAAATTCAGATTTATTGAAAGCCATGGAAAATCTACAGGCATAATTCCAAAGTTTCGGAGATGATAACATGCAAGAAAGACAAGAACAACAAGTTATAAATGAAGCTCTACTTCAGATTTTAACAGGGACAAAACCCCACAGACAGCCCACACTCTTAGCCAACACCTTTAAAATGGAAAACTGACACACAAAGAAATCTACCAACCCTAAGGGAGAAGAACAGGAAGAACACATACCTGAATCAATGGAAGAGAACTGTAAGATCTCTTCCAATGATGACGGCTCACCCCCTCCTTATAAGAAAAGGAGGAAAAGTGACAACAGTTTGCAAGGAGAATTCAAAAAGATAAAAGCCCCAACATATGATGGAGAGATTAACTCTAGGGAGAAAGCTGAGGAGTGGCTACTAGGGATGAATAAGTATAAAGTTCATAACTACTCCAGTGAAATGCAAGCCCGACTAACCATTTACAACTTGAATGGTAAAGCATCCAGATGGTGGTGGGACTTGAAACACACCAAAGGACAAGAACTGAGAGACATAACATGGGATACTTTCAGCAGAATATTCCAAGACAAATACATGTCTGAAAGATTCTTTGACAAGAAAATTAAAGAATTTCACGAGTTGAAAATGGGCTCCCTAACCATGGAAGCATTCATAAACAGATTCTTAGATCTGCTGCATTATGTCCCATGAATCAAAGATGAAAAAGTCAATATACAACAATTCTTGGGATGTCTACCACCAAATTTCAAAGAAAAGATTGAATTTGATATGCCCAAAACCTTAGATGTGACTTTACACAAAGCAAGACTCTGTTATGAACATGGGAAGCCAAGGAATGATAACATAAACAGAAATAGGGAAAGGTTCAGAACCTTTTCAGACAACCGCAGACCGGTTTTTAGACCACCACCTTATAGGAAACAAAACAATAGTTTCCCTCCCAATAAAGGCTTCAACAGACCTCACGCACGGCCAAATGCACCCCCACCACATACCAACAAACCAGCTTTTAACAAAGGGGCAAGGGCTGCCCCACCAACCATTAATTGTTGGAGGTGCCAAGGGCTGCACTACTTCAGAGACTGCCCCAACAAATTGGATGGAGTGCTACACAATGTCCAAGCAAAACCTATAGTAGGGGACATGGCAAGAACACCCATAATTTATGCTGCACTTGATGGCCGGCAAGTAGACCATTAGGACACTATGGTTGAATCTAAGGGTAAGATCTCAAACACGGCCCTTTCAGTTCTAATAAACCCTGGTGCATGCCGAAGTTACATCTCCCCTAAGATAGTTGATACCTGAAAGTTAAACTGAGTGAGCCACGAGAAACCATGGCTGGTATAACTAGCCACTGGTACCAAACGGAAGATCTCCGAACTAGTCAAAACTTGTGAGATAGATATGAACGATTTCCCAACTAGGGTGGATTTAAACATCCTACCACTAGGATCCTACGATGTACTTATAGGCATGGACTTGTTAGAAGAACAACATGCCCTACTTGACTATTTGAACAAATCCCTACTATGCACGGATAAGTAAGGAAATCAGAAGACCATTCAAGGTATCCCTAAGAAAGTTTCCATAAGACATATATCTGCCTTACAAGCAAAGAAGTGCATAACGAAGGGTTGTAAACTCTTTGTAGTTAACATTCGAACCGTAGAAACCGATAGGGAACAAAAGATCGAAGACTTCCTAGTCCTTGTGGATTTCAGGGATGTATTTCCCGAGGAAATACCTGGGATACCACCCAAACGAGACCTAGATTTCTCCATAGAGTTAACACCCGGTTCTGTACCAGTTTCCAAAGCACCTTACCACATGAGTCTACCGGAGTTGGTGGAACTCAAGCTTCAGTTACAAGAGTTAATTGAGAAGGGTTATATCCAACCTAGTGTATCCCCCTGGGGAGCACCAATACTCTTCATCAAGAAGAAGGATGGAATGATGCGGATGTGCATCGATTACTGCCAACTCAACAAATTGACCATCAAGAACCGTACCCACTCCCTAAAATTGATGACTTGTTTGATCAAGTCGGAGGAGCCAAGATCTTTTCAAAGATCGACCTACGGTTCGGATATCACCAGGTGAGAATCCATGATGAAGACATAAGTAAGACCGCTTTCCGAACCCATTATGGCCATTACAAGTTTTTGTTCATGCCTTTCAGGCTGACCAATGCACCTGCCAATTTTATGTGCATGATGAACAACATCTTTAGTAAATACCTAGACAAGTTCGTTCTAGTCTTCATCGATGACATTCTGATGTATTCAAAGAATGAAGAAGAACACGAAGAACACCTCCGGATTGTATTACGAATACTACGAGAACACCAACTGTACGCTAAGTTTAGCAAGTATGACTTTTACAAACCCCAGATACAGTATCTAGGGAACATCACCTCAGAGAAGGGGATAGAAGTTGACCTTGAGAAGATTAAAGTCATATAAGAATCGCCTACCTCCACTTGCGTAACTGACATAAGATCATTCTTAGGGTTATCCAGATACTACCGGAAGTTCATTGAGAGCTTCTCTCGAATTGCTTGTCCTATGACAGCCTTGCAAAAGAAAACAACCAAATTTCTTTGGATGGCAAAATGCAAAGAAAGTTTCCAAAAGTTAAAACAACTCTTGACTAGTGCACCCATCCTACGGATTGCCGACCCCAATTGGGACTTCGTAGTTTGCACAGATGCAAGCAAGCTAGGGCTCGATAGAGTCCTTATGCAAAATGACTTCGCTATCTGTTACGAGCCAAGGAAGTTAAATGAACATGAATAGAACTACCCCACACACGACCTTGAACTAGCTGCCATTATCCACGCCTTAAAGATGTGGATGTGGAGGCACTACCTTATGGGAAAGAAGTTTCTATTAAAGAAAGACAACATGAGCCTGAAGTACCTATTTGACCAACTGGACTTAAACACCAGGAAAGCCAGGTGGCTAGCCTTCCTTAGCGAGTACAACTTTGAACTAAAACACATAAAGGGAAAGGAGAACAAGATAGCCGATGCTTTAAGTCGATGGGCCCATATGATATATGAGGTGACCGTAAGTTAAACTGGCTCAGATTTACACCACCAAATTAGAACGACATGTCAGCATGACCGGTCCTATGTCGAGATCCTTAAGAAGATCCAAGAGGATAGGTTATTCCAACAACAGAAGGAGTATAAGAGAGACGAGTCGGGACTGCTATGCTCAAAGAAGAGACTTTATGTTCCAAAAGCCGAAGACATTAGATCCAACATCCTCACAGAGTTCCATCATAAACCTTACTCGAGACATCCGGGATATCAAAAGATGATATCAGCAGTAAAGAAACACTTCTTTTGGCCTAAATTGAAATCCGACATAGCTTTATTCATTGCTAAGTGCCAAGAGCGTTAGCTGGTCAAAGCAGAACACCAGCACCCTTTCAGACTACAACAACCCTTACCCATTCCAGAGTGGAAATGGGAGGTCATCAGTATGGACTTCATCACGGGTTTACCCAAGAGTAAGAAACATAATGACTCCATCTTTGTAGTGGTAGAGAAGTCATCCAAGGCAACAAAATTTATATCAGTAAAGTCTACCTACAAAGATGTCCACATCGCGGAAATCCTAATAAAAGGACATTTTTTGATTGCATGGGATACCCAAGGCAATCATTTCCAATCGAGATACGAAGTTCACTAGCAACTTCTAGAGGGCATTGTTCTCTGGATTGAAGACACAATTACAATTCAGTACCGCGTACCATCTCCAAACCAACGGACAAATGGAATGATTAAACCAAATCCTTGAGGACATGCTGAGGATGTATGTCATGAAAAACCCCACAAAGTGGGAGGATTATCTGCACCTCGTGGAGTTTGCTTACAACAATGGATACCAAACCTCAGCCAAGATGAGCCCTTTCGAGGTACTCTACTGCAGAAAGTGTCGTACACCCGTGACTTGGGACAGTCTGGTAGACAGAGTTATGTTAGGCCCCAACTTACTAAAAGACTTGGAGCAACTAGTTTCCAAGGTGCAACAAAACTTGAAGGAGCCACAAGACCACCAAAAGAGTTACGCGGATAAGAAAAGAAAAGACAAAGACTACCAAATCGGGGAACATGTGTTCCTCAAAGTAAAGGGAAAATGAAGTTCTTTGAGCTTAAGACAATGCGGGAAATTAGCCCCCAGGTTTTGTGGACATTTCGAGATATTGGCCAAGAAGGGCCCAGTAGTATATGAGCTATCCCTACCATCTCATGTAAAAATTCATACTGTTTTTCATCCATCATTATTAAAGAAATATGTAAACAATACTAAACATCTAATTGATTGGTCCTTGTTATAGGTGGAGCCCGGAGGGGAGTTCATGCCGGAACTACTCCACATTCTGGACAAGAGAGAGGTGCAGCTTAGAAGAAGGACCATTACCCAGCTGAAAGTGCAGTGGAGGCATTTCGGACTAGAGGTGGCTACTTGGGAAAATGAGACAAACATGAAAGAGGCATACCCCGCCTTATTTCGTGAATTTATTTCTAGTCCCTAGAACACCGGGACAGTGTTGTTCTAAGCGGGGAGGGATGTAATATCCCGAATTTTGACTAACTATTTCTCATGTTATATATTGGGCTTAAAGCCCCAACACATATGAGTTGTTTTGATTATTGGGCATAAACCCTAGTGCACATGATTTATCCTTCTATAGACTGATATATTGGGCATGGACCCTGACTGACTTCATTATTGTTATATGTTGGGCAAGAAAGCCCTAATGGATTGATTATGTTTAGTTATGAGAATTGGGTATAAAACCCTAATATACTGAGATGACCTTTTGTTATATACTGTGCAGAGTTATGAATTACATGATTGACTTATATGGTGTGTTGAGCGTGGACTCAGGAACACATGGATGACCTACGAACAAGGCATAAGCCCCGATGTACTTAGAGGAGTTTATTATGTATTGGGCGTAAGCCCCGATGTACATTGAGTGTTGGGTAGGAGCCCTGGAGTACTCCAAGCTTAATAAATGAATATCGAATCCGAGGCCATTATACATTCTAGATGTGCTTCACAACCACATTCTAAGTACTAGTGTTGAGCTGGACGCTCTAGAATTGCACTAGCATAATGCCCATGTGAAGAGTGTTGAGTTAAAACTCTGAAGAGCACTCGGGGTTACTTCATCTTAAAGGTGTTGAGTCAGGAAGACTCTAAATAACACTTCTATTTCATCACATTTATTTAATTTGGTTAAATGAATCATTTTCTATCTTTCATCAAGTACTGCGGGAACTCCCATGTTAAACGAGGGAATCCAACATGCATGAGAGAGAGGTCTAGAGGTACCTAACCAAGCCAACTATCCAAGCTTACCATAACTAAACTATTGAATAATTAAACTTAATTACTATTATGTGAAAAACATTCCTAAGGGCCATGCACAAAATAGTCCTCCAAAGTGAATATTATTATTAATAATATTAATAATAATATTATTATTATTAGTCTCCTAAAGGAAAACATTTCTTATATATGTATGTATTTATTGCATAGGATTATGCATGAAAGGACTCACATAAATATACTATTAAAATTATTAATAGTATTATTATTCATTGTTAAATATTACCAATTATGTAAGGAGTAATTTAAAGTCACTTCTAGTTAAAACAAATAAAAGTCCTAGTTTAACAAGGACTAGATAATTAGTAAAAATATCTTTTAAAAATATTTAAGGAAACAAAATACTTATTCAAACAGCTATATTCCAAGACTCCCCTATAAAAGAGGGAAGATCCCAAGAAAGGGGATCATCTTCTTCATTATCATTCTCTTATGATAATAGAGGAGAATTTTGCTGCAAGAACTGAAGTAGTCCCACATCAATGTCCAGATTTAATCCAATAGTTGAACCTAGGGCCTCTACTTATCTCATTGCATGTTGGAACCAGCTCGGGGGGATCCAGTTAAGACCAAGAATGGTCTAAGGGTCATGGTTGGGAGGAACATGGTAGTCCCAAAGTTATCCAGTTGAAAGGTCACTCTACAGGTCAGCCAAGTCTATAAGCTTTCTGCATTAATTATTGTTTGAGTGTGCAGGTCTTGCAGAGAAGGATTAAGCTGCAATATAACAAGGTATGAACTACTATTCTGCATTTCAGTTTACAATAGAAGCTAGGATTAATATATTAGGATTTATTTTACAGCATTGTATTTTCCCCAAAATATTTATAATGTTATCTCTCCCATAAGACCAAGGGCCTTAGGGCATGGGCTCACAAGGTTATACCATAGGATTATATTTGGGTTCCCTTAAACAAAACTTTTACCTTCATTATAACTAAGTTTGAACCGTGTCAACTAGAAGTCTAGCAGGGCTAGCCTAGCTAGCCTGTGCTAGACCCCAAAGTAAGCAGATAAACTTTAGGATGCCCAAGCATTTCGTAAACTGATGACTAAGCTCTTACAAGTTCTATATTTAAATTGTATTTTATTTCTGGCAGGTCATACTGTATTTCTTTTCCAGACTTTTATATATAGGGACAAATTCTTTTTGTACAGTTTCAACCATTCTTTTAAAACATAGAAGAAAAATCACAGACATGAAAAGAGACTTCATTCTAAAGAAAAGACATTACTATAAACCCTAGATTTTATCAATCCACTCTACAGTATCGAGATCCAGCATTAAGAAGAGATCTAGTTGTATCCATCAAAGCCTTATCAAATAGTAGTGAAACTTTACCACACAGAGTTAATATTTCTCATCACCAACGATTTCATATTGAAACTACCAAAACGATTAACATAGGAGTATGCATACAACACATTGCCATCATCTTTAACTTCCAGAAGTTAAACCATCCTGTAGTTATCGAATTCTATTGTTCTTTATACAGTCAAGTAGACATTAACTACACGATCTCTTTAAGCATAGATTTCATATTTTAAGCATCTCTTCAACCATTCAATCAATTCATCAAAACCCTGATGGGTCTCTTTTCCACGACAAGAGTCGGACCCACATCAAACGAAATCGATACTTAAGCTTTTAAACACGTTCTGTGTTCTACATCTAGACACAAGTCAAGGGATCGATACCCACTATCGAATCTCCAACCCTGGCTAACATTGAAATCGCTAAGTCACAACATTGAAACACCAGCTTAATATCCTAAGCAAACGAGTATAAGCACCTAGGGATTACAATTAACATCCTTTAAAATAAATAAATGCAGAAGCTATTATAAAGTCAAGTTTCAACTATCACCCAGAAAACGAATGACATTCCCACACAAAACGATTTGATAGACGCAGGTCGGGTTTTCAAAAATCAGGAGCAATCTAAATCGCCTAGACAATAGACAGAGGCATTCCCAGCTTAAAACAAACACAGGTTATAGCAGAACTACGATTGCCCATTTAAAATACTCAACCGAGGGCCTTCAGGAAAAGAGCAACGATAGCCAAACACAGAGGGCAAATAAACACTAGCCATACATACTCCTTAGAGAAAACGCAGAGGCTCAACATTTCCACATCTCGTTAATACAAGTTCAAAGTTCAATAGAAAATACAGACCACTATATTTCCTTCCAAAACCCCAATATAATACATGTGGGAAAGTATTTTCCAATTACACAACGGAGAACCCCCATAGAACCAGTGGCCCAAACGCCACTTTCAAAACCAAAACCCTCCAGGGTTATGCCCAGACTTTACAAAATAATACATTAATAAATGGACCAGCCAAAGGCGACCCCTCAGGAACTCCAACAAGATACAGTGAGCCAAAAGGGGCCTCACGAAGTTCCTCATAACAACGACAAACATCATACCCTCCATAGAGGCGAGAGGAAGGGCAAGGGTTGGTAACTCCTGACTTACCAATCTCGAGTTAACGTCACCCAGAGTGCTAAACATCTAATGGCCACCCACGCAGAAGAGTGTCATAACATTGCACCTTCCATCAAAACCATCACACGAAGTTAAAATCCTGAGATGATAACACTGGATAAACGTAGAAGACAAATCAAAGAGATAGTAGAGGAATGAGTGAAGTTTACCTGAATCCTGTTGCCTCTGACTTCAGCTCCCTATCCAAACAACCATTGGGTGCACTGACCATGAATGCAGCTTAGGTCAGGGCACAATCCCTCTCCAGACGCGTTAAGGATTGAGCAACACCAAAGTGATGCGAAGGATAATGAAAGCCAGTTCAAAACCCTCTCTCGCCCCGCTGGCCACCACTACCACGTGGTTACCACATGCAGTGTTTAATTTGTATACCAAACCTCATTTATGAGTTCAACATTCCATACAAGCGCTATAGTGGAAGGTCGTGTAAGTATCAACGAAGTGCTGGTATCAAAATATTTATCCCTAGGTTTTAATCCTTTGCCTTTGCACTTTAGCCTTGTGACTTGCTAGCACATGGTGATAGGGTTATTAATGGAGAAATCCCTCATGGTGGCACCTGCACACACATGGAGCGATACATTAGCAATTTGCTAAGTAAGCCAAGATCCCAAAGCTTACCCTTACCTCTCGGCAGTTCTACCGGGGGTACGTTTCTTTTTGGAGCACCATGTTCCTCTCATGGACCTCAAACTTCCATCAACAAAGGACCATCATGCCTGAAGAGACCAATTAGCCATCTTATAAATATGCATCTGATTCTTAAAAGAAAAACAAAAAGAGGATTTTGAATATTACTCTAGCATTTGTAAATATGCAACAAGGTTACATTATCTACCCTACACATCATTTCATGATAATCTTTCAACTTATATATTCTACTTATTCATTCATACATGTACCATGATGTATAATTCGGTCTCCAGGGAAACCTAGGTATGAAGATTTTCATTCTTATATATAGTGCATCTTTTTTATTAATGTTTTGTTTTAATTAAATTTATAAAAGAAATAAAAAAAACAGCACAGCAGAGGTTTATCTTTCATCTGTCTTCTTTATCTTCTATATTGTTTTTATCTCTCCTCATTTATGGCATATGCATGCTTTGACTGCTCAATATGCCATTGAATGGCACCTTTGTATACCCCTGATCTTACATTGATAAATAAAGCATATTCTTAATGTTGAAGTTAGTTAGTTGCGGCAGCTTTCTTCATTACCAACATCTTGCAATAGTTCGTAATTTTTCCTATGCCACTACAACTGAAATCTATTATAGACAAACAACATCCTTAAATCGCTTGCATCTTAACCATCATCAATATTGACTATTCAAATTAATTAACATTACAGAATTGGGAGAGACTGGAAAACTTTCGCCAAGATGCCAGAGCTTGGAAGGACGGAGAGTGGCAGAGCTTGGAAGAAGGAAGAATGGCCGGAATGGTAGTATTGCTGCGCTTCATACTATTGTCTGGAAATATGATAGTTGAGGCATTGATTATAAGCGAGAGAGGTTGGATCCGAGAGGGAAGTAAGAAATGGGTATTGGAGCTTTCTTGCTCTCTTTCTTCTTATCATTCCCTTTCCCTTTACACGATTCCTGTGGCATAACAGCAGAAGAAGAATTCCCATTAGAACAAGCTGCAATCAATTTGAATGCACCCTCCATCTTGGTGATTAATAATAACAGGCAACTGGACGCCCCCTGCAGCACAGCATATTTGAAAGACTTGCATATTTTTATACAGATTGGCACCTCTATTTATATTTCCAAAAACACAAAGCTTTCTGTGACTTCAAAGGCAAGTTTCCTGATTCAATCTTACAATTTGAGTCAACTCAAATGTTTGCGCAACTTCCTAGAAATGCCATTGAAAGCACAGAGTTTTTCTTTTTTTTCACAACTAAAACAGACCTCATGTAGATGATTGTGACTCATTATTATTTTAGTTTGGTCACTTAACTTCATTTATAAGTTTACCGAGCTTTTTATTTTTGAGAGGTCTATTTTCTCCTTCGTGAATAAGTTTAAGACTTTTTAGTACCTGCCCGGGCTAGCAGGACTCAGGACTCGAGGTTGAAGAGGGCGACGTTAATGGATATTTTTGTTTTCTTCTGCAACTTGATAGATTCTAGTAAGGCTTTTAATACTCAGGACTTTTCCTTTTAATTTTTGGTTTTTTTATGAAATTCTTTTCAATTAAATTAAAAATAATGTTTACTACAATAAATTTTATTAATATATCTTATTACTATTTTATATATTTTAAAGTTTTTTTAAATTAAAAAAAAATCTTAATCATTATTAAATTAATCAAATAATTTATTTATTGAAATATAAAAAATTATTCTTTACTTAATTTATATAATATATTGAATAATTTATATTATAATGCCTATTTCATTAAATTTAGACTTATTAAAGTGTGGATTTAGACTTTGAAAGTGTCAATATCAACATTTTTAAAGTTCAAAATTAGGTTCCTGAAAGTAGAAATATTGGCTTTGAAAAGTATGTTTTTATATTCGAATAGTGTGCTTTTTTTTACTACTTATGAACCCTACAATTGCAATATTTTATTATGAAACTATGAATTTCAATTCAAAAAGTATGAATTTCAAATAAAAAAATGCAAATTTTGTTTTGAAAAGTGCAATTTCCATTTAGAAATGTGAAATCTTTTATGGTGAAAAGTGCAATGTCTATAATATTCAGTCATTGTTTGAATATCAAGTTTATCACTTCTTGTTTATTTTTGGATATAGTATCAAGAATATCTAGCTTTTTACATATATAATTTTAGTAGTTTCCGAATGAGGCAAGAATTATCTATGTAATATGTATAGGCACAACATACTTACATAGTGTTAACCAGTAAATGGTGTATTCTGCACACACTAGTAATTTTTCTCAAATGCCTAGAGACTTGTGGACGTTCCAGATGCTCGACGTTTGCTCACCCAACCAAGTTGATAGGAAGACTAGAAGCATTGTAACAAAATATAAATTTTTTGGGCTAAAGATCCCATAAAATGATATCCATAGGAACATCCATCCCACTCTCAATACCTTAGTCACCACATTCGGCGAATTTCAACCTTGGAATTCGAATTTCGTCGAACTTCAACCAAATTATGCCCCATTTGTTCTCGTTGTGCCTTAATTGATGCAAGGCCCCTCTCGTTTATTCTAATTTTTTCTCCTGTCCATCCTAGCCTTGGTGACCATGCCCATATGATGCTATTTACATCGATCATCATATTTTCTTCTGCACCAACAACCCATTGTTGCTTTCTATTTAAGCAGGTTTTGTAGAATACCTCTAGATCCTTTGATGCTCATGTTGGCTTCTACCATTGCACCTCTACTTTGTAGACCCAATAGTACTAGCATCTAAATCCTCATAAATATTACCAATCTCCCTACCCAACCATATTGCACAATCTGGCTTAGGTGATTGCACAATGACCATTTGGCCCTTTACAACATGAATTCATCTTTAGGCTTGTTGCATACTGGTCCAACATAGTAATCCTGAAAAGCAAGAACATTTTCCTTCAAATAAGCATCCATAATTTCATGTTCAGATGTTGTAGGTTCACTACTATGAATATCATGGCTTGTCGATGGCCAAACGTTAGTTGTTGACTCATCAACACTCTCGAAGGGACTGCCCAAAGAATTATATACAGCCTCCCAATAATTTAACTTGGGACGCCAAAATTATTCACTTCCCTTCTCAATCCCTCAATTCCAAAATGAAATATATGTTTCTATTCATTTTTTTTATTTTGTCAATGTCTGAAGGTCTTTCTTATTGCAGATTTAATAACCTAGGTTGCCCCATCGGCAAATCTACGCCACCATTTGGAAATGACCGCCACAAATGAATAGGAGACAACCAAGCTTCATCCTGAAGTGATGCCCTCCATTGCATGACTGGAATGTTATCTATGAGTTGAAATTTAAAAAACTGGCATTTTTTATATTGATCATCTTGGCATTTCCATCCAAAAGGTGGGGTTTCACAAAACTCTTAAAATCATAAAGTTCATCAATTAGATAAGGGACATAGGAATTTTGATCTTCACATGTCCTATACATATCCATAATTTTCGAGAGTGAAAATATATCCTTGCGCATTAGCTTTACTGATAACCTACATAAGTTTCATGTATGTCTTCATGGGTGTGTCCAATCGGGAGGAATCCAACTTCAACAATCCCGAACACTCTCCTTGCTATTAAAAGAGATAAAAATGCAAATACAAAGCGGTTTTTGTTATCACCTAAACAACTATATATTTGCAACAACAATATGGGTAGTAGTTTTCTATTTGGCATGCATTGATTAGTACCATCAACAAACAATATATCATGTTGCATTATATCTTGTCTGTATATCACACACTTTTCATATGACTCTGATCGCAATAGAGAATCATGCAATTGGTGCTTAGATGTTCCACCTTTGTAGAAAAAATCACCATATTTATCAACCACTGGTTCTACAAGACTCTTCAAGCATTTAGCCAGGGATGTCACTATGAAATTCGATCCTGTCTCTAAAAATGAAAGGCTGAAATGGCCAAAACCCCCAGTCTTATGCCCATAAGTCAACATTCCAATCAATGATATGGGAAGATTCATAACATTACTAAAATCTTTTGCCTTCTTACCCATCCTTGGAATGGAAGTCTTTGACTTATCCATTTTGTTATGAACAATACTCAGAAATGTCTTTGGATTTTTTTGTGAAGCTAATGTGTGAGAATAATATACTTGGTGACAACTTGCGATATATTTATTATGAGCTACCTCATTTCCTCGCAACCTTTCCACCTCAGCTGGATCAATGGTCCCCTTAAGCCTATCATGTATTGTAATGCACTCATTACACCTTGCAAAGGAGTTTGATTTCAAAATTTTAACATCTCGGAAATCTTCTCTCAGCACCTTGCTAAAGGAGGATTGTGATACTTGAGGCAAACCAATACTTTCGATTTCTTCAGTTGCCATTTTTCGCAGCAAACCATGGGACATATTAAATGGCAATAATTTCAAGGTTGTCCTTGTTCCATCTTCACTGAATAATCATGTAAGATGTGGATATTTGTCTGAATTATCTTCTACAATTTTATTAATACTAGCTACCAGTGTAACAGTGTTTGCCCTAGATTTTTCCAAGCCACTATTACCATGCACAGCTCTCACATCACCATTCAAGAACATGCTTTTATAATTGTAGAAAGTGCTCATTTTTATCCCATGACATTTATACCATGCATTTTGACAAACTTCTATTGTGTCTAATATCATTGTCAACATGTTTCTTTTTTCTATCATCTCCTTCTTTAGCCATAGGAGCATTTGATCCCATAGAATTTATAACATACTGTCTTTTTGAATTTCCATTCATACTATGAAATTTATTCACACATTCAACTATCGATTGAAGTGAAATTTTTGATACATAGAGATTTGAGCAATAATGTTCAATGAAATTTTTTGAAAGGAATGCACCTTGATCAATTCCAAGCGTGTAAAGTACTGAGCTTGAATTTCTTTCATAAATTTTAGTTCCATCTTGTCGTTTTACGGAATTGTATGGCCGTGTTCCATTACCTTTAACATCTGTATATTAACAATGGGGAGTACCTGGAAGGACCATCTGTAAAGGAGATTCTTCAAAAATATTCCAAATGTTGACCATGTCTTGGTCTGTGTTCTTTTTTAATGTAACATCCAAAGGAACATCAATCAGGTCAAACAAATTGTTTGCAAGCCCTTACAAGAGAGCCTTCAAATGCACCACAATCCTTACAATTGCAGAAAACTTTATGAACTAAAATACCAAACTCACCAACATCTAGTGGTTTGAATTGTACATTGTCTCCTTGAAAAAAAATTGACACTATTCCTTGAGCAACATAATGTGGTTTTAAAGAACATTGATGTATCAAATTAACTTTTTCTCCCACAAACTTGCTATTGTGATTTTGTCTTAGTACTTTCAAAGTAGTTTCAAATTGATTATTGTTGAAATTCCTTTCAACAGAAAGCAATTTTTTCTGTATTAAAATATATGATTATTTTAATCGTCCATACAAAAAAACCTCCACTGCTTAACCCTGGACAACATGCCATACAAGAAAACACCACTTCATCCACCAGAATACCAAATGATAAGTCACCTGAAAACGTTCCCTCATCAAAATCAGTCCCACTCATATTTGTTACAAAACAAATGGAAATGCAATCCTTGCATTCTGAACACTTATGTAAAAACTTAAATTTTCTCATAATAAAAGAAGATTTATTCTTAGTTGTTATGATATGTTCTACACTCGTCGAAGTAGAAGCTGGTATATCATTCACCTCATTCTCTTGAAGAGCGGATCCAATGTGGTTAATGATCTCAGATATAGGCCATTGCATATAACCACCAATTGCCATTGACAATGTATCTGCACCTTCTGATGGATAGGGCAATTGAAGACCCGCATTTAAAGTATTCGTAACATTTATAATGATACATCCATCTTGAATGCTGATATTATGCAATATTTTTCTTTCTGGAAAAGAGATTCCCTCCACAACTTTCAATCCATTCAAACGGAGGTCCACACATTGTTGAGAACCAAAATCCATTTTCAAAAGCGATTTCTGAAATATAAAATAATAGAACACATTGTCGAGAACCAAAATCCATTTCAGAAGCGATTTATGAAATATAAAATAACAAGAACACATTAAAATTAATATTTATTTTAAACAAAGAATATTTTTTTTCACTAGTATATATTATCAAATAAGTCAATGCTCTACATGGGTTAATAGAATTATTGTATGCTATCATTCTCCATAAAACGATAAATGAGAAAACGTTCCTCACTATGAAGAAAATGTTTAGAGTTCTAGTAACAACAATCTCATTTAGGTTTACCATGCTATTGTTTTCTTAGGAGGAATCAATTTTAGAAGGAGCAGAAGATCTTTCCTAATTGGATACAATGTAATTGTTGCTTAGAATAAATCCATGAGATAAGGGGGTGTCACTGAATGCTGAAAAGGTAATCTGTTGTTTTCATTGGAAGGTGCTCAAAGCGATGATGGATGAATGAGTGACTAATTCTGAGGAAGGAGCGGTTGTTCCTTCTTAAAAGGGTCGCTTGGACCATAGAGGTTGGAAATATTTATCGATATAATATATTATTAGTAAGATTTAAATATCATGCATGAATTTTCTTTACGTATTTTAATTGTGAATTATATTAGGCGGTATCAATAAAGGACTGTAATACCCCAATTTTGGTCTTTGAACCCCTATTATATTTTGCTAGGTATTATTTCAGTTTACTTAGTTGACTTTAGAAATCTGATAAATTGATTTCTATTGACCATGTGGACCAGCACATCAATGAGATGGGAGTCACAGTCCCCTAAGGGTTGGAGGGAAAATGCCATGTAATAATAATAATAAGAAATTATTATTGGAGAAAAATGGCAAATCCTAAAGAAACTAATTAAGAGACTAATGAATTAAAAGAATTCATAAAATGAGGAATTTCCCACCCAAGAGAATAAAAAGTGAAACTCATTGAAAACACTCCATTCATCATTATCATTATTCACATTCTCATGAGCTGAACACACAAGAGAAATGGGTGTTGGGATAAACACAAAACCTGACACAGATGAAGACTGGTGAGGGAGGAAAGATTTGGGAGAACCAAATTGGTCCAAATTAAGAGGAATCATACAGCTTGGTATGAGCTTGGCCACTTAATAGTGTGCAGGTAGGAGAATAACCCCAAGCTTGTAGGAGTGCTGCATTTACCTGAAGAGGCTGTTTTCTATTGATTCTCTTAATGGCTGAGGCTTAAAAGTCCCTGGAGCATCCTAGAGCTTAGGAGTACTGAGTTGGATGTTGGGTTTCCTACTGCCAATGACATATCTTGAATAACTTGGGGAAAGCAAGTTAAGGGTAATTTAAAATCTATAATCTGACATGGGGGACTGTGAATTCAGCTCGGGGGTGACCTGAAAGCAAGGAGTACTTCCTGGTAAAAGGCTGGGAGGTTTGTGCTTGGTTCCACTGGTCATCAGATTTCAGATAAGCATATCTGTTGAACCCCTATGTTTATTTTTTTGGACAATGTTGGAAATTGTTTATGTGTATTCCTAGAAGTACTGTCAAATGATCTACTATTTTCAGATCTACTTAAATGTATACTGTTATATTGATTTCTGAGTATAGATCTGCCATAACTCCTAGATCTCTGTAATCTGAAGCAGCTTGATGATCTAAGTTGAAATGCTTGAATATTCATAGTTCATGTGTTGTTGTATGCATGAATTTAGTTCTGATGTATTTAAGCTATCAGATCTAATGTTTAAATCAGAGTTTGCAAGCCTGAGAGAGGCACCATAGAATGGATATCATTTAAATGCAAACCTAGGGTTAGTTGTATATTCATTTTATGTATAATACCTTATTCCTATCTTATGAACAGAACTGTGTTTATAGATATGTTACTGTGCAAATCAGGAAGACATGTAAACCAAGGGTTTACATGTCAAGCCAAAAATATTTATAAACTCTAATGTTCTATTTTTATAGAGAAACCCAGAAAGGGAAGATTTATGCTTAAGGTATTTTCCTAACTGATGAAATGAATTGATTATAGCTCAATATGTTCATACATTAATGTAAAAATGTTTATGACGAAATGTATTCCAAATAGGACTTATGATCGCATTCTAAGTTAATCTGAATATGCATATGTTTCCAAACTTCATCATGATGTTTCGATTAGGGTCTCCTAAGTATTGCATACATCTGCTTTTATATTTACAAATATACATGAAACTTCGAATGCATACTACTATATACATACAGTGGTGTTCACATTCATTTAATACTCTCGATTTGGGTTAAGTTAAGGACGCAGTATGAATCGCAGAACCGATTCATGTTCTATGGATTAAGACCCCCATTTAATATCTTAAAACGTAGAGTTAACGGTTCTGTGCAAGTAAGGGTTTAAAACCTACGAATCAACCATTAATATAAACTGTATGTTTATTCATGTTTACTTCAAGTTTAAACATCTTATGCATGGCCACGATTTTCTACACAGAGCACATTTGTACAACAAAAATAAATGTTGCTTGAATGTTATTTAAACACGAATTCATAGATATGTATTTAATACATCTAACACAAACGAATACGAATTCTGACGGTCATATTGCGTGGATCAACTATGATCACAGTACCGACATTCCTTATACAAGTATGCATTATAACTTATGCTATGAGTATCATATGCATCTAGGTTAACACTTATGCCTACGGATTGCTCGGCGAGCAACGAGCAACGAGCAACCATGAAAATTACTTTATTTATATTAAATAATGGAAGGTATGATGTTGCAACCTTACGGTTTGGACAAAATGTGTTTTATTGGAGTGTTGTTACCATTTAAAATCAAAGGCATCTATATTCATTTGAGTATGAAGAAAACATTGAAACTTTAACTACTAAATGAATGTTGTAACATAGATGATTAACATTTGTGAAATCATTGTATTAATGCAGAGACAAGCATGGGAGAAACAACCCATTGTTGGAAGTTAACGCTTAATCCATTTCAACGTTTAAAAACCAGATGGCCACGAGTTTTGCAAAATACTATGTTTAAATTATAAAAGAAAAAGAGACAGATGTCGAGAGCTTCCAGAGCGTTTCATTACAGTAATAAATGAGCTTCAACATGACACTCTCCTTTTTCAAAATGCATCCATTATTTACAAATTAAATATTACAGTCCAGAGCTTTCGCTCTTCTTCCCTAAACCACCTAGGTCGTGAATACCAACTATGCGCAGGCAGTAAGTGAAGCTTCTATAGTTTGGGCTGATGGCCACCTCTTTTAAGCAACAAAAGCCTAACAGTAAACGCTACCAATGCTTGAGTAACTCATCCTGATCCCCTAGGGTAAGAACAAACCGAGGGCATCTTTTGGTTGGCAAGTTACCTAGCATTTGGCGAAACATCACCCACGCTAGGTGACGGTTGAGGAGCCACGACATGTTCCCAACCTCCGCCACATTACTGCTTACCTGCACTGCATTAAACAGTTGTTAAAAACCTAATAAGTAAAAACGTGAAGCTATGTAATTTACCATAGTACAAACGAGGCTTAAGTTGGACTTTTACCTGCCGGTTAAGCGAAAACGCAGACCTTGCTCCACCTGTTGCAATCACCAAGCAATAACACAAGAGTTAATACAGTACGAGTCATTGCCGAAAGAGTTATATATTGTGCAAGTATATAAATCTATACACCATAAGTTTTGGGTGTTACGACTTACCCCGGCATGTAGAGCAAGCACGACGACATTCTCACGCTGTCCAGCATAAACCCATGGCGTCGAAACTCACCTTCGAATTCATGGTATAGCCTACTACTCAGCGTAGCAACACCCTGCTCAGAAATCCATCGTGATAACAATGACTTCTTCATTGAACTCGACCCTTACAAACATTGCTTACAACTAGCGATGGAAGGTCAAGTGACCACTGAACCTGGTAGTGGTAGCATTGAAGGCTAGGCCGCAGAACAACTGGGCACCAAAACCTCCAATGTTGGATCTACGGTGAAGGATGGAACTCGTTTACCAACAAACCAAACGATGTTGTCATCAATGGTGAAGATCAACTGGAACATTAAGGGAGCCTGTGTGGTACGCAGTACAATTCATGGGAATGGAGCATGTCACATCTGGAAGGAGGAGCCTTCATTAATGGAAACCAACCTATGTCCACCTTGGACCCAAGACCATCCGGTAGCTCGACCTTTTCCCTTCCACATTGTTGAGAAGTTTCATGTACCTTCCAAGTGGTAGCTAGCATGATTTAAAACATTGGTTAAGGGTTGGTAGGCCTGTGTGGCACAACCACCTCACCATCCTGTGAAACGACCATGTTAAACATCTACCCCGTGTCTAATTATGTGTGTGGTTATCCACGTTGGCAAGAACGTTGGCATGTCTTCATAGGACCACAGTATTTATTCACATCGCATTATGGCATATTATAACTATTGATCCACGCCAATGCTTGGGAAACCATAGTCACTTTGTTGGACAACTTTGGTTATGTTCACACCTTTATCGTCAGATGACTTATACAACTCCACTATTGTGTTGGGTCATTAACCTTTGGCACCACCCTTATTACATGCGAATAAGTTGGCTGGTTAAGCCTAAGTCCTTTTTATGGGATGTATTATATATATATCTATATCTATATCTATATCTATATCTATATATAATAGTTTTGAAAAGAATCAAGTTATAATTACCATGTTGTTGGTATATAGTAATTTGTTGAGTAATACATTGGCATTTCAAGCCAAGTTACCAAACCTTTGGTTAAATGATATATATATATAGATATATAGATATATATGTATGTATATATATATGATTATATAAATCTTTATATAGTTCATAAAGTAAAGTTAATTCCAATAATTGTATAAAATGTGTGCAAGTTAATACCATGTGGGACACTTAGTAATGTTACATTAGTGTTCTATTTGTATTCTGGAGTTAATAAATCTTGCTTGGTTAATCCTAGAAGATAGTAATTATATGATATTTATCAGTGTCATGTAAGTTATCAACGTTATGTTGTTATAAGTACAATAAGAATGCTCACAACATATTATACCTTAGCCTAGTACTTTGCAAGTTAGTGCTAGGGCTTAATTCATGTAACAACATAGGTTATATGTTGGGATGTCTAACCATGTTACACTTAAGTGGTATTCACATGAACGCTATACAAAGATTATAGTTGCGTAAAAACATATGATGCTAATATGGTTACTAATGAGATTATTTCCTATAACTTTTATATGGTCGTAAGTGGATATGATGTAATGCACATGTATTGGCTGACACATGAGTTGTCCTAGTATGTTCACCTGTATTGAGAAGTTATGTCTACTGTAGCGATAGCTAGAGCGGGTGTTTTCTGCATTGTTTAGTGATTAGAGTCCTTATTTTTAAAAAAAATCACATAGAAGAGACGTGACAAATTGGTGTCAGAGCACGGTCACTACACTATGACCTTAGGCTCTTTTGCACTAATGCTATGTTTTATTTAGATTTAAATAATTAAAATTCCTGTAGCATATTGTTTTATAAATTTTATGATTTAATTACATTGTTGTTTATGACTTCTAACAAACAGCTAATTGGCCACACTTAGACAGCACAGTGGCTCAAACAGTAAATGTCATAAATGAATTCTGCGAAACAAGAAGGAAGGATGGTTGTAGAAAAATCCTGTGAGTGAGGAGAAATGGCCAGCAGGCAGGGGAGAAACCAGAATTGACACAAGGAGCGACAACATCCAGCGAGATGTTAGAGACAGACAAAAGTATAAAAGATGAACTAATAAGCATTAAAGAAGACAACATTAAAAACTTTGAAGAACAATGAGAAATAAATGTCATTCTACTATAAAAGTTGACTGAAAAGGAAAACAGTCACCTCCCAACACTGGAGGAGAAGCATGAAGAAAAATCAGTCATAAAGAGAAATTCGAAGTTTAAAACTACACCTTCAAGAAATTCTGCGAGCTATAACATGGACGTTAGTGATGGAGAGTCACATGGCGAAGATTCTGAAGAGTACGTCCCCAATAAGAAAAAAAACTGTAAATTAAATCATCTACATTCATAATTGAGGAAAATCAAGCCTCCTACTTTTAACGGAGAAATTAAAACCGGAGAAGAAGAAGAACTGTGGCTGAGGGACATGGAAAATTACTTATGCATGTTCGACTATTCCAGCCTTATAAAGGCTAGGATTGTTGTTTTCAACTTGCAGGGTAAAGCTTCGGCTTGGTGGGATGATCTCAAGCTGACTCGCTCTATCCACAAGAAGAAGGTAAAGTGGAAAACTTTTACAATGTTCCTCAAATAGAAGTACCTGTCTAAAAGGTACTTTGATAAGAAGGTAAAAGACTTTTACGACCTTAAGTTGGGAAAGAAAACCATGGAGGAACTAATCAGTAAATTTCTGGAACTGCTCAAATACGTTTCTTACATCTAGGATGAAAAAGTCAGAATTCATCGTTTCCTGAATTGTTTACCATTTGGGTACAAGGATCGGATAGAGTTTGACGATCCCAAGACCTTGGAAGATGCTTTCAGAAAAGATAGACTGTGTTATGAACAGTGTCAGAAGAGAGATGAAGTGTGAAAAAGGTGGAACAAAAGGAAGAAAACCAAATTTGAAAGTAGGCAGAAAGGACACAAGCCCAACCATTTCAGAAATCAAAATACACTGGCACCTTTCAGCAACAGGTTTGAGGGAAGCAAGCCACAATCCAAGTTTGTTCCACCCATTAAGAAGTTTAACACTGAAGGCACCAGAAAACCGGAACATACACCATCTAAGCCACCACTCAAATGTTGGGGCTATGGAGAAAGTCATCGATGGTACGATTGTCCTCATAAAAAGGACATAAGCAAACCTGTGCATAATCTGCAAGAGGCTTCTATGGTTCAAGGCATAGCAAGGAGGCCAAAAATCTATGATGCATTGAACAACCATCAAGCAGAACATTAAGCTTCAGTAATCGAGGTTGAAGGTATGCTTTCTAGGACACCAGTGTCTATCTTGATTGATTCTGGCACATGTAAAAGTTATGTAGACCCAAAGCTGTGTGAGTCATGCAAACTTAGTAAAAAAAAATACATGCAGCCTTGGCTGGTTCAAATGGAAATAGGGACAAAAAGGAAAGTTTCTGAGGTAGTGAATCAGTGTCCCTTGAAGCTGAATGAATCCTACACTAGCGCAGAATTTTTTTTTTTTTTCCATTAGGATCATACGATTTGCTTATCGGTATGGATTGGCTGGAAAAACATAGGGTTGTTATTGAATGCTATCAAAAATCTGTCACTTTGATGAATGATGTTGGATAGCTCGAAAAGATTCAAGAAATAGTAAGAGCAGTGAAGTTAAGGTAAATTTCTGCTCTTCAATTGAAAAAAAATGCGTGTAAAGGGTGCAAACTTTATGCTATCCACATGATAGACAATCAGAAAAGTGAAATTTCAGATTTCAGAAAACATCCTGTTTTGGCTGAATTTGAGGATGTGTTTCCCGAGGAGATTCCGGAGTTACCCCCTAGACGAGAACTAGATTTTACCATAGGCCTATCCCTGGGAATAGTACCAAATTCTAAGGCACCTTATCGGATGAGTACACATGGATTGATTGCGCTGAAAGCACAATTACAGGAGTTGTTGGAAAAAGGTTATATACGTCCAAGTGTATCCCCGTGGGGAGCACTGGTGATCTTTGTATGAGAAAAGGATGGCACATTCCGGCTGTGCATTGATTACAGACAGCTGAACAAGGTAACCATCAAAAATCGTTATCCCTTGCCAAGGATAAACAATCTATTCGATTAGGTTGGGGGTTCTACTGTCTTTTCAAAAATTGATCTAAGGTCGGGTTATCATCAAATTAGAATTAAAGAAGAAGATGTGCATAAAACATCTTTCCGAACTCGTTATGGACACTATGATTTTTTGGTGATGCCATTCAGTTTGATGAATGCACTAGCCACATTTATGTGCTTGATGAATAATGTACCTACATAAATTTGTTGTGGTGTTTATTGATGACATACTCATCTATTCGAAGAATGAAAAAGAGCATGAGGAAAACCTAAGGTTAGTGCTGCAAATTTTAAGATAAAATCATCTTTATGCAAAGTTATCGAAATGTGATTTCTACAAGGACCAAATACAATACTTGGGTCACATTATATCAGTGCAAGGAATTCTGTTGGATCCCGACAAGATCAAGGCCATTATGAGCTGGCCTACTCCACAGAACGTAAGCGAGGTCCGCTCTTTCATGGGATTGGTCAGATACTATCGGAAATTTATTGAAGGGTTTCCCAAAGTGGCCCATCCGATCACCTCTTTGCAGAGAAAGAAAGTCAAGTTTCTTTGGACAGCCAAGTGTGAAGCAAGTTTCGCAAAGCTGAAACAGTTGCTCACTTCCGCCCATATTTTAAAAGTGGTTGATCCATATGGTGATTTTGTTGTATGCACGGATGTGTGCAAGGATAAATTGAGAGGCGTGCTAACGCAAGATGGTTTAGTAATTGCATATAAATCTAGAAAGTTGAAAACACACGAAGTAAACTATGTGACGCATGATTTAGAACTGGCTTCCATAATTCATGCTTTAAGAATGTGGAGACATTACCTTCTTGGAAAAAGTTTGTTCTGAAAATCGATCACATTAGGATGAAATATGTTTTTGAACAGCCAAATCTGAACGGAAGGCAAGCAAGGTGGTCAGCTTGTTAGAAAAACAGGATCGCAGAGCAATAACAATAAAAAGAAATGCAAATATAATCACACACACATTACAAGAGAGACACAGATATATCGTGGTTCACCCAACTTGGGCTACGTCCACACTGAAGTTGCCAGTCCTTATTATTATTCCATCCAACAAAGTGAAGGGATACAACCTACAGCACAACCACTGCACTTCCTCTTCACACTCTCTCACCGTCTCTCTTTCGATCTCAGAGATCTTTACAATGCATAATACCTAATACATCAACCCTAGTCGTATTACAATGACTTTTTTTATAAGGGAACAAATACAATGGGAGAATACCACGGGTTACCCAAAACCATGGGCCTGTAAAAGACTAATCATGGCAACTCCATCGCTACTCCATTTACTGGACTTGGACTTGGCAAATTTCTCCTCTTCACCTTCATGCTAGAAGGCCAACTGAAACCGAGCAAGAACTCAGTTTCTATCTGGTCACTACCTTTGTGAACATGTCTGCAGTATTCTAGCTAGTATGTATCTTTTCCAGCTTCAACAGTTCATCTTCCATAACAGAGCGTATAAAATGGTACTTGAGATGTATATGTTTAGTCCTAGAATGGAATGTTGAGTTCTTTGAAAGATGAATGGCACTCTGGCTGTCACTATACAACCTGCTATCCTTCTGCTTCTTACCCAATTCCTCCATAAACCTTTGCAACCAAATCATCTCTTTACTAGCCTCTGTAACAGCAACATACTTTGCTTCCATTGTTGAAAGTGCAACAACCTTCTGCAGTTTCGAAATCCAACTTACTATTGTTCCACCTACAGTAAACACATACCCTATGGTGCTCCTCCTATTATCCTTATCACCTGCCATATCTGCATCAACATATCCCTGTATAACAGTGTCTGAACCTCCAAAACATAATGCCTGAGTGGTAGTACCTCTCAAATAACTGAGAATCCACTGTACTTCCTTCCAATGTTCTTTACATGGATTGTTCATATATCTGCTCACAACTCCCACTACTTGTGCAATATATGGTCTTTTGCACTCCATGGCATACATCAAGCTGCCAACTGTTGATTGATAGGAAATCTTAGACATGTAATCTGTCTCTTC
The DNA here is from genome assembly GCA_027924585.1 of Larix kaempferi. Lineage (NCBI taxonomy): Eukaryota > Viridiplantae > Streptophyta > Pinopsida > Pinales > Pinaceae > Larix > Larix kaempferi. Next base: position 2,364,930 of record BSBM01000282.1, read on the forward strand.
CTGTGTCTTGGGACACATTTCCTTACTTAGACTGAAATGGTTGGCCAAAGGTGTACTTACTGGTTTTGCATTCTGCATTCTAAACCTCTCCAACACCTTTTGTATGTACTCACTCGAAGACAATGTCAATTTGTGATTTTTCCTATCTCTCGTTATTCTCATACCAAGGATTTTCTTTGCAGCACCCAAATCCTTCATCACAAATGAATTAGCTAGCTTCCTTTTCAGTACATTTATATCCTGCATGTTAGACCCTGCAACAAGCATGTCATCCACATACAATAACAAGATAATATATCTTTCATTGTCTAGCTTCTTGAAATAAACACACTGGTCAGAATGACATCTACTATAACCTTGTTCTGTCATAAACCTGTCAAATTTTAAATACCATTGCCTTGGAGCTTGCTTCAAGCCATACAAGCTCTTCTTCAACCTGCATACCAAATCCTCCTTCCCTTTGACCTCATACCCTTGTGGTTACTGCATATATATCTCTTCCTCCAAATCCCCATGGAGAAAGGCTATTTTTACATCTAACTGTTCAAGATGCAAATCTTCTACCACCACTAGACTTAAAATAGTCCTAATTGAAGTCATCTTAACAACAAGAGAAAATATTTCATCAAAATCTATACCTTTCTTCTGTGCAAACCCATTTACAACAAGTCTAACCTTGTACTGCTTCTTACCTCCTTCTTCTTCCTTCAACTTGTAAATCCATTTGTTCTACAATGCTCTTTTACCAGCAGGAAACTGAACCAAATACCAAGTCTGGTTTCTTACCAATGAGTCCATCTCCTCATTCATACCTTATTCCCACTTCTTTCTAGTTTCCACCTGCATTGCTTCTTCATAACACTCTGGTTCACCAGCATCATTCATCAATAAATAATACATTGAATGAGAGTATCGTTCAGGGAGTCTACTTAACCTGGTAGATCTTCTTGCAGTTGCAGGAGTTTCAGGTACTTGTTGCTGTTCTTGATTTTCTGGCACCTTTGGAACTTCATTTTTTTTAATTTCATCAAGTACTGTGTACTTGGTGTTTTCCCTTTCCTGTTTCTTTCCCTACAACTGATCTTTATACATGACCTTTTCGTTGAATATCACATCTCTACTCCTAATGATTTTGTTATTTTCATAATCCCATAAGCGATAACCAAAATCATCAAGCCCATATCCAATAAACGTACATTTCTTGGATTTAGCTTCAATCTTTGTTCTATTATCTTTATCAATATGGACAAATGCTTCACAACCAAACGTTCTCAGAAATGAGTAGTTTACATTTTTACCTATCCATGCCTCCTTTGGAATACCACCATCCAAAGCACTTGAAGGTTCTCTGTTTATTAAATAAACTGTAGTATTTATAGCATCTTCCCAAAACTATAAGGGCAACCCTGCATGCAGTCTCATACACCTTGCATGCTCCATGATCGTTCTATTCATCCTTTCTGACACACCATTTTCTTGTGGTGTTGCTGGGACTGTCTTCTCTCTATGAATCCCATGGTATGAACAGTAACTATCAAACTCCTTACCGCAGTACTCACCTCCATTATCAAATCTGAGACACTTTAACCTTTTTCCTGTTTCATTCTCAACCAAAGCTTTCCACTTCTTAAAAGTAGCAAACACATCATATTTCTGCCTAATGCAATAAACCCAAGTTTTCCTAGTTGCATCATCAATAAATGTAACATAATAATAAGAACCACCAAGAAATTGTACCTGAGCCGGTCCCCATACATCTGTATGCACAAGCTCTAACTTTTCATTCTTCTTCTATTTCCCAACCCTGAGAAATCTAACTCTCTTCTGTTTACCATAAACACAGTTCTCACAGAATTTCAAGCTTACCTGCTTCAAATCTGGCAGCAACTTCCTTGAGTGGAGAATCTGCATCCCCTTCTCACTCATGTGGCCAAGCCTATGATGCCACAATGCTGTATCTGTTCCTGTGGAAGCTAAAGAGATAGAATGGTCAGTATTATGAGGACATAAATACAACATACCTACCCTATCTCCTTTGGCTATCACTATTGATCCTTTAGTGATCTTCCACCACTTTTCTCCAAATTTAGATAGACAGCCGCCATCTCCTAACTACCCTGTTGAGATCAGATTTCTTTTCGTAGCAGGAATATGCCTAACATCTTTTAACAACTAGTCAGTTCCATTCTTAACTTTTATTCATACCTTACCCATTCCAACAATTTTACATGGCTCATCATCACCCAATAAAACATGTCCAAAATAGCCTGAAACATAATCATGAAAATATTTCCTATGGGGTGTAGCATGACATGAAGCCCCTGAATCTACTACCCAATAATCACTAGTATTATCTAATGCAAGAATCAAAGCATCTTGTAACACATCACCTGTTACATTTGCTTCCTAGGTAGTTTCCTTCTGTCCATCTGCTTTCTTCTTTAGAGATCTGCAGTCTTTCTTCAGATGTCCTTTCTTTCCACAGTTTCAGCACTCTATTTTTCCCAGTCTGGACTTGGATCTGCCCATTTTAGACTTCCCATGATTACCTTGGCTCTTTCCTCTCTCCTTTTGTCTTCCCATGATTACCTTGGCTCTTTCCTCTCTCCTTTTGTCTTCCCCTGCTCTCCATGGTCAACGCATTACTTGATGTCTCACCTGTGTTTTTTCTTCGCATTTTCTCGCTAAGAATAACACCAATAACATCATCAAATTTCAAGGTGTTTGAACCAGAGACAGAGTTACTTACAGCCATGACCAAGCTATTCCAGCTTTCTGGCAATGAACACAAGCTTAGAAGAGCCCTAACCTCATCATCAAAGTTCACACTTACAGAACTTAGTTGATTTGTAACCATATTAAACTCATTTAAATGATCAGTAACAGATCCACCTTCAGACATCTTCATGTTAAATAAACGCTTCATTAGAAATACCTTATTGGAGGCCGAGGGCTTTTCATACACCTTACCCAGTGCGCTCATCAAACCCTCCGTTGTCGTTTCTTTTGAGATATTGAAACCCACCGACGAAGCCAGGCTCAGCCGTATTGTTCCCAGATCCTTTCTATCAAGAACCTCCCATTCTTCATCCTTCATGGCCACTAGCTGCTTTTCTCTTCCTCCCAACGGCAGGAATAGATCCTTCTGGTACAGATAGTCATCCATTTGCATCTTCCATAACTGGAAGTTTTGGCCATTAAACTTCTCGACCTTAAACTTTCCTTCTTCTTCCATTGCTACCACTCATACCAGAAACCCAATCTTCCTCCGGGTTTATCTGCCAAATAGACCTTTGGCTCTGATACCAATTGTTAGAAAAACAAGATCGCAGAGCAATAACAAAAAATAGAAATGCAAATATAATCACACACACGTTACAAGAGAGACACAGATATATCGTGGTTCACCCAACTTGGTCTATGTCCACACTGAAGTTTCTAATCCTTATTATTATTCCGTCCAGCAAAGTGAAGGGATACAACCTGCAGCACAGCCGCTGCACTTCCTCTTCACACTCTCTCACCATCTCTCTTCCGATCTTAGAGATCTTTACAATGCATAATTCATAATACATCAACCGTAGCCGTGTTACAATGAATTTCTTTTATAAATGAACAAATACAATGGGAAAATACCACGGGTTACCCAAAACCATGGGCCCATAAAACAACCCCAAAAATTTCCTTTGGGGGCTTCGCCCCCAAACCCCCTTTCACGGGGGGCACTGCCCCCGAACCCCAAGGTAGGGGAATGAGTGTACAGTCCTCTGGGGTGCACGGCTGAGACAATATCATCTATGAAACTGCAAGATCTGGCTCCACAACCAACACGGCTTTCTTAAGCAAGTTTGACTTTGATATTCATCATATCAAAGGAAAAGAAAATAAAATTGTTGACGCACTTAGTAGACAGATGCGCCTACTAACTATGGCTTCAATTAATTGTTTTCAATCTGATTTAATATTGCAGATCTGGATAGCCGCTGAAAAAAGGCCAAAAATACCTGAAAGTAAGACAAAAGTGTATTGCAGAAAATTCAAATCAACAAGCAACTGATTACAACATATCCAAAGATGGACTGTCGTTGTTTAAAAACAGGTTGTACATACTGGATCAACCAAAATTAAAGCAACTGATTTTGGATGAATTCCACAAAAGACCATATTCTGGTCATCCAGGCTATCAGAAAATGCTCATAGCTATTAAAAAAAAGCATTATTGGCTTAGACTGAAATTAAAAATTGCTGAAGACATCACAAAATGTATGGACTGTCAGCGGGTGAAAATAGAACATCAACATCCAGCTAGTTTGTTGCAGCCTATACCTGTACCAGAATGGAAATGGGAGACCATTTCTATGGATTTTATGACCGGGTTGCCTAGAAACAACAAGCAGCATGATGCTATCATGGTTGTGGTGGACAAGTTGACTAAGGCAACTCACTTCATACCAGTCAAATCCACTTTCAAGGAAATAAACATTGCAGAGGTTTTCATGAGAGAGGTCTTTCGACTTCATGGAATTCCCAAGGTGATTATATCCGATAGGGGCACCAAGTTCACCTCACACTTTTGGAGGGATCTATTTGCAGGTTTGGGGACTAAACTGAGTTTTAGTATAGCCTACCATTCGCAAACAGATGGACAGACCAAGAGGGTGAACCAAATCCTTGAGAACATGCTTCGCTTGTATGTCATGGATAACCCAAAGCAATGGGAAAACTACCTACACTTAGCTGAATTTGTCTACAAGAATTGTTACCAAACTTCTGCAGGAATGAGTCCTTTCGAAGTGTTGTATGGAAGAAAGTGTAAAACCCCTATGACTTGGGATGATCCGGTAAATCGAATTGTGATGGGTTCCGAATTGCTAGCTGAACTAGAAAATATTGTGTAGAAAGTTAAAACAAACTTAAAAACTCCCCAAGACAGACAGAAAAGCTATGCTGATCAGCATAGAGAACATAAAGAATTTGAAATTGGGGATCATTTATTCCTAAGAGTGAAAGCAAAGAAAAGTTCTTTGAGCTTGGGAAAGGCTTCCAAACTTGCACCAAGATTCTGTGGTCCTTTCCAAATACTTGCTAGAGTAGGACCTGTTGATTATCAGTTAGCTTTACCAACAAATTTTAAAGTACATGATGTGTTTCATGTTTCATTGTTGAATAAATATGTATATGATCCTAAGCATATTGTAAACTGGCATGTGATTCAAATGGAATTAGAAGGAGACTTCCAGACAGACCCTATATGCATACTGGATCAGAAAGAGGTGGTACTTCGGAATCGAACCAACATTTAGGTAAAAGTGTAATGGGAGCAGTATAAGCCGAAGAGGCTACCTGGAAAATGGAAAAGGAAATGCAAGTAGCTATTTAACGTACAAACCACTTGAGCAGACGCGAGCTAGATCTCCCTAGCTCAATGCGAGTCTAGAACAAATAGAACAGACTACAAATGGATTTCCTAGATCTACTTGAGGATCAAGTGCTAGATGTCTTACCTTTTACTTCGCAATCCTTTCTCCTGAATGCTGCTCCATGTCCAGCAGTCATCAGATCTCAGCTGCAAGACCTATTAAGACACAAAGAACAACACAAAACGAGTAAAGAACATCTATACAATAAGACATCTAAGTAAACAGTTAAGCAGGTAAACTACTCAATATCATCACACATCAACAATATTGGTGGAAAGCATTTGTATTACTGTAAATAGGGAAATACATAGTAGAGACATAGAACTACAACCAAGGCTTAATGTTGTAGCCCTTCTCCATCCAAGCCATTTGCCATATCCTCCTAAGGAGGTATGAGTCTCCCAATAGATGAGTAGAGATCTATCAAGGATGATTTCACCAGCATGTAGACACTATAGACTTCCTCCCCTTGGAGAGGGGCAGAGTTTCAATTATATAGGACTAAGTGGATAGGGTATGGATAGGATAGGTTGAGATATGGTAGGAGAGAGATAGGGGATCCTTCCAAGAGGTTAGGAACCGAAGGCCAACTCCCCCAACAGGTCAGGGATAGGGATCCAAGTCAGCAACCTTCGAGAATGAGTTCGAAGAAAATATTTTTTTCCATTTAACTGACTTCGTTGCACCCTATAATGGAGAAAGGTGCAGCGTCGTAGGTTGCATGGGTGCACCCTGCGAAGACGTCTCAAAACCTAGCAAAAGCACAATGATGTCCTTTCCAGGTAAATGACTTAGTCAATGGGACTTCAGGGATGTATACACTGAATCTAATAGTGGTAAGATTTTAGGTGTAATAGAATGCCCCCCAAAGCATGAAGCTGTTTAAAGATTGGACAGGTGAAATGCTTTGACAGAAAGAATGGCAAAATGGACTTGTCAGATGAAGGACACTGCGGTAGTACAACTGACTGTGAACTGACAATCTCATATGATGTACAACATGGCTGTCGACCAGCATAATGCAGATCCATGGTAGTAATGACCGACTGAACACAATCATGGCTACTGGACAAAAGTGTAGATCCATGATGAGATGGTAACATAGCCACGACCAATACAAATGTGGATCCGTGTAATATGACTCAATACAAACTCCATCACAACCTGGGTAAAACATAACTCCCTAGTGTGTTCAAGTTGAACCCACAATGATACGAATCTATCCATGTGATTACAAATGTCTTGATGTCGAACATGGTAGAAACCACTTGATTACCGATTATTAATGTATACCGTTAACAAGTGTGAGGGAAATCACCATTAATGTCAATGATCCCCAAGGTATCATAGTACATATCATCAAGCGTGGATAAATGAGTTGAAGTTAAACACAAGATGAAATCTTTCGATCAAAATTCAATGATATAAACTCATGTCGAAAGCGAGGTAATATGCCATTGAGGCATGCAGGGCCAAGGTACTTGGTTGGTTTCTAGATTCAATCCTCGGATAATGTGTTGAAGTCGACAAGGATGAATCCGTCAAAGGAGGGCCATGATGAATCCCCCATCATCGAAATGAAACATGACAAAGGATGTGTAGAGTGGATCGGATGGTACAATAATATGTGAGACTGACTTAGAGTAGACTGACATGATTAAAGGCATACTGACTACAAATAGATGAATAGTGAAAATATTCTTAAACATGGGCATAGCATGACTTGGCAGTATTGACATGACAAGTATGACACAAATTCCTAATGCAACTGATGATGGAAGCTTTCTTTGAATGACTCAAAGGAGTAACAAGACTTGGGAAGTAAGCGGAACTCGAGGACAAACAGATTATCCAAGTGTTATATGCATATGCAGATGAGTGCCATGTTCAAGAATGACTAGGTACTACCACTGATAAAGGTGTAATAAAAAATCTTTAATTTTTCCCCATCATGAACGATGAGTGCCTCATGTGTTTTTTACGAGCTTGATGAGATTAACTAGATGTTCGGTATAGCTCATCTCATAGATGAGTCCAATCCCAAATATTTTTCGAACCTGGGATAGGAGGGGTTCGTCCCATGGCGGGCCCTTCAATGTGAGAGTTTAACGAGTTCATAGAAGGTAAACTCGGTCGTCATTTCATGTTTAGAGAGTCTGAAAAGAACTAAAGAAGATTCCAACAGTCCTTTTTCGTAATGTTAGCCTCATCGCCTGAAAAAGGGTAAAACAACGCGGGAGAGGACTCTTCCAGTCATGATTGGCTGGAGTATACCTTTTTGGTAACTCGTGCCCCCTAGTCCAAAAAAGGGGTAAACTATCACCAAGAAGACGGTTGTTCAAATTATTTTACAAGCGTGAACGTGACAAGTTCGCTTGGAAATCTTTTCGTATTTCGAGAGCCTGAAAACAGCTTAAAGACGGACTCCAGGGGGGGTTCCTTTTCTGTTGTAGTTTAACGAGCATGGAAAAGTGATAAATCGTAACTCGGTGACATATTCTCATAGTTTCAGGAGAACAAGAAAGAACAAAGAGTAAGCTCATAATCATTAAATAATTAGAATCTAATGAAATGAAAAGATAAACGACAAAATACACAAGGGGTGTTCATACCTGAGATGACCGTTCCAATGCGAAAATGGCGTAGAAAGGCACTTCACAACTCCTGCACACTCGGAAACTAGGTCAAATAGTCAACCGAACTTTCAAATATAATAAAATCGGTCCAAACTATAGCAAATGGCATAATGGCATCAAATATTTGAAAAAGGAATATTCCATTTTATTTATCAATAGAAATAAAAACCAAATATAGTCACCATTGTTCTATTTGCCAAATTTGGGAGGAGTAGTGCCGTTTGGAGCCAAAATTTCACTTGTCGATTCTGGGAGCTACGAGTAGCCATTTCACTCACCCTCAGGAGCAGTTAACTCTAAACTTCATCTAGCAAGATTGTAGTGGTTTACATTTTTGAATTTCAGTCATTTTTTGGGGTTTTAGCTCGATTTGGGAAGGGCCATTGGGCCCTCAGCTCATCGCAGTTGGCCCTTTTAGGAACTGCGATGAGACTGAGTCGTCGCTAGGGTCTCATGACTGGACTGCAATGACATTGCTCTATTTGTAAAAATGAGGTGCGACGACGGCAACGTCCATCCCCAAAGTCAAGCCAAGCTCAAAAGAAAGACTATCAATGGTTGAAGCAAGTTCTAACATTGTTAAAATTCTCCTATTGGCAGGTTCCAAGCATCCAAAATGGTTCTAGAATGGCGAGAACAGGAACATGAGTTGGATGATGAACAAGCTGCAAATGATCCACGATGTGTGGAAGCATTGAGGAACTGTGGGCTCCTCAAGTTCTTCCGTATCCAGGGGATGAGATCCCAATTCTCACTACTGACTCATATGCTCTGATGCTGGGATGTAGCCTAGCAATACTTCATGATCGATGAGCACGAGCTTACCAAAGATGTCAAGAACATCTACTTTCTGATTGGATTGTCCCAAAGAGGTGACAATGTGCTACTTACTAGATCACGTGAAAGTGACCAGAGTGTGGACGATATGATTCTAATCGTAGGTAAGGACCAAATATCCCTTGCTGTAAGCACGGGGTTCTACCGACTTATCGCACTGCGCTTTGATGCGTTTCTTATGAGCCTCATGGGAAAGAGTGGCATCTCGGCGAGTCTCATCGAGTTTAGATAGGTATAGGAAACATTCTTCCTTGGCAGTAGTGTTTGGGAGAAGTTCGATGGCGAGCTTGAGAGACAGAATCTCACACTCTATAGGGAGGACTGCCTCCAATCCATACACCAGTTGGAAAGGAGTAAATCCAGTAGCGGTTTTAACGGAAGTCCTATAAGCCCAAAGTGAGGAGAAGAGCATATTATGCCAGTTGGACTTATGCATACCTACCATTCGTTGGACCATAGTTTTCAAGACCTTGTTGATGGCCTCGACCTATCCATTCGACTGTGGGTAGTATGGTGTTGAGTTTTCATGGCAAAAACCCAATGTATCGCTCAACTCATCAACCTTGTGGTTCATAAAGTGAGAACCATGGTCGGTAACTATCGCTTGAGGAGCTCCAAACCGCGTTATTACATGATTGAACATGAAGAGTGTGACATTGTCGTCGTTCGTGTATGTAGGCATTTCCTTAGCCCACTTTGTAAAGTAGTCCACAGCTACAATGAAGTAACTATGCTCCCCGGCCGAGGATTACAATGTATAAAATCTATGCCCCATTTAGCGAAGGAGCCAACAGAAATAACCGGGTGTAACGGGGTGGGGTGGGTGCGCTTTTTGGTATGAAAGTGTTGACATGGATGACATTTTTTGAGGGCCTTAATACAATCTTTGAATATAGTAGGCCAATAATATCTTGCGCAAAAATTATTCTGGGCTGTAGCCATCCCAGAGAAGTGACCGCCACATGCCCTAGTGTGCCAGTGATTTAGAACGTGTTCAGCCTCATCATGAGTGAGACAGTGTCGAAGCATGGAATCGACACCACGACGGTACAAGGTATCACTAATGATCAAGTAATACTTTGCATGGTGGCGTATGCGACGATGGTCATCATGAGACAGTTGAGGACTGAAACATTGGGTTTGAAGATACAATGTGATATCTCCATACCATGGATCAGACGTACTAATAAGAAACAATGACTCGTCTGGAAAGGAGTCATTGGGCTCAGACTCTTCATCAGTACGGGGGAGGTTGCAAATGAGCTCAGCAAACACCAATGACTTTTTAGACTTGGCCTTTTCGAAAAGAAGATCAAATTCTTGCAGTATCACGATCCAGCGTGAATACTTACCCCCAAGCATCTGATGTGTCAGAATGTGGTACATGGGGTTCGAATTGGCAATGATGGTGGTGGTGCGGAGCAAAATGCAGTGTCGAAACTTCTGCACGGCTACGATAACTGCGAGAGCGAGTTTTTCAACATGTGAATATCGGGTTTTAGTGTCAATGAGACCTTTGCTGGCACAATATAACACATGTTCCTGGGCGTCCTGGTCTTCCTGAACTAAAACCATGGTGATAGTGGTGTCGGAAGCAGCGAGATATAGAATGTAATCTCGATAGTAATACAGCGGTTGGAGCACGAGGGCATGTGTGATGGCATGATTCAAACTATCAAAAGATTGTTGAGCGTGGTCATCTCAAATGAATGGGACGTCTTTCTTCATCAATCTCATGTAACCTTGTGTCTTTAGCAAGAAATTACAAACAAAGCGACGTAAATAAGTCGCTCGTCCTTGCAAACTCTGAAGTTCTGTAATATTAGTTGGAGGTGGAAGAGCGATGATAGCTTCCACCTTCAAGGGATCAATGCGGATCCCATCTTTCAAGACAATAAACCCTAGGAGGCGTCTAGAATCAACACAAAAAATACACTTGTGAGGATTTAGACGGATATTGTACCGCCTGCATCTGAGGAAAATGACCGTCAAATGATCGAAGTGGAACTCACGCTCCTTCGAATGGGTAGGGAGATCGTCCAGGTAAGCTTCCACAAAGTCCTTCACATCGTGGAAAGCGTACGACATGGCCCGCTAGAATGTGGCATCAATGTTTTTAAGACCAAACGGAAGTTTGCAATATGCAAACGTTCCCCAAGGACAGATGAAAGCTGTCTTGTGTTGGTCGGCGAGGTGAATCTCAATCTGGTTGTATCCAGAAAAGCCATCCATAAATGAAAAGATGACGCTTCCAACACAATTGTCGATAATCTGGTCGATAAAGGGAGTCGGGTAGTTGTCCTTGAGACAAGCTTTGTTGAGATCCCGATAATCAACACAGACGTGAATAGTACCCTATTTTTTAGTAACAGGGATGATGTTAGAGACCCACTTTGTCAATGGGACAAGGTAAATGAAGCCGGCCTTCAAGAGTTTTTCAATTTCTGCCTTGAATGCAGCAGTCTTCCGGGGGTGTACTGGTCGTAACTTTTGGCGGACAGGTTTGATGTTGGGATAGGTTTTGATCTCATGCAAAATAATGGAGGGGTCTATCCCAAGAATCTCCTCGTAGGTCCAAGCGAATACATCTCGAAACCGCTTGAATAAGGTCGTAGCAATAATGACTGCTTCAGGGGAACACTTCTGGCCTAACTGAATGTGTTCCACTACACCAGGTTTAATCGATATGTTGATCAAAGTGGTAGGCTCAATGTTGGCTAAGTTGCCTTCAGAATTCGTTTGACGTGCGAGTATCAAATATTGAGAGCCAGAAAGGACATCTGGTGTAGAGATGGTGCGGATGTTGTTCTCTACAGTATCCAAAACGGGAAGGGAAGACAAACGATAATGGAGGTCTTCCACCAGGATCATCTGCACTCATGATTTCCATAATGGACTCATTAGAATGAAAATTTTGTAGGAATGGATCGAATGATGTCTGCTGCAGAGAATGAAGGGGTGGAGGTCATAGCTAAATGATCCTCTGGCGCTGACTGGATAGCCTCGTACATAAGTTCGATGACTGACAAAGGCATAATGTCTCCAATCAGGTGTACGGTGGCTTCATCAGGTACAAGCCATGAATTAGTGGAGTTGGGAATCAATGAAGTCTGTGAGGAGATCATGTTCACCGTGGCAACATGGTTGGGGGGATTCAGAGTAGGAAAAACGCCCATAAGGGATGAATACTTAAGGAGGCCAACCCCCACACTCTCATACTTCTGCGAAGATTGTCCAATGGGAGGAACGTTATTTCCTACGTGAGAACTGGTGTCAGGTGCGCAGAAATCGAATTGGTCAACTGTGACAATTCGACCTTGATGGGGGAATTGCACTATGCGGAAGACTGATGAGGCAACTGCGGTCATGGCGTAAACCAATTACGACTAAGCAGAATGTTGCAATCTAGCGGGGCAGCGACTACTTCCACATTAATGGTTGTGGTCTTTCCCCCCAACTTGACAGGTAAAGCTTGTAACAACCCATGAGGTTGAAAGCCACGTCCGTCAAAGGCTCTCAAAGTGGTGGGAGAATGGTTCAACTCGGGAGAGCCAATGGCTCTCCAACATGAGATCGACATGACTAAAGTGGAGGCGCCCTCGTCCAAAATGGAACAATGGATTATCTTCCCAGCAGTGTTTGTGGCAACTTGAAATGCTAGCAAATGGGAGAGCCTCAGTTTGAAGTATTCCAGCCGAAACATAATGGTATTCGATGAATCTGGGTCAATCGCACCGATGGTAGTGAGGAAAGTTTTGCACTGATTAGGACAATTTTGCAAAACCTCCAGCGTCGACATAGTGCAAGGAGCTTGTGCTAGGTCCTCTACAATGTTGTAGTTTTAAGCAACCCGAGCATTAGGATTGAAAACCGATTTTCTAATCGTGCTCTTGGGTGGATGCAACACTGACTCTAGAGAAGGCTTCTTTATGGTGAAAGGAGAAGTTGGTACGGTGATTTCAGGCATCGAGGTGGAAGCTTTTTCAGCATTACTTCCAATAGGTTCCTTAGCTGGAACAGAGTCATACGAATGAGAACGAGTGTTCAAGTTGATGGTCTCGTTACACACCATGAGAACATATGTGGTGTTGGGTGCTTCTCCTTGGGAAGAAGAAGTGTGAGCGATCGAATGCTGATTTTGAGCAGGGAAAGGATCGTTGAGAACTGCGGGTGTGGTTTTTCCCTTAAGAAACTTTTGAACTTCGTCTCTATGGGGGCACTCTTTAGAGAAATGGTCATCACTGCACAGTAGAAAAGGATACTTTAACTTCCTTTTCTGTTTGGTATCATCATGGGTGCTCCTTTGTTCCTGCTGGGTGGAAGACTTCTTAGGTTTCCCCTTGTTTTTCTTCTTACTACCAGGATTTTGAGATGAAGCTGATGAAACAGAATTCACTTCTTCGGTGATAGTAGGAGTGGATGATTTGGTGGTGCCATGACCAGCCTGTGTTGGTGATGGGGAAGAACCCTGGGGGTTCGATGAACCAACAATTTGAGAAGAAGGTTGGGTGGTAAGGGATCCAATGATGCCATCAGTTGGGGGTCCCTTGGCTGGTTTTGTGGGGTCATAAGTGTTATGGGGTGTGTTAGGAAGGATATCAAACAATGTGTCAGACTGAGCATAGACTAATTCTAGCAAGTAGGCACGTGCGATGGCTTGTTCTTCAGTGACAACATCGTCCATGGCAACATCTCGTGCTATGGTGGGTTGGAGAGACTTCGTAAACCAGTCTGCTAGGATTTGATATGTGAGTGGCGGTATTCTGATGGAGCAAGGTTAAAATCTTTGTACTAGTTTTGTACCGTATAGGCAGCTGGAAATGAGTCAAAAAGTTCATAGCAAGACAACCAAAACCAGGAAAAGAATGAGGTGGTAGCTCAATGTACCACTTGGCAGCCGAACCGGTAAGAGTCCTTTTAAACAATCTAAGATGGATCAAGTCGTCCATCAGGGAGTTAGATGAACACCATAAATGGTATGTCATCACGTGATTTTTAGGATCCTCACCCGGCTTTCCATCATATTTCGGGATATCAGACAGAAGTTTCACTGGAATAGGTGGCCAATTAGTTCCATGGTAAATGGGTTCATTGGTTAAACGAGACAAGTCAGGTAGGTCCAAAGTAGCCAAAAAGGGCAGCTGTGGATTAGGTTGTGAGTACTGATAGTACGGAGAAGGCGTATAAGGACCTTGCATTCATTGACCATAAGGTGTACCAAGAGGAAACTGGACGTAGGGGTATGTGCCTCCTGGACCAAATGGAGGTCTGCCGCCATAGTAAGGCGTTCCATTACCATAATAAGGTGGCCCATGAGCATAAGGTGGTGGCCCGCCTCCGCCGCCAGGAGGGGGTGGGCTACCTCCAAATGGTGGTGGTCCGCCACCACCACAAGGGTAGGATGGGCCTCCACCGCCTCCGCCAGGAGGAGGTGGTGGTCCACCACCACTGCCAGAGTAGGATGGGCCTCCACTGCCTCCACCGGGAGGATGTGTTGGTCCACCACCACCACTTCCAGATTGGTAGGGACCTCCTCCACCGCCTCCACCATAGTAGGGTGGTGGTCCGCCACCACCACCACCAGGATAAGATGGCCCTCCACCTCCTCCGCCAGGATAGGACGGTCCTCCACCACCACCTCTAGGGTGGGAAGGTCCTCCACCACCACCTTCGGGGGGTGGTGGGCCATGATGACCAGAATGAGGTGGACCGTTGCCAGAAGGTAGGGGTCCGCCTCCTCCATAATTATGTGGGGGCCCGCCGCCTCTAATGGGAGGTGGGGGTGGACCAATTGTGGGTGGAGGGACTTGAGGGACTATAAGTGGGGGTCCATGTTGTAAAACATTTTGCTATCCCCAAAGTGTGTAAGGATTACCGGGGTATGGTACCCCGTAGAATGCGTTTTTGGGATTATGTTGACCCAACACAGGGTTAAGATGACCTGGATATGCTTGACTCGATGGAGGTTGGATTACGTTGGATGGTCCCCCAACATGGGATAGTCCCGAAGTGGAAGGTCCGCGAGGTAGGGAAGTTCCAATGGAGGGACTGATAAGAACTCTAGCTGTGGTATTATGGTTTAGAGATGGTGGTTTCCCCCCAGCAACAACTTGTTGACCACTAAGTAAAGGTTGACCCAACACAGGTTGTTGATTATCCACTGTAGGTGTGACGTTATCTGTAAAAAAGGTAGGGGGTAAATAGTATCCTCCCCACGAAGTTTGGGGTGGGGGAGGAGCAGGTAACGTAACCGTGGTGGTCATAGGTGTGTTAGACTGTTGTTGTTCAATAGGTTGGGCAGTAGGAAGTACCGAACTGGTCTCTTGTCTAGGAGATGCATGTGCAGGTATGAATGGTTGACCAGTTCTAGAAGTGGTCACGTGTTGTGTGGATGATTCTGGAGACTCAAAAGACAAAGAGCAACCTTGGATTGGTTAATTGTCGAACCTTATTTGAAATTTCTAACTCCGAAACTCCTCACCCATGGCACATAAATGAGCCAATTGCTCGCGATAAGGTGTCAAGCGGTCGTCGGGACTGTCCTGACTGGATTGGGGGTGCAATGGAAAAATGGGCTACTGGGTGACAGGTAGAAGATGTCCAATAAGCTGCTGAAGGACCAACAGCTGCTGTGGGGTTGTCCTGGGGTTGATTTATCCATTCCAACAGTCCAGGCTCTCCCGGAGTGATGGGAGGTAAGTCTTATGAAGTGGGAATTTAGGCTTCTTCATCCAGCAGGAGATGAGAGGCAGGTGAATCTGGAGGAGTATGTGGAAACAAATGTCCTCCAATATTCAAACTGGGTTTTTCCACTTCTTGTGACCCGAACCTGGTGTGTGGATCCATCCTCACCCTCGAAATTACCTCCTAGTTAAGGGGATATTTGGGTGGCAAGATTTAGATTCTACTGGACCTTCTCCAAGGAAAGTCAGCCAGAGTGACTGAATCAAAAAGTTTCTCCTAAGGAAAGCTAAAAGAAAAGAAGACAAGACAAAACCTACAAAAACTAAGGCCATAAGCAAACTTATGTGATAAGAGTGGATTCAAAGTCTAGATCCTCACAGGATTGTCAAGGCTTCGCAACTCGCGATATACTGCAGGGTCCAACAATATGACGCGACAAGGAGGATTGGGACCGTACCCTTGTTTGCATACCCGATTACCTGGACGATACGTGCATAGTAGCTCCCTGAGTGTTGTTCTCGGTGTATTGCTTTGCCAAGATGACCAAAAGGTTAACTCAGTTGATCTCAGGAATCCTAGTGGTGTCTCCTGATATACGCAAGGTACATGGGAGCTCAAATCCGTAGTGGTGTTGTCTAATGCACAACCGTTCGGCAAGAGACCTTCCGATATACTACCGAGTATGTGATACACCCTTCGATATACGCCAAGTACTCAAGGTGACTTGGTGGGTACGTGAAGGAGCTCGATATACCAATAAGTACATGGAAGACTACAATACCCCCGAGATACAGTGCTGGAAAATAATGACAGCTGCCATGCTTGACGACGCCGGAACACGTCTTTAACTTACACACAAGTTTCTAAATATTTTACCCTATTTCTACCGTTAATTTTATCTGGATGGTTAGGTGAATGCATGAGGTGAGTACATAATCGGAAACATAATGCAGGCCCTAACTACATGCAAAAAGTACGTTTTTCTTTCGATGAATGCTACCTATGGGAAGGAGAAATCTTCTTTTTCTTTCCAACAATTTTACCAAAAATGATGCAATGCAACACAATCCCAAATCTACGAAAAATGATATTGAAATATTCTTTTCCTTTTTTCAACGAAACATAAAAAATTTCACAGCGCTACTAAGCCAAATCAAAACATGTTTTTTCTTTTTCTTTTGTCTTTTCAAAATGAAAATGATGTTAAGTAATGAAAAGAGAGAATTTCTAAGCAAAGTGTGCAAACTTTTCACTTTCACTACGATGGCCTAAAAGCATAAAAATCAAAAGACACAATGCAACTTTCCAAGCATGGGACTACTTTTGCAAAACTTGATGTCTATTCGAATTTTTTAAGAAAATGAGCAACTCATAATTCATGAAAAACACAAATAATGTAATTTTCTTTCAACTTTTCCAAAAGATTCGTAAATGAGACATTCCAATGCATATGCAATTCTTCAAACGATCTTGAAAAACAATGGAAGCAAAGTACTTTTGATCTTTCAATGAGTGCATCAAAATGACAATTTGATAACAACTATGCTTTTAAACATGGGTATTTGAATTGAAAAGATGACTTGTAGCACTCTAACAACTTAGAAAATCCTCAAGAGAAAGCAAGCACTCAATGAACTAAAAATACATTCAAACACTCAAAATCAAATAGTAAGAAGCAGCACTAAAGCAAGCAAGACTCACAAATGAAATGCAAAATGAGGTATGGATCTGATACAATGCACTTGATCAGATCAAGCTAGGAGAGGAGGGAATGCAAAGGTGAAAAGGATGAAGGTGGGGAAGACCAAAGTATCCACCACTACCAAATCTCATATTTGTCCCAAATGGGAACCCAAAACAACTCCAACAAAACCAAACAACTCAATCACACAAAGCAAAAGGGATCTCTGACTAGATCATACAGTGCAGAGGGAGACTGCATACAAACCACACTCAAAACATAAGAGGAGAAAAGGTGCCTGTATGGCAAAAAAGGTAGATCGACGCACTCTGTTCTTGTACACAGTGTGACGTCGCGGTTCACCAATGCGGGGAGTGCAACCGTGTCGCAGAAGGACAGTGACAAGGTTGCTATGACAATCCAACAGACAAATAATAGAGACCAAGAATGACACAGTTTCGCTCTATGTATATCACCCAGGTGCGACAAGAGAGATCTAAGTTCAAAAAGGAGCCAAATCTCCAAGTAATGAGCAATAAGCAGGTTTGGGAATGGGAATGCAGATCCAAAGGAAGTTGATCAGAGTCTTCAAAGTGAAGATCTGACGGTGAAACCAACTTAAGAAGCAAATGACAAATAAAAAGGCTTCGCAAGAAATCAACTGAAAATATCATTCAACTTGACAACTAGAAAGAAATTTTTTCCCCGGTATGGTCGCCAGATTTTTTTGATGGACAATCCACTCGAGCGGATGCGAGCCAGATCTCCCTAGCTCAATGCGAGTCTACAACAAATAGAACAGACTACAAATGGATTTCCTAGATCTAATTAAGGATCAAGTGCTAGATGTCTTAACTTTTACTTAGCAATCCTTTCTCCTGAATGTTGCTCCACATCTAGCGGTTGTCAGATCTCAGCTGCAAGACCTATTAAGACACAAAGAACAACACAAAACGAGTAAAGAGCATCTATACAATAAGAGATCTAAGTAAACAGTTAAGTAGGTAAACTACTCAATATCATCACACATCAACAATATTGGTGGAAAGCATTTGTATTACTGTAAATAGGGAAATACATGGTAGAGACATAGAACTACAACCAAGGCTTAACGCTGCATCCCTTCTCCATCCAAGCCATTTTCCATATCCTCCTAAGAAAGTATGAGTCTCCTAATAGATGAGTAGATATCTATCAAGGATGATTTCACCAGCATGTAGACACTATAGACTTCCTCCCCTTGGAGAGGGGTAGAGCTTCACTTATATAGGACTAAGTGGATAGGGTATGGATAGGACAGGTTGAGATATGGTAGGAGAGAGATAGGTGATCCTTCTAAGAGGTTAGGAACCGAAGGCCAGCTGCCCCAACAAGTCAGGGATAGGGATCCAAGTTAGCAACCTTCGAGAATGAGCTCGAAGAAGCTATTTTTTTCCATTTAACTGACTTCGGCGCACCCTATAATGGAGCAAGGTGCGACGTCGTAGGTTGCATGGGTGCAACCTGCGACGACCTCTCAAAACCTAGAAAAAGCACAATGATGTCCTTTCCAAGTAAAAGACTTACTCAATGGGACTTCAGGGATGTATACACTGAATCTAATGGTTGTAATATTTGAGGTGTAATAATAGCATACCCTTTCCTATTCGAAGAAGTACATGACACAAACTGAATTTGGTTATTATGTTATTTTCTTTTTTGCAAAACTATTTAACACCGAGGACGGTGAAAACTTAAGGGGGGGGGGAATGCAATACCCCAATTTTGGACTTTGAACCCCTATTATATTTTTCTAAGTATTATTTCAGTTTATTTAGTTGAGATTAGAAATCTGATAAATTGATTTCTATTGATCATCTGGACCATCATATTAATGAGATGGGAGTCGCAGTCCCCTAAGGGGTGGAGGGAAAATGCCACATAATAATAAAAATAAGAAATTATTATTGGAGAAAAAATTCAAACCCTAAAGAAAAGAATTAAGAGACTAATGAATTAAAGGAATCCATAAAATGAGGAATTTCCCACCTAAGAGAATAAAAAGTGAAACTCATTGAAAACAATCCATTCATCGTTATCATTATTCACATTCTCATGAGTTGAACACACAAGAGAAATGGGTGTTGGGATAAACACAAAACTTGAGGCAAATGAAGATTGGTGAGGGTGGACATATTTGGAAGAACCAAACTGGTCCCGAAGCCAATTGATCGAGGACAGATTTGGGAGAACCAAATTGTTCCAAATTAAGAGGAATCATACAACTTGGTATGAGCTTGGCCACTTAATTGTGTACAGGTAGGAGAACTACCCCAAGCTTGCAGGAGTACTTCATTTACCTGAATAGGTTGTGTTCTATTGATTCTCTTAATGGTTAAGGCTTAAAATCCCCGGGAGGATCCTGGAGCTTAGAAGTACTGAGTTGAATGTTGGGTTTCCTACTGCCAATGACATATCCTGAATAACTTGGGAAAACAAGTTAAGGGTAATTTAAAATCTATAATGTCACCTGGGGGACTGTGAACTCAGCTCGGGGGTGACCTGAAGGAAAGGAGTACTTCCTGGTCAAAGACTGGGAGGTTTGTGCTTGGTTCCACTGGTCATCAGATTTCAGATAAGTATATCTACTGAAACCCTATGTTTATTTTTATGGACAGTGTTGGAAATTGTTTATGTGTATTCCTAGAAGTACTTTCAAATGATCTACTATTTTCAGATCTGCTTATATGTATACTTCTATATTGATTTCTAAGTATAGATCTTCCATAACTCCTAGATCTCTGTAATATGAAGCAGCTTGATGATCTAAGTTGAAATGATTGAATATTCATAGTTCATGTGTTACCATATGCATGAATTTAGTTTTGATGTATTTAAGTTGTCAGATCCAATGTTTAAATTAGAGTTTGCAAGCCTGAGAGAGGCACCATAGAATGGATATGATTTAAATGCTAATCTAGGGTTAGTTGTATATTCATTTTATGCAAAATACCTTATTCCTATCTTATGAACAGAACTGTGTTTATAGATATGTTATTTTACAAATCAGGCAGACATGTAAACCAAGGGTTTACATGTCAAGCCAAAACTATTTATAAACCCTAATGTTCTATTTTTATAGAGAAACCCAAAAAGGGAACATTTATGCTTAAGGTATTTTCCTAACTGATGAAATGAATTGATTATAGCTGAAGCTGTTCATACATTCATGTAAAACAAATTATGACAAAATGTATTCCAGATACGACTTATGATCGTATTTTAAGTTAATCTGAATATGCATATGTTTCCAAACTTCATTATGATGCTTCGATTAAGGTCTCCTAAGTATTGCATACTTCTGCTTTTATAGTTACACACTAGTACAAAATGAGAGATAAATGACCAAAAAAACAACTAAAATCTGCATATGAATGACCACTTTTGAGTTGGTGACCACCGGTAGCAAATTAGTGGCCATATATCATGCGACCAAAAATGTGGTCATATTTATCTTGGTCATTTATAGCTTATCCTGTGGTCATATATTTGATCATTAATTGTCACAAATAATGACCACATTTTTTGTCATGTGATAAATGACCACTAATTTGCTACCAACGATCGCCAACTCAAAAATGGTCATTTATATGCATATTTTGGTCATTTTTTTGTCACTTATCTCTCATGTTGTATTGGTGAGCGTTTATATGCAAATTTTGGTCATATTTTTAGTCATTTATCTCTTTTTAGTGGTTTCAGAATATATATAGAGCATGGAGGAATCAAACCACCAACCTCATGCCTATAAGGAAGGTATTCTACCATTGAGCTAGAGCCCTTAAATAGAATTCATTATGGATTGATATGAGAATAAAATTTCCAACAATTAACACCATCTTTCCAAGAATAGATCCACCTTAAAGCCGGATCTATCAAGCATCGAGGGGGATCCAATTTCTTGAGCTGTAAATTTTTTTCATCTTAAACTTTTGGACATCCAGAAAATATTTACACCTCATAAAATTTGATCCCTCTCGGTGCTTTGATAGATCCAGGTTTAAGATGGATTTATGTTGGTTTTAATTTTATGAGCTGACATGGATTTTTTAATTACTTTTCATTTGGTTTTAATTTTTTATTTTATGAGCAAACATGAATTTTTTTAATTACTTTACTTTATTTTATTTTTGGTAATGTTATGTTATGTTACATTATGTGACAACATCTCCCCACACACTGGGTTGTATAGCACCTTATTATTCTTGATGCAATAAAAATCCAGTGTTAATGTAAAAACAATCAACACTTTGGTTCAATGGCACCATTAGCTCAGCATTGATACAATTATATGAGTGCAAATTCTAGCCAACAACTTTTATTCTCATGCTACAGCAATCAAAGGTGAAATTACTCTTCAATCTCACCAAGAGATATTTCGCTCCAATGCCAACAATGGGTGTTCTGCTATACAACCTCTCAATGTCAATCCAACAACAGGTAATGGGAGCATAAGACAAAATAAGCAAGGTAACGAATGTAATGTCCCTTATTAAGAATTTTATTAAAATTGTAATTTTCCACTTTTTTTCCCTAGTTCGACCTTTGACTAGTTTGGATCTCTAGGTCCCAAATTTGCCCCAAATGATCCCAAATCTTCTGAGAAGGTATATGAATGATATTAGAACATAAATATGTGTTTCAGGGATGCCTTTGGACCTTTAAAATACTTCTGCAAATACTCTTTCAATTCTGATCAATGTAGGTAACTTTACTAGTGATTTTCCTTTGACTAGTCTTGGCCTCTAGGTCTCAAATTGACTCCAAATGCCTTCAAATCTTCAAGGAAGGTGTATGAATGATATTAGAACTTGAATATGATGTTTATGGATGACATATGTCCACCAAAGACCTCTGCAAACTCTCTTAATATTCTGGACCAATTATGCAATTTTACTAGTGATTTGGGGTTCAAATCCCCCTGGGGTAAGTACTGAAAATGGCTTCCCAAATGCCTCCAAACTCACTCAAATTTATGAACAGAGGTATGTAATGTGTCAATTATTTTATTAAAGTCTCATATGCACCATTAATGGATTATTACAACTGTTGTCACCCTCTCCCATTCAACTGCAAAAATCCCCAATTCGACCCTTGGGGAAATGGCACTATTTCACCTCCCAATACAACTAAACTGAGTAAAAATGCTTCAAATGCTCAAGTACAGTACATGAAACTTGTAGAAGACATCCATGGCAGTATATTTATCACAAATATATCATAGATTCATCCATTCATTCGAAATCATCATCAATACATTGGCTCACAACAAGGTAGTGGGGAAATGGCATTGTTCTTCCATTAAAAATGAGATTTATACATTTCTACTTGGAATTTCGACCTGAAACTTTTTGGAGATGAAGAACAGAGTATTTAATTCATATTACAAAAGAAATGGGGCATTAAAAGCTTCCCCAAAGAGTACAATAGCTCACCAAAAACGCCCTCCCTCAAGAATCAAGAATATGCCATCAAAACTGGAAATGGTTGAAGGATTGAGCTGCAATAGAAAAAACCATGAGCTGCCCTGTAGCTTACACCTGCAAATAAAGACTCCATTAAAGCTCCAAATGAAAGGTCTGAATGGCCTTTCCAATTACCAACTTGGATGGGAATCTTTCACCCTCGAAATTGGCTAAGGCAAGAAACTAGTCATCCACTAGCTCTCCCTCTTCACAAATGCAATTGCAAATTCTACAAATGATCAAAAGCTGGTTTCATTCTTTGTTATTGACATTTATAAACTTCTAATGTCCTCCATGGGTCGAATTCCTTCCAAGAGACTCATGCCAACTCATGTTGGGAAGAGATTCCAAAGAACGCCACTTGTACAACAATTCCTAGTCTCCCACTTCAACCAAATCACATGTGGAAGCATCTTAGCTGCCCTAACTGTTGAGATATTGTAACTTCAAATAATATTATATTTGTACTTTATTATTCCGGAGATGTTTCATTCCTCCGTGAAGATCTTATTGTATATCCGGAGATGTTTATTCCTCCGTCGGAATGTGGTAACTCGGGTTATTAGACTTCCCTAGTGGGGGTCTGCCCTGTATATGTTATGTGGGTCAAAGGGTTATTAGACCACCCTAGAGGGGTCGGCCCATTCAGTTGTAGTGGGGTATTTAACCCATTGGTTAAATACGAGCCTACGTGTACCTGTGTAAAATACATGTCAGTGTAGTGCATAAATAGAGGAGGTGTGTTCCTCATTTGACACATACACTCACTTGAGAAAGGAGCACTTGTGGAGGAGAGGTCTGCTATGGTGGAGGAGGAGATCATATCTTTGGTTTGCATCTTTGTGTATCGCTGGTCATCTATATTGAGGAAGCTTTACTGGGTTTTCTACCCCATGAGGGTTTCCCAGGATAAATCTGTGTCTCTTGTGTTTATGCTATGCTTGTTGTTTCTTCAGTGATCCTGTATATGCTATTATTGTGAAATGGAATGTAATGATGCTATTTTCAGTCTTAGCATATTAAATATTAACATGGTATCAGAGCTAACCTGAAGGAAGGCAAGGTATGGCACTTACGACACTTGCTTTACTTACGACAATTTGAAGGTTAGGGTTTTACATAACAAAAACCAGTCATCGTGGAACTTTCGCTATAAATCCATTTATGCGAAGTTTCAGGGTCTGAAAAGTTTACAGATCGAAGATAACATCCCCAGGTACCTTGTGTCCAAAGGTCACCCTCAGATTCGTTGTACTTTATGAGTTATGATCAGTACAAGTTAGGGTTTCTGCCTCTTCCAGATCTCAGTCAAAATCAGGTAACCTTGGAAAAAAGGTCATAACTTGGGCTAGGAAGCTCCAAATGAAATTTCGTAAAAAGTGACAGGTAGTACATAGACTGTACTATCTCAGGAAACGTTTTCAGAGGCCGAAGGTGAACCAGTGACACGTGGCACGCCGTACAAGTTCGCTCTCCTGGTTTATCCCATAAACAGGTCACGTTGCGACACTTGGCATAACTCTCTCTCAGAGAGTCCAATTGAGGTTAGACCTGTCAGGATAGAAAGCTAATAGGGAGAGCTATCTCAGGAAACGTTTTCAGAGGCCGAAGGTCAAACAGTGACACGTGGCATGCCGTACAAGTTCTCTCTCCTGTTTTATCCCATAAATAGGTCACGTTGCGACACTTGGCATAACTCTCTCTTAGAAAATCCAATTGAGGTCAGACCTGTCAGGATGGAAAGATGACTGGTCAGGATACTACAGAAAACATTTTCAGACCCTTTGGAGCAAAAATTTCAGAGTTATAGCAGAAACAATCAGGTGCATATTTCTGTCAAAACAGAATTATTTTTGGAGCACCTTTATTCATGGCTTCCAGAATTTAGGGTTTCGGAGAAAGTTAGAATTTTTGGAATCAGAATCCACGGCTGGAAGCTCCTCAGAAAAATAAGAGTTTAGAGCCTTGGATCAAACCTTTTGATTGAGCAAAAGGGTGGGCTTCATCAAACCCTAGTTCGGGATCCTGTCAAGAAGATCTAGAAGTTTGAAAGGCAATTTTGAGGGGTCAATTTTTGGAGATTTCAAAATTGAAGTATGCTAGTTTGATCAGCTCAGCAAGACACATGCTTCCATTCATTCGGAAGTGTGAAAGTCAAAGATTGAATTTTTAGGGTTTCTCTAGCAAACCCTAATCAAGCTCTAGATCAAGTTTCAGGGGGAGTTGAGGCTAAGGCCTTACATAAGAAGAATACAAGAAGTCTCGACAGGTATGACTTGAGGTTCAGGTATGTCTTGAAATCTGATTCTTGATTAAGTTCATAATGTGTTTGTCTTCATGTTATTTATTAGTGCAATCTTGATTAATGTTAGAATTGTCTTATCACCCTAGTAATAGTATGAATGCATGTGAATGATCGAAGACATTCATTGATTAGGGCTATATGATTGTACTAATGCATTATGGTGTTGTATGAGGTTGATGTCGTTTGCTAACAAGATACAGGTACATCACAAAAGACAAATCAAGCTCCTCAAAACATGACAACATGAAGACAAAGACTCATCCATAATCTTTGTTCTACTTACGAGGTATGTATGACTTTGTTATATTATGCTTAACCTATGAGACATGCAGGTTCTAGCTCAGGATCTCTAAATCATTGAAGAGATTGTTTAGGTATGTTGTACATAGCTAAGCAGATATACTAATCCAGGTATGTTTTCCTATGACAAGTTAGAATCTTACCTTAGGATCCCTTATATAAGTATACTTGGTATGATTGGTTATGCTTATTCATAAAGTTAGTAATCAAGGGTTTATGCATATTATGTCTCTTATCTTGATGATCTAATTAACCAGAAGAGTACTATGATCAAACAAGAATATGCAGAAGTAAAAGAAGACTTCCTTGAAACCTTGAATATTATCTATAATCATGACTATACATTTTCAAAGATTATTTAGAACTAGAATGTTTTGATAATATTGAGAATATACTAATGAATGTATGTCTGTGTATGAGGATGACACTAGTGCACACTTGAGCATGCACAGTGGTACAGAATGAATAGAAGTTCAAAAGACATATAGAAGATCAAGCGGGAGGCAGCCACACAAACATAAAAGATAAGTATTTGAGATGTTATTTGAAATAGTAAATGATATTGCTTGTATGCATATTTGTATTCCTAGAATATATCATGCTGAGTGTAAACATTCATAGAGCATTGAACAGTATACTACTAATATGCATATGATTGGTAAGTTGGACAAACATTCCATTGTTGCTTGTCTAGAATGAAACCTCTTTGCTGACATGCTGAGAGCTGTGCACACTCTCAATAGTATGTTCTGGTAGAGATGGAAGGCATCTAGATAGCCACTGTATGCATACAGGATATGGGAAAGTGTTGTGCCAAAGTATTGGTCAAAATAGTTACATAACTATGTAAATGATATCTGTATGCATAATAGGTTATCATGTCAATATGATTTGATGATTATGAAGTATTACTAATCATGTACTTAATTTTTATTTGTAGGAAAGATCATGATGAATGATGAACACTGAACAAGCGATGGATGTTCAAACAAAAGGATTTACAAATCAAACACACTATAGAAGGCTTGTGGCTAGAAAATTCTCTTAGAAAGAGGAAGAGAATCATGATAAGATGTTTGCTCCAAGTGGCTAGATAAGACCATTCTCTTAATGGTGTAATTAAAGAAGAAGTGTGAATCAGGTTCTGTATGGGTACCTAGGATCGATAATCAATTGATGAGCTTAATGATCACCATGGGTGATGAGGATCTCAACCTTTGCTACAAGGTTGAATATTGTTTCTATACACAGACGATATGGTGCAGAAAGGAACCAAAAGTTTGAATTTGTAACAATGTACTAACCAAACCTCTACCGATCCAATGTACTAACCAAACCTCTACCTCAAGTAAAGTTTTCTGAGACAAACTTAATATAGTTCAAAAGGACCCTCCTCGAAAGGGGGAGTGATGTGATAACTCATGATGAGATTGCCTGCATCGACAGTGAGGTCGATAATGAGGATACCTATATTAGTGATGCCGACAAAGAGGTTGGTGGATGGTCCTTAGATAGGGTCAAAGGTGACAAGGGGATTGCATCATCCTTGAACATATGTTCTAAAGAAGAGCCGTAGACGTATGTCTTTGAGAATGAAGTCCTTGGTGGACATGATAGGATTGCATCATCCTCAAGAGATCCGTAGACGTATGTCTTCGAGAATGAAGTTCTTGGTGAACATGTGAGGGGATTGGATCATCCCTAGACTTCAGTCCTAAAGAAGAGCCGTAGACGTATGTCTTCGAGAATGAAGTCCTTGGTGGATATGATAGGATTGCATCATCCTCAAGAGATCCGTAGACGTATGTCTTCGAGAATGAAGTTCTTGGTGAACATATGAGGGGATTGGATCATCCCTGGACTTCAATCCTAAAGAAGAGCCGTAGACGTATGTCTTCGAGAATGAAGTTCTTGGTGAACATGTGAGGGGATTGGATCATCCCTGGACTTCAGTCCTAAAGAAGAGCCGTAGACGTATGTCTTCGAGAATGAATTTTTTGGTGAACATGTGAGGGGATTGGATCATCCCTGGACTTCAGTCCTAAAGAAGAGCCGTAGACGTATGTCTTCGAGAATGAAGTCCTTGGTGGACGGTTGAGGATTAAGTCATCCTTGGACGTAGTCCTAAATGTACGGTTGAGGATTAAGTCATCCTTGGACGTAGGTCCTAAATGTACGGTGGAGGATTAAGTCATCCTTGGACGTAGGTCCTAAATGTACGGTTGAGGATTAAGTCATCCTTGGACGTGGTCCTAAATGTACGGTGGAGGATTAAGTCATCCTTGGACGTAGGTCCTAAATGTACAGTTGAGGATTAAGTCATCCTTGGACGTAGGTACTAAATGTACGGTTGAGGATTAAGTCATCCTTGGACGTAGGTCCTAAATGTACGGTTGAGGATTAAGTCATCCTTGGACGTTGGTCCTAAATGTACGGTTGTGGATTAAATCATCCTTGGACAGTAAATCCAGTAATTCCGAAAGGAAGGATAGTCATAAATGAATTGAGTGGATTAAAACATCCTTGGACAGTAAATCCAGTAATTCCGAAAGGAAGGATAATCCTAAATGAATTGAGTGGATTAAATCATCCTTGGACAGTAAATCCAGTAATTCCGAAAGGAAGGATAGTCCTAAATGAATTGAATGGATTAAATCATCCTTGGACAGTAAATCCAGTAATTTTGAGAGGAAGGATAGTCCTAAATGAGATTGAGTGGACTAATCATCTTGTAAATAGATTGGGATTGCCTCATCCCTAGACATGGTGAGATGTCTTAAACTGATAAGGACTAATCATCCTGTAAATAGATTGGGATTGCCTCGTCCCTAGACATGGTGAGATGTCTTAAAGTGATAAGGACTAATCATCCTGTAAATAGATTGGGATTGCCTCGTCCCTAGACATGGTGAGATGTCTTAAGTGATAAGGACTAATCATCCAGTAAATAGATTGGGATTGCCTCGTCCCTAGACATGGTGAGGTGTCTTAAAGTGATAAGGATTGATCATCCTGTAAGTTGATCTGGATTGCATCATCCATGGACATGAGAGTTGTCTTAAACTGAGAGGGACTGATCATCCCGTAAGCGGATCAGGATTGTATCATCCTTGGACCTATGTCCTAAAGTGAGAGGGATTGATCATCCCGTAATTGGATCTTGTGTGTTGCAGGGTATGCTGCTATTGTGTATACTTGTATTGATGAGGATACTTGTATTGATGATGTGTATACTTGTATTGATGAGGATACGTGTATACTTGTATTGATGAGGATACTTGTATTGATGATGTGTATACTTGTATTGATGAGGATACTTGTATTGATGATGTGTATACTTGTATTGATGAGGATACTTGTATTAATGATATTTATACTTGTATTGATGATGTTGTTGATCGTGATGATCTAGATGATGATGTTATTGATCATGATGATCTAGATGACGATGCTGCTGATCGTGATGATCTAGATGACGATGCTGCTGATCGTGATGATCTAGATGACGATGTTGTTGATCGTGTGATGACGATGCTGATGATTGTGTGATGACGATGCTGATGATCGTGTGATGACGATAATCGTGAGGATCCAGATGATGATATTGTTGTAGCTGTTCAAGTGCTACAGAAGATAAAGACTCAATACTGAAGATGTCGATGTTCTAGTATTGAAGATGTTCCAGTAACTGCTTGAGTTACTGATGATGTTGAGAAAGCTTCCAATGATTTATAGATGTATCATGTATGATGTTGATGACTCCTTGCTCGTGCAGATATTGTTATAATATCCTTCTCGTTAAGGGGGAGTGTTGAGATATTGTAACTTCAAAGAATATTATATTTGTACTTTATTATTCCGGAGATGTTTCATTCCTCCGTGAAGATCTTATTGTATATCCGGAGATGTTTATTCCTCCGTCGGAATGTGGTAACTCGGGTTATTAGACTTCCCTAGTGGGGGTCTGCCCTGTATATGTTATGTGGGTCAAAGGGTTATTAGACCACCCTAGAGGGGTCGGCCCAGTCAGTTGTAGTGGGGTATTTAACCCATTGGTTAAATACGAGCCTACGTGTACCTGTGTAAAATACATGTCAGTGTAGTGTATAAATAGAGGAGGTGTGTTCCTCATTTGACACATACACTCACTTGAGAAAGGAGCACTTGTGGAGGAGAGGTCTGCTATGGTGGAGGAGGAGATCATATCTTTGGTTTGCATCTTTGTGTATTGCTGGTCATCTATATTGAGGAAGCTTTACTGGGTTTTCTACCCCATGAGGGTTTCCCAGGATAAATCTGTGTCTCTTGTGTTTATGCTATGCTTGTTGTTTCTTCAGTGATCCTATATATGCTATTATTGTGAAATGGAATGTAATGATGCTATTTTCAGTCTTAGCATATTAAATATTAACACTAACACCCTTGAGCGCCCTCTTGGAGTCTATTTTTAGCCCTGACATGTCATATATGTCATATGTCAGCCTTCAGGTCTGATTTGTGTCATAGGTGTCATAGCATCTTCATTATTGTTGTCATAGAGCTAGGGAATCTAGCCCAAGTGTCTCACTAGCTCCAAATTGCCTCTTCCTCTTCCATGGGAGTTACTATTCCTCTATATTTCGACCTTGGATGAGTCATGCAATGAATAATACCTTTTGGACTCCCCCAAGTATGTTACCATTCACCTTGAATTCGAATTAGTGAGAGAATGATACCAAATGTAGTGGGGAAATCTAGCCATATGTGGGTCCCACTTCCTCCATGTGTCTTCATGATGAAATGCCACTTTGATTTTCACTTGTATATATTTATTTAGATCCTTTATTAAATATTTATGCCATTCTAATGTTCAAACATCATTTATTATCCCCATTATTCCAAATCCCAAAGCTTCCACCCCAAACCTAGGAAACT
Organism: Larix kaempferi; assembly: GCA_027924585.1. NCBI lineage: Eukaryota > Viridiplantae > Streptophyta > Pinopsida > Pinales > Pinaceae > Larix > Larix kaempferi. The sequence continues at coordinate 2,395,211 of BSBM01000282.1, forward strand.
AGTAATTTTCCTCCTTGGCAATTATTTGACCTTTAGCATCAATTTGACAAACTCTAATGAATAGAGCCAATGTGATTAGGCCATTGTGACCCAATACCAAATTTGGGACATAACAACGAACAATTTGTTTGAGTTGTCTCCTTCATTGTGGAGAATACCTAACAATCGTTGGAATAAGTGAAATAATGAAACTAATGTTGAATTAAATAATTCAACTATGCTCTAGCATACTACACGCAATGCAGAGTCACTGAGAGAATATACCATCTATTGCTTGGCAACGACCTCACCAATTGGTGTCTACGGCCTCAAGAACCACTAAAATGTTGAAATGCTACCTACAAGCTTGCTGGAGGTGCATACGGCTTGTAGGAGGGTTCATACTACCTATGTGAATTCCCAACAGCCTCAATAATTGATAAATAACTGGTGGTCATGCTTAGACATAAAACAATGGGCTCAATGAACAATACTGGATGGAAATCAAGACTGAAATTAGAAGTTTTAGAAACACAATTGCAATAGCCAATTCCTTAGAGACGCTGAGAGAAGAAATGGAAGATGGGATCCTTTTGACTATTGGTACTCAGACAATACTAAGGGATATTAATTTATGAGTAAAAACTATCAGAATTAAGATCTGAAATTCCTCATATTACACTATGAAAAGAAAATTGCCAACAACAATCTCTCAAATTTTGATGGCCAACCATTTCTGAGGAGGTTAGTTATTAGAACAACCAAATCTACCTTTCGCTACCAATTTCCATTGAATTAGCCACAAAGGACAGTGAATTAATAAATTATGTGCAATCTATCATATTCCACACAAAACTTAGGTTCTGAATTATGCACTTGTACAAAATGAAACCACAACAATAGACACGGCAATAAATCACAATGAACACAGAGATTACCTCACCAATTGGTGTGTACGGCTTCAAGAACAACTAAAATGCTGAAATGTTACCTACAAGCTTGCTGGAGGTGCATATGGCTTGTAGGAGGGTTCATACTGCCTATGCGAATTCCCAATAGCCTCAATAATTGATAAATAACTGGTGGTCATGCATAGACATAAAACAATGGTCTCAATGAACAATACTGGATGGAAATCAAGACTGAAATTAGAAGTTTTAGAAACACAATCGCAATAGCCAATTCCTGAGAGCCATTGATCTCAACACTGAGAGAAGAAATGGAAGATGGGATCCTTTTGACTATTGGTACTCCCACAATACTAAGGGATATTAATTTATGAGTAAAAACTATCAGAATTAAGATCTGAAATTCCTCATATTACACTATGAAAAGAAAATTGCCAACAACAATCTCTCAAATTTTGATGGCCAACCATTTGTGAGGAGGTTAGTTATTAGAACAACCAAATCTAAATTTTGCTACCAATTGAGCCACAAAGGACCGTGAATTAATAAATTATGTATAATCTATTATATTCCACACAAAAGTTAGGTTCTGAATTATGCACTTGTACAAAATTAAACCACAACAATAAACACGACAATCAATCAAAATGAACAAAGAGATTACCTCACCAATTGGTGTGTATAGCACCACTAAAATGCTGAAATGCTACCTACAAGCTTGTTGGAGGTGCATACGGCTTGTAGGAGGGGTCATACTGTCTATGTGAATTTCCAACAGCCTAAATAATTGATAAATAACTAGTGGTCATGCATAGACATAAAACAATGGGCTCAATGAAAAATACTGGCTGGAAATCAAGACTGAAATTAGAAGTTTTAGAAACACAATTGCAACAACCAATTCCTGAGAGCCATTGATCTCAATGCTGAGAGAAGAAATGGAAGATGGGATCCTTTTTACTATTGGTACTCACACAATATTAAGGGATATTAATTTATGAGTAAAAACTATCATAATTAAGATATGAAATTCCTCATATTACACTATGAAAAGAAAATTGCCAACAACAATCTCTCAAATTTTGATGGCCAACCATTTCTGAGGAGGTTAGTTATTAAAACAACCAAATCTACGGTTTGCTACCAATTGAGCCACAAAGGGAAGTAAATTAATAATTTATGTACAATCTATCATATTCCACACAAAAGTAAGGTTCTGAATTATGCACTTGTACAAAATGAAACCACAACAATAAACACGGCAATCAATCACAATGAACACAGAGATTACCTCACCAATTGGTGTGTACGGCCTCAAGAAGCACTAAAATGCTGAAATGCTACCTACAAGCTTGCTGGAGGTGCATATGGATTGTAGGAGGGTTCATACTGCCTATGCGAATTCCCAACAGCCTCAGTAATTGATAAATAACTGGTGATCATGCATAGACATAAAACAATGGGCTCAATGAACAATACTGGTTGGAAATCAAGACTGAAATTAGAAGTTTTAGAAACACAATTGCAACAGCCAATTCCTGAGAGCCATTGATCTCAATGCCGAGAGAAGAAATGTAAGATGGGATCCTTTTGACTATTGGTACTCACACAACACTAAGGGATATTAATTTATGAGTAAAAACTATTAGAATTAAGATCTGAAATTCCTCATATTACACTATGAAAAGAAAATTGCCGACAACAATCTCTCAAATTTTGATGGCCAACCATTTGTGAGGAGGTTAGTTATTAGAACAACCAAATCTACCTTTTGCTACCAATTGCCATTGAATTAGCCACAAAGGGAAGTGAATTAATAAATTATGTACAATCTATCATATTCCACACAAAATTTAGGTTCTGAATTATGCACTTGTACAAAATGAAACCACAACAATAGACATGGCAATCAATCACAATGAACACAGAGATTACCTCACCAATTGGTGTGTACGGCTTCAAGAACCACTAAAATGTTGAAATGCTACCTACAAGCTTGCTGGAGGTGCATACGGCTTTTAGGAGGGGTCATACTGCCTATGTGAATTTCCAACAGCCTCAATAATTGATAAATAACTGGTGGTCATGCATAGACATAAAACAATGGGCTCAATGAACAATATTGGCTAGAAATCAAGACTGAAATTAGAAGTTTTAGAAACACAACTGCAACAGCCAATTCTTGAGAGCCATTGATCTCAACGCTGAGAGAAGAAATGGAAGATGGGATCCTTTTGAATATTGGTACTCACACAATACTAAGGGATATTAATTTATGAGTAAAGTATATCAGAATTAAGATCTGAAATCCCTCATATTACACTATCAAAAGAAAATTGTGAACAAAAATCTCTCAAATTTTGATGGCGAACCATTTGTGAGGAGGTTAGTTATTAGAACAACCAAATCTACCTTTTGCTACCAATTGAGCCACAAAGGACAGTGAATTAATAAATTATGTACAATCTATCATATTCCACACAAAAGTTAGGTTCTGAATTATGCACTTGTACAAAATGAAACCAAAACAATAGACACAACAATCAATCACAATGAACAAGGAGATTTTACCCTGGAAATCCAAACAGGAAAACCAGATTCAAATGGTTTCTTAGTCTTCATTATGACAATCTTAGGTTACAATGCAGCTCATGACTCTATGGCATTCAACAATTTACACAATGAGACTCTTGTGCATCCTCATTTCTTGGCCAAAGACCCTTTTGTGACTCAAGTTACAAAAAGATTTTGAATTGTAAGGGATAATGGGAAGCCCAAAAGACTTTGACCTTTAATTTCCCATTCCCAAATATCTTCTCCTATGGTTATCTTTATTTTTCATTTTATTTTATTTTTTCCTCCTTTTATTTTAATTTTTAAAACTTGCATTGTCTTTTTCTTTTTCTTTTTTTTGGTACTGAGCTCTATTGACTATTAAAACAAAACTGCAAATAAAGGACTGTATAAACAGAATAAGACCATCACAAACCTAAACTTGTGGATCAGAACACCAACAAACTTACAAAGATATATTGCCAATGTAAAGATGCCACTACATCTCTGATGGTTGGGAAAATGTCAAACATTAACAGTGGCTAGTTGTATAACGGGAGCCAATGCCCATGCAGATAGCCATGTTACCAATAACCTAAAGTTGAGGCACCATATTTGGGATAAATATGTTAATCATAAGAAACCTCGTTTCTATTACCCATTTCCTGTTTCTTGATGAGAAAGCCCTTCTATTACTTGCGAAACCTGCCCATTTATTTATGAAATAGTTAGCATTTCTCAAGAAATATAGACCATGAAGATATCATTGTTATCACAGATATTGTGAAAGAACACAAGAGATTAGCCCCAATGTTTGATAGCATTTGCAAATTCAAGTGTGCGACTGTGCCAAGTCAATGGTCACTATAATATATTCTGTCATAGCTAAGGCTTGAGAAGTTGGAACCCAACATTGGACACTTGGATCCTTTTGAATCCTTGAGGGGAGTTTGGAGAGTGGAATTTAAACAATGGTGACTTGAGATGAGCATCAAACCGACACCACATTTCAGCCAGTTTGACTGCAGCCTGCACCACAAAGTATTGTTCCACAAAGTTCCACACTCTTGGGTTTTCGTGTCTTGGTGATATGAGTTACTTTCCGGGAACTTAGTTGCACCTTGTGGGCATTTTTATTTCCATGTAAAGGGAACAATCGTCTTCTCAAGTAATCCCTGAGAACTTATTTGCCCAAAAGGAAGTCTTAAAACCTCATGGGAACTCTTCTTTCCATTCTAGAGGAAAGATAAAAAGGTACCATGTTTGGAGTTATTATGTTCACAAATATATTCAAAATTTCTAAAATAACCCACACACTAACCATATGTTTGCTGGTACAGAAAAGGAAGCAGGTGAACATGATGTTGCAATCAAGGAGACAGGGTATAATTTACTTCTCAGAAATGAAGATGAAATTCAGGGACCGCAAATGAAAAAAGAAGAGAAAGGTGTCTTCATAGCCATAAAAGATGAAGAGAACAAATTGTTGAAAAGATTGTTGAAGGAAGAGGTGTTTCAAGCACCTGACCAAGCAGAAATTTTTCCTAGTTTCCAAACTAATTTTGAATTTGTAGGTACGGTGGAAGCTGAAATGAGAAGTAATGAGGTACGAATATCTCATGAAAATGAGGTTGTATTTTATTTACAGCAGAAAGGTGTTGAGCAGAGGATTGTCTTAAAAGACAATAAAGAGAATGAATGTGTGAAATATGATAAACAGCTTGAAGGAGTATGTGAAGCAAAGAGGACATAAAATATCAAGCAACACAATGTTGTTGAAGTCACCATGAAGAGTTCTGAAAAAGAAACCAGAGTTTATGAAGGATGGCAATGGAGAATACGTTTGCATGTCTTAAACATCTGCTGGAAGATGTATATGGAGGAGACGTTTGCATGTCTTAAACATCTGCTGGAAGATGCATATGGAGGAGACGTTTGCATGTCTTATACAAGGGCATACGTAGTCACAGAGGAATAGTATTTTTCAGCTGAAGGAAGAGTTGGACAGTGAAGTAGATGAGCTATGGAAACTCATGAAGAAACATTCAAGGATAATGAACAGCAATGAGAAGAAGACAGTGAATTGTTTTAACTCTTTGACTGTAAAAGATTTTGAAAGCAAAGTTAATGGAAGATTGCAGAACAAAGTATAGGATCCAGGAAGATGGATGACTAAAGGAACATGACCAGGAGGTCATGATTTCTTTGCAGGAGCATCCTGCTCACATTCAAAGTTTTAAAATGTGGACATGTTGGACTGTGAAATCGGGCTATGTAAGATTTGCATTTTTGAATTTGATTATGAAAGCATTTTTATGTATCTATGTTGCAATTTCCTCTTTCTGTATACTTTCCTTGAGATTGAATATCTCATAATTAGAGCATGTATATTGGGTTTTCAAAGTGAATGGATTTTAGTGATATCAGCTACAGGAATTACTCTATGTGGTGACTAGAACACCTCTGTGTTTTAATAAAGAATCGAAGGATCTGTTGGAATTTCCAAGTCGTAAAAGCGAGGGTGTTTTCTGCAGTAGATGAATCGAATTAAATAATTATCTGTTGAATATGGAATTGCAATATGGAATTAGTTGTGAGTGATGGAAACTCAATCGACCACTGGGGAACGTGGGATATTTTTGACCTAGTGCTTAAAAGGGTTTAATGGTATATTAAAACTTGAGTTGGGACGTTGGAAATGAAAGAAACCCCAACAAGGAATGATGCCCAAGATTATAGAAAATGATGATGTCTGAACTGCATTATTACAAAGGAATTTCATTGGGAAACAGAGATTGTGTTGAGTCTTGTGAGGTTTATGGAGTTTAAATAACACAAATGTGTTAGCTACAGTGTCGTAGGAAGGCCATAGAGTTGTGGTAGAACTCTTCTTTGACTTGCTGAGCATGAATATGAAGTGAAGAGGTCATATCTACCACTTGGAACAAATTGACAATTCGTTGAATTAATCTTTTGTCTTTAGATAGCGTGGGAACTCCATAAGTACTGCGTTTTGATTACTGGCAGCATATTTCACCCTCATGACAGTCATAATTACAGATTAGGGCATAAACATGTCATTGAGGTTTTGATATTATCTACAGGCTAGAAGGGAAGGAGTTGAACAGAAAAAGTACAGGGGTATTGTGATCCCCTGGATCACTCACGGAGGAATACTTTCTTGTGGTTGTACAAGCTGTGTACTATCAAATCCAAAAGACGACTAACCTGCAGTCCATATCCCCCACATTGAATTTACCTAGATGGATCAAATAATAATAAAACAAATCTGAAAGGCCCTCAACTAACAGTACAATGCAAACCCAGAGAACCAAAACAAATCTGAAAGCCACTTAACCAACATTATAAAGCAAACCAAGACAATGAAAACAAATCTCAAATCCACTCAGCCAACAATATGATGCAAACCCAGAAACATTGATGCTTAGACGAGGCAATTGAGGCAATTAAGATGATGGCAATAATAATAATTATACCTCTTCTTGATACTCGTGTTTTTCAACCGAATCGTCTGTTGTTTCCTGTTGTGCTACTATGGTTTCATACCTAGCCATGCCATGTATTGTCTTCCTTATATTCAGATTTGAAGCAGAAGAAAAACTAGCTGTCTTTCCCGATTTGATAACCCTGATTTCCCAGTGTCGACTACCCCAAGAAAGTAAATGGCTGTGGAGGGCAGTTGTATTTATTTCCCCGTCCTCAGTGGTGGTTGGATCCGAGGGAGAGCATGGCGGCATCAGCGATGCGAGGGCTTGAACCAGTGCCGAGGATCAAACTGCTACTGAGACTGAACACCTCGAAGCCTGACCCCGCAATGGCATAAAGGAAAATGATAAATGTCTCCTTGAACAAGGTAATATCCTATGTGCCTCCTTCGTAAAAAGTCTCTATAATGAGATTTGTATTATGCTAGTAGGAGGAGATTTAGATTATGCTAGTAGGATTGAGGGTAGGAAAAATTCTTTTTTATGTGAGATATTATGTTTATAAACAAGGTCAACCAATATAAAATATAAGCTCATTATGGAAAAAAGCCTATACTTGTATCTAGGGAATGTGACATGTAAAGAGGTTTGTTTGTTTTTTTTTATATAGGAAGTTGCTTTCAAAAACATGCCTTGAGGTTAAGTATTGCAACATAAAACAAAAACTTTATTCAGCTTAGTATATTTATTTAAAGGGAAACTATTCAATGACAATCACTCAGAACTTGCACCTCGCTTCATCCTTTTTGAGACATGCCATTTGGTTTGGACAAACCACAACGAGAATGGAACCTGGTGGACAACATAATACTCCGTCGCCCGCACTAGTGGACCAAGGCCTTGTTATCAAGGTTGCGGTACTGAATGATTACATGCGTCATATTCTATCTACCGCGTGACATATCATTCTTTTTTCAATACATTGAACTTTTAGGTTTCCTCTTGAATTTTGCATCATTCCATTTTATAATGTGGCTATATTAGATGGATCAAAAGTCCTTATGTTGAAGAAACAAAGAGAAGATTATGGTGTTGTGGTACATATGCCTTTTGCTACAAACATACTCTTTTTTGCATTTATTAGCCATCTTTGATTCATTCCCAAGGTCTATAACAAGGTAATGCGAATTACCTCAATGAAATTCATGTTTATATTTATCTTAAAAAATATCAGGTTACTAGTCATAAGTTTAAGCAAAACACACCTTTGGGGTACTTTGTTGGCTGCATTCCTTTGGAGGCTATGATTTGGGATTGGATGAAGGGGTAGAAGCCACATAGCTGGTATTTTTGGACAACCAGGTGCTTGACTAATGTTTTATTTATTTTTTATTAAAGAGATTGGATGTGAAGCTCTATCTTCCCGTGGCCTTTAGTTAGCAAGAATAATTTTGTTGTGTTTTCCTATTGGTTCAAGGAATTTTTTGCATATAAAAGTGCACAGACGTTCTATCGTCCTATGTTGGTAGATTATATTGGTCTCCCACGCAATTTTCATAGTTGCTTGAATGTATATGCAAGCCTCTAGATAGAATCCAACCTATCGAAGGCAAGGCAAGCCCACTACTAGCATGCTTCAAAATTCAATTCAATATTGCAATGGTGGGTTTTCATATTATACTTAAAATTTGTCATCATTGAAAATTTATTTGGCCTCCTTCAAAATTCATAGCGGGTTTTCATATTATAGTCAAAATTGGTCATCCAAATTATTTGAGTAGAATTTATTAGTTATGCCATTCATTTTCAATTCCCCCCTAATATTACTAATAATTATATATTCTACAACATTAACTTCTTACCTTACTTTATTCTAATATTTAATATATTATACTGAATAGACATTCCAACAACATATTCTCCAACAACCATGTGTATATCAATCCTACCCAAAATCTAAGTGTACCTCTCTACCATATTTTCAATGGTCAACTTCTCATATCAATTCCACTATGCATGTGCGTCCCCCATAATTTGTTGGTGGAAAAAAAGTCAATGAAATCTGTTTATTTTCATTAAAAATCTATAATATAACAAAGAGAGTACAATAACCCCACATTTATATGATCCGGAGATCCCAAAATCCAAATAGTACCATGAATTCACCCATAATGCATGGATACTCAAAAAGGGATAAATATAAAAATGATATTCTCCTCTTATAATAATATACACCTTCTGATATCATAATACATAGCTTGCTATCCCCCACCTCCTCACATCATAATGCATAGGTATCTATCCCCAAGGTCCACATGATGTTCCAAGCCTAGGTAACATAAACGAGAAACCCCCATGGTCTTCCAATGATAGATAAGTAATATAGGAACTCTTAATTTAATCCCAAACTCTAAGCTTTGTTTACTAGTGAATCGTGACAACTTTTATCGTGCCATCTTTGTGTGATTAGACTTGTACCCAACTTTGTTTCACTTCATTTGTTTATAAATATTTTGATTGCGTTTTAGAACTAAAATGCAGGTATAAATTACTATTGGAGAGACGCACTTGGTGGTAAGCATGCATGTTTTACTTTAATTTCCTTCAATTTCCTTTGACAATTTGGTTAAGTCTTGTGAGGGTTGATATGTAGGTCGATAGGAAGAGACTATATGGGTTTTTTTTTTTTTTTTTTATCAAAAGAAAGTGTTATATTTTTTATTCATTTTTGAATCAAAGTATATAATTGATATAGTCCACAAGTTGATATCTAAACCCGATTTATTGTTCACAAGTTACAAGCTAATCTAATGTAACTAAAAATACAACATATTTTTTTTAAATGACTTTTTTCCCACTAATATTATTATTTTTAAATAACTCTACGTGGAATTATTCTTAAAAGATTAATTTGGAACTGAAATTAATAATGGTTCTAAAAATTATGCAAGTGCCATTCCCTACCCAAATATTGAGTCATATACTATAAAGGCCATGATCTATGTTTCCAAACAAATGTGGATAATTTTTTCCCTAATAAAAGAGAGGTTTTTGGTGAGATGGAGGGTATTTTAGCTAAAGAGATAACATTAACATTATGTTTTTACTGGGATAATAAATCTTAGTAACTTTATCTCGGTCATTCGCTTTTTAATAAAAAAATTATTTTGTAATAAAGATGGAAAGAAAATTCCATGCCCTTAAGAGTATGGATTCCTATGTCCATTAATGTATGTTAATGGAAAGAAAAATTATACAAAATCTTGGTTAAATTTTTTCTATGCTTGGGAAATAGATCTAGTAATTTGGTTTTTATAATGTGAGAAGGTAAAGAGCAAGTGAAGTGGAATAAAGATGAAAAGAAAAGTCTATGCCATTAATAGTATGGATTCCTATGTCCATTGTATGTTAATGGGAAAAACAATTATACAAAAGCTTGGTTAAATTTTTTCTATGCTTGGGAAATAGATCTAGTAATTTGGTTTTTATAATGTGAGAAGGTAAAGAGCAAGTGAAGAATAAAGTTTGTCTATGCTTGGGAAATAGAGCTAGTGATGCGGTTCTTATAATGTGAGGAGGTAAATAGAAAGTGAAGAAACAATCTAGGTCCATTGATGAACATGCATAGTATAGGGTTATTGGCAAGCTCTAGGACTCGATGCCTCCCCATCTACATGGAGATCTAGCCTTTTTTATATAAGTAATTTCAAAACATTTTACAAGGTTCTATTCAAATTCATTTGTAATCTCTCTCCCATTTCTCTTGTTGAACTGCAACATACCTTATTAATTAACAACATCATTGAATAGTAAAGATTTTGTTGAACTGGAACATACCTTATTAATTAATTGACCAAGAAGCTGCAGCATATTCATATCTTTTGCATTGACTAATCTCCTCATTCAAAAGCCCATTAATTTGAAAGCTAGTTGACTAGGTAAATTGACGGCATGTGACGTTTTGTGAGTTACACCTAGGCGTTGGCCGGTGTAACCCTGTTAATATACATGACCGTAATTACAATTATTAAATTATGCCTATATTGAAGATGTATGTTAATGATGGGTATAATAATGACGTCGTTAGTCAACATATCTTGTGGATGATCAATTTGGTGTTAATTAAATCAATGGTATACTGTTATAGGTCAAATCTACACTTCTCCGTCCGTGATCACCTTGAGCTGTTGATCACACAAAAGGACAACTTGGATTGAAGAGCATGATAACCTCAGATGAGACTTTGACCTGACTCACCTTCTTACAAGCTGACAAAACCCTAAAAAATATCATATTTTGGCATGGGCGCTACTCTTCTTAAGAAAACCAGCGCATATGCCCTACTCTGTAAGCTATATAGTAGCACACACCTCCTAGTATGCGCTACTCTACTTTAATAAACTAGCACACAGCATAAAAAAAGTGGCAAACGCTAGTTGTTAAACATTGTAGTTGCATGTTGGGTGCTACTCCACTGTGAAATAGTCGCGCACATCTTAAAATATGATCAAAAAAATATTAATTTGACGAATTGGGATTAGTTGTAGTTGGTTTCCCAACTTCCCCAACTTCCCCTTCAACCACCTCTCGACCTGAACTGCCTACCTTGTCCTATAAATACAAGGAGGATTGAAAAGAGGGGTGAGACATAAGACAAGAGAACCATAAAGAGACTCTTCTTATATGAGAAGCTTGTGTTGTAGGTGGTTATGCTGGAGAAACTTTGAAGTCAGAGAGGAGCCCTCACTATATGGTAGTATTTCCCACCAACATATACGTCATTATATGATCATGTAAATTGTGTCATAGGTCGAATTACAATTTTGTACTTGCATTGTTTTCGTCGAGTGACACAATTTACATGATGATCACTCGTGTCTTTGAATCCATGATCTACAATGTTTCAATTTACTAAATTTTAACACTACAGGCGGATTCAGAGACCCTTTTAGGGGGTCTTTGATTCCGTCTACAGTGTTAAAATTTAGGGGGTCTCTGAATCCGTTTACAGTGTTAAAATTTAGTAAATTGTACAAATTCATTGTCAAAATTGTAATTTTCCATTGTCGGAGTGAGACAACTAAAAATGACCAAATAAATGACCAAATGTTATGTGGTAATTTTTAGCTTAGTTCTTATCCTGTGACCAAATTGGTCATTTATCTTGGTCATTTTTAGTTTAGTCCTTATCCAGTGACTAGATTGGTCATTTATCTTGGTCATTTTTACTGTTAGCTCACTTAAAATTTCTCAATTTTGGTCATTTATCCCTTGAAAAAACTGTGGTGACCAAATTTTTTGGTCGCCTGGTCACTAATCTCTCATTTTGTACTAGTGACAAATATACATGAAGCTTCGAATGCATACTACTATATTCATACAGTGGCGTTCACATTCATTTAATACCCTCGATATGGGTTAAGTTAAGGACGCAGTATGCATCGTAGAACCGATTCGTGGTCTATGAATCGAGACCCCCATTTAATATCTTAAAACGCAGAGTTAATGGTTCTATGCAAGTAAGGGTTTAAAACCTAGGAATCAACCATTAATATAAATTGTATGTTTATTCACGTTTACTTCAAGTTTAAACATCTTATGCATGGCGATGATTTTCTACACAGAGCGCATTTGTACAACGAAAATAAATGTTGCTTGAAATTTAGTTAAACATGAATTCATAGTTATGTATTAAATACATCTATCACAAACGAATACGAATGCTGATGTTCATATTGGGTGGATCAGCTATGATCGTAGTACCAACATTCCTTATACAGCTATGCATTATAACCTATGCTATGAGTATCATATGCATCTAGCTTAACACCTATGACTACAGCTTGTTCGGTGAGCAGCGAGAAACCATCAAAACTACTTTATTTATATTAAATACTGGAAGGTATGATGTTGCAACCTTACGATATGGACAAAATGCATTTTATTCGAGTGTTGTTACCATTTAAAATCAGAGGCATCTATATTCATTTGAGTATGAAGAAAACATTGAAACTTTAAATACTAAATGAATGTTGTAACATAGATGATTAACATTTGCGAAATCATTGTATTAATGCACAGACAAGCATGGGAGAAAAACCCCATTGCTGGAAGTTAACGCTTAATCCATTTCCACATTTAAAAACCAGATGGCCACGAGTTTTGCAAAATTGTCTGTTTAAATTATAAAAGAAAAAGTGACGGATTCTGAGAGCTTCCAAAGTGTCTCATTACAGTAATAAACGAGCTTCAGCGTGACGCTCTCCTTTTTCAAAATGCATTCATTATTTACAAATTAAATATTACAATCCAGAGCTTTCACTCTTCTTCCCTAAACCACCTAGGTCGTGAAGACCGACTGTTCGCAGGCAGAAAGCAAAGCTTCTACAGTTTGGGTTGATGGCCACCTATTTTAAACAATGAAAGCCTAACGGTAAACCCTACCAATGCTTGAGTAACTCAGCCTAATCCCATAGGGTATGAACAACCCGAGGGAATCTTTCGGTTGGCAAGTTACCTGACATTTGGGGAAACATCACCCACGCTAGGCGACGGTTGAGGAGCCATGACGTGTGCCCAACCTCCATCACGTTACTGCTTACCTGCACCATGTTAAACAGTGGTTAAAAACGTAATAAGTAAAAACCAGAAGCTATATAATTTACCATAGTACAAATGAGGCTTAATTTGGGACTTTTACCTGTCGGTGAAGCGAAAACGCAGACCTTGCTCCACCTATTGCAATCACCAAGCAATAACACAAGAGTTCATACAATACGAGTCATAGCCGAAAGAGTTACAGAAAGTGCAAGTATATAAATCTATACATGATAAGTGTTGGGTGTTATGACTTACCCCAGCATGCAGAGCAAGCATGCGGCATCCTCACGCTGTCCAGCATAAAACCATGGCGTCGAAATTCACCTTCAAGTTCATGGTATAGCCTGCTGCTCAGCACAACAGAACCGTGCTCATAACTCCATTGCGATAACAATGACTTCTTCATTGAACTCGATCCTTACAAACATAGCTTAAAACCGATGATGGATGGTCAAGTGACCATTGAACCCGGTGGTGGTAGCATTGAAGGCTAGGCTGTAGAGCAACTGGGCGCCAAAACCTCCAACACTGGATCTACGGTGAATAATAGAACTCGTTTACCAACAAACCAAATGATGTTGTGATCAACAGTGAAGATCGACTGGAACATTAAGGGAGCCTGCATAGTATGCAGTACAATTCGTGGGAATGGAGCACGTCGCAGCTGGAAGGAGGATCCTTCATTAATGGCGACCAACCTGTGTCCACCTTGGACCCAATACCATCACGTAGCTCGACCTTTTCCCTTCCACGTTGTTGAGAAGTTTCGTGTACCTTCCAAGTTGCAACCAGCAGGGTTCAAAACATTTTTTAAGGGTTGGTAGGCCTGCGTGGCACAACCACCTCACCACCCTATGAAACGACCATGTTACACATCTACCCCATGTCTACTTATGTGTGTGGTTATCCACATTGGCAAGAACGTTCACATGTCTTTGTAGGACCACAATATTTATTCATATCACATTATGGTATGTTATAACTATTGATCCATGTTGTTGCTTGGGAAACCATAGTCACTTCATTGGACAACTTTGGTTATGTTCACACCTTTATCATCGTATGACTTATATAACTCCACTATTGTGTTGGGTCATTAATCTTTGGTACCATGCGATTAAGTTGGTTGGTTAAGCCTAAGTCCTTTTTATGGCATGTATTATTTATATATATATATAATAGTTTTTAAAAGAATCAAGTTATAATTACCATGTTGTTGGTATATAGTAATTTGTTGAGTAATACGTTGGCATTTCAAGCCAAGTTACCAAACCTTTGGTTAAATGATATATATATATATATAGTTCATTTAGTAAAGTTAATTCCAATAATTGTATAAAATGTGTGCCAGTTAATACTATGTGGGACACTTAGTAATGTTACATTAGTTTTCTATTTGTATTCTGGAGTTAATAAATCTTGGCTAGGTTAATCCTAGAAGATAGGAATTAGATCATATTTATCGGTGCTATGTATGTTATCAACATTATGTTGTTATAAGTACAATAGGAATTGTCACAACATATTATACCTTAGCCTAGTACTTTGCAAGTTAGTGCTAGGGCTTAATTCATCTAAGAACATAGGTTATATGCTGGGACGTCTAACCATGTTACGCTTAAGTGGTATTCACATGAACGCTATACAGAGATTATAGTTGCGTAATAACATATGATGCTAATATGGTTAATAATGAGATTATTTCCTATCACTTTTATATGGTCGTAAGTGGATAGGATGTAATGCATATGTATTGAATGACACATGAGTTGTCCTGGTATGTTCACCTGTATTGAGAAGTTATTCCTGCTGTAGCGACAACTAGAGTGGGTGTTTTCCGCATTGTTTATTGATTAGAGTCCTTATTTAAAAAAAAAAAATCCCGTAGAAGATACGTGACAAGGACAGGTGTCCTTAGCCGTCTAACACGCGTATGTGTGAATGGAGTGCACGAGATTTGAAGAATTGACGATTTCATTGAAATCATATATCATATAATGCATTCCTCACCTCCAAAATTAAACCACTCAAGGAAGGAGCAACCACTCTTTTGCTGAGAAAATTCTTGAAATCTTCACCAAAATCACATACGATCTGCTGAATTCTTGGAACTCCAAAATGGACCTATTTGGTAAAAAGGCGACGACTCTTTCTTCTGACCATCTACTTTTCCCAACCCAAAAATGAAAACCCTTTAGAAAGGATCGGTCGTTCTTTCTAAGATAAGAATATTTTCTAAAAGGGTCCATACATATAAAGATCAACAGTTCCTTTTCCATCTTGTCCACATGCTCCTTGTTGGGTTTGATGCTCTTTAAATGATTTACATCTTCACATAAATCATATATGTTCTTCAGAATTACCAAAACTCCAAAATCGACCCTCCAAAATGGACCTACTTGGTAAAAAGGCGATGGCTCTTTCTTCTGACCATCTACTTTTCCAAACCCAAAAATGGAAACCCTTGAGAAAGGATCGGTCACTCTTTCTGAGATAATAATATTTTCTAAAAGGGACCATACATATAAAGCTCAATAGTTCCTTTTCCGTCTTGTCCACATGCTCCTTGTTGGGTTTGATGCTCTTTAAATGATTTACATCTTCACATAAATCATATATGTTCTTCAAAATTACCAAAAATCCAAAATAGACCTACTTGGGGATAAAGTGGCAGCAATTTCTCCTCAACATCTACTTTCACCACCCTAAAATAGAACAACTTAAGGAAGGATCGACCATTCTTTCTCTTAGAAAATTTATACTTTCCAAGAAAATGGATGAAGCAAATTTCCAATGAGATTTGTTGTTAAAGTTCCGATATCTACTTTTTGCGCCCTTAAAAAATAAGCCCTTGAAGATGAAACAACTGCTCTTTCTCCTTAGCATCCACTTTCAACACAACAAAATAGAGCAACTTGAAGAAGGAGCGACCACTCTTTCTTTGAGAAAGTTTCCAGTTGACAGTAAATTGTTTGAAACAAGATTCCTATGAAATTTGTGGTGAAAGTGACGATATTTACTTTCCCCACCGGTTAAAAAGAACCCATGAATGAAGTAGTTGACGCTCTTTCTGCTCAACATCTACTTCTAACACCCCAAAATAGAACAACTTGAGGAAAGAGTGGTCTCTCTTTCTCTGAGAAAATTTCCACTTTTAAGCAAAATTATTTAAGGTAAAAATCCTACGAAATGTGTGCTTAGGGTGCACAAATTTCCCTACCCCTTAAAAAGAGCGCCTAGATAAAGGAGCGGATTCTCTTTATCCTCAACATATACTTTCAAATCCTCAAAATAGAGCAACTTGAGGAAAGAGCGGCTGCTCTTTCTCTGAAAACATTTCCACTTGCCAAAAAATTGTTTGAAGCAAAGTTTGTATGCAAATTGTGTTTAAAGTGTCAATGTCTACTTTTCCCAATTTTAAAAAAGAACCCCTGAGGGAAGGAGCAAACATCCTTTCTCCTCAGCATCTACTTCCAGCACTCCAACATAGAACAATAACTATGAATTTTGTTGTTAAAATTCTTATATCTACATTCCCTACCCAAAATAGAACCCCTGGAGGAAGGAGAGGACTCTCTTTCTCCTCAGTATCTATTTTCAACACCCCAAAATAACACATATTGAGGAAAGAGCAGTCGCCTCTTGCTCTGAGAAAATTTTCACTTGCCAACAAACTGTTTAAAGCAAAGATCCTATCAAATTTGTGATTAAGGTACTAAGGATACTTTCCTCACCCCTTAAAAAGAACCCCTAGATGAAGGAGAGGATGCTCTTTCTCCCCAACATATAATTTTATTAGCCCAAAATAGAACAACACGAGGAAAGAGTGGCCTCTCTTTCTATGAGAAATTTCCACTTTCCAGCAAACTATTTCAAGCAAAGTTCCTACGAAATTTATGTTTAATGTGCCAATATATACTTTCCCCACACCTAAGAAAGAATGCCTAGATAAAAGAATGAATGCTCTTTCTCCTCACCATATTATTTCAAAACTCCAAAATAGAACAACTTGAAGAAAGAGCGGTCACTCTTTCTCTAAGAATATTTCCATTTTCCATCAAACTGTGAGAAGCAATGTTCCTATGAAATTTGTGTTTAGAGTGTTGATATATACTTTCCCCATTCCTAAAAAAATCAATTGAGGAAGGAGTGGATGTTGTTTCTCCTCAGCATCTACTTCCAACACCCCAAAATATAACAACCTGAGGAAAGAGCGACCTCTCTTTCTCTGACAAAATTTCCACTTGCCAGCAAACTCTTTGAAGCAAAATTTCTATAAATTTTGTTGTTAAAATGTCGATATCTAGTTTCCTAGGGTGACATGTGGAATGCTCAGATGGTGACACGTGGCATATTTGATTTTGAAAATTAGTTTAAATATTGTATAAACGAATATTAAGGATATTAATGGATTTAAGTTATATACATTTTTGGAATAGGTATCAGGAATCAAATTTGAAGGGCTGACCTTATTTTCAGGTTGAAGGGTATATATTCATACCACCCTTATAGCATGAAGGGGTTTAATAAAAAAAATTACACTTCTATTGACAATAATAAATTAACCCAACATTTCATTAAAAAAATTGATAATTAAAATATTACTAGATATGAGTCATACATTACATATTTCCCTGCATACACTTAAAGAAAGTGAAGTCTAATAATGCCATGCCACCCAGCTTCATAAGGAACATCTAACAAACTGTTCAACTGAAATTGATCCTATGGACAACTATATCTCTCTTGATGATATAACTACAACTCCATTCAGATAACCCTTACTCTACTTCGGGCACTTTTCAACAATGTGGGAAACAAATATTTAATTTCCAATTTCCTAAAACAAAAAGATGCAGAAATGTCAATTTCCTATATAGAGAATGGAAAGGTGGTGGCATCAAACATGCGCGCAAAGCTCTAATCTGCATGCACTCTGCCATTATCATTATGCTAACAAGGCAGGAGGGATTTCAGGTGATAAGTGGAATGGAGGACCATCGTAGGGAGGAAGGGGAGAGTAATAAATATGGGCGGAGAATGAGGCGGAAGAGGGAAGAGGCACTGGTGGATGAGGGCCGAAGGGTTACCCAGGCACAAAAGAAAGCAATGTGGGAGGCTCGCATGTTCAAATTGGGATTACCAGTGGTTGTTCATAAGATAATCAACGATGTGGAACAACAACTATGGCAGGAGCTAGACAAGGACACCCTAGAAGAGGAATGCTGAAAAATGGAGGAATGGGTAATGGATCTAGGTAACAACGTTTCCCGCCTCAGTCTTTACGAATGAACAACTTCACTCTACTGGGTGATGAAGAATCTGATGGGGCATGTGATTTGGAAGTGGCTAGAGAAGACTGGTGGAGAGGAACCTCCGGACAAATGGAGGAAAGCACTGGAAGCTGAAACAAAAGAAATGAACCTAAATATGGACACCATCCTGTAGTCCCTGGGCATCCGCTACTCACATGATTAGACTTCTTCTGCAGGAGACAGTCAGAAAGGGTGCTTTCTAGACATGCCATATATTCTTCTTTAAAGGTTCTCTGGTATTAGGTTTTGTGTTATAGTGTCGATCATGGTTTTGAGGTCTTTGTTACTTTGGTTTGTTAGATGTTTTATGAATGCAAAGATGAGAAGTACTAGTGTTTGGGTCATGTCCTATAGTTTATATTATATGATGGTCTGTAAGGAGTATTGGTATGGACTTAACAGTATGTGTAATTTTGGTTTAGTGTTTTGGTTAGACAGTATTATGATAAATCTCATGTTTAAGGGCAGAGAGACAAGAAGTGAAGGAGAACAACAGAGCTTTGGCATGTTTTGCTCAAATGTAATTTGATCCTTTTATATAATACAAAATTTCCTTGATTACAAAAAAAATCCCTACTATACTTCAGGCACTTTTCAAGAATGTGGGAAACACAATGGCGTATAGGAGCGAAACTTTAAGAAAATTACTTTATGAGGTACACGGCTTAGTGTTAAATTTTATGCAAAATATTTTAATCATGTTTATAAAAAAGTTAATATATAGATCAGTCATGGTCCGATATATAAAATTGTAACGGAAATAAGAATTAACCCCGTCTCAAAGATTCGTTTATGTAAGACTTCAATAGCCTAGAACCTATGTGGACTTTGGAGTAAACTGAGCCTAGAATGGGAACCTGTGTGGCAACGTGCAATTGGAGTCTAGACCGAGCTTGGAACCTACGTAGGGATTGAGTTGCATCAAACGTAGATGGGACTAAGCGTAAAACAAAGCCCACTACATGGATTTGTTACCCGAGCTTCGACTGCCACACCAGAGCTTTCTTACTATTGCAAAGGAACTGGAACCCAAACCTTCAAGAATTCTATCTCGTAACTAATGCGAATATTTTGGCTATCGGGTAAATACGATGGCGGCTAAACAATGCCAGCGAAAACTTGATCAGTCAGCTGAAGTAAAGACAAAATTCACCTTTATTACATGCTACCGCCAGGAAAAAAAAAGATTAATCGCTGTCGTAGTTCATATTGGATCAGATAGGAATTAATCGTCGATTTCTATTTCAATGATCTGACTCAGATCGTTTGGGAAACAAGTCAATGACATGACCTAACGTTAGCAAGCAAGGCATTAAAGGAACACGAGATAAAATTTGTTTTTTTGGGGCAAAACACTCCATGTATGTTAACAATCAAATTAACACCCTTAACAAAGTGAAAGGTAGAAGCACATTTTACTATGCGCCCATAACATGAAGACAAAATCCAAGTACATAAGAGAACAATCCTCTCTTATCTAATCACTACTTCCATGATCGGAAGTATTGACTGAAGAAAGAACAATCCTAAAGAGACATGGTTCAATAATTGAACTGCTCAAATGAAGACTCAAATCTAGTCTCCACCAGTCAATAGTGAAAAGAAGTGCGAAAGATTGCATTAATTGTACTTAAGAATGCTAAAGTTATGACAAAATCCTAAAAATACTATGAAAAGTGGGTTTTTGGGTAAAAAGAATAAAAAACTCAAGAAAATGGATGATCCCACATTGAAAGATGAAACTTGAGATCCCATTTCCCAATACTATAAAACAAAGGCATTTGGGGCATGGTAAGGGAGGAAAAAGGTGAAAGCAAAGGCATGTTGGAGAGATTTGGACGTTGAAAATATCATCTTCATCAAAATCAAGGATGGAGAAGGATGGCTCAAAGCTAGGGAGGATGGATGCATCTCAAGCACTATTGTAAGTAATTAGTTTTCTTACTTGGCATAATATGAATCAATTCAATTTTCCTTCAATCCACGAGTTTAAAGTTTTTCTTCCAAGTTGGATCTGAACTCTAAAATGGTTAAATATGTTAGTGAATGCTAGCTAATTGTTTCATATCTAATAATGAACTTCACCTATTCATAGTAAGATAGTCATTTAAGCATAGATTCATCCCTACCTTAAATGCTATTATCAGATTGGCGACTCCACTAGGGAATTTAAGTTGAAAATTTCTTCAATATCTTGGTGTTTCAATCTTGCAGATATGCTTAAATCTTTCCTTAAAAATCTCAAAGAACCTATTTTAATTCTTACAGACCCTTAGAAGATTAAATCTGACTGTAATAAGCTCCTAAACAATCAAAATTCTGCAAAAAAAGGTTTAGATCTCGGTATTTCTTGAGTTAGAGGACCAACACACCCTATACATGCATACAGAGCATTGAAGGGTCACCAACACAACTTGCACACTAGAAAAATGTGTCAGCAATGCACCCTTCTTGTGTGCAAGGTGCGTTGAAGCCCCATCAACGCTCTGTTCTCATTACAAAGGTGTGACGACTGGTTTTCAAATTTTTTGCAGCTTGGTTCTTCCTCCTTGTCTCAATTTTTTTGATATTTTATTCTTGGATGGGCTGAGGAATACCTTAGATCAGAGTCTAAACCTTCCTTATACCCTCTTTACCTACATATTTGGAATATTTTCAAAGTTTTTAAAGCTTTCTTGTTTCATATTTGCATGAAATGTCACCTAGTTTTGAGTTTTCACTATTTTAGGGTTACTTAGAGGCTTCATTTTGTACTTGCAGACCTTCACAAGGATTTTAAATATTTTTAGGATCAGCTTACAACTAATTAGGAAACATTTTGAAGCATTTGGTTTGAGATCCTTAGATTTGGAATTCCCCCCCAACACCTCTAAAAATGGCCTAAATTGGCATTGTTTTTCAAAATTTTCTTACAATTTGTGTTAGATCCATTTCGTTAATATCATATTTTGTTGTAAGATCCCTGATTGCATAGGATTAGGACTGATATATAAATAATTTTGATTCATTTAATAGTTTTCAAATAACGAAAATTGAAAAAACATCAACATTTGTTTGAAGAACCTTAAGGCCCTTTAATTGTTGAATCTCATACACTTGCTTATTTGAAACATAAAACCAAATATCAGTTATGACATATGAAAAGATCATTTGAACACATTTCACAAAGATATTTGCATTGAAAAACAAAAGAATGAACATTACACTTTGAGACATTTTGAAAACAATTTCCCTCCAAAACCAAATACAAACTTTAATTAAGTCAAATTTTGTTTTGGATCTACAATATTTCATTATATGCTTATGCACAATTACAGAAATATCTACCTTCATATCTCCATTTTCTTGTGATAAGTTGTGTCAGAGCCACCGTATCCTCTTCACCTGGGATTTCGAGCGATCTTGTGAATGAGAAAGTGGATCTTAAGTGTAATAGTCTAGAATTTTCTTTTTCAAGAATTTTCTTTTCAAGCCACCGTATCTTCTTCACTTTCGATTTCGAGCGATCTTGTGAATGAGAAAGTGGATCTCACTTGTAATAGAGTATATTTCATTTTTTGCATACAGTTCTTGAGCTAAAGTATCCTCTTCACTTGGGATTTTGAGCGATCTTGTGAACGAGAAAGTTGATCTCAAGTGTAAGAATTTAATTCATAAGTATTCAAAGGGCTCTTTGTATCCTCTTTGCTTGCACTTTCGGGTGGCCCTGCAAATGAGAAACAAAGATCCCCCGTGTAATAGAATTAGATTAATTTTCTATGAGATATCTGTTT
Organism: Larix kaempferi; assembly: GCA_027924585.1. Classification (NCBI taxonomy): domain Eukaryota; kingdom Viridiplantae; phylum Streptophyta; class Pinopsida; order Pinales; family Pinaceae; genus Larix; species Larix kaempferi. The sequence continues at coordinate 2,417,785 of BSBM01000282.1, forward strand.
GGTTTACATTGATTTTTAAAATCAATCATTATCCATATTTCAGCAGAATTGTTCATAAAAATCCAAAATCTACCAAAACATTTTGCATGTTTGAAAGACACACATGAACCTCTAACCTTTCATTAGTTTAGAACATTCATCGATTTGAAAGGTAGAGTAGTGAGCATATTCCATGTTTGGTTCATTGCAATAATTACAATAATTTTCAACGATAACCTTAAACTATTGTCCTTTTTTATTTGCATCAAGGAAAATGTTGATATTATAATTAAATTTGCATTTTATACGAAATCATTATAAACTCTCTATTTTAATTACTTCACAACTAACATGAAGATGTAAAGTAAGATTTCCTTTCTCTTGAAAAGTTAAAAAAATCAGCACATTACACTACATCAAAATCATCATTAAAAACCTTCCTTAAAATCCAATCTCTCAAACTATCAAATTGAAAAGAAACAAAAATAGCACCTCCTTAAATGAACCAAGGCCATGTGCATCTCCTAACGCTAAATACTGATAAAATCTATTAAAAATGATGAATTAGGCCATTTACCAATTGCAGTTTCACTAGTAATTATTATAACTCATAAAATCAATGTTCGAATGGTGGTTCAATGTGTTCATGTAAGACTTATTCCATAAAAATGAAATAAATATATTAATTTGATGTATATATTAACATATCATTAGTTTGTTCAGTAGAATGGGGCCACTGTAATTATATTTTTTAAATTCTGTTTACCTCATAAAATTCCCTTTGTATACAAATAGAAAATGTAGATAATAGATAAGAATTACGTGATTTTTTAAAATGCTTTTCAATATTATGTTTTGATGTCCTTAAGTAATGAACTGAAGCTAATAATGTTAAATTGTCATATATGTGGTTGTAGTGTAGATGTGAATTAATATTAGTCAAAAGATGTTGATCTTTAAAATTGAAGGAGTATTGTTCTTTTCATGTACACTAGAGATGAACCAAGTTGTCATATTCATAGAAAACCAGATTGCGAATTTGGTGACACATCCTAGTTTTTTAGGTCTTTTTTTAGTTGAAATTATTAAAATACTTCTTAAGAATTATGATGTTGCAATATGGACTTTGGATGTCATTGACAAGTACATTCGACAAGTACTTGAAAAATCAAACATTGATATAAGGGAATTTCAATTCACATGGGATAGGTCTAATTGTCATTTGAAAACAACATTCAAAGGAGGGAGTACAATACAATTTTATGCAAAAGGTTGAGATATGTGTGGTCCCAATATGGAGATAAATACAAAGAATCAAAAGTATTGCTAATCGACACGTCAAAGCCTAGGTATGAATTCATTGGATATTGGTCAAACCATATCTTGATAAAGGCCTATACAGTACAAGAGAAAGGTACTTGGCTTATGCAAGTTTTATTCCCCTTTCTTAAGACATTTCATTGTATCCAAGCAAAACGTGAGTAAATTCGAATGTTCAATAGAACATCGACTTCATTGTACCAGATGAAGATATTGTTTTAGAAATTTGTTTTTTTTTACTCAGAAAAAAAAAAAAAAAAATCATACTTTTATTTCTCATAGAGTATAAAATTACAATGTGCATATATATGCTGGCATATATTCCAAAAAAGAGTTATAAGATCTATTCTTAGAAAGTAACATCATTTTTTTACATGTAAATATGTCAACATAGTTACTACGGGCACTCTATCAAAATTTGTCCCATATATAGCAACAAAAGAAAGAGGCCTAACATTGCTCCGTATAAAATATATTTGCTTAGTGCCTCCTAAAGTTAGCCAAAAATAATTTTTTTTAGATCATGTGGTAATTCTATAGCAAAACCCGAGAAGTCTTCAAGTATCCCATGCAACAATCAAAAGCCTAGAACATTCCATGAAAGGATGGTGTTAATATTGAAAAATTTGGTCCTAATTATGCTCTTCTATTTTAAATTATCCCGCAACCAACTGAAGGACCTCTTTAGAAAGGTCGTTTACAATTCTGTTCCTTTCCATGTAGACATGTGTCACGTCCCCTCCCATCCTACCAGCTAGGTGGAGAGGATCGTGACGTTATACCGAGCAATTAGCCCCATATCCATTAAATTAAACTCATTGATACAAATACATGTATAAGGGCATGCAATAGAAACACAACAGAAATTAAGAAAATGTTGTTGATATCTAATCATACACTCAAGATTTCTGTGACAGCCAAATAAAGAACTTTGCAGAATTATAAAAGATCATATGGACATGCATAAACTTGTAAAAGCTCAGCGGAAGTAAATTTAATAGCACATCCAATGATAATTGCCAATTTAACACACAAGAGAATACTTATCTTATACAGAAGTAGTCCCACACAACTGGCTACGCAACTGCAACGTTCCACCCAACCGTAGGCCAGTGTGCTCCTCAATCTCTCAGCACCACTGCCACCCCCGAGCTGGGCACGATCTCCACAAGGTAAAGGGGAAACAGGCTCTCACATAGCCAAAGGTATGCCAGAATCAGCCAAGCCAACTAGCAGTTGGGTTTCTCAGGCTACTAAGAGGTGGGCAGAGGTGAGTTACTAGGCTAGTGGCTCAACCATGGAGCTATGGATACACCATTGGGCTCATCAAGCCAAACATGTCCTCTTCCACTCTTGAAGCCCCTGCTCACAGGTCCAAATCTAAAACGGGATGCACTGAACAACAAAACCACGATTACTGGGCATGAGGAACACGATTTCCATAGTGGGATGCATGAGATGGGGTTTCAACTCACTCAGAAAAACGTGGGAACACACAAAAACGAAATGGGAAGATGGGGAACAACCCTGGGAAGCCAATCCGTTTTTAGAAAAACGTCCTTGGACATTTGGGGGCAAAAACGAACTCCATACAGTCCCCAAATCGTGGCTCTCCTCTCCCAGGCTACTGCATATGCAAAAACGAACTCCCAGGCATGGAGAAATGCAGGATTTGGATGAAAAACGTGTAGGGAAAGACCCAGCTAGCTCCAACTGCGTGAATGAGTGAAGACTGCCCATTCCCCATGGCTTTGGGCACCATTTCGTGGGTGTTTTCTTGCCCCACAAGCAAAAACACGATTTTCCAAGTTGATGGCTTGCCCATGTACGAAAATTGACAGCCATACCTCTCCCATCCCAAGGCATTTATTGTCTCATCCAATCTTTGGGAGAAGTAAATGATTGGGTGCATGAGACAAAATGGGTAGTTGGTGGTTTATGGGTTTCCCCATTGACACATGGATTAATACCATTGGCTCAAGGGTTTGGATAATTTCCCTCCCTCTTCCTTGTAAAGATCATGCCCCCATCTCTTTGTTGCATTGCGTAGCCGGTTGTGGGTTCTTTTTCATTAAATTCGTATTTACATGATGTCTTATTTACATCGTGCCCTTCTAGCACAAGAACCATAGGCATCTATCTCTTAATTTTCGGTACATAAAACGACAAATCAATGGCGGGGCCTTGGCCTTGAGCTCCTCACCATGATTAAGTTACAATAATTACATCATTTACGATTTAGTGAAAAAGGGGGTCAAAATGGGGACGTGACAACATGAGTATAGGATAAATACTTAAAATTTGATTTAATATCCAATATTTCTTCTAACAGTGGAATCAGTCATGTGTGTGTACATCTTTGTGCCTATTTGATCCAAATAACAACTAGCATTGAGTCAACAAATTTTTTTTTAGAAATTTGTTCACAAGTACATTTCAATTTTTCAATACAAGTTGGACATAGTTTTTCGTGAATCAATTTGTACGATTTTATATTTCTTTTGAAATATATGGGAATTGACAATTATATTAATATACATTTGCACTATTGTATATAATTGCTTTTGCATTGAATTTGTTGCAACGCAATAAAAAATTTTCTATTGTATTTTTTTTTAAGCATTGCATTGTTCAATGAATTATTTGTAATTAAAATAATCTCATATGAGCCATCGAGGCACATAGTTATCTATTGCTTTTTATTTACTTTATTTAAGGGAAAATTTTACTTCAGTTCCTATATTCTAGTGAATCAAGGAAATATTTCCCTCGATTATTCAAATACATGGGAGAAAGAAAGAATGGCTTTTTTTTCAGAGGAAAAAAAAACGTACTTTTGTTATTTCCAAGAAATCAAAATGTACATAGCATCCCGAGAAAACCTAGTTCTTTGAGAATATTTCATCCCAATTACATATCGGAATCCAAAGTTATACAAAATTTCAATACAAGTTGTCCCTACAACATAGAGCTATACAAAAAACAAAAACCATGTTTTTCTAACGGACAACATCAGCACCAAGACAACATCTAATGAAAATTAGTTCATTTCTAAGAAAAAAGAACTCCAGTAGCGAGGGTGAGAAAGTTGATTGTCGATCCATTCTTCGCAATAGAGTAGCCCAAGATCACCATCAAGGGCCTCCTTTGATAGAGCATCTGCAACAACGTTATTTTCTCTGTATGTATGTTCAATGGAGAGATCCAGAATATTGATCATCAATTTAGCAATTCTTTGACACCAATGATGAATGAAAACATTTTCAAGCTAAGACTGCTTTTTGGCCCAATTAACAATTACCATAGAGTCCCCAAAGACTTTTAGCGAGTCAATACCACACATAGAAGATGCTTTTAAAACTCCCCAGAGTCCAAGGAGCTCTGCTTTTGTATTTGAACCAATACCACATTCCAATCGAAACTTTAAAGTATAATTCACTCCACAAATGATTGTAAAGCCAACCCCACAATTATAATTTGTTGAAGCACCATCAAAAAAAGCAGTGACATTCTCAGAATTTTCCAAATTCGAATTTTTTTTCCTCTACATACATGTTGCTTTATAAACATTGCTGGCATAAGTATCGAACAACTTCCAAAAAGAAGAAAGAGTATGCTTCAATGATGGAACAAAATTATGAAAAATAGCATAATTTCTAGCCTTCCATATACACCCTGCCATCAAACCTGGGACATTGGTGAAACATCTGTTATTTTTTATCCAAGCCTGATATGCAGAGTCGAATTCCGATGAATGCCAGTCATATTTTATCTTTAGAGAAGCGCAAATCATCTTCCACAAACTCAGAGAGAAGTCACATTGTATAAATAAATTACCAATATAATCTTCATTTTTTTTGCATAATAAACATATACTAGGTCCACATTTACCACGACACATAAGATTATCCCAGGTAAGTATCTTCTTGTTAAAAAAATCCAAAGAAATCATTTTATTTTTCCTTGAACATTCCACTTCCATAACGCCTTAAACCACCATTTCTCCTACACCTTTACCTGACTATCCACAATTATCATGTAAGCAAAATTTGCAGTAACTTGTCCATTACCAGGATTTTTAACCCAAGCCAACCTATCCTTCTCAAAAGAGAGTCAGATCCTTTCCAAATTGAGGTTTTGAACATATAACTTCCACTCCTCTTCCTAGCTTCCATCCAATCCAAGGTCTGAGGCCATTAGCCAATAAAATCAGTCAAGAATCAATCTGCTTGACCTTTGAATCTGATTCAAGGTGAATAAGCCATAGCTAGTGAAATGATTTATCAAATATCTTGATAAAATGAAATCACCATTAACTCCCAGAATGGGATCAATGCCAACAAAAATATTGTAACCATTCCCCACCTGCCAGGCTAAATGTGAGCTGATCCATGGAAAAAAAATTAAGAATCCCTTCAAAATGAATGAAACGTTGCAAGAGTTTGAACTAGAATTTCGTAACCATTTCCAAAGCTCCATTTTAATATATTTTACATGAAGTACTTTTGCCCAAAGATTGTTACCCAATAAACCACGCCAAATACTCTTTAATGACATAGCAGTATTGAACCAAAAGATGTTTTTAATATTCCAACCCCCATAAGCTTTTGGCAAGGATAATTCTTGCCATTTTTCCAAATGATAGTTTCCACCATTGATGTTACCTGACCAAAGGAAAGAAAACATTAATCCATTCAATTTGTCCAGCACTGATCAAAGAATTTGAGCCAGCTGCGCCCAATATATCAGGAGACTGGTCAATACAGATTTGAGTAGAATGAGACGACCACCCAATTAAAGAAATTTTAAAACCCATCTGTTAAGTTTCTTTTCAAACCTTTTAATTAGCCATCTCCAATCTAGAATACTATAACAATTTGGTTTGATGATAAATGCCAAATATTTAATGCCTCAATCAATTGATGTCAACAACAAAATAGGGAAGAAAGTTCAGAATCTCTTCTAAATTCAGATTGTTCATCTTATAACTAGAAAACATTGATTTGTGTTGGATAATTTGCATCCCTATTACAGTCCAAAAAAGAGACAAAATATTGGATATAGCCTTCCATTCCTCCATTGAATCCGATCCAAATATTATCACATTGTCGACAAATAATAAGTGTGATACAGACAAATCCTTTGAAAAATACATACCTTTGATAATTTTCTTCGCCCTGGCATCCTTCATTAAAAGACTGAGTCCTTCTATCATGAGAAGGAATAATAATGGTGATAGATGGAAACCTTGGCGTAATCCTTTGAAGCTTTTGAAAAAAGGACTAGGCTTCCCATTGATAAGGACAGAATAATTTATCGACATATCACATGACCTTATCCAATTTATTACCAACCTCGGCAAACCAATCTACAAAAGAACTAACTTAAGGAAATCCCAATTAACTTGATCATATGCTTTAACACGATCAAGTTTCAAAATTAAGGATTTTTTCTTTTTTGATTTTACTGAGTGCATGACCTCCTGTGTAATTCCCAGTGCATCCAGAATTTGCCTGTCCTATAAGAACCCAAATTGCTCTTTTGACATCAGCCTAGAAAGGAACGGTTTGATCTTGTTTGCAATAATCTTTGAAATTAACTTATAAATCAAGTTACAAAGAGCAATCAGCCTGAAATCATCAAAATTTTCAGTTTTGTTTTTCTTTGGGATAAGAGTAAAAAATGTAGAATTTAGGCCTCCTGCAGTCCATCCTTCCAATCTCATGAATTCCACCATTTCCAGTAATTCATGACCCATGATGTCAAAAAAAATGAGAAACAGGTCAACTAGCCATCTGTCCGGACCTGGACTCTTATCTTTTTTGAAAGATTTTAATACATTAGAAATTTCCTCAAGTGTAACAGGTCTTCCAACCTGTAATCCTGCTTCCATCAAAAATAAGGATGGATAAAAATTTAAAACCTTCAGCTGAGCTTCAATATTAGACGACTTTGGATCCATAAAATGTTGTTTGAAGTGATCATGTGCAATAAATTCTATATCCTTTTGCTCATTTAAAACATTACCACCACTATCCTTAATCGACCAAATAGTGTTCACATTCCTCCTATGAGAAGCATATTGGTGAAAAAAGCAGGTGTTTCTATCACCCAATTCCACCCAAATGGCACGACTTTTGAGTGACCAAGTATTTTCCTCCACCTGCAAGATGTCATTTAATCTATTTTGCAATGCTTGTAACTCCAGTCTATCCTCATCCGAAAAGATGCCATCTAAATTAAGAGTGTGCAATTGTTTGATATTATTTTTAACCAAAATAAGATCAGATTGATCTTTTGCTTTTTGAATCTTCTCCCACTCTTTTGTTTTTTCCTTTAAACCTTGAGTTTACAAATCATAGATTCCACTAGATTTAGAGGAGCATGAAACGTAACCTGTGACCATAAACCCATAACCAAGTTACATAAATCATTGTTACTCAACCACGAGCTATTGAATTTAAAAGGCCTCCCAACACTGTTTTGTAATTCTTCAAATTGTAGAACAATAGTTTGATGATATGATAAATTTGAATGTTCCACCCATGTTCTATAATTGCAGAATTTATTTAAGATCGATTCCACCACAAGAAACTTGTCAAGTCTTTTACTAATGCATCCATCACCTTTACGCTTATTACTCCAATTTGAGGACAATTTCCTTGGTAAAATATCCACCAATTGAGCTCTCTGAAAAATACCTTTGAAAAATTCTACCAATCCATAAACAAGAACCATATGACCCCACTCTTCTGCAAAGGATAAGGTGAGATTGAGTTCACCTGCTACATGAGTATTTAGTAATCCAGAATGTTCCAGAGCTCTCTAGCAATGTTCCCTATCTTTGTAAGGTGCATACATATTCGGAATTGCAATATTAGTGCTAGAAGACAGAAAAAGACCTTTCATAAGAATAACCCCCATAGTTTTATAGGTACAAAAATAAGTAGTTGCAGGGTTCCAACCAAATAATAACCATTCCGAGTGGCCAGAAGAATCCATAGCGCTAAAATACCACCCTGGCCAATGCTTTGAGAAGAACTCAATAGCTTGTGAGGCCAGACACATCGTCTCATGTATTAAAAAACAATACAGGCTAGTAGTTTTTAGAAAATTGATGAGAGCCCTGGCCTTGGTAGCTCCCCCAATCCCATGAATGTTAAAGGAGATAATTGACATTAAATCAACCTCTTCGGGGACATAGATGCTCTAAGGGTCCCATGGGAAGAACAGGCAGTCGAATTATAATCATAATTCACATTTTCAAGTCTTTTTGATAATGGAATGAAAGTATCCCCACAATCCTTCTCTTTTTCTATTTTCCTCCTACGAATGGTCACATTCTTACATCTAATAGAAGGAATAACCATCTCATCAAAAGGTTTAGGGTTTACAACAAAAATTTCGAGAGGTGAGTTATCAATACCAGATAAAGATAATAATGCCGAGGAGAAATATTTAGGGCCATCATTATCCGCCACAGAATTGAGGGGTTTTAAAACTCCAATATCATTTAGGGTTTCATAAATATTTGAAGGGGGAGAAACAGAGGTCAAATTCTTATCACTCACCGGGACAACCTCATTAGATCATTAACAAAGAAAGAATGACTTTGGATACACATAATCTTGAAAAGCAATATCTTAATTGATAGTTTATTTGTAGTTACATTAAAAAAATTAATAATCAAAGAGCATGCAGACATATATGAAGTTCAACAAAAATCCATGAAAAACGTGTTTCAACATCTATCTCTTAATATCCAATGCATTTGAAATTCTTATCATTTTCTTATGTTGGTGAAAGTAATGCTCAAACTTAGTTTTTCCACGGTTGGTTAGCACTACTACATCGAGTTATTGGTTTTGCAAAATCAACAATGTTGATAGGGAGAGATAAATACCTAGCAGACTAGTGTCAACTTAAACAATGCAAAAGAGGCACCCTCCATCCACTTATGAGATCCTAAAAACACCGCCATTTTATCAATAATTCCCCCAGGTTTGTATGAAAGGGGGAACTTGGAGTCATTAGGCACCAAATTCAAACGTTGATTTTGGTCTATTATCCACAACTATAATATCTATGTTGTATATCAGACATGCTAATATGATTGAGCTCATATCGATTTCTTATAATACCTTCTTTCGCTCTCCTTTGTGTATTGATACTATTGTACCTAATAATCCCATGTTTGACATGTTCATGATCATTCGAAAACTATTTTTTATGTTAATTTAGGTTAATATGGTGATTTACAAATAAATCAATGTTTATGAAGTCCTCAAGTTTTTCCTTCCATTTGTGCTATATTATTTTTCTATATAACATATTTTGATGGTATAAATCTTTCTACTATGGTCACCTCTAATATAGATAGAGAATCTCTTGCATTAAAGCATGCAATTATGTGTGCAACTTCATTGAATTATTTCTTTATAATATATCTCAATGTCTCAACAATCATAACATTTAGCAAGTTAGGGATATTCATAGATTCATCATGATTTATGGCCTACCCATCTAGTTATAATGGAGATGTAATATGTCCTTTTGAATGCTTGGATACTAAAGTTTTACTAGAAGTAATAAAAAAATATTAATTGAGGAAATATTTCCCTAGATTAATTTTTCCAAATTCAATGGAATATATTATTTGAAGATTTACAAAAAAAACTTAATGTTAATGAACTCCTTGTAAATTGTAATAGAATGTGTCCAAATTAATAAAATATAAAATATGTGTTTAAGTTTATATATAGAGAGAGAGGGGGGGAAGGGAGAGACCTCTCTCTCTATATAAAGGTTTATATTGTAAATTTAGTTTACTTAATATTGTTTTATTAAAGTATCATATGTGAACTTCACATTCAGCAAGAAATTATACTTTAGTTTTTTTAAGGTACAATCAATTAGCATAGATTTATTTTATATAAATCTTTGAAAAACTCAAAAATTATTGTAATAAACATCTTTTTAAATTTTTTTAAACAAATTTAAAATATTAAAAATATATATAATAGTGGATAATTAAATTACTAAAATAATTCTTACTCAAAAAGATTATATTAAAAAAAAATATAGTTCAACAAATCTAAGACAAGATGAATTATGAAATTCTGTCAAGCAAGTATTAGGAAAAACAAAATGTAGAACTTTACAGTTCCTTAATAAACATTTTTTTAAATTTTTTTAAAATAAATTCAAAATTTTAAAAATATTTATAAAAGTGAATAATTAAATTACTAAAATAATCTTTAACCAGACAAATATTAAAAAAAAAAACATTTTCATAATAAACATCATTTTTTAATTTATTTAAAAATATAATTTTTAAAACAAATTCAAAATCTTAAAAATATATATAATAATAAATAATTAAATTACTAAAATAACCTTAAAAATATATATATATATTAAAAAAATAAAATATATTAAAAAGAAATAGTACCACAAATCTAAGACAAGATTGATTATGAGATTTTGTAAAGCAAAGTGTTTGAAAAAACAAAATGCCTAACTTTACGTCACCCTCTTAATAGGAAACAAAAACACATTCAACCTAAAATTCTAAAATAATAATGGAAACACCATTCTTCATACAATATAATAGAGTTTTGAAAAACTAGGCCTTTTAAACTTATCCATGAAGGAAGAAACTAGACCAAAGTGCTCTTCCTAAACTTATACATGAAGTAAATATACACCAAACTAATCTTCTATATACACCAAACTAAAAATAATATAGTTAAAGTAATGAGTCACAATCATCAACAGGTAATACATAATGAAAAATGTGTGCTTTGATCCCATTTCTATGAAGTTGCGCAAAATATTTGACTTGACTGGAATTTTAAGTTTGAAACCCGGAAACTTGCGTAGCAAGTCACACAAAGCTTTTCCTTTTTCGAAATATAAATATAGATGGCAATCTGTATAAACTTATGCAGTCTTCGAAATCTGTTGTGCAGCGAGGGCGTTTAGTTGCTTGATATTAATAATCACCATAATGAAGGGTGCATTCAGATTGATTGCAGCTTGTTGTGAAGGGAATTCTTCTTCTGCTGCTGTGCCAAGGGAACCATGTAAAGGAAATGATAAGAAAAAAGAGAAGGGCGCAAAGACCAAGAAAGCTCCAATACCCACTTCTTACTTCCCTCTCGGTTCCAACCTCTCTCGCTTATAGAGAAACACAGCATAGGTATGAAGCACAACAATAGTACCATCTTAGCCAAAGTTTGAGATGCAAGGAATTCAGATGTTGTTGATCTATAATACTTTTTTAATTGCACTGGCATGCAATGTTCAGTTCCATATTTGTTGCCATTTTTATTCTCTAAACAAATGCTATGAGAAATTGTCCACGTCCACAAATGCTATGAGAAATTGTCCAGTAAGAATTAGTGGACTAAGCTTGCTTAAACCAATTATTAAATTATGCAAAACCACATCATTTAAGATTATTTATGATTGTTGAGACCATTGCAAAATGTTGCTAATAAAGAAACGTTTCATGTTAAAAATATTTGTTCCCATCATTGATGAAGGGTAGTTAACTGCAAAAACTTATTTTTGACGAATACAGAAACTATATTTTATATATCACTCTGTTATTTATCGTAATCATATGTGATTTTTCTATTAAAAAATAGAAACTATGTTTAGTTGTTCATTGGTAGTTGTTTCAATTGAAAAATTTGTTTGATTGTTAATTGGTAACTATTCCAATTAAAAAATCATTGTTTCATAATAAACATAATAGCAATACCTAGTCATATAGATCTATATCTATGTGAATTTTTTATCATAAAATAGAAAAAAAAAATCAATGTAAATTGAAAATTTTGTTTCATCATTCATTACAAATATGTTTTATTATTGATTGATAGCTATTCTAATTGAAACATTTGTTTCATAATTGAATGTGTGGATGAGAACGAAGTTCTCCATATTAAATCTCCACCACTACCCATCACAGAGAGGCTCTCCTATATCTTTAGCAAAGTTCCATTATCTATAAAATTTGAATCTTGAATTATTAAAAAAATTCTCTTATATTTTTATCAAAGTTCCATTATCCATAAGATTTGAATCTTGGATTATTAAAACAAAATTGCAGGTAAAATGAAAAGCAAAATCCAACACTTATGACACACCATATACTCTTTTAAACATAAACTTAGGGTGTGTGCAAGAAGATGAGGGTCACTTTAGATGCAATCCTACTTTTTCAAAACTCGTTCCTGATACATTAAAACATAACGCGTTTCTGATACTTAGCACCTACCATTGTAAGACCCGAGCCTGACATGTCACTGGACATGTAGGATAGGTAACCATAACGCGTACGCGTTATAGAACTACAAAACGCATACTCGTTATGTAGTTACAAAACACGTACGCGTTATAGAACTACAACACGCGTACTCGTTATGTAGTTACAAAACATGTACGCGTTATTGAAATCTAAAATCAATTTAAAAACACAGTCCCGACCACCCCCGACCACCCGCGGCGCTCTTCATGTATCAGAAACGCAAAATAGAGGTTGGAAGAGGACGGTTTGTGTGCCCTGGAGTATCGGTGGAGTTCGATTTAGCTGGAGGGGAGGCAAATTCACCGGTGGATTGTCATCTAATCAGGTAATTCATTCACCCATACCATTTTTTTGTCATTTCTTAACCTAAATTACTATTTTTTTATTGTTTAAAACAACCTAGTTTTGTAATATTGATCAAATTGGGAATAACCCAATCTCTAATTAAATTCACATCTCCCTCAACCAAGATGAGTGAATAATTAAAATGAATCCCTTTTCCAAAATCAAAAATTCCTAATCCAACCAAAAATTGAAAAAAATAGAACTCCCCCCTTTCTACAATGTATTCATCTAAGTCACCTGACACGAGGACACGGGACACGAGTGTCCCCACGGGACACAGTGACCCTTGGAATTAGGACACGTTTTATATACATATATATATATATTAAAAATATATTAAAATTTAAAAATATAGACATATAGATCCAATAAAATTTAACATTTACAATTACAAATATTCAATAGAAATTACATTTACAATTACAAATATGAAATATTCAATAGAAATTAGATCATTCACAAATCACAACACATTTGTCATTCACAATCACAAATCACAACAAGACATTGAGACACATAGATGCATGTCAGAGACTTGGAACCATATTTCTCATTAAGTCATCAAAATCAAAATGCATTACATAGATGTCGGAATGCCACTGGGCACTGGCAAATGCCAACTAGACTAATAGTCTAATAGTAAATACAAAAAAGGAGTGGATCAATATGGAAGAATCCCATCTGTCAATGACTCAATAGTCCTCCTCCATGCCTGAATCAACAAACTCATCATTGCCCTGATCCTCCTCCTCCTCCTCCTCTCTACCAATCTGACTAACTGCATCTGCTAGTGTGGAGGATGAACCCTTCATACAATCACCCTCATCAAAAGTGACCAGCTCTAGCACTGGATCATTAAGATCCATGTTGGCTAATGCCAATTCAGTACTGCTGTCCAAACCCATCTCATCAGGAAAGACATCCCTTAAGGCTATTTTTTGTATAAGAGGGCATGTTGCCCCATGAGTTGTCCACCAAACAAGGGGTTTCTTAACCCCCATGTCTCTAACCACCTCATATCCTCCAAATCTCCTAATGCCACTAGAAAACTCATAAAATTCCTCCTCCACCACCTCAAGGTGGTCTCTATCCTGAAGTAGTCGTCTAAATGCTATCTTCCTCCCCTCTGAGATCTCTCCATCCATGTGAGGAGGGACTCTGGATGAGGGCCCCGACCCACCACTGAGCCAATCCTAAGTGTAGAACCTGGGGTTCAACGAGTGGACCAAGCAATGCAAAGGTGTGCAAACTCATACATATCCATTTCATTCCATGCCACTTTGTCCTCCCCTCCAACCACAAGGCGTAATATGTTGAAATCAATAAATTTAATGTTAGCTTATAAAGTTGATGGAAATATTGTTTTCTGCAATGGACGTAAAGGCCAAAACATATCAAAATAACACTCCTAAATTCTAAGAAGTTCAAACCCAAGTTTGCATGGAAAAGTCACCAATGAGGGTTAAGAAGTGCCTTAACTTCTAGAAAGAAGTTGAACAAAACTTACTTTTTAATTGTTAAATGTTTAATTTTAAGTTTTAAATGTACGTAAGTGAATGCCATTAAATTGCTTACTTGAGTTTGATTTAATACATTTTCAATTTTGAAGAGACGTCATTATATACCATGTATATGTTTCTAATGATTTTCGTATTAATGTCTTTATTGCAGTTGCGGCCATGGACACCAATGCCAAGATACTGATTGAGCTTGCCCACTTGAGGGGCATTAGTGTAGCTTTTAGTGGTGGTGACAGGATTCACCGCTCACTTGCATCAACCTTGGATGTAATTGTTGACACCGTTTCACAGTCTAGCAATGTACTATATGATATTACATCATATAGAGAAAGAAAAAGACAACAATATGCTGATGGGCTAGACTACAATGCAATAAAAAAGTTGAAAATATCCAAAGAGCTCATATTTGCATTGTTTACGGAGCCTTGGATGGGGAAAATCCCAAATGTAAACAGACTGCATATCTACATTGAGTGGGGCACGTTTCAACCATTTGTTGATAACTGGATGGACAGATGGTACATGGTTTTTGATATGCCACCACACAACAACAGGGAAATTCCCTTGTATTGCCTTCGAAAGATGTACGCAGAGTTCGTGTTACATAAACACGTAAACTATTTTGACATCTTGCAGTTTCAGGGGATCAGTGGGGGGATGCCCCAAAACCAACCCAATGCGAGGCTTCGAGACCAGGATCGCCCTATCCCTGCACCTCGCAGGCAAATGCCTAGGCCAGATGTCCCACCTGCACATCGTATTATTCCATAGACACGGGATTCATTTTTGAGTTTGGCACGGGCGGTTGTTCGCCATGGCACTATGGTTCAGCATATGGGTGACGAAGGGACATCTGTCCCTGGTGTGGTACATACACCAGCTCGTCACCATGCAGGACCATCCATTAGTGTAGGACCATCGACACATCCCCATCCTAGTACTGATCCTCACGAGTGCACATCATGTGGTCGTCCCTGCTATGGTCTTGCCTCAGATGTTGCCTTCAGTGGGTTTTTGAGAGAGGTATGTTGATGGTTAATTGTAATAAATTCTTCATTTATTTTCGTCTTTGTACACATATATATAGTTTGAGGTAATATATTAATTTTGTGAACTTGCAGTTGATGCTTTATGCCGGCAGCGACGCCCCAGAGCCGGATGTTCCAGACTCTACAGGGGGGCAAGATGCTACCCATTTGGTAGGCCCATCTTATATAGCACCTATTGCTGTATCTCACACCAAGGTAAACATTTTAAAATTTCAGTTTTTTAATACTTGTTAATTTGTTAATTTCCACATACTTTGCATTTTAGTTCACTAATGCTATCTACGGTCTAATATTTACAATTATTAAACTTGCAGATGGCAGATCCTTCACTAGGGCAAGGTAATGTGGAGGTAGCACCCGTGGTCATATCGTTCCATGAAACATATGGGCTCCAGGTAAACAATTAAAAATGACATTTTTAAAATACATGTTTGTTTGTTGAATCATGCATGTCTAACTACATGAACACTTGCTGACTATAGGCACCATCCGAGACATCTGGACCATAGCCTGGATTTGTATCTCCCTCCAGGCCATTCGTGAACAAGGGCCATGTGTATGTGAGGCATTCTACTCCTAGAAAGACTCCAGCTGCCCACAACCATGGGCTTACTCACACCATGGTAATGTATATCCTTCGATGATATTTGTTGTTTAACTTGAAATCCAGTGCATAAATCATTTTTGTTAATGTTTGAATTGCATGTTTACTGTATTAGGAACCCGAGTTGTCTACTGAAAACCTCGCATCGATGGTTGATGCAACAGTCAGTGCCGCATCTGCAATGGCAACTGATCACACACAGGTATGTAACTATTTCGACATTATCTTTACATAGTTTATTATTGTTGTCTATTGTTTATTCATGCATTTCTAACTATTTCAACATTTTTTCATTGTAGCCACCACCAGCAGGAGCAGTTCCTGGCCCCCTGGTTCGACCATCGTGGATGTTCAACCAACGACTCCATCTGCTACACAAGCAACGCAATCTCCTTTGTCAGTTGAGGTGAGATGTCCTTCAGTGACCAAGTGTTTCATGCACTTTCCATGCACCAGTTGATAATTGTTGAGTTAATTGTTGAGCTAATGTATTAGTGTACATAGTTAGTTGAATTTAACAATTGATATTTAATTTATAGGATCCAGAGACGCACACTGATCCTAAAGATGTGCCTAGAGGATCAACGTCAGGAAAGAACAAGAGGAAGCTTGAGTTTTGATGTGTCTTATGGGATATATGTACATTTGGATACATGTACATGTGGCTTTGATAGTTTTGGAAAGTTTTGGACACATGTGCTTTTGGATACTTTTGTATATATATGTACTTTTCGATACATTCACTTTTGGAGACATGTACATTGAGTTTATTGTGCATGTACTTTTGGAGACATGTACATTGACTTCATTGGATACATGTACTTTTGGATACTTTTGGATATACATGTACTTTTGGAGACATGCACTTTTGGATACTTTTGGATATATATGTACTTTTGGAGACATGCACATTGACATTTCACTTATAAATGAATGATACATTTCACTCTGTATTTGTTCTTCGGTTTCCATGTGTTCTTGTGTCAATCTAATGTGTTGATTTGTGTGGATTATCTATTACTCATGAATGCGCTATGTCAAAAGAACAAACTATTATATTTAAAGGTTTCAACGAACTCACTACAGGTGTGCACTAATTGGTATCTAATTAAAATTTGTGATTTTGGATGATCATTACAAGTTATGTCAAAGTTATTGCTCCTGTAATTTAATCAAACTAAATGCAATACAATGTTTTTCAAGGTTTCAACAAACTCACTCATGCACACTAATTGGATAGGTGTAATTAAAATTTGTGAGTTTTGATGATTAAATTACAAGTTAAGTCAATGTTCAAGTGTAATTTAATAAAACTAAGTGCAATACATGCTACACATTTCATCAACGCCCAATATTTGATTGTACAATTAGATTCAACACTACATATGAGTAACTACATACAAGTGCTCAAAGCAACATTGGTGAAAGGAACAAATGTTACCTCGGGATTCGAGAAATAGAGTGCCTTCTAATGTTGGTTGGGAAGGATATGCTTGGTTATCCTTATGGCTTGGAGGTCATGTTCATGTAGATAAGTACTCTTGTTGTCATGTGTCATTAAGGTTTTTTCATGTGGTAAAACCCTTCAGGGTCAGGGTTTGTTCATGGTTTCATTGTACTTGATTTCTAAACATATAATTATTCTAAGAAAGGTTGCTAGGTTTTCTTCCCCATGAGGGTTTCCCGGGATACCGAGATAAAATGTTGTGTCTCTTGTCCCTGAACAACATTTTCATGAGACTTGCAGCTCGACATAGCTTAGAAACCGGATGTCAGACCGATGAACTGTCGACCCCGTTGGTCCCCTGGCGTGCGATTACCTCTAGGGGGCCCTCTCCCTCGTCTCCCCATGGCCCAGTGGCTTCATTGTGCATTCATTTCGTAAACTAGGGTTTTGCTCAATTTCATTGCATGCAATCTCGCATTAGTAGGTCAACTCTGCAAAAACCTCCCCCGAGCCAGTGTTGGCAGTGTTCCCATGTCGGCATTGCCCACACACACTTGCAAGAGCCAACGGCATGCAATCTTCCTGCTCCATTTTCTTTTTGGCTCCAGGGTGGAAATTCACCAAGTGTCCCTGAACGACATTTTCATGCGACTTGCAGCTCGACATAACTCAGAAACCAGACGTCGGACCGACAAACCGTCGAATCCGTTGGTCTCCTGGTGTGTGATTACCTCTAGGGGGCCCTCTCCCTCGTCTCCCCATGGCCCAATGGCTTCATTGTGCATTCATTCCGTAAACTAGGGTTTTGCTCAATTTAATTGCATGCAATCTCGCATTGGTGGGCTAACTCTGCAAAAACCACCCCCGAGCCAGTGTTAGCAGTGTTCCCACGTCAGCATTGCCCACACACACTTGCAGGAGCCAACAGCATGCAATCTTCCTGCTCCGTTTGCTTTTTGGCTCCCGGACGGAAATTCACCAAGTGTCCCTGAACGACATTTTCATGCGATTTGCAACTCGACATAACTCGGAAACCGGACGTCGGACCGATGAACCGTCGAATCCGTTGGTCTCCTAATGTGCGATTACCTCTAGGGGGCCCTCTCCCTCGTCTCCCCATGGCCCAGTGGCTTCATTGTGCATTCATTTCGTAAACTAGGGTTTTGCTAAGTGTGGGAGTGTGCAATTTTTGCACACGGGGGTCAACTTTGGAAAATCATCCACTGGGAAGGTATGGCTAGTGTTCCTAGCCTGAACCTTCCTAGACACACTTGTAGGACTCCCCGTAACCCAGTTTTGTTGCACAGTTGGAGTTCTATGCCCCCAGCAGGTGTCCCTGAAGGCCTTCTGGTAGCGAGACGGGACGAGCCATAGAATGAATACCGTGGCTCGGATCGATGAACAATCAACTCCGTTGGATTTAGCACACTGGGATAGTGCCAGGGGTGCCCCTCCCCTTCAGCCCGGTGGCCCATGTGTCACCTTGCAGGTCCATCTTGGAAACTAGGGTTTTGCTCAGTGTGGGAGTGTGCAATTTTTGCACACAGGGGTCAACTTTGGAAAATCATCCACTGGGCGGGTATGGCTAGTGTTCCCAGCCCGAACCTGCCTAGACACACCTGCAGGACTCCCCGGAACCCGGTTTTGTTGCACGGTTGGAGTTCTATGCCCCCGACAGGTATCCAACAAGTGTCCATGAAGGCCTTTTGGATGCGAGACAGAACGAGCCATAGAATGACGACCTTGGCTCAGATCGACGAACCGTCAACTCCGTTGGATTCAGCACACGAGGATAGTGCGAGGGGTGCCCCTCCCCTCTGGCCCGGTGGCCCATGTGTCACCTTGCAGGTCCATCTTGGAAACTAGGGTTTTGCTTAGTGTGGAAGTGTGCAATTTTTGCACACAGGGGTCAACTTTGGAAAATCATCCACCGGGTGGGTATGGCTAGTGTTCCCAGCCCGAACTTGCCTAGACACACCTGCAGGACTCCCCGGAACCCGGTTTTGTTGCACGGTTGGAGTTCTATTCCCTCGGCAGGTATCCAGCAGGTGTCCCTGAAGGCCTTCTAGCAGCGAGACGAGACGAGCCATAGAATGAAGACCGTGGCTCAGATCGATGAACCGTCGACTCCGTTGTATTCAGCACACCAAGATAGTGCCAGGGGTGCCCCTCCCCTCCGGGCTGGTGGCCCATGTGTCACCTTGCAGGTCCATCTTGGAAACTAGGGTTTTGCTCAGTGTGGGAGTGTGCAATTTTTGCACACGGGGGTCAACTTTGGAAAATCATCCACCGGGCGGGTATGGCTAGTGTTCCCAACCCGAACCTGCCTAGACACAACTGCAGAACTCCCCAGAATCTAGTTTTGTTGCATGGTTGGAGTTCTATGCCCCCGGTAGGTATCTAGCAAGTGTCCCTGAAGGCATTTTGGGTTGGAGACGGAACGAGCCATAGAATGACGACCATGGCTCGAATCGACGAACCGTCGACTCCGTTGGATTCAGCATGCTAGGATAGTGCCAAGGGTGCCCCTCCCCTCCGGCCTGGTGGCCCATGTGCCACCTTCCAGGTCCATCTTTGAAACTAGGGTTTTGTAGGTCCATGATGAAGATTTTCATGATGATGATGATGGTGATGATGATGCAGATGTTGATGATGATGGCTTGGGCTAAGGTGGTGCTCTCAAATAGCTAATTCATTATGAAATATTTAACAAGACATGAATTAAATTTAATATAAGTGTATTGTCTAATATAGTGAGCATGAATTGAATTAATTTTGTTCGGTGAAGCCAATAACCAACATGATGAACATAATATAATTTTAGGGTTTACTGATCATATGTAAAAAATGGCATATTCATAAACTTGACATACAAGAGAACTTTTCACATATTTATAAACAACGTAAACGTAAATTTGGCATATCAAGAACACAAAATTGACATATTCATATGAAACATACATGTGAAAATTGACCATATATCAATATTCAATTACAAATAGTATAAATAGTATAGTATTAAAAGTATGTAACATATCTCATCATGCTAGATCCCACCGATTATCATACAACCAAGCCCTCTGGATCATCTCTTATACTGATGGTCTCCATTAGTCTCTCGTGCTCTGTATCTGGTAAGAAGTAGCGTACCTTCGATGTATTTCGACTAGGCATTGTTCATACCTGAAGGTTTGTGCCAATGATTAAGTTGGTAAAGTGATACACACTTGCACCTGGTTTGTAATCCCTGTAAACATATCCACCCTTCTTTCTTCCATTGTTGTCCCGTGTCAAGTATTCACCTTTAACAACCATAGACCCAGTTGGAAAGTGGTTGTTTTCATCGTCAGTCATGGACATAATGAGGGTTTGCTTTCCATTTATACAGTGTGCCAACCAGTATTCATCACCCCATTCAGTATCTTTTGAGGAAACCACTGCGTATATGTGCCATGCATTATATGATTGTAGGTATATGATCAAAATATTTTTTCGTGCGATACAAGGCCATTAATGTGCATTTGAAGACTGCGTAAACAAACAAAAAATGTTAATGAAATGCATCATACCGGGTTGTACAAGGTCTGAGACATGATCAAAATCTGCAGAAATTGATGATTGGTCTTCTTCCAATGGATTTAACTCAACAATTGCATGCTGATCAAGTGGAAGTGATATGCGATCCCATCCATCAACCCAATCTAATGATTCACTCCCATCCCAGTCACCATCACAACAAGGCGAGCAAAAACAAGCGAGTTTTCTGGTCCAAATTTCAAATACTGGGTTATCGAAGCTTCGAACCGAATGAAAGCCACGAGTCTCAGGCATAGTCTTGCATTCCCATGCATGTGAACGATCTATGTCTACCACCTCCCAAAAAAAAATCTCCACATGTCTCTTTCTTGTGGACTCTACTCGCATAGTTGATTCCTCTCCCATTACTGACGTGTACCACCTGACTGTAGATTGAGCATTTAGAATAGTAGATGATGTAGATACTTTCAATTCCTCTCTTCGTAGGGTTGTTTTGACACATGCTCCGGCTCCATCATGCTCTCCTTTACCATGCCCAATCTCAAAATAGTTCCACATATGTGGCACTTTGTAGTTTTTATGCAATGAACATAACCACTGAAATATACGTGCATTTTTTAACTGACTAGCACACCCATCAGACCAAATCCAGTGTCGATCCATCTGTATGTTCCTTCCCTTCAAGTGATCATAGAACATGATGAAGCAATGACATACATAGTGGAAGTCATGGCACCTATAATCACTTATCTAGAAGTGATATTCCTTCAGAATTTCTCTTTGCTCTTCAGTGCTATTTGGGCCATGCCTATATGTGATATGGACCATCAAAGAAACCTGCTCAGAGTGATAATACTGACTTTGGATCTCATTCTGAGGTTGCAGAGTCTAGTTCTCAGCAAAATCAACAACTAAAAGTATAGTACCAAGGGGAAATGTATCTCTGCATATTCTAAACTTATCATCCTGCCATCGTGCCATGTGGACATGCTAAACATATTGATGTGTCTTTTCAATAAATTCCTTGATGAAGTCACTAACTTGTACCTGGTGACACAAAATGATCTCAATGTCAGTTTTTTGTTGTAAGTAAGGATTGAAATGTAACCGTTACAACATAATTTTATAGATATAAATGCATACCTGAGATGTCACCAATTGTATTTTTTTGCTTTCTTTCCCTGGGACTATTTCATAGTTGATATATTTGAAACTTTTCATGTCTGTAACCATTTTCCCAAATTCACTGTCTCCATTCTCGTGCATACATTGGCTCAATAATGCCATTCTAGCACAGTTGGAGCATGTTCCATCCAAACAAGATTTTGCATAGTATGTTTGCCCCTCAAGCCTATTGCACATGATGCTATGAATGAATTCTCTTGATGAAGTCGGTGGTATTGTCATGGAGCAATCCTGCACATGGTTAGTATGCAACACACGACGAATGTACAAAAATGTTTCATAGTAATATTCATATTTTACATGGTATCTACAACAACAAGTGTTACGAAGAGTATTTATTCTAACATACCATGGCTTAAATTTCTCAAAAGATATTTGCCCCAAGTTCAATTGTCTATGCTCAATCCTAAATTTCTCGTAAAGTTCTGTCTGTGTTATATCAAGAAGATGCTTAGTATGTGGTTCACGATCCTTTGAATCCCTTCTCAGTTTTAGTACATCCTTTCGTTTTGAAGAAGGCCTTGTGTGATCATGCCAAAAACTATGCACTAGTCCCTTTACTGCATCAACTAGCTTCATGTCACGACATGGCAACCGACCAACAAAGGCCCAAAAATCTGTCTGATCGGTTGTTTCAAGATGTTCTCTTCTAATCGAATACCTACAGAGGGTTTTTACATTCAAATTAACTAGTTCGGATGTAGGCCTGAGAATACGAAGGGCCCTGGTGTTCTTATTTGCAATTGCTTGTGACAACACACGACGAGCAGCATTGCAGTCCTTTGAATGTGTGTTCTCACCAATTTTACCAAATGCATCTACTAGGATTTTAACTATATGAGAACTTGGTTCAGAATTCTTTATCATCTTTATCCCTAACTTTTTCCTAACAACATTCATGCTCCTAGATTTTAACAATGATAAAAATAATCTACATTTATCTCCATCACATTTAGAAACAAAATATTTATCAAGTATCTGTTGAGTTTGATAAGCAATACTACATTTAGATAGCGTACCTTTAATGGAATTGATGAGACTTTCATCAACTTGTATATGCTTCGGAGTTCTTCTACGTGTGCTTGCTAATGGAGGTAAGGGGGTTGGAATTGTACCATGTAGCGCATCACCAAGATGCTCTGGCGTTTCAGTAGTAGCTTGGTGTCCTTCATTCTCTTCCTAGTAGTTGGATGGTGGAAGTCCAACATCCTCATTGATGGTCTGTGGAAGTCCAACATCCCCTTGTGGAAATCCAACATCCTCATCGATGGTGTGGATAACATTCTCTTCTTCAACAGTAGGAAAAATGTCCAACGCCTCTCAGACTTTATCGCTTGTATAACCGCATGCGGATAGCAAATTGGGTGTTTCTTCGTGAGCTTCATCTTGAGATGGTAACTTATCACTTTGACTTGAAGTGGGAATTGAAACATCCCCTAATGAGCACCTACGTTTTGCTTCTTGATTACTTCCATGGGGTGCTTGTTCAACAAAAATTATGGAAATTGAAGTTCCCTCTTGTCGTGGATTAATAGGATGAACCGTGGTATCCTCTACAATTGGATTTGGATTAGTTTCCAAAGAAAGCCTCCGATTCATCATGTATATTCTTTTCTTTTCTTTCTCTTTTTCAATGACTTCTTGAGGTCTCTTCTTCCTTGTTGATTTGTTTACTCGGTTACGTGCATTCCCCATCACCACAATGATCAATTCAATATAGTTTGTTTTTGTTGCTCCTCAATTACAAGCTCTTCAATAATAAGCAAATGGAAGTTAAATCATAAAATATTTGGGCTCTTTGATTCTCTTGTACACTTGTGTATATCCACCATCACCATGAAATGGTCTTGAAGCTTGATATCTTATCTTGTGTGCTCCTTAAATATAGGCAAAATGAATCTTTCAAAGGCCTTATCTTTGGTGTTATTCAATTGGAGATTCTTCAATCTTGCTGATTATCTTCTTCAAATATGGCCATATACCCAACACCACACCGAGCAACCATGAAAGATGTCCTCAATGCTGCACCTGCATAAAAAAAATAATGATGGAGTTGGTGTAGAGTGTGAGAATTTCCAATGGCGGGCTCATGTTGTTCGAAAAATCATGGGAGTGTTGTTTTGGCTCGGACAGAGTGAAATTGCTCTCGGACAGGGACAGTCCACTATTTATGGATTTACAAAATGCCCACGCGTTATATAAATAAAAAACGCGTGCGCGATATGTAGTGCAAAAATGCGTATGCGATATTGTCAAGCACAATAAATAGGTTAGGTGCATGGCTAGGGCAACGAACAAAATCAAAAGAAAACTAATAATTTATATGGTTACATACAAAACAAATGTTTTTAGTGTGGGGACAAATGTTTTGTATGGTTTAATACCCCGTAGCTCTCTCCCAATAATCCCTAGATACACCCTATCTCTTTCTAAATATCTATCCCTCATTCTCCCTACATCCCTCCCTACATGTTTCTTTCATGTTTCTTTCTCTCCCTTACTCCAGCCATGTCTCTACCACCCCACTCTCCATCTCTCCACCTTCTCTTTATCTTCATCATTATCCCTCCCTATAGCACTCTCTCCCTTCTTCTCCCTTAATCAATAACCCTCTATGCCTTTATCCCTCCCCCCTGCCCTCTCTGTCTTACCTTGTTCCTAGAGCCCCTCCCCCATAAAGGCCTTTAGACCCTCTTCTAAACATTAATCCCTAAGTGCATAAGTGCACAAGATGATGATGAGGAGGAGGGTGATGACAATGAAGATGATCATGATGTAGATGAAGATGATAAAGATGATGATGAGGAGGAGGGTGATGACAATGAAGATGATCATGATGCAGATGAAGATGATAAAGATGATGATGTTGATGAAGATGATGGTGATGATGATGAAGATGTTGATGATGATGGTGATGGTGATGTTCGGATGATGATGATGATGATGATGATGATGATGAAGATGATGGTGACATGATGGAGATGTTGATCTGCTGAGGAAGATGATGATGATGATGGTGATGATGATGAAGATGTTGATGATGATGATGATGGTGATGAAGATGATGATGATGAAGAAGATGATGATGATGGAGATGTTGTGTTGATGGGGAACCTAGAGATGACAATGATGATGAAGATGGTGATGGTGATGGTGATGGTGATGACGATGAAGATTTTGATGATGACGCTGATGGTGATGATGATGAAGATGTTGATGATGATGGTGATGGGGATGTTTAGATGATGATCATGATGATGTTCAGAAGATCATGATGGTGATGATGGTGATGATGATGGAGAAGATGACGATGATGGATATGTTGATGAGGAACCTGCAGATGCCAATGATGATGATGATGATGGTGATGAAGATGATGATGATGGAGATGTTGATGAGGAACCTACAGATGCCAATGATGATAGTGATGACAATGAAGATGTTGATGATGATGGTGCTGGTAATGATGATTAAGATGTTGATGATGATGGTGATGGTGATGTTCAGATGATAATGATGATGATGATGATGATGAAGATGATGGTGACATGATGGAGATGTTGATCTGATGAGGAAGATGATGATGATGATGGTGATGATGATGATGATGATGGTGATGAAGATGATGATGATGAAGAAGATGATGATGATGGAGATGTTGTGTTGATGGGGAACCTAGAGATGACAATGATGATGAAGATGGTGATGGTGATGGTGATGGTGATGACGATGAAGATTTTGATGATGATGTTGGTGGTGATGATGATGATGAAGATGTTGACGATGATGGTGATGGTGATGTTTAGATGATGATCATGATGATGTTTAGAAGATCATGATGGTGATGACGATGGAGAAGATGACGATGATGGATATGTTGATGAGGAACCTACAGATGCCAATGATGATGATGATGATGGTGATGAAGATGATGATGATGGAGATGTTGATGAGGAACCTACAGATGCCAATGATGATGGTGATGACGATGAAGATGTTGATGATGATGGTGCTGGTAATGATGATGATGATGATGATGATGAAGATGATGGTGACATGATGGAGATGTTGATCTAATGAGGAAGCTGATGATGATGATGGTGATGATGATGAAGATGTTGATGATGATGAGGATGTTGATGATGATGATGGTGGTGATGAAGATGATGATGATGAAGAAGATGATGATGATGGAGATGTTGTGTTGATGGGGAACCTAGAGATGACAATGATGATGAAGATGGTG
The DNA here is from genome assembly GCA_027924585.1 of Larix kaempferi. Lineage (NCBI taxonomy): Eukaryota > Viridiplantae > Streptophyta > Pinopsida > Pinales > Pinaceae > Larix > Larix kaempferi. The sequence continues at coordinate 2,444,334 of BSBM01000282.1, forward strand.
ATGGTGATGGTGATGGTGATGGCGATGGTGATGACGATGAAGATTTTGATGATGATGCTGATGGTGGTGATGATGATGATGATGTTGATGGTGATGATGATGAAGATGTTGACGATGATGGTGATGTTCAGATGGTGATGATGATGATGATGGAGATGTTGATGAGGAAGGGGGAGATGATAATGATGATGAATATGTTTATGGTCATGAAGATGATGATGATAGTGATGGTGATGATGATGGAGATGTTGAAGATGATGGAGATGGCGATGAGGATGGTGATGATGGTGAAGATGATGATGAAGATGATGATGATGGAGATGTTGATCTAATGACGATGAAGATGATGATTATGGTGATGATGATGAAGATGTTGATGCTGATGATGATGGTGATGAAGATGATGATGATGGAGAAGATGATGATGATGGAGATGTTGATGAGGAACCTACAAATGCCAATAATGATGATGATGATGGTGATGACGATGAAGATGTTGATGATGATGGTGATGGTAATGATGATGAAGATGTTGATGATGATGGTGATGGTGATGGTGATGTTCAGATGATGATGATGATGATGATGAAGATGATGGTGACATGATGGAGATGTTGATCTGATTCAAGGAAGATGATGATGATGATGGTGATGATGATGAAGATGTTGATGATGATGATGATGGTGATGAAGATGATGATGATGAAGAAGATGATGATGATGGAGATGTTGATGTTGATGGGGAACCTAGAGATGACAATGATGATGAAGATGGTGATGGTGATGGTGATGGTGATGAAGATTTTGATGATGATGGTGATGGTGATGATGATGAAGATGTTGATGATGATGGTGATGGTAATGTTTAGATGATGATCATGATGATGTTCAAAAGATGATGATGATGATGATGATGGAAATGTTGATTTGATGAGGAATATGATGATGATGATGATGATGGTGATGATGATGAAAATGTTGATGATGACGATGATGGTCATGAAGATGATGATGATGAAGAATATGATGCTGATGGAGAATATGATGCTCACAACTCCTTCTAGTCTCTCTCTCCCCAACCATCAATCTCTCTCTCTTTCTCTCTCTCTCTCTCTCAAACACACACACATACACACACATGTCACTTTCCATTCTCAAACCCATCTCCCCTCCATCCATATCTATCTCCACCTTTCTCCCTCCATCCCTCACCTACCTTCTCTCCCTCCCTCTCTCATCGCCTGTCTCTCTCTCACCTTCTATCCCTCCCTCATGTTATCTTTCCCTCAACCTATCCCAATCTCTCCATCACTCCCTCTCTCTCACACACTTTATGTCCCTTCCCCCTCCTCTCATATTCTCTCTCTCTCTCTCTCTCTCTCTCTCTCTCTCGCCACCACTCCCTGCATGTCTCCCACCAACACTTTCTGTCCCTCCCTTCCTATCTCTTTATTTCATTCTATCCCCATCTATCTCTCACTCCCTTCAAATCCATTCCTCCCCATTGTCCCTCTCCCTCCCTCGCTCTATGTCTCCCCCCCCCTTGTATTCTTTATTTCTCTCTCACATCCCCCTTGCCTCCATCCATTCCCCCTTGTCACTCAAGTATAACTTTCAACTTCTAACCCTATACCTCTTCAGAACCTATTCTACTCATAATAGTGCTCTCAAGCTCCACTTCCCTTCACCCCCTGTAGCCCATCATGTTCTCATTCCCTTCATCTCTCCCCACTCAAGCTTCCAACATCCTTCTAAGCCCTTGACCCTTTCCCACCCCTATTAAATATTAACCATAGATTCCCTTGACCCTTCCCCACCCCTTCTCAAATATTAAACAAAAATTCATTTGAGTCTTCCACACCCCCTCTTTCTCAAGTAATAAACATGTATTTTATGATTTGCATAACGTGAGCGTGTTTTTTAACTATATAATGCGTACGTGTTATGTAGTTATATAACGCGTACGTGTTATGTAGTTATATAACCCAAGCGCGTTATGTACATCTAAAAGCGCGAAAATATTTTTGAATTTAAACAGAACGCGCTCGTGTTTTGTAGATCCTAAACCAGGCCGAGTCACATGCTCACATGTTAACAATAATCCTATGTGTATGCTTTGGAGTTTGCTTCGGTAATTCCAAACCTGTGCTATGTTAATGAAAAACCAAAGCTAATTGGGTATTTCTTCCAGTTTCTGGAGAAGCTTGTGCTTAGCCACTCGTTACAATATGCTACACAGAGTCATTTTTGACGAAATATTAGACACAAATAGCATCTTTTCTGCAGATTCCAAATATGTAAATTTTATTTTGAAATATTAATTTTTCCTATTTTCTTTTAATTTCTTTTCTATCCTACCTCCTTAACTAGTGAAACACACTGTTAGTGTTTCTTCCACAACTTTTTCAATTCTCAATGATTTCAAAAAAAAATTGTATGGTGCACAAGAGGACACTAACCTCCACGTTCTATGAAAAACCCATTTCAAGATTTTTGCATTAAGACCTTCAAAGGCTCTACCCACAAAAAGGTACTATTTTCGAGGTTTGATCACTTAGACAATTATAAAATTGCTAATTTAATTTTCGAAAAATAATGGCGCACAAGTGCTATGTGTTCTCTACATGCATGCCGATTTTTGTAGCTTGATTCCATCATTTAGGCCCTCAAAGGCTCTACCCACAAAAACATATACCTTATCATTTGCCTGAAAAATAAAAAGTGTCTGTTAGGAAAAATGAAACTTAACATAGCTATGCAAATTTTCAATACATAAAAGTTATATATTCGGAAACGTGATTCAATTTCCTACATTTAATCTTTTTTACTCAATGCAAGATATTTTGCGTAAGTAGCTCAAAAAATCCAAGTAAGCTGAGGAATGCCTTTTTCAGTTTTCTATTACATCTAACGCGCCAAAAGTGTTCCTCATTAGCTTGCACTGACCCCTTAGATTTAAATTTTTCACATTAAATAAAAATTAATATCATAAACTTTATTCTAAATTTTTCACATTCTAAATTTCTTACTATTAAATACAAATTACTACTACTCTAAATTTTCTTACTATTAAATAAAAAAATTATTATTAATATATTTGTCTGATAATTTAAGAACTAATTTAAATTTCTCACAATTAAAGAAAAATTACTAACATAAACTTCATTCTAAATTTTTCACATTTAAAATTTCTCACTATTAAATAAAAATTACTACTACTCTACTTTACATGAGAATTTATCAAAAACTACTGATCAAACTACTTTACTTTGAATAAGAATTTATCATCAACTACTAATCAAACTACTCTTGTTTGAATTTGAATGATAATTTATCAAAAACTATTGATCACTCTTGTATGAGTATTCGAAAGATAATTTCTAACCATTAAACCAATCTTTAGATTGATAGGTGTTTATATCTTAGAATTTGGGGTGGTAGTTAGAGATTTGATTATGGTCGTAGTTCAAAATTCAAAATAAACAATTATAAAATAAAGAAATATAAAAAATAAGTAGTAGTTGATGCATGGATAACTCGACTAGCTCATGCATGGATAACAAGTAGCTCATGCATGGGTGACCAGTAGTGAGAGACAATCCATTTAACAAAAGAATGTGATTACAATTAAACATAGAGAAAAAGTAACACATAACTTGTTTATAGCACTTAACTTGTGACCTATCGGTGTTGACCACAAGCTAAGTGGCTGTGCTAGTATAATAAAAATGTGAATACAATAAAATGTGGATGCATGTGGACGCTAGTTATCTCCAATCTCCTTAAACTACTCTAGTTTGAATGATAGTTGATCAAAAACTACTAATTATTCTTGTATAAGTATTTGAAAGATAATTTTTAACTATTAAACCAGTTTTATAATAAAAATGTGAATGCAATAAAATATGGAAGCCACTTCAGTGATCTCTAATCTCCTCACTTGTTGTTGATTTCTTTCCAATGTGTTACATCGATGATCTTGAAAAAAGATTACGTGGGTGCTCCATATCATGAATACAGGTCTACACATAACTGTTATGTTACGAGTCATCTAACCTTGGTTCTTCTATGAGAAGGGTATTCTCTAAGTGTTGTGTTTGATATCTGTTTTATTATTTGTTATTTTTGTATAATTACTTTAATGATTTTTATTCTTTTAAAGACAATTTTTAGATAGTAAATTATCTTATGTCAAATACTATTTTATATTTATTTGACACTTAAACCTTTTCAAGTTGAACTGATTTTGTTTTGATATTTTTATTCTTTTTGCATTTTGAAGTTGTAATGGTTTTGTTTGTTTAAAAAAAAAAAGACAATTTTCAGATAGTAAATTATTTTATATTTATTTGACATGTAGAACTTTTCTAGTTGAACTGATTTTCTTTTGATATTTTTATTCTTGTTTTTTTATTTTGAAGTTGTCATTAAAAGCTTATTTAACCATTTTGCAGATTTTCTTTTCAAATCTTTTAATATTTTATTTACAATTTTCACTTTTTCTTAATTTGATCATGTTTCTATTCTTATTTCAATTTCTCAACTTTCTTCATGTTTAATTATGGTTTTGTAAACAATATAGTCATCTAAAAACTCTCCTCCACAAAGTTAAGGTTTTTAGAGGCTGCATTTAATTCTTATTTTTACCCCTTTTCAAAAAGTGGTACTTCAATAATTACCACGTGGTATTTCAATAATTACCATTTTTAAAGCTAAATTACAATAATTTTAATTATAATCTTAAATCATTATCTTAAACAATTGCCCTTTTTATTTACACCAAGCAAAATGTTGATATTATAATTAAATTTACATTTTATACTAAACCATTATACACTTTCCACCTCAATTAAGTGATAACTAACATACACATCTAAAGTAAGACTTCCTTTCTCTTGGAAAAGTTAAATAAATCAGCACATTACAGTATATCAAAACCATCATTAAACACCTTCCACCTTCCTTAAAATCCAATTTCTAAAAAAAACTATCATATTAAAAAGAAACAAAAATAGCAGCTCCTTAAACAACTAAGGCCATGTGCATCTCCTGACGCTAAATACTGATAAAATCTATTGAAAATGATGAATCTATATCAGCTTCAGCTTCGTGTAAAAATGATGAATCAAAATCAACATGAGAATTTGTGCTTAAACATTTGCCATCAAACTCCACTGTTCTTAGACACCTGTACCTAAATTGAATCTCTTTTGAGTAAAACACCAATGGACTGCTCGAATGAATATGAAATATAAGATATCCACTTCTCATACCTCTGAATGAAAAACAAGGATCGCGATTTCATTCAACATGCAGAAGCTCAAGAACTTTCATTTGATCTCATCATTTCATGATAATCTTTCTTCTTATATATACTACTTCATTCATACATACACCATGATGTATAGTTCGGTCTCCAGGGGAAACTTAGTATGAAGATTTTCATTCTTATATATACTGTCTCTGTTTTAAATGAATGTTTTGTTTTAATTAAATTTATAAAAGAAATAAAAAAACAGCACAGCAAAGGTTTATCTTTCATCTCTCTTCTTTATCTTATATATTGTTTTTATCTCTCCTCATTTATGGCATATGCATGCTAATTTGACTGCTCAATATGCCATTGAATGGCACCTTTTGTATACCCCTGATCTTCCATTGATAAATAAAGCATAGTCTTAGTGTTGAAGTTAGTTAGTTGCGGCAGCTTTCTTCATTACCAACATCTTGCAATAGTTAGTTGCGGCAGCTCTTTATCATTTGGCAATTGTCTCCACATTCATAAATAATCTTCATGGATGTGTCTTTGCACAATTTAGTAATTCTTCCTTAGCCAACTAATTCTTACAATTAAAACTTCTTTGAGCATTTGTTTAGAGAATAAAAAGTACAACAGATGTGGAACTCAACATCCTATGCCACTACAACTGAAATCTATTATAGACAAACAACATCCTTAAATCGCTTGCATCTTAACCATCATCAATATTGACTATTCAAATTAATTAACATTACACAATTGGGAGAGACTGGAAAACTTTCGCCAAGATGCCAGAGCTTGGAAGGACGGAGAGTGGCAGAGCTTGGAAGAAGGAAGAATGACCGGAAAAGTAATGGTAGTATTCAGCGTATGATCCAGTCTGGAAATATGATAGTCGAGGCATTGACTATAAGCGAGAGAGGTTGGATCCGAGAGGGAAGTAAGAAATGGGTATTGGAGCTTTCTTGCTCTCTTTCTTCTTATCATTCCCTTTCCCTTTACACGATTCCTGTGGCACAACAGCAGAAGAAGAATTCCCTTTAAAACAAGCTGCAATCAATTTGAATGCACCCTCCATCTTGATGATTATTAATAACAGGCAACTGGACGCCCCCTGCAGCACAGCAGATTTGAAAGAGTTGCATATGTTTATACAGATTGGCACCTCTATTTGTATTTCCAAAAACGCGAAGCTTTGCGTGACTTCAAAGGCAAGTTTCCGGATTCATTCTTAATTTCTTACAATTCGAGTCAACTCAAATGTTTGCGCAACTTCCTAGAAATGCCATTGAAAGTACACATCATGTATAAAGACAATGAATGCCATGCAGATGATTGTGACACATAATTATTTTAGTTTGGTCACTTTATAACTTCATGTATAAGTTCACGGAGGATTTTATTTTGAGAGATCTATTTACTTCTTCGTGAGTAAGTTTAAAAAGAGCACGTTTTTAAGACTTATTCGTCGCCGCCTTGGGCTAGTAGGGACTAGTTATTAGTCCCTGCTCGGATTATAGTGATCGTTTGGTCACGGTTTTCTGTTATATTTTGAGAGATCTATCTTCGTGAGTAAGTTTAAGAAGAGCACGTTTTTAAGACTTATTCGTCGCCGCCTTGGGCTAGTAGGGACTAGTTATTAGTCCCTGCTCGGATTATAGTGATCGTTTGGTCACGGTTTTCTGTTATATTTTGAGAGATCTATCTTCGTGAGTAAGTTTAAGAAGTGCACGTTTTTAAGACTTATTCGTCGCCGCCTTGGGCTAGTAGGGACTAGTTATTAGGCCCCGCTCGGATTATAGTGATCGTTTGGTCACGGTTTTCTGTTGACCTTATTTTATTTCAATTTTTTAACATAAGGCCAAAAGTTTTACATTTTTTTTATTAAAATTAATTTTATATTTTTATTTTTTTTCCCAAATTACACTATCTATTTTGCTATTAGTGTAGTACAATGATATTAGTGTAGTACAATGATGTGACAAATTTTACCAGGAGTGCAAAAGAATTATCAAATTATTAAAATTAAAAAAAAAATGTGCAATGTAGAAATAACCATTAATAAAATAATATATATTTAATGTAGTGGCATGGATGATATCACTGAACCTTGTCAATCATATTTAATGTCATAAAAACAAATTTGAAGGGTAGGGTCGCATTTCACTTTGAAGGGCTATGAGATATGGAACCCTTCAATGCTGACATGTAAAAATAAATCATTCTTTTCATTTGAAAATTTAATAGTATGTCAAAATTTTATTATTGTTTTTATGAATTCACTAATAGAATGGCGAATAGGCGATATTTGCATTGTTCTGCTCTATAAATTTTAATAAGCAATGTTATATTAATATGGGCTAGTTAAATAACCCAAGAATCCTATATAAAATAAATTTCAAAAACAAAAGAAAAAAAATGACAATATGAAAAAATCACTTGTTTTATAACCAATAGAGCTTGTATTGGCAAGTAATAAAACTTGTTCATAGAAAAATCAAAAGTAACTATGCTTGCTTTATATTGAAAGACATTGTTTACATACATATGTGCACATAGAAGGATGAACCAACCGCACCACAACAAATCACAGCAGCATAGAAATAATAGCCAACAAGATTTATGTATTCGATAATTTTTTTAAGAAAATCACCTAATACAATAGATAACTACAACAATAAATCAGCCATCGCTGATTGCACCAGTCCCCACCCATTCTTCTCAACTTAAGCCCACTACACAAAATGTAAAATTCTATACATTTTTTTCTCATAGAACAACACAAGATTCAAATCTTCAGAGCTCCCTGTACAGTGGTAGACTCGCAGCTTCCTCATAAATTTGTGGGCTTTGGTGTCACCAAGTGTTCCTCCGGCACTACGGTGTATTGGGTGAGTGTCCCCAACTGTTTTGGCCTGTCTGCTGTTAAGTTCTGGGTGTTGTTGTAGACCTCGCTGCCAATCTTGAACTTGGGCCATCGCCAACTTCCAATACCACTCATGCTGCATCACAACCGGGTCCAGCCTACATAACACAAACGGTATTATAGATCCAGTTTTAATAAATCTTGATATGCCAACTCATGCTACATCACAACCGGGTCCAGCCTACATAACACAAACCATACTAGAGATCCAGTTTAAATAAATCTTGATATGCCAAATTGTGTAAGGCATTCTGTCACATCTTATCGAATGAAAAGAAGATTCTGTTAAAAAACTTAGCAAAAACAATGTGAATAACAATCAGTGCTTCTGAATAAGCATTCTTGTTTCTTAAAGTTGACGGGAATGAGAGCAACAACTCTGATTTTCCCTAAAATCTAGCCTGGGAGGGGTTTGGCACAGGGAATTCCCCTAATTGCAAGACATCTATGGACCCATTGTTGTTTAAACTGGGCTTCATGAAGAATCCACCACTGTGAAGGGATGCCATGGCCGCAACACCTAAATTATATTCAATGGAACTCTAGTAACAGTCATGAAGCAAAATCTATTCCGATCAACTAGCCCAAAAGCGGATGCCCTCTTACCACTCATGCACTGACCCCAAGCCAACCCCGCGTTCCAAATCTCATTCATAGGGAAATTCTAAATAAACTGTCAGCATTATCATTTGGAACCAATTGCCACCAAGAAGCCATTAGCATTTGGAACCAATTGCCACCAAAAAAAGTAGCAAAAGTTTCGATTTCGAAGACCACATTGAATCTACAGTATAAATTGCAAAATAGAAGACGTGGTAGAAATTGCAGAGGTTGGATGGATGACCAGTGGATGCTTTAGATCCCTCTTGGCTCTGCATTGCAACCAGACATTCATCCGCAATGAACAACAATAGAATGATGGCGAGCATGAATGATACCTGGCCTGGAATGATACAATGAAATTAATAATAATAAATACACGCCACAAGCATGGCAGGGGAATGGCGGGTTTCTTAGTTTAAATTTTAAATTTAAGTCCGCCCAAATCCATCGGTAATGGGCAATGGATTATGGCACGATTCGCACCGGCACCTGCCAATTTTCCAAATGCCAGCAGCAAGTAACCAGTAACCCCGCCGCCTAGTATGTACTCTGTGCAGTGTGGAACTGGAGTGACTCAAGAGTGGAAACTGTGGTAGGTTGTAACATTAATTGCTTTCACCTAGAATTCATTACTTCACCGAGTCCACCATTGACAGTACTCAGCGAGCTCGCAAACTCGATTTTCCAATTCCAGCTGGGATGGGGTCACGGCCCACGGGGGACCAACATGGCACTGGCAACGTCCAAAATTCCAAATGTAATGACTCCAGAGGCCAAATCACTAAAACCCGGTGACAGGCAGATTTTGGGGTTGCCCTTCTGTTGCAGATTTTCAAAATTGAACCCAATTTCATTAATGACAGGCTCTGCATGGAATTAAGTTTCATTTGCAGGGTAAAATTTAATATGGCCTTCTATGACGAGTAAAAGTGCCTTTGAAGGGCACTGAAGCCTTCAAATTTGAAGCCTGGTCACTTTATAACTTCATGTATAAGTTCACGGAGGATTTTATTTTGAGAGATCTATTTACTTCTTCGTGAGTAAGTTTAAAAAGAGCACGTTTTTAAGACTTATTCGTCGCCGCCTTGGGCTAGTAGGGACTAGTTATTAGTCCCTGCTCGGATTATAGTGATCGTTTGGTCACGGTTTTCTGTTATATTTTGAGAGATCTATCTTCGTGAGTAAGTTTAAGAAGAGCACGTTTTTAAGACTTATTCGTCGCCGCCTTGGGCTAGTAGGGACTAGTTATTAGTCCCTGCTCGGATTATAGTGATCGTTTGGTCACGGTTTTCTGTTATATTTTGAGAGATCTATCTTCGTGAGTAAGTTTAAGAAGTGCACGTTTTTAAGACTTATTCGTCGCCGCCTTGGGCTAGTAGGGACTAGTTATTAGGCCCCGCTCGGATTATAGTGATCGTTTGGTCACGGTTTTCTGTTGACCTTATTTTATTTCAATTTTTTAACATAAGGCCAAAAGTTTTACATTTTTTTTATTAAAATTAATTTTATATTTTTATTTTTTTTCCCAAATTACACTATCTATTTTGCTATTAGTGTAGTACAATGATATTAGTGTAGTACAATGATGTGACAAATTTTACCAGGAGTGCAAAAGAATTATCAAATTATTAAAATTAAAAAAAAAATGTGCAATGTAGAAATAACCATTAATAAAATAATATATATTTAATGTAGTGGCATGGATGATATCACTGAACCTTGTCAATCATATTTAATGTCATAAAAATTAAAAAGTAATGGCATGGATGATATAACCCAACCTTGCCATTTGTGTAACGACATGAGACTCTAGCTATCCTATCTTGATATTTTGCACAGCTATTCGATCATCACTACAGAACTTGTTATTTCGGAGTCATCATGCCTACGGTTGTCCTTGAGTAAAATTGCCACTGGGGCATACTAAAATCTTTTGACATGACCTATTGTTGCGTCCATTGCACTATGCGTCATGAACCTTCACAAAAGAACTGGGATCTAGTCACAAACCTGGCATCCTCATGCCACGTCAAGAGACCAAGGGCTGAGATACACCAAGGAGCACAAGGAAACTGTGCACTATGTCGAGGGAGGTTGAGCCAACATCCACTGAACCTCATGGGGGACTTTGGAATGAAGATTTCTTCACTTTCCTCTTGCAGCCATCATAGTCCATGCAGAACTTCATCTCTCTGGTTTACAAAAGCTCAAGCGGGCCGCGTGTACATTGCAAGTGACCACGTCGTGCTCACGTCATGCTCCTATAAGCCCATTGTTGTACCAATCATTCACTAGTCGAGCTCAAAATGTGGCAAAAACTCTAAACGTTGAACCCTCGGACCAGACTGCAGAAGAAAAAAATGGAGTGAAAATGAACATGAAGGGGAAGGTTGACATGTTTTATGTAGTCCTGTCTTCAATTTAGGGCTTGTGGAGGACTGTTGCACGACCTTCATGCAGGGTAGGCTACATGCGGGTGTCCACATGACATTCATGCAAGGTGACCTTGATATAGGTGTCTAGAAAGGAGTAATTTCAACTTGATTTACAATTTTCATATTTATTTTATTCTCTTTGAATTTTCATGCTTTTCTTTTTGGATATTAAGCGAATTCCAAGTGATCATGCGTTGTAGGATTAAAGAGCTTGCATTTGATGGGAAAATTATAGGTCCATTGGTTTGTGGAGTAAATGTGGGAGCTTTTCATTCACTTTCCTTCTGACATAACTGGCTGGCTTGGCATTGTGGAAAGTTTGAGAGAGTGCGTGGGCATGATAATCACAAAAGTCGTGAAGTCTATAAAACTTCCTTTTTATTGTTTTTGCAACCACATATAGATGAAACATCCCATATTATTCCATCGCCACCCACTTCAAAAGTGGTATCATAACATGTGAATGGAATCTCGTGAGGTGATGGTTTGATGCCTGGATATTTATTTCTTCTCACTAAGATAGGTACATGCATCCTCCTACCCCTCTTAAACGATTATGAAATGACAATTATTATTCCTGGATATACATCAATCCAGCTCCATATTCAAAGAAATGATCCATATTTTCCTTCCTACTTCTATTATCATTCTGGATGGTGATAAATTCAAAGACTCAGAGTTTAGTATTTCTCTTTCATGGAATGAAATTGTGAAAACTCGTCCTCTAATTGTCTTTCAAAGCTGCATACGAGCATGCATCCTCGTACCCCTTTTAAATGATTATGAAATGAAAACTATTATTCCATATACATCAATCCCATTCGTATTCAACGAAATGGTCCATATTTTCCTTCCCAGCTATACTATTATTTAGTATGGTAATAGAATCAAAGTTTCATATTATTGATGATAGTAATAGAATCAAATTTTTGTATTTCCCTTTCTTGGGTTAATGTTACTTTTGCAGTGATTATTGGGAGACCAGTATTCTCATAAAGCTTTGAAAACTTTGCATTGAAATTGAAACTGTGTAGTTGATGATTTTGAATTGAAATCGCTTTTTCTAGGTAAAACTTTAGATTAGCATAGTTGTAACATCCCAAAAATTCGTAAAAATTTAAAAAATTTCTAAGCGACCTTTTTTCCATTAAATGCTATTGTGGAAGTAAAAGTTTTCAGCATTTATATTTACTGTTTACATAAAAGTGACATTAAAACATCTTCATAGATTTTCATTAATTATCTAATTATCTATATGAAAATTAAATAAATAGTATCGTAATACTTAAGTACATAACCGTCATAGATGTATGTCGTAATGACATTCGACTGAATCTATAACTTTTGTATGAATGATATAATGCTGCCTAGTTTTGTTGTGTTATGCTTCCATAATTTCTTTGAATAAACGTAAGTATCATTGTATAAATTCATTTGGTCCTAGCATTCTAAGAGTCTACATTTATTTAATTTGTTCTCTACTACTAGTACCACTATGTTTCCTTTTAAACTTATGTATGTAGGCATCAATCAAGATCTATTTGAGACATTGTGTTATTGTTTCACATTAATGTGTCTTTTGACGTATTTTAACTAATTTGTACTTGTTGTAGTTAATAAAGATGTATTGAGATTATAACACTATGAATTGGTAAAAAAACGACTCCCAAAGTTTGATAAGAGATATCCTGGCGTACGCTTGAGACTTACTTAGCTTAAATGCTAATGCATAAAAACCTTCTATTCTCTCTAGGTTACAGGTTTATCCTAACAAGTGTTGATAAATTACTAGATGAAGTTTTAAACCTACATGGCAAGGAGTTGAACAAAAAGTTACTTTAGTTTAAAGTTTGATAAGAGTTGGGTTCGATATACCTACTCAAACTCTATAATTAAAGGTCCTAGACTATACCATAATGTGGATTAAGTCCAAAGATAAAGTCGAGATTTAATTCGATGATCATTGCATACTTAACTATAGCATAAGTGAAAAGGTGTGGATCGTAATCAAATCAAAGTCGTATTATTAATTCAATGAGTATTTGCAGTCACGAACTATAGGTTGGTGGGTTCATATCTCGGTTGGTGGATGACAAGGCTTAGGCTTTAATGCAATCACGTGATCGGTAATAATGATGTCTCGGGTATCAAAACCCTACTGCGAAGCTTTAGGGTTTGGTCATTTGAAAGTTTTGTTTTGGTTCTACGTGGTGATGGCGAGCTGAGCTCCTCTCGGCCACCATGGTTGTTGGGCACCACTTAGCGAGTTGGTTGCAACCGTATGGGTGTTAGTCGTGGGTCTTTATGGTGCCTATCATGTGCAATGAGTTCAACTGCCTGGTTGTTCTCGTCACGAGTTCAAAACCCTGTAAGGTAAATTCCTTTTCAATGATACATTCTTTAAATATTTACAGTTTAAGATTTGGTTTGATAATGAAAGTGTTCAACCTCTAATATTGTCTTGGTTTTAATGGAAGGAGTCAGTTTGTAGCTGTTGGGATGGCACAATGAGAGAAGTACTGGTTCCTGTGGATTGTGAGCCCTGGTAAGTCTCGGGCTCATTCCAGAGATGCCTCTATCATCGTTTTAAGGGTTTTAAAGTTGTCTCATCGTTCTTCAGTGTAGACTTGTTTTTAAAAGGGCTATGAAAATGTTAAAGCAGCATTGCTGCAGTAGAAAGATTGCCTCGACACTTCCCAAGTTGGGGTTTCGCTTGCCAAGTTAATGTACCGGTTTTTATATTATGGTTGCCCTTTGGTTTCCTTAAGCAGTTGGACTGCGATTGTAATGTTTCTTTATGAATAACATGGATCACTTCGTTTTAAAACCTTGCATTGAAATGTTGAACCTTTGCTCTCGGGTGTGTGCAAGAAGATGAGGGTCACTTTAGATGCAATGCTACTTTTTTCAAAACTCGTTCCTGATACATAAAACATAACGCGTTTCTGATATTTAGCACCTGCCATGGTAAGACCCGAGCCTAACATGTCATTGGACATGTAGGATAGGTAACCATAATGCGTACGCATTATATAACTAAAAAACGCGTACGCGTTATGTAGTTACAAAACGCGTACGCGTTATGTAAATCTAAAATGAATTTAAATACACAGTCCCGACGATTCCCGACCACCCGCGGCACTCACGCATCAGAAACGTGAAATAGACCCTGGACGAGGACGGTTTGTGGCCCACTCAAGTATCGGTGTTGCTCGATTTAGCTGGAGGGGAGACAAATTCACCGGTGGATTGTCATCTAATCAGGTAATTCATTCACCCATACCATTTTTTTGTCATTTCTTAACCTAAATTACTATTTTTTTATTGTTTAAAACAACCTAGTTTTGTAATATTGATAAAATTGGGAATAACCCAATCTCTAATTAAATTCACATCTCCCTCAACCAAGATGAGTGAATAATTAAAATGAATCCCTTTTCAAAAACTCAAAAATTCATAATCCAACCAAAAATTGAAAAAAATAAAACTCCCCCCTTTCTACAATGTATTCATCTAAGTCACCCGACACGAGGACACGGGACACGAGTGTCCCCACCAGGCTTCAAATTTGAAGCCTTCAGGCCACTTCAAATTTTACCCACACGTCATAGAAGGCCACTTCAAGTTTTACCATGCAAAAAAAAATTAATTTCATGGTAAGCCCTTCAATAATTAAATTAACCACTACTGTTTAAAATTGCAACAGAAGGGTAGCTTCAAATTTCACCCATAAACAATTTTTAGTGGGAAATTGGGAATGTGGCTACTAGCTAGGTGACTTGGGAGTGGGACTCAGTTACTCTCCAATATCCATGTGTTCGATCATCCATGGATCATGGACCATTGGGCCTCTAATAATATCATTGAGCAACTTACGTGGACGGGCTTACACTGAGCAGCCCATGGCTTGAACGCTTCGAAGTTCTCATGTTTGTAGCGAGCGCTTACGTGTTTAACACATTTAATGGCATCAACAAAATTATTAAACCTGGTAGGTGGCTCATACGTGTTGTTTCTAGCGGGCTTACCAAGTTACAAGTTATCACATACCAATCCGTGAATGCTGACTCCGTGAGTTAATTGAATATTCAATGTATAATATATTATGTTAATGTGCCCCCGCGAATTTGGCATTTCAGACAAAATCCACAATCCATAAACTTCTCTTAATGTTGCAGGTTGTTGCTCCTGCCCGTGGCCCCTACCTATAGCCCTGTGTTTTCTTTGTTGTATCAAGTTAATCCTACCGTCTACGGCTCCCAGCCTCACACCCTGTGTTTTCTTTGTTGTATCAAGTCAATGCTCGAATTCCATGCTTCCATGGCTCCGACCATCAATATATAATATTGCATGAATAGAAACAAGCTTTTTCTTATACCCCTATTCCACTGTGGTTGAGCTACTTCCAAGTTCCACCTACCCTATCTCCTCCAGTCCTCCAGGATAGTTTGCGGAGCGAAGCTGGCAATGCCAGCCTGCCATAAACATATTTAAAGAAATTCGTTTTCTTTGAGGAGCTGAACTTCAAGGCTGACTAGATTTTTGACATCCTATGAATTTCCAGGTCTGCTATATCCACTGAAAAATAAAGCCTCTCAACTTTACTACGTCAGTAAACATTGAAATTTTGATGTACTATTACATTTTCAAATGAAAAGAATAACTTATTTTTACATGGCAGCATTGAAGGGTTCAATATCTCATAGCCCTTCATAGTGAAATGGGACCCCACCCTTCAAATTTGATCCCTGGTCCCCACTAGACACGGTGACCCCTGGAATTAATATATTTTTAAAATATATTAAAATTTAAAAATATAGACATATAGATCCAATAAAATTTAACATTTACAATTACAAATATTCAATAGAAATTACATTTACAATTACAAATATGAAATATTCAATAGAAATTAGATCATTCACAAATCACAACACATTTGTCATTCACAATCACAAATCACAATGAGACATTGAGACACATAGATGCAAACTCATCACTACCCTGATCCTCCTCCTCCATGCCTGAATCAACAAACTCATCACTGCCCTGATCCTCCTCCTCCTCCTCCTCCTCCTCCTCTCTGCCAATCTGACTAACTTACTTTTTAATTGTCAAATGTTTAATTTTAAGTTTTAAATGTATGTAAGTGAATGCCATTAAATTGCTTACTTGAGTTTGATTTAATACATGTTCAATTTTGAAGAGACGTCATTATATACCATGTATATGTTTCTAATGATTTTCGTATTAATGTCTTTATTGCAGTTGCGGCTATGGATACCAATGCTGAGATATTGATTGAGCTTGCCCACTTGAGGGGCATAAGTGCAGCTTTTAGTGGTGGTGACAAGATTTTCCGTTCACTTTCATCAACCTTGGATGCAATTGTTGACACCATTTCACAATCTACCAATGTACTATATGATATTGCATCATACAGAGAAAGAAAAAGACAACAATATGCTGATGGGCTAGACTACAATGCAATAAAAAAGTTGAAAATATCCAAAGAGCTCATATTTGCATTGTTTAGGGACACTCGGACGGGGGAAATCCCAAATGCAAACAGGCCGCATATCTCCATTGAGTGGTGCATGTTTCAACCATTTGTTGATAACTGGATGGACAGATGGTACATGGTTTTTGATATGCCACCACACAACAACAGGAAAATTCCCTTATATTTCCTTTGAAAGATGTACGCAGAGTTCGTGTTGCATAAACACGTTAACTATTTTGACATCTTGTAGTTTCAGGGGATCGGTGGGGGGATGCCCCAAAACCGACCCAATGCCAGGCTTCGAGACCAGGATCGCCCTATCCCTGCACCTCACAGGCAGTTGCCTGGGACAGATGTCCCACCTACACATCGTATTATTCCGCAGACACGAGATGCATTTTTGAGTTTGGCACGGGCGGTTGTTCGCCATGGCATGATGGTTCAATATATGGGTGAGGAAGGGACATATGTCCCTGGTGTGGTACATACACCAGCTCGTCACCATGCAGGACCATCAACTAGTGCAGGACCATCAGGACCATCCACTAGTGCAGGACCATCAGGACCATCCACTAGTGCAGGACCATCGACACATCCCCATCCTAGTATTGATCCTCACGAGTGCACATCATGTGGTTGTCCCTGCTATGGTCTTGCCTCAGATGTTGCCTTCAGTGGGTTTTTGAGAGAGGTATGTTGATGGTTAATTGTAATAAATTCTTCATTTATTTTCGTCTTTGTACACATATATATAGTTTGAACTAATATATTAATTTTGCGAACTTGCAGTTGATGCTTTATGCCAGCAGCGACGCCCCAGAGCCGAATGTTCCAGACTCTACAGGGGGGCATGATGCTACCCATTTGGTAGGCCCATCTTATATACCACCTATTGCCATATCTCACACCGAGGTAAACATTTTAAAATTTCAATTTTTTAATACTTGTTAATTTGTTAATTTCCACATAGTTTACATTTTAGTTCATTAATGATATCTACGGTCTAATATTTACAATTATTAAACTTGCAGATGGCAGATCCTTCACTGGGGCAAGGTAATGTGGAGGTAGGACCCATGGTCATACCGTCCCATGAAACATCTGGGCTCCAGGTAAACAATTAAAAATGACATTTTTTAAATACATGTTTGTTTGTTGAATCATGCATGTCTAACTACATGAACACTTGCTGGCTATAGGCACCATCCGAGACATCTGGACCATTGCCTGGATTTGTATCTCCCTCCAGGCCATTCGTGAACAAGGGTCGTGTGTATGTGAGGCGTTCTACTCCTAGAAAGACTCCAGCTGCCCACGACCATGGGCTTACTCACACCATGGTAATGTATATCCTTCGATGATATTTGTTGTTTAACTTGAAATCCAGTGCATAAATCATTTTTGTTAATGTTTGAATTGCATGTTTACTGCATCAGGAACCCGAGTTGTCTACTGAAAACCTCGCATCGATGGTTGATGCAGCAGTTTGTGCCGTATCTGCAATGGCAACTGATCACACACAGGTATGTAACTATTTCAACATTATCTTTACATAGTTTATTATTGTTGTCTATTGTTTATTCATGCATTTCTAACTATTTCAACATTTTTTCATTGTAGCCACCACCAGCAGGAGCAGTTCCTGGCCCCCCTGGTTCGACCATCCTGGATGTTCAACCAACGGCTCCATCTGCTACACAAGCAACGCAATCTCCTTTTTCAGTTGAGGTGAGATGTCCTTCAGTGACCAAGTGTTTCATGCACTTTCCATGCACCAGTTGATAATTGTTGAGCTAATGTATTAGTGTACATAGTTAGTTGAATTTAACAATTGATATTTAATTTGCAGGATCCAGAGACGCAAATTGATCCTACAGATGTGCCTATAGGATCAACGTCGGGAAAGAACAAGAGGAAGCTTGAGTTTTGATGTGTCTTATGGGATATATGTACATTTGGATACATGTACATGTGGCTTTGATAGTTTTGGATAGTTTTGGACACATGTGCTTTTGGATACTTTTGTATATATATGTACTTTTCGATACATTCAGTTTTGGAGACATGTACATTGACTTTATTGTGCATGTACTTTTGGAGACATGTACATTGACTTCATTGGATACACATGTACTTTTGGATACTTTTGGATATACATGTACTTTTGGAGACATGCACTTTTGGATACTTTTGGTTATATATGTACTTTTGGATACATGTACTTTTGGAGACATGCACATTGACATTTCACTTATAAATGAATGATACATTTCACTTTGTATTTGTTCTTCGGTTTCCACGTGTTCTTGTGTCAATCTAATGTGTTGATTTGTGTGGATTATCTATTACTCATGAATGCACTATGTCAAAAGAACAAACTATTACATTCAAAGGTTTCAACGAATTCACTACATGCATGCACTAATTGGTATCTAATTAAAATTTGTGATTTTGGATGATCATTACAAGTTATGTCAAAGTTCTTGCTCGTGTAATTTAATCAAACTAAATGCAATACAATGTTTTTCAAGGTTTCAACGAACTCACTCATGCACACCCATTGCACATTCTAGGGCAATTGCTAGTTAATGCAAATATTCCCATAAATAAATTCCTAGAACAATTAATGCAAACATTGTGTGTTCCCTCTTTATTGACATCTAAGGAGAAAGGTTATTGTTTATAACACAAAATAACCAAACTGGATAAATGGATCTAATCTCTTTAAATGGATTGACGCCATCAACTACCAATGAAAGTCTAACATTATGAGGTTCTTCTTTAAAAATGGGTAATATTTCCTTGATGATCGTAAATTGAGAACCATTTGTAGCCACTCATATAATACCATCTTCACTTATCTTTGTACATGAAAATCCATAAAATGTGCTATGTTTTTTAACCTAAACAATCATAAAAAACCTAGAATTATAGGGATATGACAAAGAACCTTATGGGGCACCTTATATATTACCTAATTAGTTCAATATCTATTGATCCCACATTCATGGTAAAGTATTTGATGCTTATAGGAAAATATTACCTAACAATCTATAAGAAAAAATCAATTTATGTACTAAATAATGGATATCGCAATGTAGTTATTACAATCACAAAAAATATTAAAAACTTATATTTATCATTAGAGTTATTGTGTATACATTAGGATCTTTGTCATACCATTGTTTGAAATGTCATTCAATACCTTCAATTTTATCAACATCAAATTAGTAGACGAAGTGACTCATCTTTGATCTCTTGTATAGGCCTTTGTGTGCCTTATCAATAAGATGTACATCATGAATATTATCATAGGTCTCATACATAGGTGCATCCTCATTCATGCAAACAAAGGTGTCATGGATCAACCTATTATCCCTTTATTCTCAATAATATTAGTATCATTATCTTCCATAGGATCAAATTCAACTCCATCACCCCCATTATTGCTACTCTAAATTGCAGCCTTAGGAGTTTTGATCATGTGTTTTTGTCTCTTTAGGAGTTTTGAAATATTCTACTCTTTCAAAAATAATATGGAAGTTCAAATATTTAAAAGTGGCTTAAATTATAAAATGGGCGAAAATTCACCAAGTGTCCCTAAACGGCATTTTCATGCGACTTGCAACTCGACATAACTCGGAAACCGGAAGTCGGACCGACGAACCGTCGACTCCGTTGGTCTCCTGGCGTGCGATTACCTCTAGGGGGCCCTCTCCCTCGTCTCCCCATGGCCCAGTGGCTTCATTGTGCATTCATTTCGTAAACTAGGGTTTTGCTCAGTTTAATTGCATGCAATCTCGCATTGGTGGGTCAACTCTGCAAAAACCTCCCCCGAGCCAGTGTTGGCAGTGTTCCCACATCGGCATTGCCCACACACACTTGTAGGAGCCAACGGCACGCAATCTTCCTGCTCCGTTTGTTTTTTGGCTCCCAGACATAAATTCACCAAGTGTCCTTGAACAACATTTTCATGCGACTTGCAACTCGACATAACTCAGAAACTGGAAGTCGGACCGATGAACCATAGACTCCGTTGGTCTCCTAGCGTGCGATTACCTCTAGGGGGCCCTCTCCCTCGTCTCCCCATGGCCCAGTGGCTTCATTGTGCATTCATTTCGTAAACTAGGGTTTTGCTCAGTTTAATTGCATGCAATCTCGCATTGGTGGGTCAAATCTGCAAAAACCTCCCCCAAGCCAGTGTTGGCAGTGTTCCCACGTTAGCATTTCCCACACACACTTGCAGGAGCCAACGACACGCAATCTTCCTGCTCCGTTTGCTTTTTGGCTCCCGGACGGAAATTCACCAAGTGTCCCTGAACGACATTTTCATACCACTTGCAACTCGACATAACTCAGAAACCGGATGTCGGACCGACGAACCGTCGACTCCGTTGGTCTCCTAGCGTGCGATTACCTCTAGGGGGCCCTCTCCCTCATCTCCCCATGGCCCAGTGGCTTCATTGTACATTCATTTCGTAAACTAGGGTTTTGCTTAGTGTGGGAGTGTGCAATTTTTGCACACGGGGGTCAACTTTGGAAAATCATCCACCGGGCAAGTATGGCCAGTGTTCCTAGCCCGAACTTGTCTAGACACACCTGCAGGACTCCCCGGAACTCGGTTTTGTTGCACGGTTGGAGTTCTATGCCCCCGGTAGGTATCCAGCAGGTGTCCCTGAAGGCCTTCTGGTAGTGAGACGGGACGAGCCATAGAATGAAGACCGTGGCTCGGATCGACGAACCGTCGACTCCGTTGGATTCAGCACACCGGGATAGTGCCATGGGTGCCCCTCCCCTCTTACCTGGTGGCCCATGTGTCACCTTGCAGGTCCATCTTGGAAACTAGGTTTTTGCTCAGTGTGGGAGTGTGCAATTTTTGCACATGGGGGTCAACTTTGGAAAATCATCCACCGGGCGGGTATGGCTAGTGTTCCCAACCCGAACCTGCCTAGACACTTTGGAAACTAGGGTTTTACAGGTCCATGATGATGATGATGGTGATGATGATGAAGATGTCGATGATGATGGCTTGGTCTAAGGTGGTGCTCTCAAATAGCTAATTCATTATGAAATATTTAAAAAGACATGAATTAAATTTAATATAAGTGTATTGTTTAATATAGTGAGCATGAATTGAATTAATTTTGTTGGGTGAAGCCAATAACCAACATGATGAACATAATATAATTTTAGGGTTTACTGATCATATGTAAAAAATGGCATATTCATAAACTTGACATACAAGATAAATTTTGGCATATTTATAAACAACGTAAACGTAAATTTGGCATATCAAGAACGCAAAATTGACATATTCATATGAAACATACATGTGAAAATTGAGCATATATCAATATTCAATTACAAATAGTATAAATAGTATAGTATTAAAAGTGTGTAACGTACCTCATCATGCTAGATCCCACCTATTATCATACAACCAAGCCCTCCGGATCATCTCTTATACTGATGGTCTCCATTAGTCTCTCGTGCTCTGTATCCGGTAAGAAGTAGCGTACCTTCGATGTATTTCGACTAGGCATTGTTCGTACCTGAAGGTTTGTGCCAATGATTAAGTTGGTAAAGTGATACACACTTGCACCTGGTTTGTAATCCCTGTAAACATATCCACCCTTCTTTCTTCCATTGTTGTCCCGTGTCAAGTATTCACCTTTAACAACCATAGACCCAGTTGGAAAGTGGTTGTTTTCATCGTCAGTCATGGACATAATGAGGGTTTGCTTTCCATCTATACAGCGTGCCAACCAGTATTCATCACCCCATTCAGTATCTTTTGAAGCAATCACTGCGTATATGTGCCTTGCATTATATGATTGTAGGTATATGATCAAAATATTTTTCGTGCGATACAAGGCCATTAATGTGCATTTGAAGACTACGTAAACAAACAAAAAATGTTAAGGAAATGCATCATACCGGGTTGTACAAGGTCTGAGACATGATCAAAATCTGCAGAAATAGATGATTGGTCTTCTTCCAACGGATTTAACTCAACAATTGCACGCTGACCAAGTGGAAGTGATATGCGATCCCATCCATCAACCCAATCCAATGATTCACACCCATCCCAATCACCATCACAACAAGGCGGGCAAAAACAAGCGAGTTTTCTGGTCCAAATTTCAAATACTGGGTTATCAGAGCTTCGAACCGAATGAAAGCCACGAGTCCCAGGCATAGTCTTGCATTCCCATGCATGTGAACGATCTATGTCTACCACCTCCCAAAAAAATCTCTCCACATGTCTCTTTCTTGTGTATTCTACTCGCATAGTTGATTCCTCTCCCATTACTGACGTGCACCACCTGACTATAGATTGAGCATTTAGAATAGTAGATTCTGTAGATACTTTCAATTCCTCTCTTCGTAGGGTTGTTTTGACACATGCTCCTGCTCCATCATGCTCTCCTTTACCATGCCCAGTCTCAAAATAGTTCCACATATGTGGCACTTTGTAGTTTTTATGCAATGAACACAACCACTGAAATATGCGTGCATTTTTGAACTGACCAGCACACCCATCAGACCAAATCCAGTGTCGATCCATCTGTATGTTCCTTCCCTTCAAGTGATCATAGAACATGATGAAGCAATGACGTACATAGTGGAATTCGTGGCACCTATCATCACTTATGTAGAAGTGATATTCCTTCAGAATTTCTCTTTGCTCTTCAGTGCTATTTGGGCCATGCCTATATGTGATATGGACCATCAAGGAAACCTGCTCAGAGTGATAATACTGACTTTGGATCTCATTTTGAGGTTGCAGAGTGTATTTCTCGGCAAAATCAACAACTGAAAGTATAGTACCAAGCGGAAATGTATCTCTGCATATTCTAAACTTCTCATCCTGCCATCGTTCCACGTGGACATGCTGAACATATTGATGTGTCTTTTCAATAAATTCCTTGATGAAGTCGCTAAGTTGTACCTGGTGACACAAAATGATCTCAATGTCAGTTTTTTGTTGTAAGTAAGGATTGAAATGTAACCGTTACAACATAATTTTATAGATATAAATGCATACCTGAGATGTCACCAATTGCATTTTTTTGCTTTCTTTCCCTGGGACTATTTCATAGTTGATATATTTGAAACTTTTCATGTCTGTAACCATTTTCCCAAATTCACTGTCTCCATTCTCGTGCATACATTGGCTCAATAGTGCCATTCCAACACAGTTGGAGCATGTTCCATCCAAACAAGATTTTGCATAGTATGTTTGCCCCTCGGGCCTATTGCACATGATGCTATGAATGAATTCTCTTGATGAAGTCGGTGGTATTGTCATGGAGCAATCCTGCACAATGTTAGTATGCAACACACGACTAATGTACAAAAATATTTCATAGTAATATTCATATTCTACATTGGTATCTACAACAACAAGTGTTATGAAGAGTATTTATTCTAACATACCATGGCTTACATTTCTCGAAAGATCTTTGCCCCAAGTTCAATTGTCTATGCTCAATCTTAAATTTCTCGTAAAGCTCTGTCTGTGTTATATCAAGAAGATGCTTAGTATGTGGTTCACGATCCTTCGAACCCCTTCTTAGTTTTAGTACATCCTTTCGGTTTGAAGAAGGCCTTGTGTGATCATGCCAAAAACTGTGCACTAGTCCCTTTACTGCATCAACTAGCTTCATGTCACGACGTGGCAACCGACCAACAAAGGCCCAAAAATCTGTCTGATCGGTTGTGTCAAGATGTTCTCTTCTAATAGAATACCTATGGAGGGTTTTTACATTCAAATTAACTAGTTCGGATGTAGGCCTGAGAATACGAAGGGCCCTGGTGTTCTTATTTGCAATTGATTGTGACAACACACGACGAGCAGCATTGCGGTCCTTTGAACGTGTGTTCTTACCAATTTTACCAAATGCATCTACTAGGCTTTTAACTATATGAGAACTTGGTTCATAATTCTTTATCATCTTTATCCCTAACTTTTTCCTAACAACATTCATGCTCCTAGATTTTAACAATGATAAAAATAATCTACATTTATCTCCATCACATTTAGAAACAAAATATTTATCAAGTATCTGTTGAGTTTGATAAGCAATACTACATTTAGATAGCGTACCTTCAATGCAATTCATAAGTCTTTCATCAACTTGTATACGCTTCGAAGTTCTTCGACGTGTGCTTGCTAATGGAGGTAAGGGGGTTGGAATTGTACCATCTAGTGCATCACCAAGATGCTCTGGCGTTTCAGTAGTAGCTTGGTGTCCTTCATTCTCTTCCTGGTAGTTGGATGGTGGAAGTCCAACATCCTCATCGATGGTCTGTGGAAGTCCAACATCCCCTTGTGGAAGTCCAACATCCTCATCGATGGTGTGGATAACATTCTCTTCTTCAACAGTAGGCAAAATGTCCAACGCCTCTCTGACTTCATCGCTTGTATAACCACATCTGGATAGCAAATTGGGTGTTTCTTCGTGAGCTTCATCTTGAGATGGTAACTTATCACTTTGACTTGAAGTGGGAATTGAAACATCCCCTAATGAGCACCTACGTTTTGCTTCTTGATTACTTCCATGGGTGCTTGTTCAACAACTATTGTGGAAATTGAAGGTCCCTCTTGTCGTGGATTAATAGGATGAACCGTGGTATCCTCTACAATTGGATTTGGATTAGTTTCCAAAGAAAGCCTCCGATTCATCATGTATATTCTTTTCTTTTCTTTCTCTTCTTCAATGACTTCTTGAGGTCTCTTCTTCCTTGTTGATTTGTTTACTCGGTTACGTGCATTCCCCATCACCACAATGATCAATTCAATATAGTTTGTTTTTGTTGCTCCTCAATTACAAGCTCTTCAATAATAAGCAAATGGAAGTTCTTCCTTGTTGGTCTTGAAGCTTGATATCTTATCTTGTGTGCTCCTCAAATATAGGCAAAATGAATCTTTCAAAGGCCTTATCTTTGGTGTTATTCAATTGGAGATTCTTCAAGCTTGCTGATTATTTTCTTCAAATATGGCCATATAACCCAACACCACATTGAGCAACCATGAAAGATGTCCTCAATGCTGCACCTGCATAAAAAAAAATGATGGAGTTGGTGTAGAATGTGAAAATTTCCAATGGCGGGCTCGTGCTGTTCGAAAAATTGCGGGACTGTTAATTTGGTTCGGATAGAGTGAAGTTGCTCTCGGACAGCAACAGTCCACTATTTGTGGAGTTACAAAACGTGCACGCGTTATATAAATAAAAAACGCGTACGCGATATGTAGTGCAAAAACGCGAACGCGATATAGTCAAGCACAATAAATAGGTTAGGTGCACGGCTAGGGCAACGAACAAAATCAAAAGAAAACTAATAATTTATATGGTTACATACAAAACAAATGTTTTGTATGGTTTAATACCCCCTAGCTCTCTCCCAATAATCCCTAGATACCCCTTATCTCTTTCTAAATATCTGTCCCTCATTCTCCCTACATCCCTCCCTACATGTTTCTTTCTGTCCCTTACTCCAGCCATGTCTCTACCACCCCATTCTCCATCTCTCCACCTTCTCTTTATCTTCGTCATTATCCCTCCCTATAGCACTCTCTCCCTTCTTCTCCCTTAATCACTAACCCTCTACGCCTTTATCCCTCCCCCCTGCCCTCTCTGTCTTACCTTGTTCCTAGAGCCCCTCCCCCATAAAGGCCTTTAGACCCTCTTCTAAACATTAATCCCTAAGTGCATAAGTGCACAAGATGATGATGAGGAGGAGGGTGATGACAATGAAGATGATCATGATGTAGATGAGGATGATAAAGATGATGATGAGGAGGAGGGTGATGACAATGAAGATGATCATGATGCAGATGAAGATGATAAAGATGATGATGTTGATGAAGATGATGGTGATGATGATGAAGATGTTGATGATGATGGTGATGGTGATGTTTGGATGATGATGATGAAGATGATGGTGACATGATGGAGATGTGTTGATGGGGAACCTAGAGATGACAATGATGATGAAGATGGTGATGGTGATGACGATGAAGATTTTGATGATGATGCTGATGGCGATGATGATGAAGATGTTGACGATGATGGTGATGGTGATGTTTAGATGATGATCATGATGATGCTCAGAAGATCATGATGGTGATGATGATGGAGAAAATGACGATGATGGATATGTTGATGAGGAACCTGCAGATGCCAATGATGATGATGATGGAGATGTTGATGAGGAACCTACAGATGCCAATGATGATGGTGATGACGATGAAGATGTTGATGATGATAGTGCTGGTAATGATGATGATGATGATGATGATGATGATGATGATGATGATGATGATGAAGATGATGGTGACATGATGGAGATGTTGATCTGATGAGGAAGATGATGATGATGATGATGATGATGATGGTGATGATGATGAAGATGTTGATGACGATGATGATGGTGATGAAGATGATGATGATGAAGAAGTTGACGATGATGGAGATGTGTTGATGGGGAACCTAGAGATGACAATGATGATGAAGATGGTGATGGTGATGACGATGAAGATTTTGATGATAATGCTGATGGCGATGATGATGAAGATGTTGACAATGATGGTGATGGTGATGTTTAGATGATGATAATGATGATGTTCAGAAGATCATGATGGTGATGATGGTGATGATGATGGAGAAAATGACGATGATGGATATGTTGATGAGGAACCTGCAGATGCCAATGATGATGATGATGGAGATGTTGATGAGGAACCTACAGATGCCATTGATGATGGTGATGACGATGAAAATGTTGATGATGATGGTGCTGGTAATGATGATGATGATGATGATGATGATGATGAAGATGAAGATGATGGTGACATGATGGAGATGTTGATCTGATGAGGAAGATGATGATGATGATGATGATGATGAAGATGTTGATGACGATGATGATGGTGATGAAGATGATGATGATGAAGAAGATGACGATGATGGAGATGTGTTGATGGGGAACCTAGAGATGATAATGATGATGAAGATGGTGATGGTGATGACGATGAAGATTTTGATGATGATGCTGATGGCGATGATGATGAAGATGTTGACGATGATGGTGATGGTGATGTTTAGATGATGATCATGATGATGTTCAGAAGATCATGATGGTGATGATGGTGATGATGATGGAGAAAATGACGATGATGGATATGTTGATGAGGAACCTGCAGATGCCAATGATGATGATGATGGAGATGTTGATGAGGAACCTACAGATGCCAATGATGATGGTGATGACGATGAAGATGTTGATGATGATGGTGCTGGTAATGATGATGATGATGATGATGATGATGATGAAGATGAAGATGATGGTGACATGATGGAGATGTTGATCTGATGAGGAAGATGATGATGATGATGATGATGATGATGGTGACATGATGGAGATGTTGATCTGATGAGGAAGATGATGATGATGATGATGATGATGATGGTGATGATGATGAAGATGTTGATGACGATGATGATGGTGATGAAGATGATGATGATGAAGAAGATGACGATGATGGAGATGTGTTGATGGGGAACCTAGAGATGACAATGATGATGAAGATGGTGATGGTGATGACGATGAAGATTTTGATGATGATGTTGATGGCGATGATGATGAAGATGTTGACGATGATGGTGATGGTGATGTTTAGATGATGATCATGATGATGCTCAGAAGATCATGATGGTGATGATGATGGAGAAAATGACGATGATGGATATGTTGATGAGGAACCTGCAGATGCCAATGATGATGATGATGGAGATGTTGATGAGGAACCTACAGATGCCAATGATGATGGTGATGACGATGAAGATGTTGATGATGATAGTGCTGGTAATGATGATGATGATGATGATGATGATGATGATGATGATGATGATGAAGATGATGGTGACATGATGGAGATGTTGATCTGATGAGGAAGATGATGATGATGATGATGATGATGATGGTGATGATGATGAAGATGTTGATGACGATGATGATGGTGATGAAGATGATGATGATGAAGAAGTTGACGATGATGGAGATGTGTTGATGGGGAACCTAGAGATGACAATGATGATGAAGATGGTGATGGTGATGACGATGAAGATTTTGATGATAATGCTGATGGCGATGATGATGAAGATGTTGACAATGATGGTGATGGTGATGTTTAGATGATGATAATGATGATGTTCAGAAGATCATGATGGTGATGATGGTGATGATGATGGAGAAAATGACGATGATGGATATGTTGATGAGGAACCTGCAGATGCCAATGATGATGATGATGGAGATGTTGATGAGGAACCTACAGATGCCATTGATGATGGTGATGACGATGAAAATGTTGATGATGATGGTGCTGGTAATGATGATGATGATGATGATGATGATGATGAAGATGAAGATGATGGTGACATGATGGAGATGTTGATCTGATGAGGAAGATGATGATGATGATGATGATGATGAAGATGTTGATGACGATGATGATGGTGATGAAGATGATGATGATGAAGAAGATGACGATGATGGAGATGTGTTGATGGGGAACCTAGAGATGATAATGATGATGAAGATGATGATGGTGATGACGATGAAGATTTTGATGATGATGCTGATGGCGATGATGATGAAGATGTTGACGATGATGGTGATGGTGATGTTTAGATGATGATCATGATGATGTTCAGAATATCATGATGGTGATGATGGTGATGATGATGGAGAAAATGACGATGATGGATATGTTGATGAGGAACCTACAGATGCCAATGATGATGATGATGGAGATGTTGATGAGGAACCTACAGATGCCAATGATGATGGTGATGACGATGAAGATGTTGATGATGATGGTGCTGGTAATGATGATGATGATGATGATGATGATGATGAAGATGAAGATGATTGTGACATGATGGAGATGTTGATCTGATGAGGAAGATGATGATGATGATGATGATGATGATGGTGACATGATGGATATGTTGATCTGATGAGGAAGATGATGATGATGATGATGATGATGATGGTGATGATGATGAAGATGTTGATGACGATGATGATGGTGATGAAGATGATGATGATGAAGAAGATGATGATGATGGAGATGTGTTGATGGGGAACCTAGAGATGACAATGATGATGAAGATGGTGATGGTGATGACGATGAAGATTTTGATGATGATGCTGATGATGATGAAGATGTTGACGATGATGGTGATGGTGATGTTCAGATGGTGATGATGATGATGATGATGATGATGATCATGATGGAGATGTTGATGAGGAAGGGGGAGATGACAATGATGATGAAGATGTTTATGGTCATGAAGATGATGATGATGGTGATGGTGATGATGATGGAGATGTTGAAGATGATGGAGATGGCGATGAAGATGATGATGATGATGATTATGGTGAAGATGATGAAGAAGATGATGATGATGGAGATGTTGACCTGATGACGATGAAGATGATGATTATGGTGATGATGATGAAGATGTTGATGCTGATGATGATGGTGATGAAGATGATGATGATGGAGAAGATGATGATGATGGAGATGTTGATGAGAAACCTACAAATGCCAATGATGATGATGATGATGGTGATGACGATGAAGATGTTGATGATGATGGTGATGGTAATGATGATGAAGATGATGATGATGATGATGGTGATGGTGATGGTGATGTTTAGATGATGATGATGATGATGAAGATGATGGTGACATGATGGAGATGTTGATCTGATTCAAGGAAGATGATGATGATGATGATGATGGTGATGATGATGAAGATGTTGATGATGATGATGATGGTGATGAAGATGATGATGATGAAGAAGATGATGATGATGGAGATGTTGATGTTGATGGGGAACCTAGAGATGACAATGATGATGAATATGGTGATGGTGATGGTGATGGTGATGACGATGAAGATTTTGATGATGATGCTGATGGTGATGATGATGAAGATGTTGATGATGATGGTGATGGTGATGTTTAGATGATGATCATGATGATGTTCAGAAGATGATGATAATGATGATGGAGATGTTGATTTGATGAGGAATATGATGATGATGATGATGATGGTGATGATGATGAAGATGTTGATGATGACGATGATGGTCATGAAGATGATGATGATGAAGAATATGATGCTGATTGAGAATATGATGCTCACAACTCCCTCTAGTCTCTCTCTCCTCAACCATCAATCTCTCTCTCTCTCTCTCTCTCTCTCTCTCAAACACACACACATACACACACATTATGTCACTTTCCATTCTCAAACCCATCCCCCCTCCATCCATATCTATCTCCAACTTTCTCCCTCCATCCCTCACCCTACCTTCTCTCCCTCCCTCTCTCATCGCCTGTCTCTCACCTTCTATCCCTCCCTCATGTTATCTTTCCCTCAACCTATCCCAATCTCTCCATCACTCCCTCTCTCTCACACACTTTATGTCCCTTCCCCCTCCTCTCATATTCTCTCTCTCTCTCTCTCTCTCTCTCTCCATCGCCACCACTCCCTGCATGTCTCCCACCAGCACTTTCTGTCCCTCCCTTCCTATCTCTTATTTCATTCTATCTCCATCTATCTCTCACTCCCTCCAAATCCATTCCTCCCCATTGTCCCTCTCCCTCCCTCGCTCTATGTCTCCCCCCCCCTTGTATTCTTTATTTTTCTCTCACATCCCCCTTGCCTCCATCCATTCCCCCTTGTCACTCAAGTCTCACTTTCAACTTCTAACCCTATACCTCTTCAGAACCTATTCTACTCCTAATAGTGCTCTCAAGCTCCACTTCCCTTCACCCCCTGTAGCCCATCATGTTCTCATTCCCTTCATCTCTCCCCACTCAAGCTTCCAACATCCTTCTACACCCTTGACCCTTTCCCACCCCTATTAAATATTAACCATAGATTCCCTTGACCCTTCCCCACCCTTTCTCAAATATTAAACAAAAATTCCCTTGAGTCTTCTACACCCCCTCTTTCTCAAGTATTAAACATGTATTTTATGATTTGAATAACGCGAGCGCGTTTTGTAACTATATAACACGTATGTGTTATGTAGTTATATAATGCGTACGCGTTAAGTAGTTATATAACGCGCACGCGTTATGTAGTTATATAACGCGTACGCATTATGTACATCTAAAAGCGCGGCAATATTTTTGAATTTAAATAGGCCGAGTCACATGCTCACATGTCAACAATAATCCTATGTGTATGCTTTAGAGTTTGCTTCGGTAATTCCAAACTTGTGCTATGTTAATGAAAAACCAAAGCTAATTGGGTATTTCTTCTAGTTTCTGGAGAAGCCTGTGCTTAGCCACTTGTTACAATATGCTACACAGAGTCATTTTTGATGAAATCTTAGACACAAATAGCATTTTTTCTGCAGATTCCAAATATGTAACTTTTATTTTGAAATATTAATTTTTCCTATTTTCTTTCAATTTCTTTTCTGTCCTACCTCCTTAACTCGTGAAACACACTATCAGTGTTTCTTCCATAACTTTTTCGATTCTCAATCATTTCAAAAAAAATTGTATGGTGCACAAGAGGACACTAACCTCCACGTTCTATGAAAAACCCATTTCAAGATTTTTGCATTAAGACCTTCAAAGGCTCTACCCACAAAAGAGGTACTATGTTCGAGGTTTTATCACTTAGACAATTATAAAAAATTTATAAAATTACTAATTTAATTTTCGAAAAATAATGGCGCACAAGTGCTATGTGTTCTCTACATGCATGCCGATTTTTGTAGCTTGATTCCATCATTTAGGCCCTCAAAGGCTCTACCCACAAAAAGATATACCTTATCATTTGCCTGAAAAATAAAAAGTGTCTGTTAGGAAAAATGAAACTTGACATAGCTATGCAAATTTTCAATACATAAAAGTTATATATTCAGAAACGTGATTCAATTTTCTACATTTCATCTTTTTTACTCAATGCAAGATATTTTGCGTAAGTAGATCAAAAAATCCAAGTAAGTTGAGGGATGTCTGCTTTTTCAGTTTTCTATTGCATCTAACGTGCCAAAAGTGACCCTCATTAGCTTGCACTGACCCTCTCGACCCCTACCAGTTTTTCAAAGAGTAATAATTTTTATATGTTGCTAGCTAAGTGTTGAACGCCACCGGGCTTGAACCCTAGTTTTACTTTTGATAAAAATAATTACAGTTACCCTATGTAAACATGTACTTTGTATCTTGATGTAACTTGATTTGTGGGTTCGGTTGTTAAAATCCTTTGATTCTAGAGTTGCAAGTTTTGAGCTTAGCATTAATCCGAGTTTTAGTTTGGTACTTTTAATTGTTGAGTGAGTTCTCCAAATGGAGACTCTAACCCTCGATTTTTGTTTGAAAACTGTGTATCGTTAAATTTAGAGAAACGATTGTTATTAAATGTTTATTACTGTTAAAAATGTGGGTTCCTACTCATCCTTTGGACGAGCCTATATAGGTCTCGATCCCGAAACTTGTTAATTTATAAATATACATTGAACCTTAGAGTTGGTAGCTTTGTAAAATGATTTCGATGTTTGATTTTTTTGGTTGAGGTATGTAACAAACCTAAATAACCAAATCAGTATTTTGGTAAAAAGTCCAAAATAAAAAGAAATAACTTTCTACAATGACTATCTAGTTTATTATTATCATGTTCATAAGAACTTCTTGTAATGAAATACGCCCTTTATACATAACGACTATTAATTGCACTTAAGAAATATAGATCAAGCATAATCATTTACCTTACTTACTTGTACTTGAAGTTTAGTCCATCATTCCAACACATGATATTGTATCTTACAATGTTTATCAACATTTAAAGTACTCCTTCTATGATATATTGTTTCAAGCAAAAGATAACTTATGAGTCCAACACCATCATATATCATTCAAATATCATAATGTTAACTTGAGCATCTTCAAAAACAATCACCATTTAGATCACAATTTGCCATAACTTAAATACTAAATAAGGTATAACTATGAGATCAAAACAAAACACATAAGACAGAGTCCAATATACACGTGGTTCACCCCTCTTGGACTATGTCCACCAAAACGTCACATCTTTATTTATTCATCCAGGTAGAGGATTTACATTTACAACCCAATGGATGTATTTGGTCACTTCCCATCCTTCCGGGACTTCTTCAGTAACCAGCAATTAAATCATTCAGAACTAACCCTTAGAAGATGATAGAAAAATAAAATGTTATATCTCATAACATTAGATCCATCTATAGGTATAAGGAATGATCGATATATATAAATAACAAGTCTAATCCAAATAGTCTATATCTCACCAAGATTCCTAAACAAACTATACGTATTTTCTATCATGTTTTCGATAGCCTACGATTAAACAAAATGCAACAGAGTTCAATCCGATTTCCAACTTTTACGCTTATCACATAGATTAAAATGCGTTTCAGGATTCATGCTCATTGCCGAGATTAAAGGATAGCTTATGTAAAACTCAGTTTTTAAGTCTGGGATCAAGTGTTAAACTTTCCCTTACCTACCGAGTCGACATGCTACAATACTAACTACTATATAAATAGCAAGTGTAAGGTCTGGGATCAAGCATCGAGCCTCCCCCTAACTGCAAAATTGAGAATTACAGCACTAATCATCAAATGTAGTGCTAACCCAATCTCAAAATTTAAAAGCACAAACCAAAACGGAAACAATCGTCAAGCTTATCTTCCTGCATAGGACAAGACGAACATTAGGGTGGTCGCCACGATTTCGTGGAAGCCTTTCTAAACCGAGAACATAGTTGGTTCTGCTCTCCAACAAGGAAACCCTATCACAGTTCGATTTGTTCCCAACAGGAACCCTATCACGGCTGGATCTGGTCACAACCAGTCGGGGCAACTAAAATACTAACACGGCTAGATCTGAGCAACAACTAGTGGTTGCATCCACAAAACCTTAACACTTCTAGATCTGAGCCTGGCATAAGTATTAAAACATAAATTCTAAGGTTGGATCTACAAAACGTAGAAGCATGCAATGCTTAATAAAAGAAAATCCACGCATTTAGCATATATGCCCTAAGTTATCTTTTCCAATATGGAGATGGTTTTCATCAAGCAAACCAGGATGCAGGACGCACTCAGCACATGCAGCCACAAAGGTGAATTTAAGAAGCATCTCAGAATGGAAACTCCAGTCTGCAAATGTTATTCAACACAGATACAATAGACACAAAGCGTAGCAGAGAGCAGTACATTTTACCCCAGAGATTGGTCATTGCAACAAGCTCAATAGTAAAACGCATTCCACCAGAATTGATAAGATCAAATAACAAAAAGCAATAACCCATCATACCCAGAAAGAGGATTTGCAACGATCCAGGATGCCAATGCTTTTTCCTTAGCAGACATCAAGATCACGAAGCCAACTGCAATATGCAAATAAGACCTAACCCTAATATTGATCTATGCAGCAAGATCAGAGGTCGCCTTCGTGGAGCAACATCAGACAGTAAGAATCCATTAAAAAAAAAAAAACAGAAATCACAAGCACATGAACATCACGAGATTAACCACCCCCTACACCGCAGAAGTCTACGCAAATATCAACATCTACACTGAGAAGCCCCATTGTTATAGGGATCCAACTAGATCGCACAAGAAAACAGGTGTATAATAACACCGTGACCAAACAGATCATAAGTAAGGTATAGCAGTTTGGAATTTTAACAACCACAAGTTAAAAGAGTGGTCGATCCAGGTTGTGATCCCATTATACTGGTATCATAACTATATATAAATATCACAACGTACATGCAACAGAAAAATAAAATAATGGGTTCAGCAATGACTCAGGGAGATCGCCGGCGGATCGCCGTCATGCCCAGAAAAATGTAACTATAAAATCGATACATAGTAATATCAGGCAGAAATACAAGACTCCCATAACAAACCTCGGATGGATCTTATACCCAGCTTGAACAATATATAGGCACTCCTTAACTAACTTGGGATCGGGCTTCTTTTTACAGAGTCGTTCCTTCCCTTTCATCGCAGATCCCCCTTCTTTCACCCCCATCCATCGCAACCAGCGTTCAAATTTGAACCCTTCCCAGCCCTTCCCAAGGGTTCTAGCCCTTCCTAGAAATGTAAATTTAAAATTGCCCTTCAAAAAAAATTTAAAATTTGAATTTTACTCTTCCAATTAAAAAGGACAAAATTATATCAACATTTCAAAAGAAGGGCAACCTTTGAAATTACCCATTCATATAAATTTCAATTTCTATGTTGAAATTCCTATGCTATAAAATTCGACTCATCATTCAAAATATTGGAAATATCATAAATTATAATCACTCACTCACTCACGTCACGCACTCACTGCTCAGCTAGTACTCAGCTTTGCAAGATGACGAGTGATGATTTACAATTATAAGGCACTGGCCACTGGGATTTGACTCTGACTCCGAAGTCACTTCGAACTGAGATATAACATGTGACAATGTGTCAACTACAACTGTAACAACAAAAAACCACTACTAGTCTACTACTAGGCCCAAACGAGCCCGAAACTTTGTGCCTACTACATATGTGAACCTAGCTACCAATGTCCACTAGTTTTTCATCAAAATGAAATTCAAATGGCCCATTTGATGAGTCCTCCTCTACAAGACTTCATTTTTTGCATGAATGGCATGGACTCACAACAACTCTAAACAACACTCAATGGCATGCAAGTACAAATAATGACATGCAGCTAGGACCAGGAACCATGCGGAGGTCGATTTATGCATTGATATAGAGAGGTGACAATGGGCACACGATATGGAGAAACAATGAGTTAGAAAAAACATTTGGACCAAAGCACCACAATGGTTATTAATAAAAAAAATTAAAATAGTTTTTGGCTCAAGAATAGTCTTCAATTTGATGGGTAGCATGATCATGATGTAATCTCCCTCTGTCCTTCCAAACATATGTGGTTTCTCACAACATTGCCTTCGGCACTCACCACCAAAATACATATAAAAATTCCATGTCTTTACATCATCTTCTCTTTAAATCCTCATTTCATAGTCATAACTAAGGATTATTATGCATGCACATCCTCACCTTATAATATCAATTGGTTCAAAGCACAAAGACAACCATAAAATATCAAATGTGTAAAGACGCAAAAAGTACTTGAGACAACTATAAGTAAGTGTTATATTAAATTTACCATATCATCCTTTAATTGACACTATCAACTAAGATTTGACACATTGGATTGTTGTGATCTTTTCTTTTTTCTTAACCATTGGAACAACAACCTCCAATAGCCTGCAAGCCAAATATACCAGTAACTTGTGATCTTCTTATCACTCCTTACCAATGCGATTGTAAGGCACTCTTATAAGGTGA
Organism: Larix kaempferi; assembly: GCA_027924585.1. Taxonomy (NCBI): domain Eukaryota; kingdom Viridiplantae; phylum Streptophyta; class Pinopsida; order Pinales; family Pinaceae; genus Larix; species Larix kaempferi. The sequence goes on from BSBM01000282.1 coordinate 2,481,509, forward strand.
AGTCCATAATTTTAAGTCTTCTTCCTCATTCTCATGCCTTTTGGTAATACAATAGAGAGGGTAGTGGCCCACAACAACATTTAAAACAGTTTCAACATAGATGTAAATACATTAATTCTTTTCATTAAATAACTTAAATTTCATGCCAGTGAGTGCTAATTTTCTAGATTGTGGATTGGTACAAAACACAACAAATTTTAGAGCTTTGAGCTCTTAATTGCACATCTAGAATTTTCTCAAGTCGAGCCATTAACAAACTTCTTTTGGTGTTCTGGTTCAATTTAAAAGGAATATTTTCGAGACTCAAACATGCACTGAGTTGTAAGGCTCCAACTGACTTAGGCTTGATTCCATTTCCCCTCCATCCCATACATGTATGCTATCACGACAAGTGTTGAACAACAAAATTTGATGCCCCACCCCCTTTGATCCTAGCGTTGCTAACTTGCTTGGTATGGAGGATTTTTTTTAATGTTTTCTAAGATATGCTTAGGCATCCAATGCCCATCATTCTTACATCTCTCGGGCTTGAATGGATGCCCTCTCTCCGGTTTGAATTAAGTTTTTGGTTGGTTTTATATTTATTTTTTGGTTGTAGGTTTATTATAGCCTCTTTTTGCTTAGTGGCTTCCTTTTGTACATAGTTAATGGTAAGTAATTTTCTTATGGTTCTAATTTTATTTTAAGACTATATCTAGTTACAACGTCCTACACTATACATATGATCATGCCGATGCCCCAATATGGTTTTTGCATAGTCGAAGTAGTTTTTTTATGTATAATGAAGTATGCTCCAACCCAGAAAAATACAATACAATACTTGTTAATTTAATGAACTGTAAAAATAATGTTACTTATATGTCAAATTAATGTGTTCAAATTACGTTTTATTGAAAATATACCATTTTTCATGTAAATATTGAGCGCTCAATTACTTAAGATTGTAAAAATTTGGATGGGCAAAATTTGTTTTTTTACTTTTTTGGGGGAAGGATTTAGTTAATTTATACTTGTCAATTGAAGTATAATTATTTATATTGCCCTTCATCTTTGAAAGGCTCCAAGAACAAATACCCTTCCAATTGAAATTAAGACCCAGCCTTCAAATTTGATTACTGATCGCAACAGTAATATCTATATCTATATATATATATATATAATAAAATTGCCCCTCCCTATACAGTCATAATCCCTCTTCTAAAATAGTGTGCATACTACCAACCAGCTAGCTATTCACACTTACCCATGCGACAGATGGCGGTAAAGGAACTTGGCGTTCAGAAATATATAACTATTTCCAGGGGGTTGTCCCCTCTTCAAGGTTTTGCGATCCTCCTTATGCGGAGGGGATACTTCTTCTATCCAGATGTAAGACAATGTGAAGTAATTCCGCCCCCAAGATCTTTTAATCCCCAATTTTGACTTATATATAGCTAAAAATCATTGCACCATAAACTTGGCCATATTCCATTATAATAATAAGATTATATTATATATCCTCTATATATAATATAAATAAGAAAGTACCTCCCGTATTTAGAAACTCAATAAAACATCTCTATAATAAATTCAATATCTACATATATATTTTTTGTTTTCTTTACATATGCACAACATGCATTCCCTTAATTAAATTCCAATACTGGATAATATGAATAAAACAATGTTCTCAATAGCAAAATTGGTCACTTTACTAATACATTTAATATATCCATATAATTATATATGTATATTCCACCTTATTAAATGCATCCAAAATAAATATAAAAAGCTTATTTGCATAATACATATGCATTCTTCCTCTTTTAGATACGTCAAAAGACATATAACTAATCTTTGAATACCATTAGTCATATTCTAGAAAGTAAGGCTCTTTATTAGGATACTTAGTACTAACTAGGATTTGCTAATATTAGTTGGTTAAGAAAATCAGGCCATAGGATCTTGTTGATCCCACAATGGAAAAAGATGTCTTCAAGAGTACTACCTAGGATTAGATGTTAACCTCAAGCTGACACTCACGGCTTTGTAGCGAAATCGACTGGTTTCCCTTAGTGGATTTGGTTTCCCGTCGTTTAGTTGCGTCAATGTTTTAAGTCTCCCAAGTCTACAACTTAGGAAATAACAAAACAATTCTCTCAAGGTCCACTAATGGGGCCTTTGCCTTGAGCTCCTCATCAGGGCCATTTACATAGTTACAATTACATTTGCAAAAATAATAATAGTAATAAGGGTCAAAATTGAGGGATGTTACAAGGTACGATTCTGATATACGTTATAGCTGAGCTAACGGTGTAGCTGGGCGAGCTCCTTCCGAGACTCGAACCCTAAGTTACTATTATAGAATTCTAAATAAATGTGAAAATGTTTTTGATAAAGGGTTATGCGTATTGTTTGTTGATTTCGTTTAACTTTAAAAAGATTAAGTACCGTAATTTAATAATTACATTCCTGTTGGTTTTAAGATGTTTGTAAGGGTGTCGAATCCCTATGTATAAAATAGTTGTTGGGCAAAGCCCTTGGGTTGTATAACCCATTCTCCTTGAACTCGGGATGAACCACTTTAGGGTTCAAACTCTTGTTACGAGACTGCAATGAATTTTAATATTTATACTATTTAAATACTAAGTTTTTAATACAGGTAAATCGATACCCGTAATAGATGATGTCGATGGGTTCGACATTTGACATGATAATGTATTATTGATATAATGTTTTTCAGTTATAAAATGATAATGAATATCACTGTATAGTTTATCCAAAGTATTTTATTTGCATTATTGAACTTGTCTGATACTTAGTTTATGAAGATCGATTTCTATTTAAATTATATTAATTCTATCTTGCGTACAAAAAGAAGTATGAAATCTATATACTTCGTTGATGAAGATTTTTCAATTCATTTTAAGAATAATACTCTATTAGATGCACTAATGTTAATACTACATAGTTGCATAATGTTTACAGATCAAGATATATAAACCTAGATTGAAATGTTCAGATATCTAGGGTTAGTATTTGAGTTCTGATAATAATAAGTTGTTTGGGCTGAGTATGAACTCTATTTACAGTTTATGAATGTTTATACTGCTTATATAAGTATTGAGTTGTTAGTGTTAATCATACTTCTTTCGTTCCGTAATATATAACCATTACTGGAATCTATTATCTAGAAAAGTAAACATAAATAGATTATAGAATTACTACTATTTTACATTCTACAACAAGCATCATTTTTCAGTATGAAAAATAGAAGATAATTATTTCTTTTACAAATTAGAGATCATATCTCATCTATGTTAATTAAATTCTTCCTGCACTAGAGTACATCATCTATGACGAAAGGAAAAATACAGGAAGATATTTTATTCATTCATCAATAAAATCTACTCTTTCATTCAATATAGGGAAATCTAATTTAATTTGTTCAGAAATTATTCTTAGTACAACTAACTGATACTTTAAGCTAAACATTGGAAAACTATGGTAATATATCAAACAGTTTACAAAATAAGTTTTACAGTAAAAATAATTAAAGCAGAAAACAAGTAGAACCTGATAACTTGACAAGGTGGACAAACACCCAAAGAGACCTGTTCCTCCCAACCTTCTCCAAAAGAAGCAACCAAATCACTTGCTCCTTAGGACCCCCGAGCCTATTTCCCGAACCACTAGGAAGAAGTCTCTGTGTAGAAGCAAGGCACTCAGGTTTTACTTAAACAATCAATGGAGACTTTCATACACACCTCACACATGTATTTCAGCAATCAATTGAGAATTTCATACATATCCAAAACCTCTGCACTTAGCAGGAAAACTCTGCACTCAGCAGGAATAAGACAGTCTTAATCTGCAACTCAAAACATAGCTTCCCCCCATCGAATCTCTTGTGTGCAATATCCAGCAAAACCACAAGGTAAGTTCTCTCGTCAGAGAAAGTGTGAGCCTCTGCTCAAATTTGATGGCTATAAAAACATGCCTAGGTCTTTTTGGTGGTCAGTTTTCATTCAATGAGCCATAAGCTCCAATTCCACATTCTTGTGAACTTGACCATAATTTAAGGGAGTTGTCCCATAACAACAACTAGTTACGGAGTTCAGATGTTGCCACTTGTCCATTGCCTTCTACCCCAGATTCCATTCCTCCTAGTGGGTCAGTAAACAATCTTTCAACCGTCTCTTTGGGTGAGTGTCTCCTCTTTTAATTTATTAAATAATAATATTATTCATTTACAGTCATCCTTGACACTTGGTCAAATATAAAAATTTACAATAAAAGTTAAGCTAATGTTTTTCCACAAACATAAAATGTCTCAAGTACTGAGTATGTTACAAACACCCCCTCTTAAGCTCAACATCGTCCTTGGTGTGGCTTATTCTTCATCAGAGCCTCCCTGTAACAGAATTGGATATGTTTCTCGGATATTACTTTCCAATTCCGAGGTAGCTTCATCCGGGCTAAGCTGCTTCCATTGCACCTTTACCTTCCCTATGGTGCGATTCCAAAGCATAATTTCCCTCCTGTCGAGGATACAGTCCGATTCCACCTGAAAATCTCCTTCGGGCTCCACCGATATGTCATTCCAATTTATCACATGAGTAGCATCATGCACATACTTTTTCAAAACAGAAATATGGAAAATTGTATGTATTCTCAAGTTAGATGCTAAAGCCAAATGATATGCAATTGGTCCAATTATTGATAGAATTTCAAACGGTCCACAATACCTAGGTGCTAGTTTAGCACAACTCCCAAGCTTGAAAGAGCTTTTCTTGGGTTTTACCTTAACAAAAACATGATCTCCTACCTGAAATTCCTTCTTAGTTCGTTTCAGATGTGCATAACTTTTTTGTCTATCTTGTGCAATTTTTAAATTGCCTTGTACCTGTTCCACGGTTAGCTCCATCTCTTTTAACAATTCTGGTCCTAACATCAATCTTTCAACAGGATTACTTAAAGAAATAGGAGTATTGCATTTCCTACCATACAGAATCTCAAATGGACTAAGTCTAGCAGAACCTTGATAGTGATTATTGTAAGCAAATTCAACTAAATGTAAATAGTCTTCCCATTTAGTTAGTTGATGTTTTACATACATTCTTAACATGTCTTCTAAAATCTGATACACCCTTTCAGTTTGTCCGTCAGTTTGTGGGTGAAAATATGTACTGAAATTTAACTTAGTATGTAAACCTTTAAACAATGTTGTCCAAAAATTTCCAGTAAACTTAGAATCTCGATCAGAAATTATTACCATAGGAATTCAGTGTAAATGAAATATTTGCTTCATAAACACATCAGCAATGTTAGCAGCATTAAAAGTAGTTTTGACAGGAATAAAATGAGCTGCTTTACTAAGCTTATCTACAACTACCATTATTGAGTCATTATGTTTTTTAGTCTAGGAAAACCAGTTGTAAAATTGATACTTATAATTTCCCACTTCCATTTTGGAATTGGCAATGGCTGTAATAGGCCAGCTAGGTGTTGATGCTCAGCTTTAATTTACTGACATTCAAAGCACCTAGCTATGTATTCAGCCACTTCCTTTTTCATATTTGTCCAAAATTAATCTTTTCTCAACATAGTTATCATTTTCTGATAACTAGGGTGTCCCGAATAAGGACTTTTATGTGTTTCATCTAAAATCAACAACTTAATTTTTGATACATTAGGCACATAAAGTCTATTTTTATATGTCATTAAGCCTTTTTCATTTATGCTGTAATCTGTTATTAAATTTTCAAATACATTTTCAACAACTTTTTTCACGTAATTTCTGATAATTTTCATCTTCCTTAATTCCTTCTTCAAGCTGATTTTCCAGATTTGTTTTATAAGTGTTGATTGCTGCCACAAAATTTAATTTAGCGTTTATGCTTAAGGCATCAACAACTTTATTTTCTTTACCCTTAATGTGTTGAATCTCGAAATTGTATTCGCTAAGGAAAGCTAACCACCTAACTTTCCTTGCGTTTAGATTTCATTGATCCAACAAGTATTTTAAACCTCTATTATCTGTCATTAATGAATACTTCCTACCAATTAGATGATGGTGCCACATCTTTAAGGCATGTGTCACGGCTTCCAACTCTAGATCGTAGGTTGCATAGTTATTTTCGTGAATTTTTAACTTCCTTGATTTGTATGCTATTACATGACCTTCCTGTGTTAAGACTCCGCCAAGTCCATCGTTGCATGCATCAGTGCATACAATGAAGTCCTTATTTGGGTCTATAATTTTTAATATAGGTGATGTTGTTAACAGTTCTTTTAATTTCTTAAAACTCTCTTCACACTTTTGATCCCAGACAAATTTATTTCCGTTTTTCTGCAAAGAGGTTATGGGATTCACAATTGTGGAGAATCCTTCAATAAATTTTCTGTAGTAACCTGTGATTCCCATAAATGACTGTACATCAGTTACGTCTTTCTGGATAGGCCATTCATTAATTTCTCTTATTTTATCTGGATCTACTGCGATCCCATCTTTTGATATTATGTGACCTAAGTACTGTATTTTATCTTTATAAAAGTCGCACTTACTGAATTTACCATAAAGTTGGTGTTCTTTTAAAACTTGCAGAATTATCCTTAAGTGCTCATCGTGTTCTTCTTTAGTCTTAGAATAAATTAAGATATCATCAATGAAAACAATTACAAACTTACATTTATATACTTATGTAGAACATTATTCATTAGACACATGAAGACTGCTGGAGCGTTAGTTAGCCCTAAAGGAATAAATACGAACTCGTAATGCCCATAACGGGTCCTGAAAGCAGTTTTAAAAATGTCTTCATCTTTTATCCTGACTTGATGGTATCCAGACCTCAAATCTATTTTAGAAAACATCGTTGCTCCGTGTACTTGATCAAATAGATCATCTATGCGGGGAAAAGGATATCGGTTTTTAATAGTCATTTTATTTAGTTGATGGTAGTCTATGCATAAATGCAAAGTACCGTCCTTCTTTTTAACAAAGATAACCGGTGCTCCCCAATGAGACACACTTGGCCTTATGTAATTTTTATCAATTAGTTCCTTCAACTGTGATTTTAGTTCATTAAGTTCCAAAATGTTCATTCTATAAGGAGCCTTTGATTTTGGTACCGCACTCGGTACTAACTCAATGATGAAATCTAATTCCCTTTTCATAGGTAGTCCTGGAATTTCTTCTGGGAATACATAAAAAAAGTCCTTTAGAATTGGTATGTCTTCCAGTTTTAACTTATCTTCCTTAGCTAAATGTTCGTCATTAATTACATTTACCGCAAACATTTTACACCATTTCCTTACAGCCTTCTTTACTTGTAAACCATAAATTTGTCTAACAGAAGTTTTTCTAGGGATTGCTTTTATCGTTTCAGTTGCTCTTTCATTATTTAAACAAGTAAAAGACTTTTCAAAACAGTTCAGCACTAATCTATGCTTTTCCAGCCAATCCATTCCTATTAATATGTCATAAGACCCTAACTGTAAAATATTCAATTTAAACCGCGTCTTTAACTGACTCATAAGCAAATCACAACTTTTAACAAATTCTACAACCTTTCTTTTGGTTCTTGTTGCTAACTAAACTAGCCATGACTTATCAAACTTTTCTACTTTTAACTTGCAACTTTTTACTAAATCAGGTGATATGTAACTCAAACTTGCACCTGGATCAATCAGAATAGAAATAGGTTTGTTTTGTAGCATACCTTCAATCTCGACCATTGAAGTTTGATGATCTTCCTATCGGTTTTCCAGCGCTGCATTGATTTTGGGCATCTCCCTTGCTAAATCACCAACTGTTGGTTCTGTCTGCATTGTATGAATATTGTTGACTGTTCTTCTCTTGTTTGGACAATTATTTCTAGTATGCAACCCTTGACAATCATAACATTTTAAAGGTGGTCTTTGTTCATTAATTCTAGCATTATTATTATTATTATTAGGCATGTTTCTTGCAGCTGTGAAATTTTGTGGTGCATTATTTCTGTAATTATTGCCATGAAAATTTATGTTAGTAAAATTCCTCTTGTTACTTCCAGAATGATGATTAAAACTTTTCTTTTTATGCTCAAAATTGCTAGGTTTGTTATTCCTCCGCCAGATATACCTTCTCTCTTTTTGTTCTGTTCGTAACAAGAGTTGGCCTTTCTCATGGCTTCTTCAAGGGTTGTAGGATTATCGTACGCAATTCTGTCTTTTATATTGAAGGGTAGACAACTCAAAAACCTTTGTACTTTAGGTTTTTCTTCCACTAAATAAGGTACATACCTTAACAGACTTAGAAATTTACTACTTAACTCTTTCACAATCATAGAACCCAATTTTAAATCATAAAATTATTTTGCCTTCTCTTCATAGTATTGTTCAGACAGAAACTTTCTCTTAAAATATTTCTTAAATGCACTCCAAGTTATTCTCTTTTCTTTAATACCTTTTGCTCTCTTAATATCCTGCCACCAAATGTATGCTTTCCCAGTCAGATTGTAAACAGCCATCTTAGCCTTTAACTGATCTGAGTAATCATATATTTGGAAATATTTCTTCATATAGCACAACCATTCTTCGGATACCTCACCCTTTTCATTTTCACCATTAAAGGTTGGGGGTTTAAATTCCCCCGAAATCTGTTCATAACGTTTGTACTTTCTTTTCTTAGTACTACAGTCACTGTCACTGCTATCTCGATCATACTAATGTTTTCTTCTATAAGTTTTATCATTAGATTCTGAAGAAGAGTCACTATCATTTTTATGATATTTTACTTTCTTACATCTATGTTGGTAGGACATAGTTCCAGACTCAGATTTTATTTTTGTTATCTTATCTTTTTCATCATTGTGATATTTATCGAGTAAAATCTGATTCAACTCCTCCTGAGCTCTTAAAATTCTCTCATTCTGTTCTTTAACAGTTCTTCTCTCAGCTTTCAAATCTTTAATTGTACGTAAAAGTTCAGATGATTGATCATTTAATTCTACATAAATTTCTTCATTAACTTGTTCATGTTCATTGTTATTACGTTCACTATTTCCTCTGCAGATTCTTTCGGTACTTCCATACCTGCAAATTAAATATCAAAAGTTGTTAAGTACATAAACAAATTAAAACAAAATTAGTAACTTTATTTTCTGTTTTCTTTTCTGTTGTGCAGGTTGAGCCAATTTCAGGCCTAGATTTTGAACTCACACTCTGATACCACATTAACATCAAAAAAATTCGTAAAAATTTAAATTTTTCTAAGTGGTCGTTTTGCCATTAAATGCTATTGCGGAAGTAAAAGTTTTCAGCATTTATATTTACTATTTACATAAAAGCAACATTAAAACATCATATATTTTCATTAATTATCTAATTATCTATACAACAATTAAATAGATAGTATCGTAATACTTAAGTACATAATCATCATATATGTATGTCGTAATGACATTTGACTAAATCTATAATCTTCATATGAATGATATAATGCTGCCTAGTTTTGTCGTGTTATGCAGTACAGAATTTCTTTGAATAAATATAAGTATCACTGTATAAATTCATTTGGTCCTAGCATTCTAAGAGTCAACATTTATTTAATTTGTTCTCTACTACTAGTACCACTGTGTTTCCTTTTAAACTTATGTATGTAGGCATAAATCAAGATATATTTGAGATGTTGTGTTATTGTTTCACATTAATGTGTCTTTTGACGTATTTTAACTAATTTGTACTTCTTGTAGTTATTAAAGATGTATTCAGATTAAAACACTATGAATTGGTAAAAACACGACTCCCAAAGTTTGATAAGAGATATCCTAGCGTATGCCTGAGACTTACTTAGCTTAAATGCTAATGCATAAACACCTTCTATTCTGTCCAGGTTACAGGTTTATCCTAGCAAGTGTTGATAAATTACTAGATGAATTTTTAAACCTACATGCCAAGGAGTTGGACCAAAAGTTACTTTAGTTTAAAGTTTGATAAGAGTTGGGTTCAATATACCTAGTCAAACTCTACAATTAAAGGTCCTAGACTATACCATAACATGGATTAAGTCCAAAGATAAAGTCGAGATTTAATTCGATGATCATTGCATACTAACTATAGCATAAGTGAAAAGGTGTGGATCGTAATCAAATCAAAGTCGTATTATTAATTCAATGAGTATTTGCAATCATGAACTATAGGCTGGTAGGTTCATATCTCGGTTGGTGGATGACAAAGATTAGACTTTAATGCAATCACGTGATCGATAATAATGATGTCTCGGGTATCAAAACCCTAACACAAAGCTTCAGGGTTTGGTCATTTGACAGTTTTGTTTTGGTTCTGCATGGTGATGGCAAGTTGAGCTCCTCTGGGCCGCCATGGTTGTTGGGCACCACCCAGTGAGTTGGTTGTAATCGTATGGGTGTTAGTCGTGGGTCTGTATAGTGCTTATCGCATGCACTGAGTTCAACTGCTTGGTTCTTCTCATCACGAGTTCGAAACCCTGCAAGGTAAATTCCTTTTCAATGATACATTCTTTAAATATTTATAGTTTAAGATCTGGTTTCATAATGAAAGTGTTCAACCTCTAATCCTGTCTTGGTTTTAATGGAAGGAGTCAATTTGTAGCCTTCGAGATGGCACAATGAGAGAAGTACTGGTTCCTGTGGATTGTTAGCCCCGGTAAGTCTCGGGCTCATTCCAGAGATGCCTCTATCATCGTTTTAAGGGTTTTAAATTTGCCTCATCGTTCTTGAGTGTAGACTGGTTTTTAAAAGGGTTATGAAAATGTTAAAGCAGCATTTTTTGAGTAGAAGGATTGGCTCGACACTTCCCGAGTTGGGGTTTCACTTTCCAAGTTAAGGTACTGGTTTTATACTATGGTTTCCCTTTGGGTTTTTTAAGTAGTTGGACTGCGATTGTAATGTTTCTTTATGAATAACGTGGATCACTTCGTTTTAAAACCCTCCGTTGAAATGTTGAGGCTTTTCTCTCGGCCCCTATCAGTTTTTCAAAGAGTAATAATTTTTATATGTTGCTAGCTAAGTGTTGAACGCGACTGGGCTTGAACCCTAGTTTTAGTTTCGATAAAAATAATTACAGTTACCCTGTGTAAACATGTAATTTGTATCTTGATGTAACTTGATTTGTTGGTTCCGTTGTTAAAATACTTTGATTCTAGAGTTGCAGGTTTTGATCTTAGCATTAAGCTGAGTTTTAGTTTGGTATTTTTAAGTGTTGAGCGAGTTCTCTAAATGGAGACTCTAACCCTCGATTTTCATTTGAAAACTGTGTATCGTTAAACTTAGAGAAACGATTGTTATTAAATGTTTATTACTGTTAAAAATGTGGGTTCCTACTGATCCTTTGGATGAGCCTATACAGGTCTCGATCTCGAAACTTGTTAATTTATAAATATACATTGAACCTTAGAGTTGGTAGCTTTGTAAAATGATTTCGTTGTTTTCTTTTTTGGTTGAGGTACGATTCTGATATACGTTATAGCTGAGCTAACGGTGTAGCTGGGCGAGCTCCTTCCGAGACTAGAACCCTAAGTTACTGTTATAGAATTCTAAATAAATGTGGAATTTTTTTTGATAAAGGGTTATGAGTATTGTTTGTTGATTTCATTTAGCTTTAAAAAGATTAAGTACCGTAATTTAATAATTACATTCCTATTGGTTTTAAGAAGTTTGTAAGGGTGTCGAATCCCTTTGTATAAAATAGTTGTTGGGAAAAGCCCTTGGGTTGTATAACCCATTCTCCTTCAAATCGAGATGAACCACTTTAGGGTTCAAACTCTTGTTACGAGCCTCCAATAAATTTTAATGTTTGCACTATTGTAGGGACCCCCTTTTTGGAGTCCCAAAAAAAACAAACTTCCAAACGATTTTTCAGAAAGAGATATAGAAGCTACAGATCTAGTTCATGGATGTCAATATATAAAACTATATTCTCATATTTATTCATTCTAAAAAAGATTTAGCAAAATAATTAAAATAAAAGTACTTGAAACCTGTTTTCGATGGTTGATCCAGCGAATCGATGGAGTCCTCGAAATGGTTTCTGCACGATCCAATCCAATCTCCTGACGAAGTACCGAGTGACCCCTCGGTTTACCATCCTACCGTATCGAGGATAATCTTCTTCACCTCGAACTCCCAAGCTAATGGGGTCATAAGAACACACTTAGCTAGCCTCCCGAAAGGACGTCCCAATCCCCGTTCCGGCTATTCCCAACTCCAAGGATCATAACATAATCTGAGATTATGATGACCATCCAGCATTAGGGAGCAAGAGTGATCCCTCTCTCTTTCTCCTCCCTCTTTATATAGGAAAAGCTCCTGTGCCATGTGTCTGTCCATGCACATTATTTAATTTAATTTAATATTTTAACTAACAATATTCTCAAAAACATGTGTCTCAATGTCTTCAAGGTGCACCTAATTCCCTAGATCAGTGGGAGTTAGGTGTAGGAGAGTGTTCTACTTCTCCTTTCATTATCAATTAGTTTTCTCAATATCATTTAGTAACTAGTTGTTTTTAATTATTCAAATTCTTTTAAATAATAAAGGCTTCATAACAGGATTTGTTTCTTTTAAAGAAGAAACATCTGAATTTATTATATTTTGAGAGATTAAAAGATTAATATATATATTCTTCTAATCTTAAATAAAATACTTTATTCAAATAATTATTTATTCTATCTACATTCTTTTTCCTTTTTTTCCTTTTATAGTAATAAGGAAATATTTAAAATACTTCTTTATTCCATTTAAAAAAAATTTCTTTTTGAAATAATTCTAATATATATTTCCATTAATTTATAAAAGAAGAGAACATTAACTTTTCTAGTTTTCAAATTCCTTTCTCAACCATAATAGCAGGAAGGACTGGAAGATGTCGGTCAAAAAGCAAAGATTTGGGGCAATCACGAGGACTGCCATGATTGTTATCTCGTCCCTTAATGGTCAGTAACATATGGGGACCCGAACCGACACAACTTTTACGGAAATGCAATATCCCGAAAATAGCGAAAAATTTAAAACTTTTCGTACCTGCAATAATCATTAGTTTACAATAGACAGCTTCATAAATTAATTCTAATATTATTAAAAACATCCATACTTGCATGAAACAATTGTAGTCCTAAGACTTTTGTTTTACATGGTCTCTTCTATGCGTGAATTTCGAAATTGCGGAAGCGATGTGGAACATAATATGATGGCATGTCTTAATTTAATTGTAAATGCTAGTACAAGGTAGAAATATACTCCTTACTGTCTTAAGAAAATCATGTGATTTAATTGTGGATGTTTACTGCACCTTCAAGTGATGAGCTCCTTTGATGACGGTATGTTGTTCACATGGTGGTTATTATAAAACTCCAGGAAAGGTAATTACATACCTCGGCAGGGCTGCCGAAAGGTATGGGTAAGATTAATGGTTGCCGGACTTACTTAGCATGTTGCTAAGGTCATGCTTTGCATTTGTGTTCGCAGGTGTATTCTCCATGGTCATGCTAACTAGAGGGTTATTCCCTATTCTATAAAAGCCTGCGTGTTACTATGTGCAACTTAGGTATGGTAGTCTTAATGGTAGTAGGCATTATGCACTACAATGGCCTCATAAATCGAAGGTTTATTAATTGAGGTTTATGGCCATGAGGCCCTATGCACAATTCCAAAGGTAGATAAGATTCGATGACTCCAATATAGCTTTGGGGTATACTACCGAACCTCCACTTAAGATAGGGTTAGTGAGCTTCTTAAATGCTCAGTGTGGGACAGCCTGTGACGAGGGTTTTGGAGGTCGAATTGGGGTAATACCTTTCGTTTTATTTTCGACTTGTTGCTAGTTATTTTTGCTCTGCATTTCGTTTGTGAGGTGGCTGTAATGTTGCCCTGACCCGAGCAATGCTTGTGGTCAGTGCTACTCGGAGTCTATTGAAGTCGGCTGTGGCATGCATGGTATTCCTCTAACATGTAGTTATCCTCTAACAGGTAGTTATCACTCTAAATCGTAGAAATTTAACTTCCCTTCTTTTGTTGTAAAACGACAGGGGTTTTACTAAATAGTTATCGATTTTGGGGAATGACAGGTGATAAGGTCTTTTGGTATGAAGCTATGGGAGTTCAAAGTGCTGTAGGCGTGGTTATGATATCTGTAAGTCCATCTTACCTCCTCATTGCCCTACCTTTCGCACCCCTGCTGGGTGTGTATGCATCTTGTCCTGTTTTGAAGTCGAGGTCCCCATAAGCTCCTGGCTTACTAAATCATTTTGGGGGAGCCTGTTGGCCGCCTATTGACTGGACTAGGGAGTATGGGTTTCCAATGTAATTTAAGGGTGGGAATAACGCGGCTAGGTCTGTGATGAACAAAAAGATCGTTTATGATGCTGGGTTCTATTTTGTTGCTTGGCGTTTTAAATTTCTCTGTATACTGCAAGTTATAGATGGTGAAGAGGATATGAAATGACTGGTGGGTTGGTAACGAACTCCAAGGGCGAATTTCTTCACACTTTCCAAAATGGATATTGAAACAACCTTCACGTTTGGAGTTTTATCCCTCTGTTGTGGTTATGATGATGTATAAGAATCCTATGTAGCCTACGGCTGTACTGTATAATGTGTAGTCTATTTTGCTTAAAAAAAAGGAAATAGGACTCCTATTTGGAAATGCATGGTTGTGATGGCTTCAATGTAAATCTCTGTTTTGTTTTTCCTGTACGAATACAAAATCTAAGTTTGTACCAAGTCGATTCTATACTGTTGAATTCCTATGTGTTTTATAAATGTTGTGACCGAATGTCAAAAAGGAAATACAGGCCCTTGGCGCCTCTAGTTGGGAACATAGCAAGGGTTTGAATACACAACTCTCGATTCTCTATATGGTCTGCATTGATGAAATCGAGCATTGGTTAAATGGGAAGTTTGTTTTGAATGAATAATGTCCCTATGTATCTGAATACATATTCCTGTAGGAAGCAACTAATAGTTTGTCATACGGAGGTCCATGGGATTCGATCCTCGACCTCTTGTAATGAATTTCTATAATTCTTGGAGTTTTGGTTAATGTTTAGCTGATTAGGCGCAATCGTTGATATGGAAAGAAATATCTGTGCTTGTGGTTTGTAGTACACTATATTGGATTTTAATGATTGTTGTAGTATCTTGGTTTAAAACAATTGTAATGTATTCAATCTGTAGACCTCTGTTTTGAAAGGATAAGTAGAAAACCGTGTATGAAATATAAATGGAAAGGCATAGGGTATGCTATCCTTGTCCTAACTGCTATCTTCGTTTTCAATTATGGTATGTATGGTTTTGAAAAAGAAAGCTGTAATAGATCGGGAAAGATGGGCAGTATTATAGCCTTGGGTTTAGATTTGGGTCATATGGGAATTACTTACAAAATAATGTCTACGTTTTTGCTGAAGTTTGTATAACTGGGATTTTGAATGGTTCTCATGATGTCTAACGATTTCTGTTAAAAGTTTGATTTCAGTAGTTAAGTGGTTTTGTTTGCAAATTTAAAACAAGGGTTTAGATAAGAGAAAATAAATACAAAAGGTTCTGGCTGAAATTAAAATCCACGATGCGTAAATTTTATCAGTTTAAGCAATACAAATGACTAGCAAAGACTAACTGGCTAGTCCTGCTAGGAATGCTATTTGATTCTGGGCAACCTTGTTTTAAAACTGATACTGAGAACATTTCTATTCTAACATTGCACTTATAAAATAAAAGAGGTATAAACCATATGAGGGTTTATAAATATTTCATACCTGTTGATCCCTGTAGCTTGTATTGCTGATAATGGCCTGTTGATCCTTGTAGCTTGTTCTGCTGATAATGACCTGCACACTCAACCGACTAGTTAGGGAAACTACTGACTCTTAGCTGACCTGATAATTGATCTTGGATTGGATGACTTTGGGACTACCACGATCCTCCCAACCATGATTCTACAACAGTTCCTGGTTCAGTAGGAATCCCCTCGTGCTGATTGTGACATGCAAACTGAGAAGTACAGGCCCTAGGTGTATAGCTGGTACAGATCTGGAAAATCTATGGGAAGAGTTTACTTCCTGGAGCAGAGAGTTCTTCTTATCATAATAATACCAAAAGAAAAAGATCCCTCAAATTTTGGGGTCTGTCGTCCTTAAGTAGGATAAATCTTGAATTAGGACTGTTGGAATTTACTAGTTTCTTTAAAATAATTTAATTTATAAAATAGTATTGGTTTACTTAACTGCTAGTTATTTTGGAACTAAGACTTCTCACTTTGTTTTATTAAGGTGTTTTTGATATTTAATTTTTGTATAATAATAATATAGAAATTACAATTCTATCTAAATATTAATAACTAATACTTAGTAATTGGCATCCCACTTATGTATAAGTATACATGTAATATTTAAGAATATTATATAATGAAACTCCTAAATAATAATACTTAGCTTTGGGATCCTTAAGCATTTTGTTTCACATGATGCTTCTTTTAATTCTTTTTAATGAAAGGGGTCCACTTTTGTGGACGGTTTCGGTAAGCTGGTAAGGCACCTCTAGTCTCTCCTTTTGCATGTCAGATTCCCTCATTTTAACATGGTAGTTCCTGCAGTAGATGATGATAAAAGATTTGTTTAATCAAGTCGAAATAGTTGTGATAAGACACGTAAGTACTATTTAGAGTCCTCTCGACTCAACACTTGAGATCTAGTAACCCCGAGTGCTCTTCAGAGCCTTTTTAACTCAACACTCTCACATGGGCGTTACGGTAGTGCAATTCCAGAGCCTTTGCTCAACACTAGAGCTAGAATGTGGTTGTGAGGCACATCTAGGATATTTAAGTGGCCTCGGATCTGGTAATCATTTCTTTCAAGCTTGGAGTGCTCCAGGGCTTATACCCGACACTCAACGTACCTTGGGGCTTAAACCCAGTACATAGTAAGAGTCCTCTAGATACATCGGGGCTTAGGCCTAGTATATAGGTCATTCATGTGTTTCTGAGTCCATGCTCAACACACTACAGAATTATCCATATGAATCATCTCTGCACAGTATAATGTAACCAAAGAGAAAAACTCAGTATATCATAATTTGTAACAAATTCTCATAATACAACATAGTTTATTCATTCGGGCTTTCCTGCCCAGTATATATATCCAACCATGAAACAAATCATGGTCCATGCCCAATACATCAACTCATGAAGGAATAAATCAAAACATACTAATGCTATGTCAAACATAATAAATCACATTTACTGGGGTCGTGACCCGATATAACATCATAACATAGTTAGTCAAAAAGTTGGGATATTACATCCCTCCCCGCTTAGAATAACACCGTCCCGGTGTTCTA
Source organism: Larix kaempferi (assembly GCA_027924585.1). Taxonomy (NCBI): domain Eukaryota; kingdom Viridiplantae; phylum Streptophyta; class Pinopsida; order Pinales; family Pinaceae; genus Larix; species Larix kaempferi. The sequence continues at coordinate 2,498,839 of BSBM01000282.1, forward strand.
GAAATAAACCTGAAAGTTTGCGAGGCAGACTTTACTCATTGCAGTTTCATTCTCCCATGCAGTCCCATGCATTCAAAGTCTTGCTTAATTCCAATTCTTGTTTGAGGCTTCCTTAACCCTTACCTTCACATTTCTTGCTTTTCATACTCATACTTTTCTCCGACAACGCCGGTTGTTTCTATCATTTCATCATAAGGTAAATTCATTCAAATGATCAGTTTTAGTACGTAAGTAATAATATTCCCTTTACAACAAGCACATGGGTTCAGTCCTTTCATATATAAGCAATAATTCTCGTTGCAACAAAATACAGATAGTCACTCTAGAACATTTGTAATAACGTTCCTTTGCACATAATTTGGATATGGTTTCCTTCAGAATTAGTAATAGCTTTCTTTTGCACATAATTCGCATATGGTTTTACTTCAGAAGTCAGTTTAGAATATAAGTAATAACTTTTCTTTGCACACAACTTGCATCTGGTTCACTTTAGAAATCAGAAATAACTTTCGGTTGCACCTAATTGTATATGGTTCATTTCAGAAATCAGTCTAGAACATAAGGGATAACATTAAATTTCTAGGTATGACACTTCTTTTCCAAGTACCCTTATTTATTCTCTACTTTTGAAAGGAAATATTTTTAATGTTCATAATGTGAACTGCGCAAAATCTAAGCGTAAAAATGCATAGATATATATATAATTTGATCAAAAACAATTCTGGTGTGTTTAGAGTGTACTAGCATGAATAATCAAATAGGATTTGTTACTCTCGTTGTTCCTGAGCATAACCTTACGTAAGTTTAGCTAATTTAGTCAATAGTAGTCTAAGGGATTATTGATACTCCAGAGTTTCCATCCCAACATTATTTTACTCGCCAGGTGTCTAAGCATCCCGTATCTTTTACTGCTCAATACTTAATCTTAAGTGTTTTCAGAGATTTTTACTGCTTAATACAAATGAAGGTAGTTACAAGGTCTATTTATGAGCCCACCTATAGGTCTGTTAAAAGTTTTGCACCTATGAAGTAAGCATGCCATGAATCGGGTCATAACTTTGAAATCAGGTGGTTGTAATGTACTAACATATATTTATGTAGGTAAATCAGCCTGGGAGCATAAGACATGGCTATGACCTTTTATCTCGGACTTATTCTAGTGCTCATGATGAAATACCTTTACAACGGTCTGAGTTTATATGAAGTGGTGCAGTCGAAGACTATTTATGGGTTTGTAGGTCCCTTCGTGACCCAACCCTAGGTCCTATCAATCTTTTTCCAAAATTTGGTTTAACACCCTAGGTTTATTTTAAACATGCTAAGCATCTTTCTATCCCAAACAGGGTACTCCTAGTATCTTGAAACAGGCTTGAGTTAGTTATTACAACAAGTTTTTAATTTCTTAACTTGAGTTTTATGCAGATATTTATTAATTTCACCTAACATTTCTCATAATATGATTTTGTTTCCTTCTCCAAGAAAATAGATTATTTTATTCATGCAGTTGACTATTATTAGTCTAGTTGTAAATAAATCATCCGGCTAATAGTTATACCATTATTACCTCATGTATTACTCTTGGTTTCACAAGGGTTTGGTGGAGTCCTTTGCACCCATATGCACCTTTTACTTCCAATCTTCTTCCCACATGTAGCTTCTTGTTCATCATACATTTATTAAGTTCCTGTGTTGCTTGTCTATCAGCATATTGTTTTCCCACAAATCACTCTCCTGTGTTATTTCATTTTACAAGTATATTCCGAACCGGATCGGACATATCTTCATCCTATCAACAAAATTAAGTATAGGCTATACTTTGCAAACTTTTGTATTTTACACTCTTAGTACTGTTATTGGTAACTGAAACAACTTTCCCGAGCAATCTTCTTGTGATTCATCTTGTGACTTCTAGGTGCGTAACTGTGTCGTGCATAACTACCTTGTAGTTTTACTATGAAACCATAATGTCTTTCATTGGTCCTGTTTGTGTGTTTTTAGTACTCTTAATATACAATGTAGATTTCCATAGTATATGGAAATCACATAATAGTCATGCTCATTGCTGCAGGATGTCTATGACCAAATACCACATTTAACTACTCGTGTCGAGTTTCTGTGGCTCCTCTCAGGTTTCTATATTTTGGTTTATGTGTCATAGGTATATAAATATTTCTAGTTAGCGCTTCCGACTCTAGGTATCCGAATGATTTAATTCTCCTATGATTCTTTATAATATAGGCTAAAAGCATATCCTGGCTTGCTACTCATGTAAGGAGGGTAGTTATTTCTATCTCTACTAAAATATCGTATACCTTGCCTAAGCAGGTACTCCTTAAGAACCTGTTTTCCTCAAAATTTATTTTATGCTTCTTTTGTACTTTAAGATTTATGGTGCAGTGTATGTGAGCATCTGTCTTCAATTACTAACTAGAGGTCAATGCATTCTGCTGTATCTAGCTAAACTTGCTGAGTTTTGGGTTTATTTTCATGCCTTTACTCGTCTTGACCTTTATTACAGGTTTTAAGTATTCTTTATAAATGACTTTAGTCCCTCTTTCTTATGTGTAACTTCGTATACCTTACTAAATTGTGGATACACCCCGTCGTTGTGTGGTAATCCTGTTTGACTTTCTTTTGATGTTTTTGTTTCTAACCTTCTATGTAGAAAATAATTTCTATGTATATGCTTGCATGACTTCACGTTTATATAGGAGTTGAACATGTTAGTCTTTCCCCTTCAGTTTATCTAGCTACGGGATGTAATCCTTATTATCTTAAATTGAAACCGAATATATGTCCGAGTAAATAACATTACCCTTCCTTGGTAGTCCTTTCTACTTGCTGGACTATATATATATATATAAAGATGAATATCTAAGTGTCATACGAGTTCAGTTTATTTTTTGTCATAAATACATTATGCAGGTCAGTAAGATAACGGAATTTTGATCCGTCAGTAAAACACCAATTTTGTTAGTGTTTGGAAAAAAAATTCATACACATATATGGTTTGAAGGCACTTCCGTAGCGACTGCATTTCTCCATTAGAAATATTGTTGTATTTGTATCTGAAGCATTTCACCAAATCGTGAGAACATAATTTTGTTAGTTTATACATATATCTATAAAAATAAAGTCATAAGTAAATTCTGTAATGAATGTATTTGCAGCAGATGTCTCTTTATTTGGAAATGAGCCCAATAGGTCTGTTAGTGTTGTAACCGGGCTCTGATACCACTTGTAATATCTCGAAAATAGCGAAAAATTTAAAACTTTTCGTACCTGCAATAATCACTAGTTTACAATAGACAACGTCATAAATTAATTCTAATATTATTAAAAACATCCATACTTGCATGAAACAATTGTAGTCCTAAGACTTTTGTTTTTCATGGTCTCTTCTATGCGTGAGTTTCAAAATTGCGGAAGCGATGTGGAACATAATATGATGGCATGTCTTAATTTAATCATAAATGCTAGTACAAGGTAGAAATATACTCCTTACTGTCTTAAGAAAACCATGTGATTTAATTGTGGATGTCTACTGCACCTTCAGGTGATGAGCTCCTTTGATGACGGTATCTTGTTCACATGGTGGTTATTATAAAACTTCAGGAAAGGTAATTACATACCTTAGCAGGGCTGCCGGAAGGTATGGGTAAGATTAATGGATGCCGGACTTACTTAGCATGTTGCTAATGTCATACTTTGAATTTGTGTTCGTAGGTGTATTCTCCATGGTCACGCTAACTAGAGGGTTATTCCCTGTTCTATAAAAGCCTGCGTGTTACTATGTGCAACTTAGGTATGGTAGTCTTAATGGTAGTAGGCATTATGCACTATAATGGCCTCATAAATCGAAGGTTTATTAATTGAGGTTTATGGCCATGAGGCCCTATTCACAATTCCAAAGGTAGATAAGATTCGATGACTCCACTATAGCTTTGGGGTATAATACCAAACCTCCACTTAAGATAGGGTTGGTGAGCTTCTTAAATGCTCAGTGTGGCACAGCCTGTGACGAGGGTTTTGGAGGTCGAATTGGGGTAATACCTTTCGTTCTATTTTCCACTTGTTGCTAGTTATTTTTGCTCTGCATTTCATTTGTGAGGTGGCTATAATGGTGCCCTGACCTGAGCAATGCTCGTGGTCAGCGCTACTCGGAGTCTATTGAATTCGGCTGTGGCGTGCATGGTATTCCTCTAACAGGTAGTTATCACTCTAAATCGTAGAAATTTAACTTCCCTTCTTTTGTTGTAAAACGACAGGGGTTTTACTAACTAGTTATCGTTTTCGTGGAATGACAGGTGATAAGGTCTTTTGGTATGAAGCTATGTGAGTTCAAAGTGTTGTAGGCGTGGTTATGATATCTGTAAGTCTAGCTTACCTCCTCATTTCTCTACCTTTCGCACCCCTACTGGGTGTGTATGCATCTCGTCCTGTTTTGAAGTGGAGGTCCCCATAAGCTCTTGGCTTACTAAATCATTTTGGGGGAGCCTTTTGATCGCCTATTGGATGGACCAGGGAGTATGGGTTTCCAATGTAATTTAAGGGTGGGAAGAATGCGGCTGGGTCTGTGATGAACAAAAAGATCGTTTATGATGCTGGGTTCTATTTTGTTGCTTGGCGTTTTAAATTTCTCTGTATACTGTAAGTTATAGATGGTGAAGAGGATATGAAATGACTGGTGGGTTGGTAACGAATTCCAAGGGTGAATTTCTTCAGACTTTCCAAAATAGATATTGAAACAACCTTCACGTTTGGAGTTTTATCCCTCTGTTGTGGTTATGATGATGTATAAGAATCCTATGTAGCCTACGGCTGTACTGTATAATGTGTCGTCTATTTTGCTTAAAAAAAAGGAAATAGGACTCCTATTTGGAAATGCATGGTTGTGATGGCTTCAATCTAAATCTCTGTTTTGTTTTTCCTGTACAAATACAAAATCTAAGTCTATACCAAGTTTATTCTATACTGTGGAATTCCTATGTGTTTTATAAATGCTGTGACCGAATGTCAAAAAGGAAATACAGGCCCTTGGCACCTCTAGTTGGGAACATAGCTAGGGTTTGAATACACAACCCTCGATTCTCTATATGGTCTGCATTGATGAAATCAAGCATTGGTTAAATGGGAAGTTTGTTTTGAAAGAATAATGTCCCTATGTATCCGAATACGTATTCCTGTTGGAAGAAACTAATAGTTTGTCATACGGACATCCATGGGATTCAATCCTCGACCTCTCGTAGTGAATTTCTATAATTCTTGGAGTTTTGGTTAATGTTATGTTGATTAGGTGCAATCGTTGATATGGAAAGAAATATCTATGCTCGTGGTTTGTAGTACTCTATATTGGATTTTAATGATTGCTGTAGTATCTTGGTTTAAAACAATTGTAATGTATTCGATCTGTAGACCTCTGTTTTGAAAGGATAAGTAGAAAACCATGTATGAAATATAAATGGAAAGGCACAGGGTATGTTATCCTTGTCCTAACTGCTGTCTTCGTTTTCAATTATGGTATGTATGGTTTTGAAAAAGAAAGCTGTAATAGATCGGGAAAGATGGGCGGTATAACAGTCTTGGGTTTAGATTTGGGACATATGGGAATTACTTACAAAATAATGTCTACGTTTTTGCTGAAGTTTGTATAAGTGGGATTTCGAATGGTTTTCATGATGTCTAACGATTTCTATTACAAGTTTGATTTCGTAGTTAAGTGATTTTGTTTGCAAATTTAAAACAAGGGTTTAGATAAGAGAAAATAAATACAAAAGGTTCTAGTTGAAATTAAAATCCATGACGCATAATTTCTATCAGTTTAAGCAATACAAATGACTAGCAAAGACTAGCTGGCTAGTCCTACTAGGAATGCCATTTGATTCTGGGAAACCTTGTTTTAAAACTGATACTGAGAACATTTCTATTTTAACATTGCACTTATAAAATAAAAGAGGTATAAACCGTAGGAGAGTTTATAAATATTTCATACCTGTTGATCCCTGTAGCTTGTCCCGCTGATAATGGCCTGTTGATCCCTGTAGCTTGTTCTGCTGATAATGACCTGCACACTCAACCGACTAGTTAGGGAAACTATTGACTCTTAGCTGACCTGATAATTGATCTTGGATTGGATGACTTTGGGACTACCACATTCCTCCCAACCATGATTCTACAACCATTCTTGGTTCAGTAGGAATCCCCCCGAGCTGGTTCTGACATGCAAACTGAGAAGTAGAGGCCCTATGTGTATAGCTGGTACAGATCTGGAAAATCTATGGGAAGAGTTTACTTCCTGGAGTAGAGAGTTCTTCTTGTCATAATAATACCAAAAGAAAAAGATCCCCCAAACTTTGGGGTCTGTCCTCCTTAAGTAGGATAAATCTTGAATTAGGACTGTTGGAATTTACTTGTTTCTTTAAAATAATTTAATTTATAAAATAGTATTTGTTTACTTAACTGCTAGTTATTTTGGAACTAAGACTTCTCACTTTGTTTTATTACGGTGTTTTTGATATTTAATTTTTGTATAATAATAATATAGAAATTACAATTCTATCTAAATAATAATAACTAATACTTAGGAAACTGAGTCAAATTTTGATATATAATCTATTTGATGTAAAAGACTCTCTTAATATTTCATTAATAAAAGTTAGTTTTTGAAAATCTTATTTTCAATTATCAAATTCCATTTAAATACAAGTTGATTAGTTTTTTTTATTTATATTCAATTTAATGATTTGATTTACCATTAAATTTTGATATACATTCCATTTAATGTAAGAGACTTTCCTAAGTTCCTAAGTGTTTTTATTTATTTTCAAATTATTATTATGATTTATTTTCAAATTATTGTTTTTTTATTCTTTTTAAAATTACTTATGTAGGTTTTATGTAGGTCTTTAACTAAGAATATGTAGTGGATAAATTTGAAAGAAAAATCCAATGTCAAATCTCCTCAGTCAAAAGTAGGGATTAAACTTAAAACTCCAAGTTAATAATAGCCCAAATTAATTCTCAATGCAAACATTTAAGTAGAGTACTTTGCATTAAATGCAATAAATAATATGATGGGATAATTCAAAAGTTCTATTTTTTACTAATTACATTTTGAGCATATTTAACAAAAAGATAAAAGTCATATAAATGTGAAAACTTAACTAAATTTTTATGAAAAAATATTTTAATTCTTTTAAACAATTAAACAAACTATAAACATTATTCTAATGTAGGGACTAGCTAATTCACAACTATTTCTCTTGTTATTCTAGGTTAAATAGGGTGATGTTAAGGGATATTTTAGTTTTCTTATCTAACTTAATAGATCTTAAAACTATTATGTTCGTTTTAATTGATTTTTTATAATATATTTTTTTTGTCATTGATTATATTACTAATTTGAATTTGTTTTATAAAATTATTTTCAAATAAATTAAAAATGATGTTTACTACAATAAATTTTAATAGTATTTTATATATTTTAATGTTTTCTATTTATAAATTTTAAAAAAAATCTTATCATTATTAAATTAATCAAATAATTTATCTATTAAAATATAAAAAGTTATTTGTTTACTTAATTTATGAAATATATTAAATATTTTATAGTTTTTTAAAATATTAATTGTATTTGAAAATTTTATTTATTATAAATATAAGAATATTTAAAATTGTACGATTAATTTTTTTTTGTTAAAGATAAACTTTTGTTAAGTTATTGGTTCGGAACTCTCTAAATACTAGTTTAAAAAAATTATAAAAATTAATAAACTTTTATAAAAGATTATAACAACCTTTTAAAAATCACTTTAAAAATGATTTTGATTATTTATTAAAAGATATTTTATAATTTAATTGTCTTTACAATTCCATACTTCAAATAATATAATTTTCATTAAATAATTTAAATTAAAAAATTAATTCAATTTATTTATTAAAATAAATAAATTTATTTCATAATAAATTATGAGTCATTAATCCTAATCCAAGACCAAACGTACTTCTCTATCTTAACAAGCTGAAAGAAGAAGATTAATATAGCCAAGATAATAATGAACTCCCGTGAGCTTCATAGCAAAACATGACAATGGAAAATTCCTAAAACAACATGAGAGCAAATGATCTACCGGCTCTGTCAGTCCATGAGCATTGAGGACGAATCTCACTTTCTTTTAGACTGCCCTGAGTACACCCACATTCGATCACAGTTTCCTCATTTTTGCTACAACTCTAATCTGTATGATCTTCTAACTTGTCAAAATTATGTGAACCTAGGAACGCTTCTTTCTCAGCTTTTCCTTCATAGGAATACAATTTTACAAAAATCCAAGTAATTCATTTATCTTCTCTTAAGGTCTAATAGACCAAAGGGTCTTAGTGGACATTAATCATCATCGTCGTCACCATCATCATCGTATTATTTTAATCCATCTTGCATCTTTTGCAAGATTGATTATTATCATATAGTTATCCCTGATTTTTAAGAATTTTAATTTTGAATTTCATTTTAAATGTTAAGTTAGTTTTATAATAAATATATTTATGAACTTCTTAATATTGAATATAATAAGATATATAAATTTTAATATTGGGATAATATTTAAATTGAATGTAGAATAACATAAAATATTTCTAAAATATGTAAAATAAAATCTTGAATATATGTCATAGTAATATAATAGTGATACAATGTGAAAAATCATAATTATATGTGATTTTTAATAATTATATAATGATTTTGGGGTTTTTGTAGTTGTGCAATTTAGAAAACATGATTTTGGGATTTAATAACGTCATTTTTAGCCACTTTTCAAAGAGGTTTGGGTTGGGATAAATTTATTAATGAAATGTGTTTTTGGACCACTTTTACAAATATGAATAATGAGGCTTTCTATCCAAGGTTTTGGGAAACCCTTCTTTATTGCTAAATTGAAGAACTTGTAGATGTAACAAAATGTTCATAGTTCTAGTAACAACAATCTCATGTAGATTTACCATGTTATTTTTTTTTAGAAGGAATCAATTTCAGAAGGAGCGGAAGAACTTTCCTAATTGGATACAATGTAATTGTTGCTTAGAATAAATCCATGAGATAAGGAGGTGCCACTGAAGGCTCAAAAGGTAATCTGTTGTTTTCATTGGAAGGCTCTCAAAGCGATCATGGATGAATGAGTGACTAATTCTTTGAGGAAGAAGCGGTTGTTCCTTCTTAAAAGGGTCCCTTGGACCATAGAGGTTGGAAATATTTTTCGAGATAATATATTATTTGTAAGATTTAAATATCATACATGAATTTTATTTACGTATTTTAATTGTGAATTATATTAGGTGGTATCAATAAAGGACAGTCGTCCTTAGCCGTCTAACACGCATATGTCTGAATGGAGTGCACGAGCTTTGAAAAATTGAGAATTTCATTGAAATAACATATCATATACTACATTCCTCACCTCCAAAATTAAACCACTCAGGGAAGGAGAAACTGCCCTTTTGCTGAGAAAATTCTTGAAATATTCACCAAAATCACATATGATCTGTTGAATTCTCGAAACTCGAAAATAGACCTACTTGGTAAAAATGCGATGACTCTTTTTTCTAACCATCTACTTTTCCCAACCCCAAAATGGAAACCCTTGAGAAAGGATTGGTCGCTCTTTTTGAGATAAGAATATTTTCTAAAAGGGTCCATACATATAAAGATCAACCGTTCCTTTTCCGTCTTGTCCTCGTGCTCCTTGTTGGGGATGACGCTCTTTAATCGATTTGCATCTTCACATAAATCATATATGTTCTTCAGAATTACCAAAAATCCAAAATCGACCTACTTGGGGATAAAGTGGCAGCTCTTTATCCTCGGCATCTACTATCACCACCCTAAAATAGAACAACTTAAGGAATGAGTGACCATTCTTTCTCTGAGAAAATTTATACTTTCCAAGAAAATGGATGAAGCAAATTTCCAATGAGATTTGTTGTTAAAGTTCCGATATCTACTTTCTGTGCCCCTAAAAAATAACCCCTTGAAGGTGAAGTGACTTCTCTTTCTCCTCAGCATCCACTTTCAACACAACAAAATATAGCAACTTGAGGAAGGAGCGACCACTCTTTCTTTGAGAAAGTTTCAACTTGCTAGTAAATTGTTTGAAGTAAGGTTCCTATGAAATTTGTGGTGAAAGTGACGGTATTTACTTTCCCAAACACTTAAAAATAACCCGTGAATGAAGTAGTTGATGCTCTTTCTGCTCAGCATCTACTTCTAACACCCCAAAATAGAACAACTTGAGGAAAGAGTGGCCACTCTTTCTCTGAGAAAATTTCCACTTTTAAGCCAAATTGTTTAAGGGAAAAATCGTACGAAATTTATGCTTAGGTTGCACAAATTTCCCTACCCCTTAGAAAGAGCGCCTCGAGAAAGGAACGAATGTTCTTTCTCCTCAGCATATACTATCAACTCCTCAAAATAGAGCAACTAGAGGAAAGAGCGACCGCTCTTTCTCTGAAAACATTTCCACTTGCCAAAAAACTGTTTGAAGCAAAATTCGTATGCAAATTGTGTTTAAAGTATCGATGTCTAATTTTCCCAATTTTAAAAAAGAACCCCTGAGGGAAGGAGCGAACGTTCTTTCTCCTCAGCATTTAGTTCCAACACCCCAACATAGAACAATTTGATGAAAGAGCGTTCTCTCTTTCTCTGAGAAAATTTCTGCTCGCCAGTAAACTCTTTGAAGCAAAATTACTATATATTTTGTTGTTAAAATGTTGATATCTACATTCCCCACCCAAAATAGAACCTCTGGAGGAAGGAGAGGACACTCTTTCTCCTCAGTATCTATTTTGAACACCCCAAAATAACACATATTGATGAAAGAGTGGTCGCCTCTTGCTCTGAGAAAATTTTCTCTTGCCAGCAAACTATTTAAAGAAAATATCCTATCAAATTTGTGATTAAGGTACTATCTACTTTCCTCACCCCTTAAAAAGAACCCCTAGAGGAAGGATCAGATGCTCTTTCTCCCCAACATATACTTTCATTAGCCCAAAATAGAACAACATGAGGAAAGAGCGGCCTCTCTTTCTATGAGAAAATTTCCACTTTCCAGCAAATTGTTTCAAGCAATGTTCCTACAAAATTTATGTTTAATGTGCCCATATCTACTTTCCCCACGCCTAAGAAAGAATGCCTGGAGAAAATAACGAACGCTCTTTCTCCTCACCAGATTATTTCAAAACTCCAAAATAGAACAACTTGAAGAAAGAGCCGCCACTCTTTCTTTGAGAATATTTCCACTTTCTAGCGAACTATGCGAAGCAATGTTCCTATGAAATTTGTGTTTAGAGTGTCGATGTCTAATTTCCCCACTCCTAAAAAAATTCCATGGAGGAAGGAGCGGATACTCTTTCTCTTCAGCATCTACTTCCAACACCCCAAAATATAACAACTCGAGGAAAGAGTGATCTCTCTTTCTCTGACAAAATTTTCACTTTCTAGCAAACTCTTTGATGCAAAATTTCTATAAATTTTGTTGTTAAAATGTCGATATCTAGTTTCCTAGGGTGACATGTGGAACGCTTACATGGTGACACGTGGCATATTTGATTTTGAAAATTAGTTTAAAGATTGTATAAATGAATATTAAGGATATTAATGGATTTAAGTTATATAAATTTTTGGAATAGGTATCAGGAATCAAATTTGAATGGTTGACTTTAATTTCAGGTTGAAGGGAATATATTCATACCACCCTTCTAGCATGAAGGGATTTAATTAAAAAAATTACACTTCTATTGACAATAATAAATTAACTCAACGTTTCATTAAAAAAATTGCTAAATAAAATATTACTAGATATGAGTCATACATTACATATTTCATTGCATACACTTAAAGAAAGTAAAGTCTAACAATGCCATGCCACCTAGCTTAATAAGGAACATCTAACAAACTGTTCAACTGAAATTGATCCTATGGACAACTATATCTCCCTTGTTGATATAACTACAACTCCATTCAGATAACCCCTACTCTACTTCAGCCACTTTTCAAGAATGTGGGATACAAATATTTAGTTTCCAATTTCCTAAAACAAAAAGATGCAGAAATTGAAATTTCCTATATAGAGAATGGAAAGGTGGCGGCATGAGACGTGTGCACAAAGATCTAATCTGCATGCACTCTTTCATTATCGTTCTGCTAACAAGGCGGAGGGATTTCAGGTGATAAGTAGAATGGAGGACCATCGTAGGGAGGAAGGGGAGAGTAATAAATATGCGCGGTGAATGAGGCAGAAGAGGGAAGAGGCACTGGTGGATGAGGGCCGAAGGGTTACCCGGGCACAAAAGAAAGTAATGTGGGAGGCTCGAATGTTCGAATCAGGTTTACCAGCGGTTGTTCAGAAGAGAATCAAGGATGTGGAACAACAGCTATGGCAGGAGATGGACAAGGACACCGTGGAATAGGAATGCCGGAAAATGGAGGAATGGGTAATGGATCCAGGTAACAGTGTTTCCCGCCTCAGTCTTTACGAACAAACAATTTCACTCTATTGGTTGATGAAGAATCTGATGGGGCATGTGATTTGGAAGTTGCTGGAGAATACTGGTGGAGATGAACCTCCGAACAAATGGAGGAAAGTGCTGCAAGCTGAAACAAAAGAAATGAACCTAAAGATGGACACCATCCTGCAGTCCCTAGGCATCCACTACCCACATGCTTAGACTTCTTCTGTAGGCGACAGTTAGAAAAGGCGCTTTCTGGACATGCCATATATTATGCTTTAAAGGTTCTATGGTATTGGGTTCTGTGTTATAGGCTCGATCATGGTTTTGAGGTCTTTGTTATTTTGGTTTGTTAGATGTTTTATGACTGAAACGATGAGAAGTACTAGTGTTTGGGTCATGTCCTATAGTTTAGATTATATGATGGTCTATAAGGAGTATTGGTATGGACTTAATAGTATGTGCAATTTTAGTTTAGTGTTTTGGTTAGACAACATTATGATAAATCTCATGTTTAAGGTCAGCGAGCCAAGAAGTGAAGGAGAAAAACAAAGATTTGGCCTGTTTTTATCAAATGTAATTTGATCCTTTTATATAATACAAAATTTCCTTACTTACAAAAAAAATCCCTACTGTACTTCAGGCACTTTTCAAGAATGTGGCAAACACAATGGCGTATAGGAGCGAAACTTTAAGAAAATTACTTTTTGAGGTACACGGCTTAATGTTAAATTTTATGCAAAAGATGTTAATCATGTTTATAAAAAAATTAATATATAAATCAGTCATGGTTGATATACAAAGTTGTAGCGAAAATAAGAATTAACCCCGTCTCAGAGATTCGTTTATATAAGACTTCAATAGCCTGGAACTTGTGTGGACTTTGGAGTAATCCGAACCTAGAATGGGAACCTGTGTGGTAGCGTGCAGTTGGTATTTAGACCGAGTATGGAACTTGCATAGGGCTTGAGCTACGTCGAACGTAGATGGGAGGGTGAAAATGCGAATTTGGGTAACACTTTTGGCTTGTTTTGGACAAACAAAACTACTAAATTTTATGTTTTTCAACTTCGACCTCTTCAAACCCATATCTACCTTAGGAATTTCAACTTGAGTTAAACACAAATGTTTTAGGGAATTGAATTAGCTGTCTACTCGTATTTTTTTTTAATTTTGTTTATGGACATATTGTGGGACAAATTTGGTGCTCATCAACGACATATACTTGAAAATTTTAGGTATGGATAATGAGTGACCTGTGTGGCCGTAAGTATTTTGATAGATGGTTATTCATTTTAGGGAAAAAAATTGTATTCTCATAATCTACACACACTACACGTGTGCATGGACTATATTTTAAGTTTTTTAAGACTTGGGAACTATTTTTTATTACTTATCGAAACAACATATGTTCAGAAAATGGTGCATTATCGACACACGTTGGTGAGCTTCAATTTGCTTTTTAGTGTGACTCTTATTGGAAAAACTAAAAGTAACCTTTTGAAGAGGACATGCCAATTATGATCTCTGAGAAGATTTCAAATTTTTTGGTGTTGTCTTTGTTATGATATTGAATTTTCATTCCGGGTGATTTTCAGAGTAATAAATTCTTAAGGGATAAGGTTTAGAAAAAAATTATTAATAAATAGAAATTCAAATTGAAATGAAACAATGATTTATATCATTGATAACTAGATTCAGAGATGAATCCATTAATACCAAGTTTGACAAATAATATTTACAATTTGCAGGTGTTTGAGCTTGTTGAAGTTGCAAGTTCCAAAAAGATGCCAGATATTTTCGCAGGTTTTGTTGACCATGAACTCTCGATCGAAAAAATCGATGGAGGAAGGAGCGGATTCTCTTCCTCCTCAGCATCTACTTCCAACACCCCAAAATATAACAACCCGAGGAAAGAGCAACCTCTCTTTCTTTGACAAAATTTCCACCTGTCAGCAAACTCTTTGTAGCAAAATTTCTATAAATTTTGTTGTTAAAATGTCGATATCTAGTTTCCTAGGGTAACACGTGGCATATTTGATTTTGAAAAATAGTTTAAAGATTGTATAAACGAATATTAAGGATATTAATGGATTTAATTTATATAAATTTTTGGAATAGGTATCAGGAATCAAATTTGAAGGGATGACCTTAATTTCAGGTTGAAGGGAATATATTCATACCACCCTTCTAGCATGAAGGGATTTAATTAAAAAAATTACACTTCTATTGACAATAATAAATTAACTCAACGATTCATTAAAAAAATTTCTAAATAAAATATTACTAGATATGAGTCATACATTACATATTTCCCTGCATACACTTAAAGAAAGTGAAGTCTAACAATGCCATGCCACCCAGCTTAATAAGGAACATCTAACAAACTGTTCAACTGAAATTGATCCTATGGACAACTATATCTCCCTTGCTGATATAACTACAACTCCATTCAGATAACCCCTACTCTACTTCAGCCACTTTTCAAGAATGTGGGAAACAAATATTTAGTTTCCAACTTCCTAAAACAAAAAGATGCAAAAATGGCAATTTCCTATATAGAGAATGGAAAGGTCGCGGCATCAGACATGCGTGCAAAGATCTAATCTACATGCACTCTGCCATTATCATTCTTCTCACAATGCGGGAGGGATTTTAGGTGATAAGTAGAATGGAGGACCATCGTAGGGAGGAAGGGGAGAGTAATAAATATGGGCGGCGAATGAGGCATAAGAGGGAAGATGAACTGGTGGATGAGGGACGAAGGTTTACCCGGGCACAAAAGAAAGCAATGTGGGAGGCTCGTATGTTTGAATTAGGTTTACTAGCGGTTGTTCAGAAGAGAATCAAGGATGTGGAACAATAGCTATGGTAGGAGCTAGACAAGGGCACCCTAGAAGAGGAATGCCGAAAAATGGAGGAATGGGTAATGGATCCAAGTAACAACGTTGCCCGCCTCAGTCTGTACAAATGAATAATTTCACTCTACTGGGTGATGATAAATCCGATGGGGCATGTGATTTGGAAGTGGCTGGAGAATACTGGTGGAGAGGAACCTCCGGACAAATGGAGGAAAGCACTGCAAGCTAAAACAAAAGAAATGATCCTAAAGATGGACACCATCCTGTAGTCCCTGGGCATCCGCTAGCCACATGCTCAGACTTCTTCTGTAGGCAGCAGTCAGAAAGGGAGCTTTCTGTACATGCCATATATTCTTCTTGAAAGGTTCTCTGATATTGGGTTCTGTGTTATAGGGTCGATCATGGTTTTGAGGTCTTTGTTATTTTTGTATGTTAGATGTTTTATGACTGAAAAGTTGAGAAGTATTAGTGTTTGGGTCATGTCTTGTAGTTTATATTATATGATGGTCTGTAAGGAGTATTGGTATGGACTTAACAGTATGTGTAATTTTGGTTTAGTGTTTTCGTTAGACAGTATTATGATAAATCTCATGTTTAAGGTCAGAGAGCCAAGAAGTGGAGAACAACAAAGCTTTGGCATTTTTTTCTCAAATGTAATTTGATCCTTTTATATAATACAAAATTTTCTTACTTATAAAAAAAATCCCTACTGTACTTCAGGCACTTTTCAAGAATGTGGGAAACACAATGGTGTATAGGAGCAAAACTTTAAGAAAATAACTTTCTGAGGTACACGGGTTAGTGTTAAATTTTATGCAAAAGATGTTAATCATGTTTATAAAAAAATTAATATATAAATCAGTCATGGTTTGATATAAAAATTTGTAGCAAAAATAAGAATTAACCTCGTCTCAGAGATTTATTTATATAAGACGTCAATAGCCTGGAACCTGTGTGGACTTCAGAGTAAACCGAGCCTAGAATGGTAACATGTGTAGTAGCGTGCAACTGGAGTCTAGACCGAGCATGGAACCTGCGTAGGGCTTGAGCTGTGTTGAATGTAGATGGTCCACTCAGCGTAAAACAACCCGCTACATGGAACTGTTACCCGAACATCGACTGTCACGCTAGAGCTTTCTTGCTATTGCAGGGGAACTAGAACCCAAACCCTCAAAAATTCTATCTCATAACTACTGTGAAGATTTTCGATATCGGGTAAATACGATGGAGGCTAAACAATTCCCGCAAAAACTTGATGTATCAGCCGAAGTAACGAAAAAATTCACCTTGATTACACAATGCTGCAGGAAAAAAACAGGATTAATCACTGTCGTAGTTCGTATTGGATTAGATTGGAATTAATCGTCGATTTCTATGTCAACGATCTGACTCAGATCATTTGGGAAATGATTCAACGACGTGACCTAAGGTTAGCAATCAAGGTGTTAAAGGAACAAGTGATAAAAAAAAAAATTTGGTGCAAAACACTTCATGTATGTTAACAATCAAATTAACACCCTTAACAGAGTGAAAGGTAGAAGCACATTTTACTATGCGCCCGCAACATGAAGACAAAAGACAAGTACATAAGAGAACAATCCTCTCTTATCTAATCACTACTTCCATGATCGGAAGTATTGACTGAAGAAAGAAGGATCCCAAAGAGACATGGTTCAATGATTGAATTGCTCAAATGAAGGCTCAAATCTAGTCTCCACTAGTCAATAGTGAAACGAAGTGCATAAGATTGCATTAATTGTACTTAAGAATGCTAAAGTTATGGAAAAATCCTAAAATTACTATGAGAAGTGGGTTTTTGAGTAAAAAGAATAAAAAATCAAGAAAATGGATGATCCCACTTTGAAATATGAAACTTGAGATCCCATTTCCCAATACTACAAAACAAAGTCATTTGGGGCATGGTAAGGGAGGAAAAAGGTGAAAGCAAAGGCATACTGGAGATATTTGGAGTTTGAAAAGCTCATCTTCATCAAAATCAAGGATGGAGAAGGATGGCTCAAATCTAGGGAGGATGGATTCATCTCAAGCACTATTGTAAGTAAGTATTTTTCTTCCTTGGCATAATATGAATCAATTCAATTTTCCTTCAATCCATGAGTTGAAAGTTTTTCTTCCAAGTTTGATTTGAACTCTAAAATGGTTAAATATGTTAGTGAATGCTAGCTAATTGTTTCATATCTGACAATGAACTTCACTATTCATAGCAGGATAGTCATTTAAGCAAAGATTCATCCCTATTTTAATTGCTATTATCAGATTGGCAACTCCACTGGGGAATTTAATTTGAAAATTTCTTCAACATCTTGGTGTTTAGATCTCGGTATTTCTTGAGTTAGAGGACCAACACACCCTGTATGTGCATACAGAGCATTGAAGGGTCACCAACACACCCTGCACACTAGAAAAAGGTGTCAGTAATGCACCCTTCCTGTGTGCAAGGTGCGTTGAAGCCCCATCAACGCTATGTTCTCATTACAGAGGTGCGTCAACCCGTTTTCAAAGTTTTTGCAGCTTGGTTCTTCCTTCTTATCTCAATTTTTTTTATATTTTCTTCTTGGATGGGATGAGGAATACCTTAGATCAGAGTTTAAACCTTCCTTAGACCCTCTTTAGCTACATATTTGGAATATTTTCAAAGTTTTTAAAGCTTTCTTGTTTCATATTTGCATGAAATGTCACCTAGTTTTGAGTTTTCACTATTTTAGGGCTGCTTGGAGGCTTCATTTTGTACTTGCAGACCTTCACAAGGATTTTAAATATTTTTAGAATCAGTTTACCACTAATTAGTAAATTTTTTTAAGGGTTTGGTTTGAGATCCTTAGAATTGGAATTCCCACCCAAAACCTCTAAAAATGGTCTAAATTGGCATTTTTTTTCAAAATTTTCTTACAATTTGTGGTAGATCCATTTTCTTAAGGTCATATTTTGCTGGTAGATCCTTGATTGGATAGGATTAGGACTGATCTCTAAATAATTTTGATTCATTTAATAGTTTGCAAATAACGAAAATTGAAAAAACATCAACATTTGTTTGAAGAACCTTAAGGCTCTTTAATTGTTGAATCTCATACACTTGCTTATTTGAAACATGACACCAAATCTCAGTTATGACATATGAAAAGATCATTTGAACACATTTCACAAAGATATTTGTTTTGAAAAACAAAAGAATTAACATTACACTTTGAGACATTTTGGAAACAATTTCCCTCCAAAACCGAATACAAACTTTAATTAAGTCAGATTTTGTTTTGGATCTATATTATTTCATTATATGCTTATTCACAATTAGAGAAAGATGTACCTTCATATCTCCATTTTCTTGTGATAAGTTGTGTCTGAGCGACCGTATCCTCTTCACTTGGGATTTCGGGCGATCTTGTGAATGAGAAAGTGGATCTTAAGTGTAATAGCCTAGAATTTGATTTTTCAAGCATTTTCTTTTCGAGCCACTGTATCCTCTTCACTTGGGATTTCGATCGATCTTGTGAATGAGAAAGTGGATCTCACTTGTAATAGAGTAGATTTCAATTTTCGCATATAGTTCTTGAGCTACCGTATCCTCTTCACTTGGATTTTGAGCGATCTTGTGAACGAGAAAGTTCTCAAGTGTAAGAATTTAATTCATAAGTATTCAAAGGGCTTTGCGTATCCTCTTTGCTTGCACTTTCGGGTGGCCCTGTAAACGAGAAATAGAGATCCCCCATGTAATATAATTCGATTCATTTTAAATGAGATATCTGTTTGGTTTACATTGATTTTTAAAATCAATCATTATCCATATTTCAGCAAAACTGTTCATAAAAATACAAAATATACCAAAACATTTTGCATGTTTGAAAGACGCAGATGAACCTCTAACCTTTCATTATTTTAGAACATTCATCAAATTGAAAGGTAGAGTAGTGAGCATATTCCATTGTTTGGTTCATTGCAATAATTACAATAATTTTCAACCATAGCCTTAAACTATTGTCCTTTTTTATTTGCATCAAGTAAAATGTTGCTATTATAATTAAATTTGCATTTTATACTAAATCATTATACACTCTCCACCTTAATTACTTGACAACTAACATGCACATGTAAAGTAAGACTTCCTTTCTCTTGAAAAGTTAAATAAATCAACACATTAAACTACATCAAAATCATCATTAAACACCTTCCTTAAAATTGAATCGCTCAAACTATCAAATTGAAATGAAACAAAAATAGCACCTCCTTAAATGAACCAAGGCCATGTGCATCTCCTAACGCTAAATACTGATAAAATCTATTAAAAATGATGAATTAGGCCATTTACCAATTGCAGTTTCACTAGTAATTATTATAACTCATAAAATCAATGTTCGAATGGTGGTTCAATGTGTTCATGTAAGACTTATTCCATAAAAATAAAATAAATATATTAATTTGATGTATATATAAACATATCATTAGTTTGTTCAGTAAAATGGAGCCACTATAATTATATTTTTTAATTTCCATTTACCTAATAAAATTCCCTTTGGATACAAATAAAAAAGGTAGATAATAGATAAGAATTATGTGATTTTTTAAAATGCTTTTCAATATTATGTTTTGATGTCCTTAAGTAATGAACTGAAGCTATGCTAAAATGTCATATCTGTGCTTGTAGTGTATATGGGAATTAATATCAGTCAAAAGATGTTGATCTTTGAAATTGAAGGAGTATTGTTCTTTTCATGTACACTAGAGATGAACCAAGTTGTCATATTCATAGAAAACCAGATTACGAATTTGGTGACACATCCTAGTTTTTTAGGTCTTTTTTCAGTTTAAATTATTAAAATACTTCTTAAAAAATTATGATGTTGCAATATGGACTTTGGATGTCATTGACAAGTACATTCGACAAGTACTTGAAAAATCAAACATTGATATAAAAGGGGATTTCAATTCACATGGGATAGGTCTAATTTTCATTTGCAAACAAAATTCAAAGGAGGGAGTACAATATAATTTTATGACAAAAGGTTGAGGTATGTGTGGTCCCAATATGGAGGTAAAAACAAAGAATCAAAAGTATTTCTAATAGATACGTCAAATCCTACTTCTGAATTAATCAGATATTGGTCAAACCATATCTTGATAAAGGCCTATACAAGACAAGAGAAAGGTACTTGGCTTATGTAAGTTTTATTCCCCTTTCTTAAGACACTTCATTGTATCCAAGAGAAACGTGAGTACAGTCGAATGTTTAATAGAACATCGACTTCATTGTAGCAGATGAAGATATTTTTTTAGAAATTTGTTTTTTTTCCTCAGAAAAAATTCATATTTTTATTTCTCATAGAGTATAAAATTACATTGTGCATATATATGCTAGCATATATTCCAAAAAAGAGTTCTAACATCCGTTCTTAGAAAGTAACATCCTTTTCTTACATGTAAATATGTCAACATAGTTACTACGGGCACTCTATCAAAATTTGTCCCATATATAGCAACAAAAGAAAGAGGCCTAACATTGTTAGATGTATTAAATATATTTGCTTAGTGCTTGCTAAAGTTAGCCAAAAATTATTTGTTTTAGATCATGTGGTAATCCTGTAGCAAAACCAAAGAAGTCTTCAAGTATCCCATGCAACATTCAAAAGCATGGAACATTCCATGAAAGGATGGTTTTAATATTGAAAAAATTTGTCCTAATTATGCTCTTCTACTTTAAATTATTCCGCAACCAACTGAAGGACCTCTTTAGAAAGGTCGTCTGACATTTCTGTTCCTTTCTGTGTAGACATGAGTATTGGAGAAATACTTAAAATTTGATTTAACGTCCAATATTTCTTCTAACAGTGGAATCAGTCATGTGTGTGTACATATTTATGCCCATTTGATCCAAGTAACAACTAGCATTGAGTCACCAATTATTTTTTTATAAATTTGTTCACAAGTACATTTCCATTTTTCAATACAAGTTGGACATAGTTTTTGGTGAATCAATTTGTACGATTTTATATTTCTTTGGAAATATATGGGAATTGATAGTTATATTAATATACAATTTTACTATTATAATTCCTTTTGCATTGGCTTTGTTGCAACGCAATAAATTTTTTTCAGTTGTATTTTTTTTTTAAACATTGCATTGTTCAATGAATTATTTGTAATCAAAATAATCTCATTTGAGCCATCGAAGCACATAGTTATTTATTGATTTTTATTTACTTTATTTAAGGGAAAATTTTACTTCAGTTCCTATATTCTATTGAATAAAGGAAATATTTCCCTAGATTATTCAAATACATGGGAGAATGAAAGAATGAGTTTTTTTTTCAAAGAAAAAAAACCGTACTTTTGTTATTTCCAAGAAATCAAAAACTACATACTATCTCGAGCAAACCTGGATCTTTGAGAATCTTTCATCCCAATTACATATTGGAATCAAAAGTTATAAAAATTTTCAATACAAGTTGTCCCTACAACATAGAGCTATACAAAAACACCAAAAATGTTTTTCTAATAGACAACATCAGCAACAAGAAAACATCTAATGAAAATCAGTTCATTTCTGAGAAAAAAGAACTCCAATAGCCAGAGTGAGAAAGTTGATTGTCGATCCATTATTCCCAATAGAGTAGCCCAAGATCACCATCAAGTGCCTCCTTTGACAGAGCATCTGCAATAATGTAATTTTCTCTGTATGTATGTTCAATGGAGAGATCTAGAAAATTGTTCACCAATTTAGCAATTCTTTAACACCAATGATGAATGAAATCATTTTCAAGATGAGATTGCTTGATGGCCCAATTAACAATTACCAGAGAGTCCCCAAAGACTTTTAGTGAGTCAATACCACACATAGAAGCTTCTTTTAAAACTCCCCATATTCCAAGGAGCGATACTTTTTTATTTGAACCAATACCACATTCCAATCGGAACTTTAAAGTATAATTCAATCCACAAATGATTGTAAAGCCATCCCCACAATTATAATCTACTTAAGCACCATCAAAAAAAGTAGTGACATTCTCAGAAATTTCCAAATTTGAATTTTTTTTCCTCTGCATACCTATTGCTTTAGAAACCTTGCTGGCATAAGTATGGAAAAATTTACAGAAAAAATAAAGAGTATGCTTCAATGATCGAACAAAATTATGGAAAATAGCATAATTCCTAGCCGTCCATAAACACCCTGCCATTAAACCTGGGACATTGGTGAAACATCTGTTATTTTTTATCCAATCTTGATATGCAGAAACAAATTATGATGAATGAAAGTCATCTTTTATCTTTAGAGAAGCTCAAATCATCTTCCACAAACTCAGAGAGAAGTCACATTGTATAAATAAATGACCAATAGAATCTTCATTTTTTTGCATAATAAACATATACTAGGTCCACATTTTCCACGACGCATAAGTTTATCCCAGGTAATTATCATCTTGTTAAAAAGAAGCCAAAGAAAGCATTTTATTTTTCCTAGAACATTCCACTTCCATAACGCCTTAAACCACCATTTCTTCCGCACCTTTACCTGACTATCCACAATTTTCATGTAAGCAAAAGTTGCAGTAACTTGTCCATTACCGATATTTTTAACCCAATCCAGCTTATCCTTCTCAAACAAGAGTCGAATCCCTTCCAAATTGAGGTTTTGAACATATAAATTCCACTCCTCTTCCCAACAGCCAGCCAATCCAAGATCTGAGGCCATTAGCCAATAAGATCGATTAGGAATCAATATGCTTGACCTTTTAAACTAATTCAAGGTGAATAATCCATAGCTAGTAAAATGATTTATCAAATCTCTTGATAAAATACAATCACCATTAACTCCCAGAATGGGATCAATGCCAACAAAAATATTGTAACCATTCACCACTTGCCAGGCTAAATGTGAGTTGATCCATGGAAAAAAATTTAAGAATCCCTTCAAAATGAATGAAACGTTGCAAGACTTTGAACTAGAATTTCGTAACCATTTTCAGAGCTCCATTTCAATATATTTTGCATGAAGTAATTTTTCCCAAAGATTGTCACCCAATAAACCATGCCAAATACTCTTTAATAACAGAGCAGTATTGAACCAGAAGATGTTTTTAATATTCCAATCCCCGTAAGATTTTGGAAAGGATAAGTCTTGCCATTTTTCCAAATGATAGTTTCCACCATTGATGTTACCTGAGAAAAGGAAAGAAAACTTTAAGCCATTCAATTTGTGCAACAAGGATCGCGGAATTTGATCCAGCTGAGCCCAATATACCGGGATACTACTCAATACAGATTTGAGTAGAACGAGACGACCACCCAATGAAATAAATTTTGAAACCCAGTTGTTATTCTTCTTTTCAAACCTGTCGATTAGCCATCTCCAGTCTAGAATACTATAACAATTTGGTGTGATGATAAACCCCAAATATTTAATGCCTTCATCAATGTCAATAACAGAATAAGGAAGAAAGTTCAGAATCTCTTCTAAATTCAGATTGTTCATCTTATAACTGGAAAACATTGATTTGTGTTGGGTAATTTGCATCCCTATTGCAGTGCAAAAAAGAGACAAAATACCAGATATAGCCTTCCATTCCTCCACTGAATCCGATCCAAATATTATCACATTGTCGACAAATAATAAGTGTGATATAGATAGATCCTTTGAAAAATACATACCATTGATAATTTTCATCCCCTTGGCATCCTTCATTAAAAGACTGAGTCCTTCTATCACCAGAAGGAATAATAATGGTGATAGAGGGAAACCTTGGCATAATCCTCTAAAGCTTTTGAAAAAAGGACTAGGCTTCCCATTGATAAGGACAAAATAATTTGTCGACATAACACATGACATGATCCAATTTATTACCAACCTCATCAAACCAATCTGTAGATGAACTAACTTAAGGAAATTCGAGTTAACTTGATTGTATGCTTTAACAAGACCAAGTTTCAGAATTAAGGATTTTTTCTTTTTTGATTTTATTGAGTGCATGACCTGCTGTGTAATTCCCACTACATCCAGAATTTTCCTATCCTCTAAGAACCCAAATTGCTCTATTGACATCCACCTGGAAAGGAACGGTTTGATCATGTTTGCAATAATTTTTGAAATTAACTTATAAATCAAGTTACAAAGAGCAATCGGCCTGAAGTCATCAAAATTTTCAGTTTTGTTTTTCTTTGGGATAAGAGTAAAAAATGTAGAATTTAGGTCTCCTGGAATCCATCCTTCCAATCTCGTGAATTCCACCATTTCCAGTAATTCAAGACCCATGATGTAAAAAAAGCTCAGAAACAGGTCAACCGGCCATCCGTCCGAACCTGGACTCTTCTCTTCTTTGAAATATTTTAATACATTAGAAATTTCCTCAAGTGTAATAGGTCTTCCAACCTATAATCATTCTTCCATCAAAAAGAAGGATGGCTAAAACTTTAAAACCTTCAGGTGAGCTTCAATATTAGACGACTTTGTATCCATAAAATGTTGTTTGAAGTGATCATGTGCAATAACTTATATATCCTTTTGTTCATTTAAAACATTACCACCACTATCCTTAATCGACCAAATATTGTTCACTTTCCTCCTATGAGAGGCATATTGGTGAAAAAAAGCGGGTGTTTCTATCACCCAATTCCACACAAATGGCATGAATTTTGAGTCGCCAAGTATTTTCCTCCACCTGTAAGATGTCATTTAATCTATTTTGCAACGCCTATAACTCCAGTGTGTCCTCATCCGAAAATACGCCATCTAAATTAAGAGTGTGCAATTGTTTGATTTGCTTTTTAACCAAAATAAGATCAGATTGATCTTTTGATTTTTTAATCTTCTCCCACTCTTTTGTTTTTTCCTTTAAACCTTTGAGTTTACAAATCATAGATTCCACTGGATTTAGAGGAGAAGGAAACGTAACCTATGACAAGAAACCTCTAACCAAGTTACATAAATCAGTGTTACTCAACCACGGGATATTGAATTTAAAAGGCCTCCTAACACTGTTTTGCAATTCTTCAAATTGTAGACCAATAGCTTGATGATCTAATAAATTCGAATGTTCCACCCATGTTCTATAACTGCAGAATACATGAACAACAATACATGAAACAAGACCTAAGATATCTTAGTAGGATAAACAAATCACAATGTGTTAGACGACGGCAGGAAAACCGGTTAAGTTTTCAAGTATCCCTTGCATTAAGTTCTTTCCAGTGCTGAAGTTAATTTTATAGAATTATTAGTTTCCAAAAGACGATGTTATTCCATATAGAAATTTTAATTTTTTTTTACAGTTTTAGGGACATTACAAGCAAGAAATTATACCTTAATTCTTCTAAGGCACAATAAACTAACATAGATTCATTTTATACAAACCTTTTTAAAAACTCAAAATTTATTATAATAAACATCATTTTTTAATTTATTTTTTGAACAAATTGAAAATCTTAAAAATATATAAAATAATGGATAGTTAAATTACTAAAATAATCCTAAACCAAAAATAATATATTAAAAAAATAATAATAGTTCAACAAATCTAAGACAAGATGGATTATGAGATTCTCTAGGAAAAACAAAATGTCCTACTTTACAACTTTTTAATAAACATCATTTTTTTAATTTATTTAAATTTTGTTTAATAAATTCAAAATTTTAAAAATATTTATAATAGTGAATAATTAAATTACTAAAATAATCTTTAACCAAAAAAAATATTAAAAAAAAATATTTTCATAATAAACATCATTTTTTATCGGTGAGAAGGGTCAAAAGTGGATCGAAAGAAATTGAGGAGCAAGAAAGCCGAAGCAAGAAAGCTGAGCAAGAAAGAAAGCCGAGCAAGAAAGTCGTTGTGGAATTGACGATAGCAGGAGCAAGCAAGCCGAAGTGGAATCTTGGAGCTATTTGCAAGCAAGCTGATGGGAATACATGCAATCGGAGGCATATTGTGGGCGGATCGAACAGGAGATGCATCTGCTGACAGCTCTACGGTGCTTTCCAGGAGGTGTGCAGGATTGAAAGAGCCAGCAT
Organism: Larix kaempferi; assembly: GCA_027924585.1. Classification (NCBI taxonomy): domain Eukaryota; kingdom Viridiplantae; phylum Streptophyta; class Pinopsida; order Pinales; family Pinaceae; genus Larix; species Larix kaempferi. The sequence continues at coordinate 2,525,212 of BSBM01000282.1, forward strand.
TACAAACGCTGAATGGAATGTAGTTTCAGTTGATGAAGCTCTGTTTAGGCAACGGATTTGCGGTTGAACTTCTTGGTCGACTGCAATGGAATCAAGATGATGAAGGCTGCATTTGAAGTTGGTCGGTCCTTGAGCTGGTTGATGGAACGGGGTTACTGAGCATTTTTTGAGGGCTTCCGGGATCTGAGTTTTTTGGCAGGGGATTGGCATGGCAGAGGACGTAGGTTACAAGGGTGTCGGGGTTGGGGACAGTGGGAATCATACTGATGGAGCTGTCTATGCTGGGATGACTCGGTCGGGGGTGTTGTCTGGGCCCTCCATGACTGGCGGGGGGCCTGAGGTTATTTCTGGGCCCACCTTGACAGGCAGGCTTAGTCCTCGGACAGGGACTTTTGCTAAGGATAACTTTCTTAAAAAACCAGCTAAGATGGTAAAATAAAGGAAGCGACAGGATCAATTGGTGCTAGGGGTGGATGTTACAATGGAAGAGGCGGAGGATCTCTCTCTCACTACTGTGGTAGGTCATGTTCGTGGCAGAAGATATGGTCGGGGTTTCCTTCAGCATTGGGTGGTTGAGCAGTGGAGGTATCATGTGTCATCAGCCCCTGAAGTCAGGGTACTGACGAAGGGTTGGTTTTCCTTCACTTTCATGAACAAAGGGGAGGTCGACGCTGTTTTGAGTCAACATTGGTCGATGTTGGGAGTTCCTCTAGTCCTGCGAAGCTGGTCCCCATTCTTCGACTCAAAAACGGAGAAGGTTGATAAAGAACCGCTTTGGGTGAAGCTTCCTGGGTTTCCAATGCATCTGTGGAATGAATCTCGTTTTGCTGCGATGGGGAATTTTCTTGGTGAATATGTGTGTTCAGATTCCTCCCATCTTGAGACTGGCAAGTACACGGTGGCAAAGATATTGGTAAATATTGATCTTCGGCTGGGACTCTCTGCTGAGATCAAAGTACAATCCAAGGAGGGGGACTTTGTTCAAACTCTGGATTATGTGGGTGTGCCGTTTCGGTGCCACCGCTGCCACTCACTTGGACATATGGTTTCCAGATGTCCTTTACGGTTTCGGAATTGTAAGCCACTGACTGATGAGGTAGCTGAAGTAGGTACTGATCCTGTGACGAAGGATAACTCTCAGGCGGTGGAGGATGATGGGTGTGGGCCTGCTATTAACAGGGGGGCCATCTACGATTCTGTGGTACCAGCTGATTTCAGTGGGAGGCATGGATCAGCGGATTTGCAGCCATCTTCGGTGATCAAAGGTGAGGAGCTCATTGGGAGTGCGGTACATGATGATGAGGGGGCTTCAGCGACTCCTACTTCATTGACTTCTTCCAGTTTGCATCAGCAGCTATTCATGAATCGAAGAGGTTCAGCTGAGATGTCCTCGGGTATGTCACATTTATTTTCACCTGCTGTTTCTGTTTTTGATGTTTCTGATGTTTTGGGGGACGGTAGGATTGGGTCTCCTCCTGTTGCCCATTCGGTCATTCCTTGTCCAGTAGCTCCTTGTGTGTTGACTGATGTGGATTGTGATTTCTCGACGCCCATTGTATCCATCAAACACTCTACCTGCTCTAAGGGTCGTAGTATCCGTTATGCTCTTCGCAGTAGGGAGATCCCTGTAGCTGGGATGGGGGGGAAGGGGCTCCCTGAATTGGCCAATAGTGTTGGGAGGAAAGGTCGGGGCCGTAAATCCCTTTTGTCTAAAGCACAAGACCGGGCAAAGGTGTATTTAGTGATGGGTACACAATCTTCTATTGAGTGGGCACTTGGAGCAGTGAAAGCCCAGGATGGAGGTTTGATATGAAGATTATGTCCTTCAACTGTCGTGGGTTGGCGAGTCCCATTAAAAAATCGTCGCTTAGGAGGCTGGTAGACTTTAATCAACCGGATTTTTTACTGCTGCAAGAAACTCTGGGTGGTAGTGAGGATGTAGTACGGGCATTAGAAACTTTGCTTCCCGGATGGAAGTTTGTTGGAGTGGATGCTCGGGGGCGCTCTGGAGGGCTGGCCTCGGGGTGGAAGGTTAAGAGTTGCAGATGTGATTGTTCTTGGGGAATATCTTCTGGTATCGGTTTGGAAGTCTGGGATGCTGAGATTGGGAGGATGATCACGGTTCTCAATATCTACGGGCCCTATTTAAATAGGGTTGGATTCTGGGACGCCTTGTTATGTATGGATCTTTTTGATGGAAGGGATGTGATTTTGGGTGGGGATCTCAATCTTACTCTGGGGACTTCTGAAGTGTGGGGACCTCGGGCTGTGCCAGATACATTAGCAAATTATTTCATTCATGCCTTTGCTAGGAAGGATCTTCTCGACATTTTACCATCCAAGTTAACTCCTACTTGGAGGAATAAAAGAGCAGGGGAACATCGGGTGGCTAAGAGACTGGATAGGTTTCTGGTGGCTGATGTGTTGGCACTTGGTGTTGATATTGTCAGGCAGTGGGTAGGGTCAGGTGGGATATCTGACCACTGCCCCATCTTCCTGGAGTTACGTGGTGGTAGGAAAAAACCACCCAGCCCTTTCAAATTCAATGCTAGTTGGCTGAAGGAGGCGGATTATCTTAAGATGGTTCAGGATCTGTGGGTTCATCGACCTCTTGATTCTTTGATACATGCAGGTGCACACTTCCAAAACAACCTTAAGCGAATCAAAGAGGCCACTATTTCCTGGGCACATGATAGAAAGGCGATTGATGAACAGACTTTGCGGGCTGCTGAGCAGAATATTGATCGGATTCTTAACAGTCGGGGAATGGGATTTCTGGATGAACAGCAGAAAGGTGAGCTGGTGGAGTGGGAGAGACGCAGGAATGTGATTCTGTGTGAGAGAGAAGAGATGTGGAGGATGAAAAGCAGGGCGATTTGGCTTCAGTGTGGTGATGAGAATACAAAATTTTTTCAAGCATACGCCAAGGGGAGGAAATTCACCAACTCTATTTGGGAACTATCTGACGAAGGGGAAACGGTCTCCAGCTTTGATGGCTTAGCGGAGTTGGGTGTTAAACATTTTGGTGATTTATTCACTGCACAATCTGGAGCCTCCATTGCTGATGTTATTAAGGTGACTCAGCTTTTCCCTCGCTTTGTGGGGGATGAAGATAATAGACGGTTAATGGAGGAGGTGTTGCCGATTGATCTCTCACTGGTCATGCAATCCTTTCATAAAGATAAAATCCCGGGGCCAGATGGCTGGCCTATTGAATTCTTCTTAGGATTCTATGACTTCTTCGGGGAGGAATTATTGAATGTGGTGGAAGAATCGCGAAAGGCTGGGTTTGTCCATGGCCCCTTCAACTCCACCTTTATAGCTCTCATTCCGAAGACGGACAAGCGTGACAGCTTTGATGAATTCAGACCTATCTCTCTCTGCAATTGTATCTATAAGATCATATCTAAGGTTATGGCGAGGAGACTCAAGAATATTTTGTCGCAGCATATTTCTTGTGAGCAATTTGGCTTCTTGGAAGGACGCCAAATACATGAGGCCATTGGCGTTGCCCAGGAAGGTTTACACACACTGAAAGTGCAGAAGCAGAAGGGTGTCGTGATTAAGATTGATCTCTCTAAAGCATTTGATAGGGTTAACTGGCTATATATTCGGATGCTTCTTACTCACCTGGGGTTTTGCTACGAATTCATCAGATGGATTATGGCCTGCATCACTACAGTTAGCTTTGCTGTACTGATCAATGGCTCTGCTAGTCCATTCTTCCATGCGGGAAGGGGTCTACGACAGGGATGTCCCCTATCTCCGCTGCTGTTTCTCCTTGTTGCTGAAGGACTCAGTCGATTTATACTGAATGCAAAAGCGGATGGTTCCTTTCGGGGAATATCCATTTCTCAGGTTCTGTATATTACACATCTCCTTTTTGTTGATGACATTCTGATATTCTGTGATGGCTCGCGACAGGATATTGATAAGGTGGTTGAAGGTCTACATTTAGTGCAAGTAGCAGGGGGTATGTTAGTGAATATTGACAAATCTACTATCACTTGCTCGCATTTAACAGAGCTGGAGATTCAAAGACTGGCTAACAAACTACCTTATCAGACATTGGATATTGATGATGGATTAAGGTACCTAGGCTTTCACTTGAAACCGAATGCTTATCGGAAGGCTGATTGGCACTGGTTATTAGCATAATTGGATAAGCGTCTACATGGATGGAGTCACAAATGGCTCTCTCGGGCTGGGAGGCTGGTTCTGGTCAAATCTGTTTTGGAAGCAATTCCGGTGTATTGGATGTCTCTTGCTTGGATCCCCAAAGGTGTCCTGGAGCAGATCCGAAGATTGTGTTTTGCTTTTCTTTGGAAGGGGAAGAGTGAGCAGCGGGCATTGGTGTGTGGTGGTGGAAATATTTGTGGAAGTTAAGATGTCCAAGTAAGGCGAAATTACTATTCTGGGCTATCCTAGAAAATAAGGCACCTACCTGGGACATTCTGCAAAAACGATTTCTCCAGGGTCCGGGGATCTGCCCTCTATGTCGGGATGCGGAAGAAACGATTGCACATTTATTTGTTCATTGTCGGTTTAAACAGGCATTTTCGGATGATATTAGCAAATATTTGCAAATGCAGATGAGGTGGAGGGGCGAGAGCGTCCATGCGGCTTTCCAGGGGTGGTGGACATTACACAATACTTCTTCCTTTTATGCCATACCGTGTATTGTTGCCTGGGGGATCTGGATTACCAGAAATCAGCACGTTTTCCAGGATTGCAGGGTACCGATGGAGACTGTTGGGGCTAACGCTGTAGCGGTGATCCATCATTACTTGGCCCCTGCCAAGGCGATTAGTGCACGTCCTGTGCGTGAGGTACAGATTGATAAATCAGTGCCATGGGCCTTTTTTGATGGGGCTTCATTGGACCACGGATCGGTCTGTGGAGGGGGGGGAATTCTTTACAAAGCTGAGGACCATTATTTTCATCTGGTGGCTGGATTGGGGAGAGGATCAAATAATTTCGCTGAACTCATGTCACTTAAACTACTGATGTTATTTGCACTTGAACAAGGCTACCTATCACTTCAGATTTTTGGAGATTCCATGGTAGTTATTGACTGGGCTAAGGAGATCACTGTTTGCCATGTGATGGTACTATCACCTATCCTGGAGGAGGTGATACGGTTGAAGCAGTCCTTCAATCACATTTCATTTACTCATATTTACCAGGAGAGGAATGGGATGGCTGATCAGCTCTCTAAGGACGCAACGCAGCAGGAATTAGATCTTGGTATATGGAGGATTACAATTCATTCTCCTAGAGGCACTTTCAGCTATTATCATAGACCTTTTCATGAGGTTTTTGAGGCACAGAATTGAGCAATAGCTCAGTTTTTTATGACAAATGATGGTTTTGTTTTCTGTTTTAGTAATAGTTCTTATGTATTTGGATATATGCGGGAACTATGGTCAGCAGTGACTTGTTGTATGGGACATTAGATATGATGTCAATTTGGGACAGTAAATATGTGACAATGTAGGGATCTCAGTGATTCTACTACATGTGCAGAGTGTAATTTTGTTCATCTATTTGAAATAAAATTACGATTTTTTCCGAGGAAAAAAAAAAATAAACATCATTTTTTAATTTATTTAAAAATATATTTTTTAAAACAAATTCAAAATCTTAAAAATGTATATAATAATGGATAATTAAATTACTAAAATAACCTTTAACAAAAAAAATATATTAAAAAAACAAAATAGTACGACAAATCTAAGACAAGATTGATTTTGAGATTTTGTGAAGCAAAGTATTTGAAAAAACAAAATGCCTAGCTTTAAGTCACCTTCTTAATAGGAAACAAAAACCCATTCAACCTAAAATTCTAAAATAATAATGGAATAGGAAATTGAACACCATTCATTAATTATACAATATTATTAGAGTTTTGAAAAACTAGTCTTTTTAAACTTATCCATGGAGGAAGAAAATAGAGCAAAGTGCTCTTCCTAAACTTATACATGAAGTAACTATAGACCAAACTAATCTTCTATATATAGATAATGTAATGAGTCACAATCATCAACAGGTATTATATAATGAAAAATGTGTGCTTTTGATCCCATTTCTATGAAGTTGGGCAAAATATTTGACTTGATTGGAATTTTAAGATTGAAACCCGAAAAATTGCTTAGAAAGTCACACAAAGCTTTGCCTTTTTCAAAATATAAATATAGATTGCAATCTGTATAAATTTATGCAGTCTTCAAAATTTGTTGTGCAGCAGGGGGCGTTTAGTTGCTTGTTATTAATAATCACCATAATGAAGGGTGCATTCAAATTGATGGCAGGTTGTTTTAAAGGGAATTCTTCTTCTGGTGCTGTGCCAAAGGGGAAATGATAAGAAAACAGAGAAGGGCGTAAAGAGCAAGAAAGCTCCAATACCCACTTCTTACTTTCCTCTTGGTTCCAACCTTTCTCACTTATAGTGAATGCCTCAACTATCATATAATGGGGACAATGGCATGAAGCACAGCAATAATACCATTCCAGTCATTCTTCCTTCTTCCAAGCTCTGCCATCTTACCCAAAGTTTGAGATGCAAGGAATTTAGATGTTGTTGATCTATAATGCATTTTTATTTGCAATGGCATGCAATGTTCAGTTCCATATTTGTTGCCCTTTTTATTCTCCAAACAAATGGCATGAGAAATTGTCCACTAAGAATTAGTGGACTATGCTTGCTTAAACCAATTATTAAATTATACAAAACCACATCATTTAAGATTATTTTTATTTATGATTGTTGAGATCATTGCAAAATGTTGCTAATGAAGAACCCTTGCATGTTAAAAATATTTGCTCCCATCATCATTGATGAAGGGTAGTTAACTGCATAAACTTATTTTTGACTAATACAGAAACTATATTTTATATATCATTACATTATTTATCATAATCATATATAATATACTGTGTAATTTTTCTATATATAATATATAATATGTTTTTTTATTGTAATTATATATAATATATAATATGTTTAGTTCTTCATTGGTAGTTGTTTTAATTGAAAATTCTGTTTTGATATTCCAATTAAAAAATCATTGTTTCTATCATTGACATAATACTAATACCTAGTCATATTATATTATGTGATTTTTCTACGATAAAATAGAAAAAAAAATTCATTATCAATTTTTTGTTTTGTCATTCCTTACCAATCTGTTTTATTGTTCATCGATAACTTTTCCAATTGAAAATTTTGTTTCGTAATTGAATGTGGATGAGAACGAGGTTCTCCAGATTAAAGCTCCACTACCCATTATGAAGAGGGAGGCTCTCTATATCCTTATCAAAGTACCATTATCCATAAGATATAAGATTTGAATCTTGAATTATTAAAAAAAATAATCCGGCAAATAAAATAATCAAATATCATTATCCATAAGATATAAGATTTGAGTCTTGAATTATTAAAAAAAATAATTCTGCAAATAAAATGAAAAGCAAAATTCAACATTAAATATACTTTTTTAAACATAAACTTCATTTTAGATTTTTCCCCTTAAATAAAAATTGATAACATAAACTTTATTACACTGATAGGTGTTTAGATATTATCTGGGATTTTGGACTTCCTTGAGTGGATCAACAAGATTAACCTGAGTGTAACAAGTGTACAGTCGGGATTCATTTCACGGTCGTCATATCTTGTTATGCTCAAATCTATCTTGATTAAGATTTAAATAAGCTTCACTTAAGCGGTTGTTAAGAAAAGGGGTATGCTTATTAAATAGTATTTGTGGTTGGCTATACCTATTAGTGTTCATGAGCCACTTTACTTATGGCCGTGCTAGTCCTAAGTTTTGTTAGGGTTAATCTTGACTCAGGAATGAGCAAGGTAGAAAGTAGTTTCGGGCACACATAGATCTATTATTGATAGTTTTCTCTCACATGTTTTATAGCTAACAAATTTTTCACCTTTTAAATTTCTCACTATTAAATACAAATGACTACTACTCTAAATTTCTCACTATTAAATAAAAATTACTACTACTCTAATTTGGATGATAATTTAAAAATTACTTTAAATTTATTATTATTAAATAAAAATTAATAACAATACTTCATTCTAAATTTTTCACATTCTAAATTTCTCACTACTCTGCTTTGAATTAGAATTTATCAAAAACTACTAATCAAACTATTCTAAATGGTAATTTATCAAAAACTACTTATCACTCTTTGTGTGGGTACTCTTGTATGAGTATTTGAAAGATAATTTCTATTAGTATTTAAAATAAAATTTCTAACCATTAAACCAATCTTATAATAAAAATGTGGACGGTTGCTGATTTCTTTCCAATGTTCCAATGTGTTACATCGATGATCCTTAAAAAAAAAAAGGATTACATGGCTGCTCCATATCATAAATTGCTCGTTATCTATGCCTCATCGGCTCTGAGTTATCACATGTAATAACAAATCAACTTTCATCTCGGCAGTTCTCTAGACATGTGTATAAATTATCACCCTTTCTCTATTAAGTTCTATCTCTCTCTATCAATTTGAAACATGGTGGTTCATCTAGGAACCTTCAAAATTTTAGTCATATGACATTAGTTCTTCGATGAGAAGGGTATTCTCTAACTCTGGTGTTTGATCTTTAATTTATAGTCTTTTTTAATATTTGTTTTTGTAATATCCCGAATTTTGACTAACTATTTCTGATCTTATATATTGGGCTTAAAGCCCCAACACATATGAGTTGTTTTGATTATTGGGCATAAGCCCTAGTGCACATGATTTATTCTTCTATAGATTGACAGATTGGGCATGGACCCTGACGGACTTCATTATTGTTATATGTTGGGCACTCAATCCCTAATGGATTGATTATGTTTTGTTATGAGAATTGGGTATAAAACCCTAATATATTGAGATGACATTTTGTTACATACTATGCAGAGTTATGAATTACATGATTGACTTATATGGTGTGTACGTTGATGTTGATGTATATGTAACTTCGGAATGTATTTCATCAGTATATTATATATATATTTATTGTACCCTTATAAGAAATGTGTTATTCCTCTATAAGGAAGTGTCGTCATGTGGATTGACAAGTGTCGCAAGTGTGTGTACTTGCCGATGGGTTATTAGACCACCTTATGGGGTCGGCCCTAATTAATATATAATATAATGTGGATGTACTCAAGTAGACAAGTCGGCCCCAGTAGGTCACTGGGCAAAAAGGTGAGTATAAATAGAGATAGGAGATCTCTATTTTACTCACTTGGAAAAGTAACTATCTCTCTCTCTGAAAAGTGGCGCACTAGTGAGGAGGAGGAGGATCATCTGCTAGGATACTATCTCAGTATTATTTGGTTGTATTTTGGTTGAGCCATTGCTCTCTCTATCTCTGAGGAAGTTGTGGGGTTTTTCACCTTAGGGTTTTCCCCACGGAAACTCTGTGTCTCTTGTCTCTATGCTTTTGATTCTTGTGATGCTTGTGATGCTTGTCATATTATGATTGTCATGCATTGATATACTGTAGATGTTATTCTCTCAGCAAAGATCCTATAGTATTGTGATTTAATACTGAAAATTTAACATGGTATCAGAGCCTAACTGAGAAGAAGACATTTTGCAGTGACGGAAGCTTGTATTCCTTGTTTATTGGGTTTCTCTCCACAGATTTTTGAAATTCAGTATAGTAGATTGGATCTACTCATCAAGGCGCATCTTTCTGTCCAATCAGATTTCAGTTCCGAGCATTTTCAGTTTTGGCCCTAAAAATTAGGGTTTCCACAAAAATAGGAATTTCTGGAAACTGAAGGTACAGCTGGAATCTCCTTGCAAAAATCGAAGGTTTGAGCTTTGGATCGAGATTTTTGGCTGGGTAGATCTCCGGGAAACTCAAACCCTAATTCAGGGCTCTCCCTAGTGAACCCGGGAGGACAAAAAGGCAATTCTGAAGGGCAAGACTTTGCTGATCTCAAATTCTGAATGTACTAGGCTGATCAGCTCTCCAAGGCGCATCTTTCTATCCTTTCAGAATTTTGAAATTCACATTTTGAATTTTTAGGGTTTCTCTGACAAGCCCTAATCCGGGACCAGATCCAGTTTTCAGCACTTCAAGTGGTAAGTTCTAAATCTTTTCTATTTCCATTTGAGGTACTCTTAAAGATGTCTCTTCACACCAAGCTTGAGGATATGCTTGAAGGGGCTGATAACTTCCGAGCCTGGAAGTATAGGATTGGGCTAATCCTGGAAGAGAATGAGTTGGACTCATATGTGAAAGAAGACATCCCTATCCCAGAGGATGAAGAGGCCAAGGTATTGCACAAGAAGAACTTGGTCAAGGCAAAGAGAATCATTGCTGATTCTATCAAAGATCATCTCATACCCCATGTGTCCTCTCTCAAGACACCCAAAGAGATGTTTGAATCTTTGACCAAGCTATTTGAAGGAAAGAACATAAATCGGAAGATGATCCTGCGGAACCAATTGAAAGCAGTAAAGTTTCAGAATGGAGAAACCATTCAATCTTACTTTTCAAGGGTCTCTCAGATCAAGGAACAATTAGAAGCAGTAGATGAAATGGTGGAGAATGGTGAGGTGGTGATGACTACTCTAAATGGCCTACCTAGGTCATGGGATTCCTTTATTCAAGGAATTTGTGCAAGGAATAAATTGATCTCGTTCAACAGATTGAGGGAAGAATGCTCTCAAGAAGAAGCTAGACTTATAGCTCGTGAGGAAAAGATGGGAGGAGAAGATCAAGCTCTTGCAGCCCACACCAAAAGAAGCAAAACCAAGAAGGATCACCCTCACCCCAAAAGATTCCATCAAAAGAGTAAGAAGGACCTAAGATGCTTCACATGCAATGAGAAGGGTCACTTTGCTTCAGATTGTCCCAAGAACAAAAGGGATAATAAGAACAACTCCAGTAAGAAGAAGAAAGGCAGCAAAAGAAGGTTTCATGCTCATGCTGCCGAAGATGATGAACCTCCAAAGAAGAAGGCTAGGGCAGAAAGTAGTAGTGATGATGACTCATCAAGTGAAGAAGAATATGTTCTAATTTCCGCTCTTACAGGTACCATCTCCCATGGATGTAATGATTGGTTGATTGATAGTGGGGCTTCCAAACACATGACTGGGTTCAAGGAATCATTTGTGAACCTTTCTGAACATGAATCACCCCATAAGGTGAAACTTGGGGATGATTATCAATATCCAATCAAAGGAAGTGGTGAAGCCTCTTACAACTTAGATTCTGGAAAATATCTGAAGATGAAGGAAGTCCTCTATGTACCTGGGCTCAAGAAGAACTTACTCTCCATCTCTGCTCTAGATGCAAAAGGTATGAGGGTTGCATTTGTTGATGGCCAAGTACTAATGTGGCCAAAGGGAAAGACTATAGATGATGCAGTAGTGATTGGAGAGCAAGAGGGAGGCTTGTATAAATTAAAGGGTCAACCTGAACATGCCATGGTACATGAATCCATGGAGCCAAGTGAACTTTGGCATAGGAGACTTGCTCACATGCACTATAGAGCACTTCCAATTGCAAGCAAGGCTGTAGAAGGTCTTCCTGAAATCAAGACCAAACATGAAGGGGTTTGCAAAGGATGTGCAAAAGGTAAGAACATTAAGAAGGCTTTCCCAAGCAGTGAAAGCAAGGCAAAAGACATCCTGGAAATCATCCACTCAGATGTATGTGGCCCCATGTCATCCTGTTCCCTAAGTGGGTATGTTTACTATGTATCATTTATTGATGACTTCTCCAGGAAGACTTGGGTATACTTCTTGAAGGGCAAAGATGAGGTGCTTGATAAATTCAAGGAATTCAAAACCTTGATGGAGAATCAAACTGACAAGAAAATCAAGACATTCAGATCTGACAATGGTGGAGAATTCACCTCAAATGACTTCAAGAAGCTTTGCAGTGATTCAGGGATTAAGAGGGAGTTGACTGCTCCTTATAATCCTCAACAGAATGGAGTTGCAGAAAGGAAGAACAGAACCATCATGGAAGCAGCAAGGGCAATGTTGCATGACCAGGATCTTCCTATGCATCTATGGGCAGAAGCAGCTAGAACAGCTGTATATGTGCAGAATAGAACACCCCACAAGATATTGGACAACAAGACACCAAAAGAAGTCTTTTCTGGTAAGAAACCTGAAGTCAGCCATCTCAGAATATTTGGTTGTCCAGTATACACTCATGTTCCAAAAGAGAAGAGGACTAAACTAGATCCTTCAGGAAAGAAGGGCATCTTTGTGGGTTATAGTGAAAGCTCGAAAGCTTACAGAATATATTTTCCAGGGTTCAAGAAGATTGATGTCAGCAGGGATGTAACATTTGATGAGAATTCAGCATTCATCAAATCAAGAAAGGCACCTACCGAAGTTTATGAAGAACCTAAGGAAACAAGATTTCAGGACACTACCATGACTGAAGCAGTTCCAGAAACTGCTCGTGAGTTTGAAGATCCACAAGAACCTGTAGATCCACCCCGTGAGGATAACTCTCACAAGAGGAAACCTGTATGGGCTAGAGAGCTCATTCATGATGCAGAAAGATTTGGCATTCCAGAAGAAGAACACAGAGCAAAGAAGAGAACTAGATCACACACCAGTTATGTTGCTTTACTCTGTGACATCATGAACAAAGAGCCTTCCAGTTATGAAGAGGCGGCAGAAAAGAAAGAATGGAAGGATGCTATGGTTGAGGAATATCAATCAATTATGAAGAATGATGTTTGGGATGTTGTCCCAAGACCTAAAGGGAAGTCTGTTGTGACTTCCAAGTGGATCTACAAAATCAAGCATGCTGCAGATGGCAGTGTGGAAAAATATAAAGCAAGATTCGTAGCTCGTGGTTTCTCTCAGAAGGAAGGAATAGACTATGAAGAAACCTTTGCACCTGTAGCCAGATATACTTCCATCAGAACAGTACTTGCCCTGGCTGCAGCAATGAAATGGAAGATACACCAGATGGATGTCAAGACTGCTTTCCTGAATGGTGTAGTAGAAGAGGAAGTATATGTGGAACAGCCACTCGGCTTTGAAATACATGACAGGGAATCTTATGTATGCAGATTGAAGAAAGCCTTGTATGGCTTGAAGCAAGCTCCCAGAACCTGGTATGGTAGGATGGACAGTTTCCTATCTAGTTTGGGCTTTACCAAGAGTAAAGCAGATTCCAACCTTTACTACAAGGTTGAGGAAGGGAATCCTGTGATTCTACTACTATATGTGGATGACCTATTTGTGACAGGAGATGACAGAATGATTGCAGATACCAAGAGGAAGCTTGCAGCTGAATTCGATATGAAAGATTTGGGAATGATGCACTATTTCCTAGGTATGGAGGTGTGGCAGAATGCAGGTGGGATCTTCCTTGGTCAAGGGAAGTACACAATAGATATCCTGAAGAGATTTGGGATGATGGATTGCAAGGCCATGGCCACACCTATGGCATCGAATCTGAAGCTTCTTTGTGATGCTTCATCTGAGCTAGTTGATGTTTCTATGTATCGTCAGATGATTGGGTCCTTGATGTACCTGACGAACACGAGACCAGATATTTGCTTTGTTGTGAACACATTGAGCCAGTTCCTGACGGATCCGAGGAGTGTTCACCTGGTTGCTGTAAAGCATGTTCTGAGGTACCTGAAGGGTATAGTGGATTATGGGCTCAGATATGAGGTGAATCAAAAGTTTAACCTGCAGGGTTATGTTGATTCAGATTGGGCTGGCAGTGCTGCAGATAGGAAGAGCACATCTGGGTGTTGCTTCAGTATGGGATCAGGTGTGATCTCTTGGTTTAGCAGGAAGCAGTCCTGCGTAGCACTGAGTACAGCTGAGGCAGAGTATGTTGCAGCCTGTTCAGCTAGTTGTGAGGCAGTATGGCTACGGAAACTACTGTCTGAGTTATTTGATCTCCCATTGGAGGCTATTGGTATCTTCTATGATAACCAGAGTTGTGTGAAGTTGTCCGAGAACCCAGTGTTTCATGACAGGTCGAAACACATAGAGATCAAATACCACTATATCAGGGATATGGTGCAGAGAGGAGCTGTGAAGCTCCTGTATGTTGCGACGGACGAGCAGATTGCAGATGTGCTGACAAAGCCACTAGCTAGGGTGAAGTTCGAGTACTTCAGAGAGAGGCTTGGCGTTCTTCAGATCGAGGACACTTCGAGGAAGAAGTGATGGACACATTTACTGAAGCCATTCCAAGCATGTTGGAAGGAGGATCCTTCACATGGCTGTGGATGTAAGTGCTGGATGATGAGCATCAGGATGATGTTCTAGTTTCTGCTTGATATGATCAGTTGGATCATTGTATGTATGTACGCATCATGTTGGATGCTGGATATGATCAGTTGGATCATTTTATGTATGTATGTACGCATCATGTTGGATGCTGGATATGATCAGTTGGATCATTTTATGTATGTATGTACGCATCATGTTGGATGCTGGATATGATCAGTTGGATCATTTTTATGTATGTATGAACGCATCATGTTGGATGCTGGATATGATCAGTTGGATCATGTATATGTATTTTTGTATATGCATCATGTTGGATGCTTGGACCATGTATCTGTATATGTATCAGGTGGATACATTGTATGATCAGGTAGATCATGTATGGTGATATGTATCATGTATTTGTATTTGTATCAGGTGGATACATTGTATGATCAGGAGGATCATGTATGATGATATGTATCAGGTAGATACTTGGTGTGCATCAGGTAGATGCATTGATGATCAGGTGGATCATGTATGATGACATGCAGTAGGATGTTGCAGTGATGATCAGGATGATCATAGATGACGAGCTTCAGGATGTTGCTCCAGGTGACATGCAGTAGGATGTTGCAGTGATGATCAGGATGATCATAGATGACGAGCTTCAGGACGTTGCTCCAGATGATATGCAGCAGGATGTTGCAGTGGTGATGATCAGGATGATCATGGATACATCAGGATGATGTATGGTGAGTATCAGGTTGATACTCTATGGCCGTGGATCAGGTTGTGCAGATGAGCATGTCTGGGAGATCCTATAGGTCGGAGTTGTGTACCCGTAACAGCCTGGGATGCTCTTTCGAGACATTGCTCTGGGAGGACATGTAATTTGTGCCCTGGGAGATCTCAGGTCGGAGTTGTGTACCCGTAACATCCTGAGATGCTCTTGCGAGGTTTTGTCCTATGGCATGTAATTTGGGCCCTGGGAGATTTCAGGTCAGAGTTGTGTACCCGTAACATCCTGAGATGCTCTTGCGAGGTTTTGCCATGACCACATGTAATTTGTGCCCTGGGAGATTTCAGGTCGGAGTTGTGTACCCGTAACATCCTGAGATGCTCTTGCTAGGTTTTGTGGTGGACCACATGTAATTTGTGCCCTGGGAGATTTCAGGTCGGAGTTGTGTACCCGTAACATCCTGAGATGCTCTTTCGAGGTTTTGTGGTGGGGTCACATGTAATAGCACCCTGGGAGATCCTACAGGTTGGAGTTGTGTACCCGTAATATCCTGGGATGCTCTTTCGAGGTTTTGTGACGCACGTAATAAGTCCTGAGGATTCCACAGTATGGCAAGTGATGATGAAGACCTGCAGGTGGTGGGCCTACATCCAATATGAAAAAGGACTGGCTCTGTAGAAATTCCTATGACGAGTAGAGACAGAGATTGGACGAGATAGCAGCAGCAGTGACGATGACGATGCATCAATGACGATGATCCAGAGAAGAAGACTTGTCTAGCAAATCTGTGTCGAGAAATACCTTCCTAGTTAAGAGGGAGTGTTGATGTATATGTAACTTCGGAATGTATTTCATCAGTATATTATATATATATTTATTGTACCCTTATAAGAGATGTGTTATTCCTCTATAAGGAAGTGTCGTCATGTGGATTGACAAGTGTCGCAAGTGTGTGTACTTGCCGATGGGTTATTAGACCACCTTATGGGGTCGGCCCTAATTAATATATAATATAATGTGGATGTACTCAAGTAGACAAGTCGGCCCCAGTAGGTCACTGGGCAAAAAGGTGAGTATAAATAGAGATAGGAGATCTCTATTTTACTCACTTGGAAAAGTAACTATCTCTCTCTCTGAAAAGTGGCGCACTAGTGAGGAGGAGGAGGATCATCTGCTAGGAGACTATCTCAGTATTATTTGGTTGTATTTTGGTTGAGCCATTGCTCTCTCTATCTCTGAGGAAGTTGTGGGGTTTTTCACCTTAGGGTTTTCCCCACGGAAACTCTGTGTCTCTTGTCTCTATGCTTTTGATTCTTGTGATGCTTGTGATGCTTGTCATATTATGATTGTCATGCATTGATATACTGTAGATGTTATTCTCTCAGCAAAGATCCTATAGTATTGTGATTTAATACTGAAAATTTAACAGTTGAACATGAACTCAGGAACACACGGATGACCTACATACTGGGCATAAGCCCCGATGTACTTAGAGGAGTTTATTATGTATTTGGCGTAATGCCCATGTGAAGAGTGTTGAGTTAAAACTCTGAAGAGCACTCGGGGTTACTTGATCTTAAAAGTGTTGAGTCGGGAAGACTATGAATAACACTTTTATTTCATCACATTTATTTAATTTGGTTAAATGAATCATTTTCTATCTATCATCAAGTATTGCGGGAACTATCATGTTAAACGAGGGAATCCGACAAGCAAGAAAGAGGTCTACAAGTACCTAACCAAGCCAACTATCCAAGCTTACCATAACTAAACTATTGAATAATTAAACTTAATTACTATTATGTGAAAAACATGCCTAAGGTCCATGCACAAAATAGTCCTCCAAAGTGAATATTATTATTAATAATATTAATATTAATAATAATATTATTAGTCTCCTAAAGGAAAACATTTCTTATATATGTATGTATTTATTGCATAGGGTTATGCATGAAAAGACTCTCCCATAAATATACTATTAAAATTATTATTATTATTATTATTATTCATTGTTAAATATTACCAATTATGTAAGGAGTAATTTAAAGTCACTTCTAATTAAAACAAATAAAAGTCCTAGTTTAACAAGGACTAGATATTTAGTAAAAAATATCTTTTAAAAATATTTAAAGAAACAAAATAATTATTCAAACAACTATATTCAAAGAGTCCCTTATAATAGAGGGAAGATCACTAGAAAGGGGATCATCTTCTTCATTATCATTCTCTTATGAGAATAGAGGAGAATTTTGCTGCAAGAACTGAAGCAGACCCACAACAATATCCAGATTTAATCCAGCAACTGAACCTAGGGCCTCTACTTCTCTCATTGCATGTTGGAAACAGCTTGGGGGGATCCAGTTAAGATCAGGAATGGTCTAAGGGTCATGGTTGGGAGGAACATGGTAGTCCCAAATTTATCTAGTTGAAAGGTCACTCTACAGGTCAGCCAAGTCTATAATATTTATGCATTAATTATTGTTTGAGTGTGCAGGTCTTGCAGAGGAGGATTAAGCTGCAATATAACCAGGTATGAACTACTATTCTCCATTTCAGTTTACAATAGAAGCTAGAATTAATATATTACGATTTATTTTACAGCATTGTATTTTCCCCAAAATATTTATAATGTTATCTCTCCCATAAGAGCAAGGGCCTTAGGGCATGGGCTCACAAGGTTATACGATAGGATTAGATTTGGGTTCCCTTAAACAAAACTTTTACCTTCATTATAACTAAGTTTGAACCAATTCAACTAGAAGTCTAGCAGGGCTAGCCTAGCTAGCCTGTGCTAGACCCCAAAGTTAGAAGATAAACTTTAGGATGCCTAAGCATTTCGTAAACTGATGACTAAGCTGTTACAGGTTCTATATTTAAATTGTATTTTATTTCTGCCAAGTCATACTGTATTTCTTTTCCAGAATTTTGTATATAGGGACAAATTAATTTTACAGTTTCAACCATTCTTTTAGAACATATAAGAAAAATCATAGACATGAAAAGAGACTTCATTCTAAAGAAAACACATTACTATAAACCCCAGATCTTATCAATCCACTCTACAGTATTGAGATCCAGCCTTAAGAAGAGATCTAGTAGCATCCATCAAAGCCTTATCAAATAGTAGCGAAACTTTACCACACATAGTTAATATTTCTCATCACCAAATATTTCATATAGAAACTACGAAAACAATTAACATAGGAGTATGCATATAGCACGTTGTCATCATATTTAACTTCCAAAAGTTAAACCATTCTTTAGTTATCGAATTCTACTGTTCTTTATACAGTCAAGCAGACATTAACTACACGATCTCTTTAAACATAGATTTCATATTTTAAGCATCAATTCAACCATTCAATCAATTCATCAAACCCCTGACGGGTCTCTTTTCCATGACAAGAGTCGGACCCACATCAAACAAAATTGATACTTAAGATTTTAAACACGTTCTATGTTCTACATCAAGACGTAGGTCAAGGGATCGATACCCACTATCGAATCTCCAACCCTGGCTAACATTGAAATCACCGAGTCACAACATTGAAACACCAACTTAATATCCCAAGCAAACGAGTATAAGCACCTAGGGATTACAATTAACATCCTTTAAAATAAATAAATGCAAAAGCTGTTCTAAAGTCAAGTTTCAACTATCACCTAGAAAACGAATGACATTCCCATACAAAACGATTTGATAGACGCAGGTTAGGTTTTTTAAACTCATGAGCAATCTAAATCGCCCAGAAATTAGACAGAGGCATTCTCAGCTTAAAATAAACGCAAGTTATAGCAGAACTATGATTTCCCATTTATAATACTAAACCGAGGGCCTTTAGGACGAGAGAAACGATAGCCAAACACAGAGTGAAAATAAACACTAGCCATACATACTCCTTAGAGAAAACGCAGAGGCTCAACATTTCCACATCTCATTAATACAAGTTCAAAGTTCAATACAAAATGCAAGCCATTGTTTTGCCTTCCAAAACCCTAATATAATACATGTGGGCAAGTATTTCCCAATTACACAACGTAGAACCCCCATAGAAACAGTGGCCCAAACGCCACATTCAAAACCAAAACCCTCCAGGGTTATCCCCAGACTTTACAAAATAATACATTAATAAACAAACCAGCCAAAGGCAACCCCTCAGGAACTCCAACAAGATACAGTGAGCCAAAAGGGGCCTCATGAAGTTCCTCATAACAACGAAAAACAACATAACCTCCACAGAGGTGAGAGGAAGGGCAAGGGTTGGTAACTCCTGACTTACCAATCTCGAGTTCATGTCACCTGGAGTGCTGAACATCTAATGGCCACCCACGCAGAAGGGTATCTTAACATTGAACCTATCATTAAAACCATCACAAGTACTTAAAATCCTGAGATGAAAACACTGGATAAATGTAGAAGACAAATCCAAGAGATAGCAGAGGAATGAGTGAAGTTTACCTGAATCCTGTCGCTTCTGACTTTAGCTCCCTAGCCAAACAACCATTGGGTGCACTAACCATGAGCGCAGCTCAAGTCAAGGCACAATCCCTCTCCAGACATGTTAAGGACTGAGCAATGCCAAAGTGATGCGAAGGATAACGAAAGCCAGTTCAAAACCCTCTCTCACCCCGCTGGCCACCACTACCACGTGGTTACCACATGCAACATTTAATTTTTATACCAAACTTCATTTATGAGTTCAACATTCCATACAAGCGCTATAGTGGAAGGTCGTGTAGGTATCAACGAAGTGTTGCTATCAAAATATTTATCCCAAGGTTTTAATCCTTTGCCTTTGCACTTTATCCTTGTGACTTGCTAACACATGGTGATAGGGTTATTAATGGATAAATCCCTCATGGTGGCACCCACACTCACAGGGAGCGATACATTAGAAATTTGCTAAGTAATACAGGATCCCAAAGCTTACCCTTACCTCTCAGCACCTCTACCGGGGGTACGTTTCTTTTTGGAGCACCAGGTTCCTCTCTTGGACCTCAAACTTGTTAAATTTTGAGCATTAATTCACAATACTCTAGGATCTTTGCTGAGATAATAACATATACAGTATATCAATGCATGACAATCACAATATGACAAGCATCACAAGAATCAAAAGCATAAGAGACAAGAGACACAGAGTTTCCATGGGGAAAACCCTAAGGTGAAAAACCCCACAACTTCCTCAGAGATAGAGAGAGCAATGGCTCAACTAAAGTACAACCAAATAACACTGAGATAGTCTCCTGATAGCAGATGATCCTCCTCCTCACTAGTGCGCCACTTTCTAAGTGAGAGTGAGTTACTTTTCCGAGTAAGTAAAATAGAGATCTTCGATCTCTATTTATACTAACCTTTTTGCCTAATGACCTTATGGGGCCGACTTGTCTAGCTAGGTACATCCACATTATATTATATATAATTCAGGGCCGACCCCACATGGTGGTCTAATAATCCATCGGCAAGTACACACACTTGCGACACTTGTCAATCCACATGACGACACTTCCTTATAGAGGAATAACACATCTCTTATAAGCGTACAATAAATATATATAAAATACAAAGATGAAATACATTCTGAAGTTACATATACATCAACACTCCCTCTTAACTAGGAAGGTATTTCTCGACACAGATCTGCTAGACAAGTCTTCTTCTCGAGATCATCGTCATCGATGCATCGTCATCATCATCGTCACTACTGCTACTATCTCAACCAATCTCTGACTCTACTAGTTATAGGAAGTTCTACAGAGCCAGTCCTTTTTCATACTGGATGTAGGCCCACCACCTGCAGGTCTTCATCATCACTAGCCATACTGTGGAATCCTCAGGACTTATTACGTGCGTCACAAAACCTGGCTGCAGCATCCCAGGCTTTTACGAGCACACAGCTCTACCTGTAGGATCTCCTAGGAGCACATTACATGTGACCCATCACAAAACCTGGCTGAAGCATCCCAGACTGTTACGAGCACACAAATCTACCTGTCGGATCTCCCAGGAGCACATTACATGTGATCTCACCACAAAACCTGGTTGAAGCGTCCCAGGCTGTTACGAGCACACAGCTCTACCTGTCGGATCTCCCAGGAGCACATTACACGTGGTCCACCACAAAACCTGGCTGAAGCATCTGAGGCCTTTTTCATCCTGTCCAGATCTCCCAGGAGAAAATTACATGTGGTCATGGCAAAACCTGGCTGAAGCATCTGAGGCCTTTTTCATCCTATCCAAATCTCCCAGGAGCAAATTACATGCCATAGGACAAAACCTCGCAAGAGCATCTACCAGATATCCCAGGGAAACGAATTACATGCCATAGGAAAAACCTCGAAAGACTATCTGCAGATCTCCCAGGGCACAAATTATATGTCCTCCCAAGCAAAACCTCGAAAGAGAATTTGCCAGATGTCCCAGGGCACCGAATTACATGCCATAGGCAAAACCTCAAAAGACCATCTGGAAATCTCCCAAGGCAAAATTACATGCTTACCTGAACAACCTAATCCACGGCCACAAAGTATCATCTGATACTCACCATACATCATCCTGATGTACACATGATCATCCTGATCATTATCAATGCAACATCCTGCTGCATGTCATCTGGAGAAGCTTGTCATCCACTATCATCCTGATCATACAATGCATCCATCTGATGCACACCAAGTATCTACCTGATATATATCATCACACATAGTGTATCCACCTGATACATATACAGATACATGGTCCAAGCATCCAACATGATGCATATACATACAAATGATCCAACCGATCATATCCAGCATCCAACATGATGCATACATACATATAAAAATGATCCAACTGATCATATCCAAGCAGAAACCAGAACATCATCCTGATGCTCGTCATCCAGTGCTTACATCCATAGCCATGTGAAGGATCCTCCTTCCAACATGCTTGGAATGGCTTCAGCAAATGTGTCCATCACTTCTTCCTCGAAGTGTCCTCGATCTGAAGAATGCCAAGCCTCTCTCTGAAGTACTCGAACTTCACCCTGGATAGTGGCTTCGTCAGCACATCTGCAATCTGCTCGTCCGTCGCAACATACAGGAGCTTCACAGCTCCTCTCTCCACCATATCCCTGATATAGTGATATTTGATCTCTATGTGTTTCGACCTGTCATGAAACACTGGGTTCTCGGACAACTTCAAACAACTCTGGTTATCACAGAAGATACCAGTAGCATCCAACGGGAGATCAAATAACTCAGACAGTAGCTTCCGTAGCCATACTGCCTCACAACTAGCTGAACAAGCTGCAACATACTTTGCCTCAGCTATACTCAGTGCTATGTAGGACTGCTTCCTGCTAAACCAAGAGATCACACTTGATCCCATACTGAAGCAGCACCCAGATGTGCTCTTCCTATCTGCAGCACTACTAGCCCAATCTGAATCAACATAACCCTATAGGTTAAACTTTTGATTCGCCTCATATTTGAGCCCATAATCCACTGTACCCTTCAGGTACCTCAGAACATTCTTTATAGAATCCAGGTGAACACTCCTCGAATCTGTCAGGAACTGACTCAATGTGTTCACAGCAAAGCAAATGTCTGGTCTCGTGTTCGTTAGGTACATCAAGGACCCAATCATCTGACGATACATAGAGACATCAACCGGCTCAGATGAAGAATCACATAGAAGCTTCAGATTCGATGCCATGGGTGTGGCCATGGCCTTGCAATCCATCATCCTGAATCTCTTCAGGATATCTACTGTGTACTTCCCTTGACCAAGGAAGATCCCACCTGCACTCTGCCACACCTCCATACCTAGGAAATAATGCATCATTCCCAAATCTTTCCTATCGAACTCAGTAGCAAGCTTCCTCTTCGTATCTGCAATCAGTCTGTCATCTCCTGTTACAAATTAGTCATCCACATATAGGAGTAGAATCACAGGATTCCCTTCTTCAACCTTGTAGTAAAGGTTGGAATCCGCTTTACTCTTGGTAAAGCCCAAACTAGATAGGAAACTGTCCATCCTACCATACCAAGTTCTGGGAGCTTGCTTCAAGCCATACAAGGATTTCTTCAATCTACACACATATGACTCCCTGTCATGTATTTCAAAACCGAGTGGCTATTCCACATATACTTCCTCTTCAACTACACCATTCAAGAAAGTTGTCTTGACATCCATTTGGTGTATTTTCCATTTCATTGCTGCAGCCAGGGCAAGTACTGTTCTGATGGAAGTATACCTGGCTACAGGTGCAAAAGTTTCTTCATAATCTATTCCCTCTTTCCGAGAGAAGCCACGAGCTACGAATCTTGCCTTGTATTTCTCCACACTACCATCTGCAACATGCTTGATTTTGTAGATCCATTTGGAAGTCACAACAGACTTCTCTTTAGGTCTTGGGACAACATCCCAAACATCATTCTTCATTATTGATTGATATTCCTCAACCATGGCATCCCGACCTGTTATCTTTCTATCCCAACTGTTCTGTCCTCAATTGGATTCTCTGAGAGAGATTTATGCCAAGTGTCACAACGTGACCTGTTGATGGGATAATACAAGAGAGCGAATTTGTATGGCGTGCCACATGTCACTGGTTCAACTTCGGCCTCTGAAAACGTTTCCTGAGATAGTAGAGTCTGTGTTCTACCTGTCACTTTTTACAAAATTGCATTTGGAGCATCCTAGCCCAAGTTATGACCTTTGTCCCAAGGTCACCTGATTTTGACTCAGATCTGGAAGAGGCAGAAACCCTATATTGTATAGATCATAAATCACAAAGTACAACGAATTAAAGATTGTCCTTTGGACACAAGGTACATGGGGATTTGATCTTCGACCTATAAAAGGTTCAGATCCACAAACTTTTCCAAAATGGATTTATTGCGAAAGTGCTACGATGACTGGTTTTTGCTATATCAAGCCCTAGCATCGTAAGTGCAACAAGTGTCATACATGCCATATCATGTCTTCTTTCAGGCTAGCTCTAATACCATGTTAAATTTTCATAGTTTACTTCAATCTGATCCAGGATCTTAACTGAGAGAACAACATGTACAGCATATCATTCATGGACACAATAATTCAAGCACACAAGAGACACAGATTTTACTTGGGGAAAACCATAAAGGTGAAAAACCCCAATAACTTCCTCAGAGATAGATAGAGCAATGATACAACCAAAATACAAGAGATAGTCTTCTCCTAGCAGCAGAGCCTCCTCCTCCACAAGTGCGCCACTCTCCCAAGTGTGAGTGAGAGAATAGAATGTATAAAATGAGAGAGACACACTCTCTATTTATACACTAACTCGACTTGACCTTTACTCAACTAGGTCGGCCTCAACTTAACCACTTAACATAATGCTGACTGGGCCGACCCCCACTAGGGTGGTCTAATAACCCTTTGACCCACATGGCCGACCCCCAATAGGGTGGTCTAATAACCCTTTGACCCACATGACTTATACAAGGCCGACCCCAACAAGGTGGTCTAATAACCCATCAAGTATAAGTTACGACACTTACAATATAAATGATGACACTTCCGTATAGAGGAATAATAACATCTCTATAGGAATACAATATACATATATGTGAAATACATTTCGAAGTTACATATACATCTACATCTTGATATATGCAAGGTACGTGGGAGCTCAAATCCGTAGTGGTGTTGTCTAATGCACAACCGTTCGGCAAGAGACCTTCCGATATACTACCAAGTACGTGATACACCCTTCGATATACGCCAAGTACTCAAGGTGACTTGGTGAGTACGTGAAGGAGCTCGATATACCGATAAGTACGTGGAAGACTACAATACCCCGGAGATACAGTGCTGGAAAATAACGACAGCTGCCACGCTTAACGACGCCGGAACACGTCTCTAACTTACACACACGTTTCTAAATATTTTACCCTATTTCTACCGTTAATTTTATCTGGATGGTTAGGTGAATGCATGAGGTGAGTACATAATTGGAAACATAATGCAGGCCCTAACTACATGCAAAAAGTATGCTTTTCTTTCGATGAATGCTACCTATGGGAAGGGAAAATCTTCTTTTTCTTTCCAACAATTTTACCAAAAATGATGCAATGCAACACAATCCCAAATCTACGAAAAATGATATTGAAATATTCTTTTCCTTTTTTCAACGAAACATAAAAAATTTCACAACTCTACGAAGCCAAATCAAAACATGTTTTTTCTTTTTCTTTTGTCTTTTCAAAACGAAAATGATGTTAAGTAATGAAAAGAGAGAATTTCTAAGCAGAGTGTGCAAACTTTTCACTTTCACTATGATGACCTAAAAGCATAAAAATCAAAAGACACAATGCAACTTTCTAAGCATGGGACTACTTTTGTAAAACTTGATGTCTATTCGAATTTTTTAAGAAAATGAGCAACTCATAATTCATGAAAAACACAAATAATGTAACTTTCTTTCAACTTTTCCAAAAGATTCGTAAATGAGACATTCCAATGCATATGCAATTCTTCAAATGATCTTGAAAATCAATGGAAGTGAAGTACTTTTGATCTTTCAATGAGTGCATCAAAATGACAATTTGATAACAACTATGCTTTTAAACATGGGTATTTGAATTGAAAAGATGACGT
Source organism: Larix kaempferi (assembly GCA_027924585.1). NCBI lineage: Eukaryota > Viridiplantae > Streptophyta > Pinopsida > Pinales > Pinaceae > Larix > Larix kaempferi. Next base: position 2,550,813 of record BSBM01000282.1, read on the forward strand.
GCAGCACTCTAACAACTCAGAAAATCCTCAAGAGAAAGCAAGCACTCAATGAACTGAAAATACATTCAAAGACTCAAAGTCAAACAGTAACAAGCAGCACTAAAGCAAGCAAGACTCACAAATGAAATGCAAAATGAGGTCTAGATTTGATCCAATGCACTTGATCAGATCAGGCTAGGAGAGGAGGGAATGCAAAGGTGAAAAGGATTAAGGTGAGGAAGACCAAAGTATCCACCACTACCAAATCTCATATTTGTCCCAAATGGAAACCCAAAACAACTCCAACAAAACCAAACAAATCAATCACACAAAGCAAAAGGGATCTCTGACTGGATCATACAGTGCAGAGGGAGTCTGCATACAAACCACACTCAAAACATAAGAGGAGGAAAGGTGTCTGTATGGAAAAAAAGGTAGATCGACGCACTCTGTGCTTGTACACAGTGCGACATCACGGTTCATCAATGCAGGGAGTGCAACGGTGTCGCAGAAGGACAGTGACAGGGTTTCTATGACAAGCCAACAGACAAAGAACAGAGACCAAGAATGACATAGTTTCACTTTGTGTATATCACCCAGGTGCGACAGGAGAGATCTAAGTTCAAAAAGGAGCCAAATCTCCAAGTAGAGCAATAAGCAGGTTTGGGAATGGGAATGCAGATCCAACGGAAGTTGATCATAGTCTTCAAAGTGAAGATCTAACGGTGAAACCAACTTAAGAAGCAAATGACAAATAAAAAGGCTTCGCAAGAAATCAACTGAAAATATCATTCAACTTGACAACTAAAAAGTAATTTTTTCCCCAGTATGGTCGCTAGATTTGTTTGATGGACAATCCACTCGAGCGGACGCGAGCCATATCTCCCTAGCTCAATGAGAGTCTAGAACAAATATAACAGACTACAAATGGATTTCCTAGATCTAATTAAGGATCAAGTGCTAGATGTCTTAACTTTTACTTCGCAATCATTTCTCCTTAATGTTGCTCCACGTCCAACAGTCATCAGATCTCAGCTGCAAGCCCTGTTAAGACATAAAGAACAACACAAAACGAGTAAAGAGCATTTATACAATAAGAGATCTAAGTAAACAGTTAAGCAGGTAAACTACTCAATATCATCACACATCAACAATATTGGTGGAAAGCATTTGTATTACTGTAAATAGGGAAATACATAGTAGAGACATAGAACTACAACCAAGGCTTAACGCTGCATCCCTTCTCCATCCAAGCCATTTTCCATATCCTCCTAAGAAAGTATGAGTCTCCCAATAGATGAGTAGAGATTTATCAACAATGATTTCACTAGCATGTAGACACTATAGACTTCCTCCCCTTGGAGAGGGGCAGAGCTTCACTTATATAGGACTAAGTGGATAGGGTATGGATAGGATAGGTTGAGATATGGTAGGAGAGAGATAGGGGATCCTTCCAAGAGGTTAGGAACTGAAGGCTAGCTCCCCCAACAGGTCAGGGATAGGGATCCAAGTCAGCAACCTTCGAGAATGAGCTTGAAGAAGCTATTTTTTTCCATTTAACTGACTTCGTCGCACCCTGTAATGGAGCAATGTGCGACATCGTAGGTTGCATAGGTGCAGCCTGCAACGACCTCTCAAAACCTATAAAAAGCACAATGATTTCCTTTCCAGGTAAAAGACTTAGTCAATGGGAATTCAGGGATGTATACACTGAATCTAATGGTGGTAATATTTGAGGTGTAATAACAGCATACCCTTTCCTGTTCGAAGAAGTACATGACAAAAACTGAATTTGCTTATTATGCTATTTTCTTTTTTGCAAAACTATTTTACACCAAGGACGGTGAAAACTTAAGGGGGGGGAATGTAATACCCCAATTTTGGACTTTGAACCCCTATTATATTTTGCTAAGTATTATTTCAGTTTACTTAGTTGACATTAGAAATTTGATAAATTGATTTCTATTGATCATTTGGACCATCACATTAATGAGATGGGAGTCCCAGTCCCCTAAGGGTTGGAGGGAAAATGCCACATAATAATAAGAAGAAGAAATTATTATTGCAGAAAAAATTCAAACCCTAAAGAAAAGAATTAAGAGACTAATGAATTAAAAGAATTCATAAAATGAGGAATTTCCCACCTAAGAGAATAAAAAGTGAAACTCATTGAAAACAATCCATTCATCATTATCATTATTCACATTCTCATGACCTGAACACAGAAGAGAAATGGGTGCTGGGATAAACACAAAACTTGAGACAAATGAAGACTAGTGAGGGAGGACATATTTGGGAGAACCAAACTGGTCCTGAAGCGAAGTGATCGAGAACAGATTTGGGAGAACCAAATTGGTCCAGATTAAGAGGAATCATACAGCTTGCTATGAGCTTGGCCACTTAATTGTGTGCAGGTAGGAGAACTACCCCAAGCTTTCAGGAGTACTTCATTTACCTGAATAGGTTGTGTTCTATTGATTATCTTAATGGTTGAGGCTTAAAATCTCCTGGAGAATCCTGGAGCTCAGGAGTACTGAGTTGGATGTTGGGTTTCCTACTGCCAATGACATATCCTGAATAGCTTAGGGAAAACAAGTTAAGGGTAATTTAAAATCTATAATGTGACCTGGGGGACTGTGAACTCAGCTCGGGGGTAACCTGAAAGCAAGGAGTACTTCCTGGTCAAAGATTGGGAGGTTTGTGCTTGGTTCCACTGGTCATCATATTTCAGATAAGTATATCTACTGAAACCCTATGTTTATTTTTATGGACAGCGTTGGAAATTGTTTATGTGTATTCCTGGAAGTACTGTAAAATGATCTACTATTTTCAGATCTGCTTATATGTATACTGCTATATTGATTTCTGAGTATAGATCTTCCATAACTCCTAGATCTCTGTAATCTGAAGCAGCTTGATGATCTAAGTTGAAATGATTGAATATTCATAGTTCATGTGTTACTGTATGCATGAATTTAGTTTTGATGTATTTAAGCTGTCAGATCTAATCTTTAAATCAGAGTTTGCAAGCCTGAGAGAGACACCATAGAATGGATATGATTTAAATGATAACCTAGGGTTAGTTGTATATTCATTTTATGCAGAATACCTTATTCCTATCTTATGAACAGAACTGTGTTTGTAGATATGTTATTGTACAAATCAGGTAGACATGTAAACCAAGGGTTTACATGTCAAGCCAAAACTATTTATAAACCCTAATGTTCTATTTTTATAGAGAAACCCAGAAAGGGAACATTTATGCTTGAGGTATTTTCCTAACTGATGAAATGAATTGATTACAGCTGAAGTTGTTCATACATTCATGTAAAACAAATTATGACGAAATGTATTCCAAATACGACTTATGATCGTAGTCTAAGTTAATCTGAATATGCATATGTTTCCAAACTTCATTATGATGTTTTGATTAAGGTCACCTAAGTATTGCATACATCTGCTTTTATATTTACACACTAGTACAAAATGAGAGATAAGTGACCAAAAAAACGACCAAAATCCGCATATAAATGACCACTTTTGAGTTGGTGACCACTGGTAGCAAATTAGTGGCCATATATCACGCGACCAAAAATGTGGTCATATTTAGCTTGGTCATTTATAACTTGTCTTGTGGTCATTTATTTGGTCATATATTTGGTCATTAATTGTTACAAATAATGACCACATTTTTTGTCATGTGATAAATGACCGCTAATTTGCTACTAGCGATCGCCAACTCAAAAATAGTCATTTGTATGCATATTTTGGTCATTTTTTTGTCACTTATCTCTCATGTTGTATTGGTGGTCGTTTATATGCAAATTTTGGTCATATTTTTAGTCATTTATCTCTTTTTAGTGGTTTCAGAATATATATAGGGCATGGAGGAATCGAACCACCAACCTCCTACCTATAAGGCAGGTGTTCTACCATTGAGCTAGCACCCTTAAATAGAGTTCATTATGGATTGATATGAGAATAAAATTTCCAACAATTAACACCATCTTGCCAAGAATAGATCTACCTTAAAGCCGGATCTATCAAACATCGAGGGGAATCCAATTTCTTGAGATGTAAATTTTTTTCATCTTAAACTTTTAGACATCCAAAAAATATTTACAGCTCATAAAATTTGATCCCTCTCACTGTTTTGATAGATCCAAGTTTAAGATGGATTTATGTTGGTTTTAATTTTATGAGCCGACATGGATTTTTTAATTACTTTTCATTTGGTTTTAATTTTTTATTTGATGAGCGGACATGAATTTTTTTAATTACTTTTATTTTATTTTATTTTTGGTAATGTTATGTTATGTTACGTTATGTGACAACATCTCCCCACACACTGGGTTGTATAGCACCTCATTTTTCTTGATGCAATAAAACTCCAGCATTAATGTAAAAACAATCAGCACTTTGGTTCAATGGCACCATTAGCTCAGCATTGATACAATTATATGAGTGCAAATTCTAGCCAGCAACTTTTATTCTCATGCTACAGCAATCAAAGGTGAAATTACTCTTCAATCTCACCAAGAGATAATTCGCTCCAATTCCAACAATGGGTGTACTGCTATACAACCTCTCAATGTCAATCCAACAACAGGTAATGGTAGCATAAGACAAAATAAGCAAGGTAACGAACAATTTGTTTCAGTTGTCTCCTTCACTGTGGAGAATACCGAATAATTGCTGGAATAAGTGAAATAATGAAACTACTATTGAATTAAATAATTCAACTATGCTCTAGCATACTACAGGGAATGCAGAGTCACTGAGAGAATATACCATCTATTGCTAGGAAACGACCTCACCAATTGGTGTGTATGGTCTCAAGAACCACTAAAATGCTGAAATGCTACCTACAAGCTTGCTGGAGGTGCATACGGTTTGTAGGAGGGTTCATACTGCCTATGCGAATTCCCAACAGCCTCTATAATTGATAAATAACTGGTGGTCATGCATAGATATAAAACAATGGTCTCAATGAACAATACTGGATGGAAATCAAGACTGAAATTATAAGTTTTAGAAACACAATTGCAACAGCCAATTCCTGAGAGATGCTGAGAGAAGAAATGGAAGATGGGATCCTTTTGACTATTGGTACTCACACAATACTAAGGGATATTAATTTATGAGTGAAAACTATCAGAATTAAGATCTGAAATTCCTCATATTACACTATGAAAAGAAAATTGCCAACAACAATCTCTCAAATTTTGATGGCCAACCATTTCTGAGGAGGTTAGTTATTAGAACAAACAAATCTACCTTTTGCTACCAATTGCCATTGAATTAGCCACAAAGGACAGTGAATTAATAAACTATGTGCAATCTATCATATTCCACACAAAACTTAGGTTCTGAATTATGCACTTGTACAAAATGAAACCACAACAATAGACACGACAATCAATCACAATGAACACAGAGATTACCTCCCCAATTGGTGTGTACGGCCTCATGAACCACTAAAATGCTGAAATGCTACCTACAAGCTTGCTGGAGGTGCATATGGCTTGTAGGAGGGTTCATACTACCTATGCGAATTCCCAACAGCCTCAATAATTGATAAATAACTGGTGGTCATGCATAGACATAAAACAATGGGCTCAATGAACAGTACTCGATGGAAATCAAGACTAAAATTAGAATTTTTATAAACACAATTGCAACAACCAATTCCTGAGAGCCATTGATCTCAACATTGAGAGAAGAAATGAAAGATGGGATCCTTTTGACTATTGGTACTCACACAATACTAAGGGATATTAATTTATGAGTAAAAACTATCAGAATTAAGATCTGAAATTCCTCATATTACACTATGAAAAGAAAATTGCCAACAACAATCTCTCAAATTTTGATGGCCAACCATTTGTGAGGAGGTTAGTTATTAGAACAACCAAATCTAACTTTTGCTACTAATTGAGCAACAAAGGACAGTGAATTAATAAATTATGTACAATCTATTATATTTCACACAAAAGTTAGGTTCTGAATTATGCACTTGTACAAAATGAAACCACAACAATAAACACGACAATCAATCACAATGAACACAGAGATTACCTCACCAATTGGTGTGTACGGCCTCAAGAACCACTAAAATGCTGAAATGCTACCTACAAGCTCATCTTGTAGGAGGGTCATACTGCCTATGTGAATTTCCAACAGCCTCAATAATTGATAAATAACTGGTGGTCATGCATAAACATAAAACAATGGGCTCAATGAACAATACTGGCTGGAAATCAAGACTAAAATTAGAAGTTTTAGAAACACAATTGCAACAGCCAATTCTTGAGAACCATTGATCTCAACACTGAGAGGAGAAATGGAAGATGGGATCCTTTTGACTATTGGTACTCACACAATACTAAGGGATATTAATTTATGAGTAAAAACTATCATAATTAAGATATGAAATTCCTCATATTACACTATGAAAAGAAAATTGCCAACAAAAATCTCACAAATTTTGATGGCGAACCATTTGTGAGGAGGTTAGCTATTAGAACAACCAAATCTACGGTTTGCTACCAATTGAGCCACAAAGGGAAGTGAATTAATAAATTATGTACAATCTATCATATTCCACACAAAATTTATGTTCTGAATTATGCACTTGTACAAAATGAAACCACAACAATAAACACGGCAATCAATCACAATGAACACAGAGATTACCTCACCAATTGGGGTGTACGGCCTCAAGAACCACTAAAATGCTGAAATGCTACCTACAAGCTCATCTTGTAGGAGGGTCATACTGCCTATGCGAATTTCCAACAGCCTCAATAATTGATAAATAACTGGTGGTCATGCATAAACATAAAACAATGGGCTCAATGAACAATACTGGCTGGAAATCAAGACTAAAATTAGAAGTTTTAGAAACACAATTGCAACAGCCAATTCTTGAGAACCATTGATCTCAACACTGAGAGAAGAAATGGAAGATGGGATCCTTTTGACTATTGGTACTCACACAATACTAAGGGATATTAATTTATCAGTAAAAACTATCATAATTAAGATATGAAATTCCTCATATTACACTATGAAAAGAAAATTGCCAACAAAAATCTCTCAAATTTTGATGGCTAGCCATTTGTGAGGAGGTTAGCTATTAGAACAACGAAATCTACGGTTTGCTACCAATTGAGCCACAAAGGGAAGTGAATTAATAAATTATGTACAATCTATCATATTCCACACAAAATTTATGTTCTGAATTATGCACTTGTACAAAATGAAACCACAACAATAAACACGGCAATCAATCACAATGAACACAGAGATTAACTCACCAATTGGTGTGTACGGCCTCAAGAACCACTAAAATGCTGAAATGCTACCTACGAGCTCATCTTGTAGGAGGGTCATACTGCCTATGCGAATTTCCAACAGCCTCAATAATTGATAAATAACTGGTGGTCATGCATAAACATAAAACAATGGGCTCAATGAACAATACTGGCTGGAAATCAAGACTAAAATTAGAAGTTTTAGAAACACAATTGCAACAGCCAATTCTTGAGAACCATTGATCTCAACACTGAGAGAAGAAATGGAAGATGGGATCCTTTTGACTATTGGTACTCACACAATACTAAGGGATATTAATTTATGAGTAAAAACTATCATAATTAAGATATGAAATTCCTCATATTACACTATGAAAAGAAAATTGCCAACAAAAATCTCTCAAATTTTGATGGCGAACCATTTGTGAGGAGGTTAGCTATTAGAACAACCAAATCTACGGTTTGCTACCAATTGAGCCACAAAGGGAAGTGAATTAATAAATTATGTACAATCTATCATATTCCACACAAAATTTATGTTCTGAATTATGCACTTGTACAAAACGAAACCACAACAATAAACACGGCAATCAATCACAATGAACACAGAGATTACCTCACCAATTGGTGTGTACGGCCTCAAGAACCACTAAAATGCTGAAATGCTACCTACAAGCTTGCTGGAGGTGCATATGGCTTGTAGGAGGGTTCATACTGCCTATGCGAATTCCCAACAGCCTCAGTAATTGATAAATAACTGGTGGTCATGCATAGACATAAAACAATGGGCTCAATGAACAATACTGGCTGGAAATCAAGACTGAAATTAGAAGTTTTAGAAACACAATTGCAACAGCCAATTCCTGAGAGCCATTGATCTCAATGCCGAGAGAAGAAATTTAAGATGGGATCCTGTTGACTATTGGTACTCACACAATACTAAGGGATATTAATTTATGAGTAAAAACTATTAGAATTAAGATCTGAAATTCCTCATATTACACTATGAAAAGAAAATTGCCAACAACAATCTCTCAAATTTTGATGGTCAACCATTGGAGAGGAGGTTAGTTATTAGAACAACCAAATACACCTTTTGCTACCAATTGCCATTGAATTAGCCACAAAGGGCAGTGAATTAATAAATTATGTACAATCTATCATATTCCACACAAAAGTTAGGTTTTGAATTATGCACTTGTAAAAAATGAAACCACAACAATAGACACGGCAATCAATCACAATGAACACAGAGATTACCTCACCAATTGGTGTGTACGGCCTCAAGAACCACTAAAATGCTGAAATGCTACCTACAAGCTTGCTGGAGGTGCATACAGCTTGTAGGAGGGCTCATACTGCCTATGCGAATTCCCAACACCCCCAATAATTGATAAATAACTGGTGGTCACGCATAGACATAAAACAATGGGCTCAATGAACAATACTAGCTAGAAATCAAGACTGAAATTAGAAGTTTTAGAAACACAATTGCAACAGCCAATTCTTGAGAGCCATTGATCTCAACGCTGAGAGAAGAAATGGAAGATGGGATCCTTTTGACTATTGTAACTCACACAATACTAAGGGATATTAATTTATGAGTAAAATATATATCAGAATTAAGATCTGAAATCCCTCATATTACACTATCAAAAGAAAATTGCGAACAACAATCTCTCAAATTTTGATGGCGAACCATTTGTGAGGAGGTTAGTTATTAGAACAACCAAATCTATCTTTTGCTACCAATTGAGCCACAAAGGGCAGTGAATTAATAAATTATGTACAATCTATCATATTCCACACAAAAGTTAGGTTCTGAATTATGCACTTGTACAAAATGAAACCACAACAATAGACACAACAATCAATCACAATGAACACAGAGATTTTACCCTAGAAATCCAAACAGGAAAACTAGATTCAAATGATTTCTTAGTCTTCATTATGACAATCTCAGGTTACAATGCAGCTCATGACTCTATGGCATTCAACAATTTACACAATGAGACTCTTGTGCATCCTCATTTCTTGGCCAAAGACCCTTTTGTGACTCAAGTTACAAAAAGATTTTGAATTGTAAGGGATAATGGGAAACCCAAAAGACTTTGACCTTTAATTTCCCATTCCCAAATCTCTTCTCCTATTGTTATCTTTATTTTTCATTTAATTTTATTTTTTCCTCCTTTTATTTTAATTTTTAAAACTTGCATTGTCTTTTTCTTTTTCTTTTTTTTGGTACTGAGCTCTATTGACTATTAAAACAAAACTGCAAATAAAGGACTGTATAAACAGAAACCTAAACTTGTGGATCAGAACACCAACAAACTTACAAAGATTAATTGCCAATGTAAAGATGCCACTACATCTCTGATGGTTGGGAAAATGTCAAACATTAACAGTGGCTAGTTGTATAACGGGAGCGAATGCCCATGCAGATAGCCATGTTACCAGTAACCTAAAGTTGAGGCACCGTATTTGGGATAAATATGTTAATCATAAGAAACCTTGTTTCTGTTACCCATTTCCTGTTTCTTGATGAGAAAGCCCTTCTATTACTTGCGAAACCTGCCCATTTATTTATGAAACAGTTAGCCTTTCTCAATAAATATAGACCATGAAGATATCATTGTTATCACAGATATTGTGAAAGAACACAAGAGATTAGCCCCAATGTTTGAGAGCATTTGTAAATTCAAGTGTGCGACTGTGCCAAGTCAATGGTCACTATAATATATTCTGTCATAGCCAGGGCTTGAGAAGTTGGAACCCAACATTGGACACTTGGATCCTTTTGGATCCTTGAGGGGAGTTTGGAGAGTGGAATTTAAACAATGGTGACTTGAGATGAGCATCAAACGGACACCACATTTCAGCCAATTTGACTGCAGCCTGCACCACAAAGTATTGTTCCACAAAGTTCCACACTCTTGGGTTTTCGTGTCTTAGTGATCTGAATTACTTTTCGGGAACTTAGTTGCACCTTGTGGGCATTTTTATTTCCATGTAAAGGGAACAATCGTCTTCTCAAGTACTCCCTGAGAACTTAGTTTCCCAAAAGGAAGTCTTAAAACCTCGTGGGAACTCTTCTTTCCATTCTGGAGGAAAGATAAAAAGGTACCATGTTTGGAGTTATTTTGTTCACATATATATTCAAAATTTCTAAAATAACCCAAGCACTAACCATATGTTTGCTGGTACAGAAAAGGAAGCAGGTGAACATGATGTTGCAATAAAGGAGAGAAGGTATAATTTACTTCTCAGAAATGAAGATGAAATTCAGGGACTGCAAATGAAAAAAAAAAAGAGAAAGGTGTCTTCACAGCCATAAAAGATGAAGAGAACAAACTGCTGAAAAGATTGTTGAAGGAAGAGGTGTTTCAAGCACCTGACCAAGCAGGAATTTTTCCTAGTTTCCAAACTAATTTTGAATTTGCAGATACGGTGGAAGCTGAAATGAGAAGTAATGAGGTACGAATATCTCATGAAAATGAGGTTGTATTTTATTTACAGCAGAAAGGTGTTGAGCAGAGGATTTTCTTAAAAGACAATAAAGAGAATGAAGGTGTGAAATATGATAAACAGCTTGAAGGAGTATGTGAAGCAAAGAGGACAGAAAATATCAAGCAATACAATGTTGTTGAAGTCAGCATGAAGAGTTCTGAAAGAGAAGCCAGAGTTTATGAAGGACAGCAATGGAGAATACGTTTGCATGTCTTAAACATCTGCTGGAAGATGTATATGGAGGAGACGTTTGCATGTCTTAAACATCTGCTGGAAGATGTATATGGAGGAGACATTTGCATGTCTTATACAAGGGCAGATCCAGTCACAGAGGAATAGTATTTTTCAGCTGAAGGAAGAGTTGGACAGTGAAGTAGATGAGTTGTGGAAACACATGAAGAAACATTCAAGGAGAATGAACAGCAATGAGAAGAAGACAGTGAATTGTTTTAACTCTTTGACTGTAAAAGATTTTGAAAGCAAAGTTAATGGAAGATTGCAGAACAAAGTATAGGATCCAGGAAGATGGATGACTAAAGGAACATGACCAGGAGGTCATGATTTCTTTGCAGGAGCATCCTGCTCACATTCAAAGTTTTAAAATGTGGACATGTTGGACTATGAAATCGGGCTATGTAAGATTTGTATTTCTGAATTTGATTATGAAAGCATTTTTATGTATCTATGTTGCAATTGCCTTTGACTCTATACTTTCCTTGAGATTGCATATCTCATAATTAGAGCATGTATATTGGGTTTTCAAAGTGAATTGATTTTAGTGATATCAGCTACAGGAATTACTCTATGTGGTGACTAGAACACCTCTGTGTTTTAATAATGAATCGAAGGATCTGTTGGAATTTCCAAGTCGTAAAAGCGAGGGTTTTTTCTGCAGTAGATGAATCGAATTAAATCATTATCTGTTGAATATGGAATTGCAATATGGAATTAGTTGTGAGTGATGGAAACTCAATCGACCGTTGGGGAACGTGGGATATTTTTTATCCAGCGCTTAAAAGGGTTTAATGGTATATTAAAACTTGAGTTGGGACGTTGGAAATGAAAGAAACCCCAACAAGGAATGATGCCCAAGATTATAGAAAATGATGATGTCTGAACTGCATTATTACAAAGGAATTTCATTGGAAAACAGAGATTGTGTTGATTCTTGTGAGGTTTATGGAGTTTAAATAACACAAATGTGTTAGCTACGGTGTTGTAGGAAGGTCGTAGAGTTGTGGTAGAACTCTTCTTTGACTTGCTGAGCATGAATATGAAGTGAAGAGGTCATATCTACCACTTGGAACAAATTGACAATTCGTTGAATTAATATTTTGTCTTTAGATAGCGTGGGAACTCCACAAGTACTACGTTTTGATTACTGGAAGCATATTTCATGCTCATGATAGTCATAATTACAGATTAGGGCATAAACATGTCATTGGGGTTTTGATATTATCTACAGGCTAGAAGGGAAGGAGTTGACCAGAAAAAGTGCAAGGGTATTGTGATCCCCTAGATCACTCACGGAGGAATACTTCCTTGTGGTTGTACAAGCTGTGTACTATCAAATCCAAAAGATGACTGACCTGCAGTCCATATCCCCCACATTGAATTTACCTAGATGGATCGAATAATAATAAAACAAATCTGAAAGGCCCTCAACCAACAGTACAATTCAAACCCAGAGAACCAAAACAAATATGAAAGCCACTTAACCAACAGTATAAAGCAAACCAAGACAATGAAAACAAATCTCAAATCCACTCAACCAATAATATGATGAAAACCCAAAAACATTGATGCCTAGACGAGGAAATTGAGGCAATTAAGATGATGGCAATAATAATAATTATACCTCTTCTTGATACTCGTGTTTTTCAACCGAATCGTCTGTTGTTTCCTACTGTGCTACTGTGGTTTCATACCTATCCATGCCAGGTATTGTCTTCCTTATATTCAGATTTGAAGTAGAAGAAAAACTAGTTGTCTTTCCCGATTTGATAACCCTGATTTCGCAGTGCCGACTACCCCAAGAAAGCAAATGGTTGTGGAGGGCAGCTGTATTTATTGCCCCCTCCTCAGTGGTGGCTGGAGCCGAGGGAGAGCATGGCGGCATCATTGATGCGAGGGCTTGAACTAGTGCCGAGGATAGAACTACTGCTGAGATTGAACGCCTCGAATCCTGACCCCACAATGGCATAAAGTAAAATGATAAATGTCTCCTAGAACAAGGTAATATCCTTTGTGCCTCCTTCATAAAAAGTCTCTATAATGAGATTTGTATTATGCTAGTAGGATGAGATTTGGATTATGCTAGTAGGATTGAGGGTAGGCAAAATTCTTTTTTATGTGAGATATTATGTTTATAAACAAGGTCAACCAATATAAAATATAAGCTCATTATGGAAAAAAGCCTATACTTGTATCTAGGGAATGTGACATGTCAAGAGGTTGGTTTTTTTTTTATTTTTTTATATGAAGTTGCTTTCAAAAACAAGCCTTGAGGTTAAGTATTGCAACATAAAACACTAACTTTATTCAGCTTAGTATATTTATTTAAAGGGAAACTATTCAATGACAATTGCTCAGAACTTGCACCTCACTTCATCCTTTTTGAGACATGTCGTTTGGTTTGGACAAACCACAATGAGAATGGAACCTGGTGGTCAATGTAATACTCCGTCACCCGCACTAGTGGACCAAGGCCTTGCTATCAAGGTTGTGGTATTGAACGATTACATGCTTCATATTCTATCTACCACGCGACATATCATTCTTTTTTCAATACATTGAACTTTTAGGTGGCCTCTTGAATTTTGCATCATTCCATTTTATAATGTGGCTATATTAGATGGATCAAAAGTGCTTATGTTGAAGAAACATAGAGAAGATTATGGTGTTGTGGTACATGTGATTTTTGCTACAAACATACTCTTTTTTGCATTTATTAGCCATCTTTGATTCATTCCCAAGGTCTGTAACAAGGTAATGCAAATTACCTCAATGAAATTCATGTTTATATTTATCTTAAAAAATATGAGGTTACTAGTCATAAGTTTAAGCAGAACACACCTTTGGGGTACTTTGTTGGCTGCATTCCTTTGGAGGCTATGATTTGGGATTGGATGAAGGCGTAGAAGCCACATAGATGGTATTTTTGGACAACTAGGTGCTTGACTAATGTTTTATTTATTTATTATTAAAGAGATTGGATGTGAAGCTCTATCTTCCTGTGGCCTTTAGTTAGCAAGAATAATTTTGTTGTGTTTTCCTATTGGTTCAAAGAATTTTTTGCATATAAAAGTGCACAGACGTTCTATCGTCCTATGTTGGTAGATTATATTGGTCTCCCATGCAATTTTCATAGTTGCTTGAATGTATATGCAAGCCTCTAGATAGAATCCAACCTATCGAAGGCAAGGCAAACCCAGTACTAGTGTGCTTCAAAATTCAATTCAATATTGCAATGGTGGGTTTTCATATTATACTTAAAATTTGTCATCATTGAAAATTTATTTGGCCTCCTTCAAAATTCATAGCGGGTTTTCATATTATAGTCAAAATTGGTTGTCCAAATTATTTGAGTAGAATTTATTAGTTATGCCATTCATTTTCAATTCCCCCCTAATATTATTAATAATTATATATTCTACAACATTAACTTCTTACCTTACTTTATTATAATATTTAATATATTATACTTAATAGACATTCCAACAATATATTCTCCAACAACCATGTGTATAGCAATCCTACCCAAAATCGAAGTTTACCTCTCTACCATATTTTCAATGGTCGACCTCTCATATCAATTCCAGTATGCACGTACGTCCCCCATAATTTGTTGGAGGAAAAAACGTCAATGAAATCTGTTTACTTTCATTAAAAATCTATAATATAACAAAGAGAGTACAATAACCCCACATTTATATGACCTGGAGATCCCAAAATCCAAATAGTACCATGAATTCACCCAGAATGCATGGATACTCAAAAAGGGCTAAATATAAAAATGATAGTCTCCTCTTATAATAATATACACCTTCTGATATCATAATACATAGCTTGTTGTCCCCCACCTCCTCACATCATAATGCATAGGTTTCTATCCCCAACGTCCACATGATGTTCCAATCCTAGGTAACATAAACGAGAAACCCCCATGGTCTTCCAATGATAGATAAGTAATATAGGAACTCTTAATTTAATCCCAAACTCTAAGCTTTGTTTACTAGTGAATCATGACAACTTTTATCGTGCCATCTTTGTGTGATTAGACTTGTACCCAACTTTGTTTCACTTCATTTGTATATAAATATTTTGATTGCGTCTTAGAACTAAAACGCAGGTATAAATTATTATTGGAGAGACGTGCTTGGTGGTAAGCATGCATGTTTTACTTTAATTTCCTTCAATTTCCTTTGACAATTTGGTTAAGCCTTGTGAGGGTTGATATGTAGGTCGATAGGAAGAGACTATATGGGGTTGTTGTCTTTTTTTTATCAAAAGAAAGTGTTATATTTTTTATTCATTTTTGAATCAAAGTATATAATTGATATAGTCCACAAGTTGATATCTAAACCTGATTTACTGTTCACAAGTTACAAGGTAATCTAACGTAACTAAAAATACAAGATATTTTTTTAAATAACTTTTTTCCCACTAATATTTTTTTTTTTAAATAACTCTATGTGGAATTATTCTTAAAAGATTAATTTCGAACTAAAATTAATGATGATTCTAAAAATTATGCAAGTGCCATTCCCTACCCAAATATTGAGTCATATACTATTAAGGCCATGATCTATGTTTCCAAACAAATATGGATAATTTTTTGCCTAATAAAAGAGAGGTTTTTGGTGAGATGGAGGGTATTTTAGCTAAAGAGATAACATTAACATTATGTTTTTACTGGGATAATAAATCTTAGTAACTTTATCTCGGTCATTCACATTTTAATAAAAAAAATTATTTTGTAATAAAGATGGAAAGAAAATTCCATGCCCTTAAGAGTATGGATTCCTATGTCCATTAATGTATGCTAATGGAAAGAAAAATTATACAAAATCTTGGATAAATTTTTTCTATGCTTGGGAAATTTATCTAGTAATTTGGTTTTTATAATGTGATAAGGTAAAGAGGAAGTGAAGTGGAATAAAGATGAAAAGAAAAGTCTATGCCATTAAGAGTATGGATTCATATGTCCATTGTATGTTAATGGAAAGAAAAATTATACAAAAGCTTGGTTAAATTTCTTCTATGCTTGGGAAATAGATCTAGTAATTTGGTTTTTATAATGTGAGAAGGTAAAGAGCAAGTGAAGAATAAAGTTTGTATATGCTTGGGAAATAGAGCTAGTGATGTGGTTCTTATAATGTGAGGAGGTAAATAGCAAGTGAAGAAACAATCTAGGGCCATTGATGAACCTGCATAATATAGGGTTATTGGTGAGCTCTAGGACTCAATGCCTCCCCATCTACATGGAGATCTAGCCTTTTTTATATAAGTAATTTCAAAACATTTTACAAGGTTCTATTCAAATTCATTTGCAATCTCTCTCCCATTTCTCTTGTTGAACTGCACCATACCTTATTAATTAATAACATCATTGAATAACAAATATTTTGTTGAACTGGAACATACCTTATTAATTGACCAAGAAGCTGCGGCATATTCATATCTTTTGCATTGACTTATCTCCTCATTCAAAAGCCCATTAATTTGAAAGCTAGTTGACCAGGTAAATTGACAGCATGTGACGTTGTGTGAGTTGCGCCTAGGCGTTGACCTGTGTGACCCTGTTAATATACATGGTCGTAATTACAATTATTAAATTATGCCTATATTGAAGATGTATGTTAATGATGGGTATAATAATGACGTCGTTAGTCAACATATCTTGTAGATGATCAATTTCGTGTTAATTAGATAAACATTATACGTCGTTATATGATCATGTAAATTGTGTCACAGGTCGAATTACAATTTTGTACTTGCATTGTTTGCGTCGAGTGACACAATTTACATGATGATCACTCGTGTCTTTGAATCCATGATCTACAATGTTTCAATTTACTAAATTTTAACACTGCAGACGGATTCAGAGACCCTTTTAGGGAGTCTCTGGATCTGTCTGCAGTGTTAAAATTTAGTAAATTGTACAAATTCATTGTCAAAATTGTAATTTTCCATTGTGACAACTAAAAATGACCAAATAAATGACCTATTGTTATGTGGTCATTTTTAGCTTAGTTCTTATCCTGTGACAAAATTGGTCATTTAACTTGGTCATTTTTAGTTTAGTCCTTATCCAGTGACTAGATTGGTCATTTATCTTGGTCATTTTTAGTTAGCTCACTTAAAATTTCTCAATTTTGGTCATTTATCCCTTGAAAAAACTGTGGTGACCAAATTTTTTGGTCGCTTGGTCACTAATCTCTCATTTTGTACTAGTGACAAATATACATGAAGCTTTGAATGCATACTACTATATTCATACAGTGGCATTCACATTCATTTAATACCCTCGATATGGGTTAAGTTAAGGATGTAGTATGCATCGCAGAACCAATTCGTGGTCTATGAATCGAGACCCCCATTTAATATCTTAAAACATAGAGTTAATGGTTCTATGCAAGTAAGGGTTTAAAACCTATGAATAAACCATTAATATAAACTGTATGTTTATTCATGTTTACTTCAAGTTTAAACATCTTATGCATGGCCACGATTTTCTACACAGAGCGCATTTGTACAACGAAAATAAATGTTGCTTGAAAGTTAGTTAAACATGAATTCATAGTTATGTATTAAATACATCTATCGCAAACGAATATGAATGCCGACGGTCATACTGGGTAGAACAACGATGATCGTAGTACCGACATTCCTTATACAACTATGCATTATAACCTATGCTATGAGTATCATATGCATCTAGCTTAACACCTATGACTATGGCTTGCTCGGTGAGCAGCGAGAAACCATGAAAACTACTTTATTTATATTAAATACTGGAAGGTATGATGTTGCAACCTTACGATATGGACAAAATGCATTTTATTCGAGTGTTGTTACCATTTAAAATCAGAGGCATCTATATTCATTTGAGTATGAAGAAAACATTGAAACTTTAAGTACTAAATGAATGTTGTAACATAGATGATTGACATTTGCGAAATCATTGTATTAATGCATAGACAAGCATGGGCGAAACACCCCATTTCTGGAAGTTAACGCTTAATCCATTTCCACGTTTAAAAACCAGATGGCCACGAGTTTTGCAAAATACTTTGTTTAAATTATAAAAGAAAAAGAGACAAATTCCAAGAGCTTCCAAAGCGTCTCATTACAGTAATAAACGAGCTTCAGCGTGACACTCTCCTTTTTCAAAATGCATTCATTATTTACAAATTAAATATTACAATCCAGAGCTTTCACTCTTCTTTTCTAAACCACCTAGGTCGTGAAGACCGACTGTTCGCAGGCAGTAAGCGAAGCTTCTACAATTTGGGTTGACGACCACCTCTTTTAAACAATGAAAGCCTAATAGTAAACCCTACCAATGCGTGAGTAACTCAGCCTGAGCCCATAGGGTATGAAAAACCTGAGGGAATCTTTCAGTTGGCAAGTTACCTGGCATTTGGGGAAACATCACCCACACTAGGAGACGGTTGAGGAGCCACGATGTGTGCCCAACCTCCATCACGTTACTGCTTACCTGCACCACGTTAAATAGTGGTTTAAAACGTAATAAGTAAAAACCAGAAGCTATATCATTTACCACAGTACAAACGAGGCTTAATTTGGGACTTTTACTTGTCGGTGAAGCGAAAACACAGACCTTGCTCCACCTGTTGCAATCACCAAGCAATAACACAAGAGTTAATACAATACGAGTTATGGCCGAAAGAGTTACAGAATGTGCAAGTATATAAATCTATACACGATAAGTGTTGGGTGTTACAACTTACCCCAGCATGCAGAGCAAGCATGTGGAATCCTCATGCTGTCTAGCATAAAACCATGGTGTTGAAATTCACCTTCAAATTCATGGTATAGCCTGCTGCTCAGCACAACAGAACCGTGCTCATAACTCCATTGCGATAACAATGACTTCTTCGTTGAACTCGACCCTTACAAACATGGCTTAAAACCGATGATGGAAGGTCAAGTGACCACTGAACCTGGTGGTGGTAGCATTGAAGGCTAGGCCGTAGAACAAATGGGCGCCAAAACCTCCAATGCTGGATATACGGTGAATAATAGAACTCATTTACCAACAAACCAAATGATGTTGTGATCAACAGTGAAGATCGATTGGAACATTAAGGGAGCCTGCCTAGTACGCAGTACAATTCGTGGGAATGGAGCACGCAGCAGCTGGAAGGAGGATCCTTCATTAATGGTGACCAAACTGTGTCCACCTTGGACCCAATACCCTTACATAGCTCGACCTTTTCCCTTCCATGTTGTTGAGAATTTTTGTGTTCCTTCCAAGTTGCAACCAGTAGAGTTCAAAACATTTTTTAAGGGTTGGTAGGCCTGCTTGGCACAACCACCTCACCACCCTATGAAATGACCATGTTAAACATCTACCCCATGTCTACTTATGTGTGTGGTTATCCACGTTGGCAAGAACGTTCGCATGTCTTTGTAGGACCACAATATTTATTCACATCGCATTATGGTATGTTATAACTATTGATCCACGTCATTGCTTGGGAAACCATAGTCACTTCGTTGGACAACTTTGGTTATGTTCACACCTTTATCGTCGTATGACTTATATAACTCCACCATTGTGTTGGGTCATTAATATTTGGCGCCATGCGATTAAGTTGGTTGAGTAAGCCTAATTCCTTTTTATTGCATGTATTATTTATATATATATAATAGTTTTTTAAAAGAATAAAGTTATAATTACCATGTTGTTGGTATATAGTAATTTGTTGAGTAATACGTTGGCATTTCAATCCAAGTTAAAAAACCTTTGGTTAAATGATATATATATATATATATATATATATATATATATATATATATATATATATATATATATATATATATATACACAGAGAGAGAGAGAGAGATGATTAAATAAATCTTTATATAATTGATATAGTAAAGTTAATTCCAATAATTGTATAAAATGTGTCCAAGTTAATACTATGTGGGACACTTAGTAATGTTACATTAGTTTTCTATTTGTATTCTAGAATTAACAAATCTTGGCTAGGTTAATCCTAGAATATAGGAATTAGATCATATTTATCGGTGTTATGTAAGTTATCAACATTATGTTGTTATAAGTACAATAGGAATTGTCACAGCATATTATACCTTAGCCTAGTACTTTGCAAGTTAGTGCTAGGGCTTAATTCATGTAAGAACATAAGTTATATGTTGGGACATCTAAACATGTTACGCTTAAGTGGTATTCACATGAATGCTATACAGAGATTATAGTTGCGTAATAACATATGATGCTAATATGGTTAATAATGAGATTATGTCCTATCACTTTTATATGGTCGTAAGTGGATAGGATGTAATGCACATGTATTGAATGACAGGTGAGTTGTCCTGGTATGTTCACCTGTATTGAGAATTTATGCCTACCGTAGCTACAGCTAGAGTTTTCTGCATTGTTTAGTGATTAGATTCCTTATTTTAAAAAAAAAATCGCGTAGAAGAGACGTGACAAGGACAGGTGTCCTTAGTTGTCTAACACGCGTATGTCTGAATGGAGTGCACGAGATTTGAAAAATTGACGATTTCATTGAAATCATATATCATATACTGCATTCCTCACCTCCAAAATTAAACCACTCAAAGAAGGAGCAACCATTCTTTTGTTAAGAAAATTCTTTAAATCTTCACCAAAATCACATATGATCTGCTGAATTCTCGGAACTCCAAAATGGACCTACTTGGTAAAAAGGCGACGACTCTTTCTTCCGACCATCTACTTTTCCCAACCCAAAAATGAAAACCCTTTAGAAAGGATTGGTCGCTCTTTCTGAGATAAGAATATTTTCTAAAAGGGTCCATACATATAAAGATCAACAGTTCCTTTTCTGTCTTGTCCATGTGCTCCTTGTTGGGTTTGATGCTCTTTAAATGATTTACATCTTCACATAAATCATATATGTTCTTCAGAATTACAAAACTCCAAAATCGACACTCCAAAATGGACCTACTTGGTAAAAAGGCAACGACTCTTTCTTCTGACCATCTACTTTTCCCAACCCAAAAATGGAAACCCTTGAGAAAGGATCGGTCACTCTTTCTAAGATAATAATATTTTCTAAAAGGGACCATACATATAAAGCTCAATAGTTCATTTTACGTCTTGTCCACATGCTCCTTGATGGGTTTGATGCTCTTTAAATGATTTACATCTTCACATAAATCATATATGTTCTTCAGAATTACCAAAAATCCAAAATAGACCTACTTGGGGATAAAGTGGCAGCTCTTTCTCCTCAACATCTACTTTCACCACCCTAAAATAGAACAACTTAAGGAAGGAGCAACCATTCTTTCTCTTAGAAAATTTATACTTTCCAAGAAAATGGATGAAGCAAATTTCCAATGAGATTTGTTGTTAAAGTTTCGATATCTACTTTCTGCACACCTAAAAAATAATCCCTTGAAGACGAAACAACTGCTCTTTCTCCTCAGCATCCACTTTCAACACAACAAAATAGAGCAACTTGAGGAAGGAGTGACCACTCTTTCTTTGAGAAAGTTTCCAGTTGACGGTAAATTGTTTGAAACAAGGTTCCTATGAAATTTGTGGTGAAAGTGACGGTATTTACTTTCCCCACCGGTTAAAAAGAACCCATGAATGAAGTAGTTGACGCTCTTTCTACTCAACATCTACTTCTAACACCCCAAAATAGAACAACTTGAGGAAAGAGTGGTCTCTCTTTCTCTAAGAAAATTTCCACTTTTAATCAAAATTGTTCAAGGTAAAAATCCTACGAAATGTGTGCTAAGGGTGCACAAATTTCCCTACCCCTTAAAAAGAGCGCCTAGAGAAAGGAGCAGATTCTCTTTCTCCTCAGCATATACTTTCAAATCCTCAAAATAGAGCAACTTGAGGAAAGAGCGGCTGCTCTTTCTCTAAAAAAATTTCCACTTGCCAGAAAATTGTTTGAAGCAAAGTTTGTATGCAAATTGTGTTTAAAGTGTTAATGTCTACTTTTCCCAATTTTAAAAAAGAACCCCTAAGGGAAGGAGCGAATGTCCTTTCTCCTCAGCATCTACTTCCAGCACTCCAAGATAGAACAATTACTATGAATTTTGTTGTTAAAATTCTTATATCTACATTCCCTACACAAGATAGAACCCCTGGAGGAAGGAGAGGTCTCTCTTTCTCCTCAGTATCTATTTTCAACACCCCAAAATAACACATATTGAGGAAAGAGCAGTCACCTCTTGCTCTGAGAAAATTTTCACTTGCAAGCAAACTGTTTAAAGCAAAGATCCTATCAAATTTGTGATTAAGGTACTATCTACTTTCCTCACCCCTTAAAAAGAACCCCTAGAGGAAGGATCAGATGCTCTTTCTCCCCAGCATATAATTTCATTAGCCCAAAATAGAACAACACAAGGAAAGAGTGGCCTCTCTTTCTATGAGAAATTTCCACTTTCCAGCAAACTGTTTCAAGCAAAGTTCCTACGAAACTTATGTTTAATGTGCCGATATATACTTTCCCCACACCTAAGAAAGAACTCATGGATAAAAGAATGAATGCTCTCTCTCCCCACCAGATTATTTCAAAAATCCAAAATAGAACAACTTGAAGAAAGAGCGGTCACTCTTTCTTTGAGAATATTTCCACTTTCCATCAAACTGTGCAAAGCAATGTTCCTATGAAATTTGTGTTTAGAGTGTTGATATATACTTTCCCCACTCCTAAAAAAAATTCATGGAGGAAGGAGCGGATGCTTTTTCTCCTCAGCATCTACTTCCAGCATCCCACAATATAACAACTCGAGGAAAGAGCGACCTCTCTTTCTCTGACAAAATTTCCACTTGCCAGCAAACTCTTTGAAACAAAATTTCTATAAATTTTGTTGTTAAAATGTCGATATCTAGTTTCCTAGGGTGACATGTGGAACTCTCACATGGTGACACGTGGCATATTTGATTTTGAAAATTAGTTTAAAGATTGTACAAACGAATATTAAGGATATTAATGGATTTAAGTTATATAAATTTTTGGAATAGGTATCAGGAATCAAATTTGAAGGGCTGACCTTATTTTCAGGTTGAAGGGTATATATTCATACCACCCTTATAGCATCAAGGGGTTTAATAATAAAAATTACACTTCCATTGACAACAATAAATTAACTCAACATTTCATTAAAAAAATTGATAAATAAAATATTACTAGATATGAGTCATACATTACATATTTCCCTGCATACACTTAAAGAAAGTGAAGTCTAACAATAACATGCCACCCAACTTAATAAGGAACATCTAACAAAGTGTTCAACTGAAATTGATCCTATGGACAACTATATCTCTCTTGATGATATAACTACAACTCCATTCAGATAACCCCTACTCTACTTTAGGCACTTTTCAACAATGTGGGAAACAAATATTTAGTTTCCAATTTCCTAAAACAAAAAGATGCAGAAATGGCAATTTCCTATATAGAGAATGGAAAGGTGGTGGCATCAGACATGCGCGCAAAACTCTAATCTGCATGCACTCTGCCATTATCATTATGCTAACAAGGCAGGAGGTGTTTCAGGTGATAAGTGGAATGGAGGACCATCGTAGGGAGGAAGGGGAGAGTAATAAATATGGGCGGAGAATGAGGCGAAAGAGGGAAGAGGCACTGGTGGATGAGGGCCGAAGGGTTACCCAGGCACAAAAGAGAGAAATGTGGGAGGCTCGCATGTTCAAGTTGGGATTGCCAGCGGTTGTTCATAAGAGAATCAAGGATGTGGAACAACACCTATGGCAGGAGCTGGACAAGGACACCCTAAAAGAGGAATGCTGAAAAATGGAGGAATGGGTAATGGATCTAGGTAACAACGTTTCCCGCCTCAGTCTTTATGAACTAACAACTTCACTTTACTGGGTGATGAAAAATCTGATGGGGCATGTGATTTGGAAGTGGTTGGAGAATACTGGTGGAGAGGAACCTCCGGACAAATGGAGGAAAGCGCTACAAGCTGAAACAAAAGAAATGAACCTAAATATGGACACCATCCTGTAGTCCCTGGGCATCCGCTACCCACATGCTTAGAATTCTTCTGCAGGCGACAGTCAGAAAGGGCACTTTCTGGACATGCCATATATTCTTCTTTAAAGGTTCTCTGGTATTAGGTTTTGTGTTATAGCGTCGATCATGGTTTTGAGGTCTTTGTTATTTTGGTTTGTTAGATGTTTTATGACTGAAAAGATGAGAAGTACTAGTATTAGGGTCATGTCCTGTAGTTTAGATTATATGATGGTCTGTAAGGAGTATTGGTATGGACTTAACAGTATGTGTAATTTTGGTTTAGTGTTTTTGTTAGACAGTATTATGATAAATCTCATGTTTAAGGGCAGAGAGACAAGAAGTGAAGGAGAACAACAGAGCTTTGGCATGTTTTGCTCAAATGTAATTTGATCCTTTTATATAATACAAAATTTCCTTACTTACAAAAAAAATCCCTATTGTACTTCAGGCACTTTTCAAGAATGTGGGAAACACAATGGCGTATAGGAGCAAAACTTTAAGAAAATTACTTTTTGAGGTACACGGCTTAGTGTTAAATTTTATGCAAAAGATGTTAATCATGTTTATAAAAAAGTTAATATCTAGATCAGTCATGGTCCGATATATAAAATTGTAACGAAAATAAGAATTAACCCCGTGTTAGAGATTCGTTTATATAAGACTTCAATATCCTGGAACCTATGTGGACTTTTGAGTAAACCAAGCCTAGAATGGGAACCTATGTGGCAACGTGCAACTGGAGTCTAGACTGAGCATGGAACCTGCGTAGGGATTGAGTTGCATCGAACGTAGATGGGACTGAGCGTAAAACAGAGCCCACTACGTGGATTTGTTACCCGAGCTTCGACTGCCACACCAGAGCTTTCTTGCTATTGCAGAGGAACTGGAACCCAAACCCTCGAAAATTCTATCTCGTAACTAATGCGAAGATTTTGGCTGTCAGGTAAATATGATGGCGAATAAACAATGCCAACGAAAACTTGATCAGTCAGCCGAAGTAAAGACAAAATTCACCTTTATTACACGCTGCCCCCAGGAAAAAACAAGATTAATCACTGTTGTAGTTCGTATTGGATCAAATAGGAATTAATCACCGATTTCTATGTTAACTATCTCACTCGGATCGTTTGGGAAACGAGTCAACGATATGACCTAAGGTTAGCAAGCAAGGCGTTAAAGGAACACAAGATAAAATTTGTTTTTTTGGGGCAAAACACTCCATGTATGTTAACAATCAAATTAACACCCTTAACAAAGTGAAAGGTAGAAGCACATTTTAATATGCGCTCGTAACATGAAGACAAAATCCAAGTACATAAGAGAACAATCCTCTCTTATCTAATCACTACTTCCATGATAGGAAGTAATGACTGAAGAAAGAAGGATCCTAAAGAAACATGGTTCAATAATTGAACTACTCAAATGAAGGCTCAAATCTACTCTCCACCAGTCAGTAGTGAAAAGAAGTGCGAAAGATTGCATTAATTGTACTTAAGAATGATAAAGTTATGACAAAATCCTAAAAATACTATGAAAAGTGGGTTTTTGGGTAAAAAGAATCAAAAATCAAGAAAATGGATGATCCCACATTGAAAGTTGAAACTTGAGATCCCATTTCCCAATACTATAAAACAAAGGTATTTGGGGCATGGTAAGTGAGGAAAAAGGTGAAAGCAAAGGAATGTTGGAGAGATTTGGAGGTTGAAAATACCATCTTCATCAAAATCAAGGATGGAGAAGGATGGCTCAAAGTTAGGGAGGATGGATGCATCTCAAGCAATATCGTAAGTAATTAGTTTTCTTACTTGGCATAATATGAATCAATTCAATTTTCCTTCAATCCATGAGTTTATTCCAAGTTGGATCTGAACTCTAAAATGGTTAAATATGTTAATGAATGCTAGCTAATTGTTTCATATCTGACAATGAACTTCACCTATTCATAGTAAGATAGCCATTTAAGCATAGATTCATCCCTACCTTAAATGCTATTATCAGATTGGCGACTCCAGTAGGGAATTTAATTTGAAAATTTCTTCAATATCTTGGTGTTTTAATCTTGTAGATATGCTTAAATCTTTCCTTAAAACTCTCATAGAACCTATTTTTAATTCTTACAGACCCTTAGAAGATTAGATCTGACCCTAATCAGCTCCTAAACAATCAAAATTCTGCAAAAAAAGTTTAGATCTCGATATTTCTTGAGTTAGAAGACCGACACACCCTATATGTGGATACAGAGCATTGAAGGGTCACCAACACAACCTGCACACTAGAAAAATGTGTCAGCAATGCACCCTTCTTGTGTGCAAGGTGCGTTGAAGCCCCATCAATCCTCTGTTCTCATTACAGAGGTGCATCGACCGGTTTTCAAAGTTTTTGCAGCTTGGTTCTTCCTCCTTGTCTCAATTTTCTTGATATTTTATTCTTGGATGGGCTGAGGAATACCTTAGATCAGAGTTTAAACCTTCCTTAGACCCTCTTTAGCTACATATTTGGAATATTTTCAAAGTTTTTAAAGTTCTCTTGTTTCATATTTGCATGAAATGTCACCTAGTTTTGAGTTTTCACTATTTTAGGGCTACTTAGAGGCTTCATTTTGTACTTGCAGAATTTCGCAAGGATTTTAAATATTTTTATGATCAGCTTACAACTAATTAGGAAACATTTTGAAGGGTTTGGTTTGAGATCCTTAGATTTGGAATTCGCCCCCAACACCTCTAGAAATGGCCTAAATTGGCATTTGTTTTTCAAAATTTTCTTACAATTTGTGGTAGATCCATTTGGTTAATATCATATTTTGTTGTTAGATCCCTGATTGGATAGGATTAGGACTGATATATAAATAATTGTGATTCATTTAATAGTTTTCAAATAATGAAAATTGAAAAAACATCAACATTTGTTTGAAGAACCTTAAGGCCCTTTAATTGTTGAATCTCATACACTTGCTTATTTGAAACATGAAACCAAATATCAGTTATGACATATGAAAAGATCATTTGAACACATTTCACAAAGATATTTGCATTGAAAAACAAAAGAATGAACATTACACTTAGAGACATTTTGAAAACAATTTCCCTCCAAAACAAAATACAAACTTTAATTAAGTCAAATTTTGTTTTGGATCTACAGTATTTCATTATATTCTTATGCACAATTAGAGAATGATCTACCTTCATATCTCCATTTTCTTGTGATAAGATGTGTTAGAGCCACCATATCCTCTTCACCTGGGATTTTGAGCGATCTTGTGAATGAGAAAGTGGATCTTAAGTGTAATAGTCTAGAATTTTATTTTTCAAGTACTTTCTTTTCAAGCCACCGTATCATCTTCACTTTGGATTTCGAGCGAGCTTGTGAATGAGAAAGTGGATCTCACTTGTAATAGAGTATATTTCATTTTTTGCATACGGTTCTTGAGCTACAGTATCCTCTTCACTTGGGATTTTGAGCAATCTTGTGAACGAGAAAGTTGATCTCAAGTGTAAGAATTCAATTCATAAGTATTCAAAGGGCTTTGCGTATCCTCTTTGCTTGCACTTTCGGGTGGCCCTGCAAATGAGAAACAAAGATCCCCCATGTAATAGAATTAGATTCATTTTCAATGAGATATATGTTTGGTTTACATTGATTTTTAAAATAAATCATTATCCATATTTCAGCAGAATTGTTCATAAAAATCCAAAATCTACCAAAACATTTTGCATGTTTGAAAGACACACATGAACCTCTAACCTTTCATTAGTTTAGAACATTTATCGAATTGAAATGTAGAGTAGTGAGCATATTCCATGTTTGGTTCGTTGCAATAATTACAATAATTTTCAACGATAACCTCAAACTATTGTCCTTTTTTATTTGCATCAAGGAAAATGTTGATATTATAATTAAATTTGCATTTTATACTAAATCATTATACACTCTCCATTTTAATTACTTCACAACTAACATGCAGATGTAAAGTAAGATTTCCTTTCTCTTGAAAAGTTAAAAAAATCAGCACATTACACTACATCAAAATCATCATTAAAAACCTTCCTTAAAATCCAATCTCTCAAACTATCAAATTGAAAAGAAACAAAAATAGCATCTCCTTAAATGAACCAAGGCCATGTGCATCTCCTAATCCTAAATACTGATAAAATCTATTAAAAATGATGAATTAGGCCATTTACCAATTGCAGTTTCAATAGTAATTATTATAACTCATAAAATCAATGTTCGAATGGTGGTTCAATGTGTTCATCTAAGACTTATTCCATAAAAATGAAATAAATATATTAATTTGATGTATATGTCAACCTATCATTATTTTGTTCAGTAGAATGGGGCCACTGTAATTATATTTTTTAAATTCCATATACCTCATAAAATTCCCTTTGTATACAAATAAAAAAGGTAGATAATAGATAAGAATTACCTGATTTTTTAAAATGCTTTTCAATATTATGTTTTGATGTCCTTAAGTAATGAACTGAAGCTAATAATGTGAAAATGTCATATATGTGGTTGTAGTGTAGATGTGAATTAATATCAGTCAAAAGA
This sequence comes from Larix kaempferi, assembly GCA_027924585.1. Classification (NCBI taxonomy): domain Eukaryota; kingdom Viridiplantae; phylum Streptophyta; class Pinopsida; order Pinales; family Pinaceae; genus Larix; species Larix kaempferi. The sequence goes on from BSBM01000282.1 coordinate 2,579,425, forward strand.
TGTTGATCTTCAAAATTGAAGGAGTATTGTTCTTTTCATGTACACTAGAGATGAACCAAGTTGTCATATTCATAGAAAACCAGATTGCGAATTTGGTGACACATCCTAGTTTTTTAGGTCTTTTTTCAGTTGAAATTATTAAAATACTTCTTAAAAAATAATGATGTTGCAATATGGACTTTGGATGTCATTGACAAGTACATTCCACAAGTACTTGAAAAATCAAACATTGATATAAGGGAATTTCAATTCACATGGGATAGGTCTGATTGTCATTTGAAAACAACATTCAAAGGAGGGAGTACAATACAATTTTATGACAAAAGGTTGAGATATGTGTGGTCCCAATATGGAGATAAATACAAAGAATCAAAAGTATTGCTAATAGATACGTCAAAGCCTACTTTTGAATTCATCAGATATTGGTCAAACCATATCTTGATAAAGGCCTATACAGTACAAGAGAAAGGTACTTGGCTTATGCAAGTTTTATTCCCCTTTCTTAAGACATTTCATTGTATCCAAGCGAAATGTGAGTAAATTCAAATGTTCAATAGAACATCAAATTCATTGTAGCAGATGAAGATATTTTTTTAGAAATTTGTTTTTTTTTCCTCGAAAAAAAATCATATTTTTATTTCTCATAGAGTATAAAATTACAATGTGCATATATATGTTGGCATATATTCCAAAAAAGAGTTAGAAGATCTGTTCTTAGAAAGTAACATCCTTTTTGTACATGTAAATATGTCAACATAGTTACTACGGGCACTCTATCAAAATTTGTCCCATATATAGCAACAAAAGAAAGAGGCCTAACATTGTTCCGTATAAAATATATTTGCTTAGTGCCTCCGAAAGTTAGCCAAAAATATTTTTTTTTAGATCATGTGGTAATTCTGCAGCAAAACCCAAGAAGTCTTCAAGTATCCCATGCAACAATCAAAAGCCTGGAACATTCCTTGAAAGTATGGTGTTAATATTGAAAAATTTGGTCCTAATTATGCTCTTCTATTTTAAATTATCCCGCAACCAACTGAAGGACCTCTTTACAAAGGTCGTCTACAATTCTGTTCCTTTCCGTGTAGACATGAGTATAGGATAAATACTTAAAATTTGATTTAATAACCAATATTTCTTCTAACAGTGGAATCAACCATGTGTGTGTACATCTTTGTGCCTATTTGATCCAAATAACAACTAGCGTTGAGTCAACAAAATTGTTTTTTAGAAATTTGTTCACAAGTACATTTCAATTTTTCAATACAAGTTGGACATAGTTTTTGGTGAATCAATTTGTACGATTTTATATTTCTTTTGAAATATATGGGAATTGACAATTATATTAATATACATTTGCACTATTGTTTATAATTGCTTTTGCATTGAATTTGTTGCAACGCAATAAAAAATTTTCTATTGTATTTTTTTTTAAACATTGCATTGTTCAATGAATTATTTGTAATTAAAATAATCTCATATGAGCCATCGAGGCACATAGTTATCTATTGCTTTTTATTTACTTTATTTAAGGGAAAATTTTACTTCAGTTCCTATATTCTAGTGAATCAAGGAAATATTTCCTTCGATTATTCAAATACATGGGAGAAAGAAAGAATGGCTTTTTTTCAGAGAAAAAAAATGTACTTTTGTTATTTCCAAGAAATAAAATTGTATATAGCATCCTGAGAAAACCCGGTTCTTTGAGAATGTTTCATCCCAATTACATATCGGAATCAAAAGTTATAAAAATTTTCAATACAAGTTGTCCCTACAACATAGAGCTTTACAAAAAACAAAAACCATGTTTTTCTAACATACAACATCAGCACCAAGACAACATCTAATGAAAATTAATTCATTTCTGAGAAAAAAGAACTCCAGTAGCGAGGGTGAGAAAGTTGATTGTCGATCCATTCTTCGCAATAGAGTAGCCCAGGATCACCATCAAGTTCCTCCTTTGACAGAGCATCTGCAACAACGTTATTTTCTCTATATGTATGTTCAATGGATAGATCCATAATATTGTTCATCAATTTAGCAATTCTTTGACACCAATGATGAATGAAAACATTTTCAAGCTAAGATTGCTTTTTGGCCCAATTAACAATTACCATAGAGTCCCCAAAGACTTTTAGCGAGTCAATACCACACATAGAAGATGCTTTTAAAAATCCCTAGAGTCCAAGGAGCTCTGCTTTTGTATTTGAACCAATACCACATTCCAATCGGAACTTTAAAGTATAATTAACTCCACAAATGATTGTAAAGCCAACCCCACAATTATAATTTGTTGAAGCACCATCAAGAAAAGCAGTGACATTCTCAGAAATTTCCAAATTCAATTTTTTTTTCCTTTGCATACATGTTGCTTTATAAACCTTGTTGGAATAAGTATGGAACAACTTCCAGAAAGAAGAAAGAGTATGCTTCAATGATGGAACAAAATTATGAAAAATAGCATAATTCCTAGCCTTCCATATACACCATGCCATCAAACCTGGGACATTGGTGAAACATCTATTATTTTTTATCCAAGCCTAATATGCAGAGTCGAATTTGGATGAGTGCCAGTCATCTTTTATCTTTAGAGAAGCGAAAATCATCTTCCACAAACTCAGAGAGAAGTCACATTGTATAAATAAATTACCAATATAATCTTCATTTTTTTTGCATAATAAACATATACTAGGTCCACATTTGCCACGACACATCAGATTATCCCAGGTAAGTATCTTCTTGTTAAAAAAAAGCCAAAGAAATCATTTTATTTTTCCTCGAACATTCCACTTCCATAACGCCTTAAACCACCATTTCTCCTGCACCTTTACTTGACTCTCCACAATTATCATGTAAGAAAAATTTGCAGTAACTTGTCCATTACCAGGATTTTTAACCCAAGCCAGCTTATCCTTCTCAAAAGAGAGTTAGATCCTTGCCAAATTGAGGTTTTGAACATATAACTTCCACTCCTCTTCCCAGCTTCCAGCCAATCCAACGTCTGACGTCGTTAGCCAATAAGATTGGTCAAGAATCAATCTTCTTCACCTTTGAATCTGATTCAAGGTGAATAAGCCATAACTAGTGAAATGATTTATCAAATATCTTGATAAAATGAAATCACCATTAACTCCTAGAATGGGATCAATGCCAACAAAAATATTGTAACCATTCCCCACTTGCCAGGCTAAATGTGAGCTGATCCATGGAAAAAAAATTAAGAATCCCTTCGAAATGAATGAAACATTGCAAGAGTTTGAACTAGAATTTCGTAACCATTTCCAGAGCTCCATTTTAATATATTTTGCATGATGTACTTTTGCCCAAAGATTGTTACCCAATAAACCACGCCAAAGACTCTTTAATGACATAGCAGTATTGAACCAGAAGATGTTTTTAATATTCCAAACCCCATAAGCTTTTGGCAAGGATAATTCTTGCCATTTTTCCAAATGATAGTTTCCACCATCGATGTTACCTGACCAAAGGAAAGAAAACATTAAGCCATTCAATTTGTCTAGCATTGATCACATAATTTGAGCCAGCTGCGCCCAATATACCGGGAGACTGCTCAATACAGATTTGAGTAGAATGAGACGACCACCCAATTAAAGAAATTTTAAAACCCAACTGTTAAGTTTCTTTTCAAACTTTTTAATTATCCATCTCCAGTCTAGAATACTATAACAATTTGGTTTGATGATAAATGCCAAATATTTAATGCCTTCATCAATGTCAACAACAAAATAGGGAAGAAAGTTCATAATCTCTTCTAAATTCAGATTGTTCATCTTATAACTGGAAAATATTTATTTGTGTTGGCTAATTTGCATCCCTGTTACAGTCCAAAAAAGAGACAAAATATTGGATATAGTCTTCCATTCCTCCATTGAATCTGATCCAAATATTATCACATCGTCGACAAATAATAAGTATGATACAGACAGATCCTTTAAAAAATACATACCTTTGATAATTTTCTTCGCCCTGGCATCCTTCATTAAAAGACTGAGTCCTTCTATCACGAGTAGGAATAATAATGGTGATAGAGGGAAACCTTGGCGTAGTCCTTTGAAGCTTTTGAAAAAAGGACTAGGCTTCCCATTGATAAGGACAGAATAATTTGTCGACATAACACATTACCTTATCCAATTTATTACCAACCTTAGCAAACCAATCTGTAGAAGAACTAACTTAAGGAAATCCCAGTTAACTTGATCATATGCTTTAACACGATCAAGTTTCAAAATTAAGGATTTTTTCTTTTTTGATTTTACTGAGTGCATGACCTCCTGTGTAATTCCCACTGCATCTAGAATTTTCCTGTCCTCTAAGAACCCAAATTTCTCTGTTGACATCCACCTAGAAAGGAACGGTTTAATATTGTTTGCAATAATCTTTGAAATGAACTTATAAATCAAGTTACAAAGAGCAATCGGCCTGAAATCATCAAAATTTTCAGTTTTTTTTTTCTTTGGGATAAGAGTAAAAAATGTAGAATTTAGGCCTCCTGGAATCCATCCTTCTAATCTCATGAATTCCACCATTTCCAGTAATTCATGACCCATGATGTCAAAAAAGATGAGAAACAGGTCAACTGGCCATCCGTCCGGACCTAGACTCTTATCTTTTTTAAAAGATTTTAATACATTAGAAATTTCCTCAAGTGTAACAGGTCTTCCAACCTGTAATCCTGCTTCCATCGAAAATAAGGATGGATAAAAATTTAAAACCTTGAGTTGAGCTTCAATATTAGATGACTTTGGATCCATAAAATGTTGTTTGAAGTGATCATGTGCAATAAATTCTATATCCTTTTGTTCATTTAAAATATTACCATCACTATCCTTAATCGACCAAATAGTGTTCACATTCCTCCTATGAGAGGCATATTGGTGAAAAAAGCGGGTGTTTCTATCACCCAATTCCACCCAAATGGCACGATTTTTGAGTTGCCAAGTATTTTCCTCCACCTGCAAGATGTCATTTCATCTATTTTGCAACGCTTGTAACTCCAGTTTGTCCTCATCCGAAAAGATGCCATCTAAATTAAGAGTGTGCAATTGTTTGATATTATTTTTAACCAAAATAAGATCAGATTGATCTTTTGCTTTTTGAATCTTCTCCCACTCTTTTGTTTTTTCCTTTAAACCTTTGAGTTTACAAATCATAGATTCCACTGGATTTAGAGGAGCATGAAACGTAACCCGTGACCATAAACCTATAACCAAGTTACATAAATCATTTTTACTCAACCACGAGCTATTGAATTTAAAAGGCCTCCTAACACTGTTTTGTAATTCTTCAAATTGTAGAACAATAGTTTGATGATATGATAAATTCGAATGTTCCACCCATGTTCTATAGTTGCAGAATTTATTTAAGACCAATTCCGCCACAAGAAACCTGTCAAGTCTTTTACTAATGCATCCATCACCTTTACGCTTATTACTCCAAGTTGAGGACAATTTCCTTGGTAAAATATCCACCAATTGAGCTCTTTGAAAAATACCTTTGAAAAATTCTACCAATCCATCAACAAGAATCGTATGACCCCACACTTCTGCAGAGGATAAGGTGAGATTGAGGTCACCTACCACATGAGTATTTAGTAATCTAGAATGTTCCAGAGATCTCTAGTAATGTTCCGTATCTTTGTAAGGTGCATACATATTCAGAATTGCAATATTAGTGCTAGAAGACAAAAAACAACCTTTCATAAGAATAACCCCCATAGTTTTATAGGTACAAAAATAAGTAGTTGCAGGGTTCCAAGCAGATAATAACCCTCCCGAGAGGCCAGAAGAATCCATAGCGCTAAAATACCACCCCTGACAATGCTTTGAGAAGAACTCAATAGCTTGTGAGGCCAGACACATTGTCTCATGTATTAAAAAACAATCCAGGCTAGTAGTTTTTAGAAAATTGATGAGAGCCCTAGCCTTGGTAGCTCCCCCAATCCCATGAATGTTAAAGAAGATAATTGACATTAAGTCAACCTCTTCGGGGACATAGATGCTCTAAGGGTCTCATGGGAAGAACGGGTAATCGAATTATAATCATAATTCACATTTTCAAGTCTTTTTGATAATGGAATGTAAGTATCCCCACAATCCTTCTCTTTTTTTGTTTTCCTCCTACGAATGGTCACAATCTCACATCTAATAGAAGGAATAACCACCTCATCAAAAGGTTTAGGGTTTATAGCAAAAATTTCAAGAGGTGAGTTATCAATACCAGATAAAGATAGAAATGTCGAGGAGAAAGATTTAGGGCCATCGTTATCCGCCAGGGAATTGAGGGGTTTTAAAACTCCAATATCATTTAGGGTTTCAGAAATATTTGAAGGGGGAGAAACAGAGGTCAAATTCTTATCACTCACCGGGACAACCTCATTAGATCATTAACAAAGAAAGAATGACTTTGGATACACATAATCTTGAAAAGCAATATCTTAATTGATAGTTTATTTGTAGTTACATTAAAAAAATTAATAATCAAGGAGCAATGGGACATATACGAAGTTCAACAAAAATCCATGAAAAACGTGTTTCAACATCTATCTCTTAATATCCAATACATTTGAAATTCTTATCATTTTCTTATGTTGGTGAAAGTAATGCTCAAACATAGTTTTTCCACGATTGGTTAGCACTACTACATCGAGTTATTGGTTTTGTAAAATCAACAATGTTGATAGGGAGAGATAAATACCCAAGATTCCTTGTGTACCACTCTTTGAAGACCTAGTTGCCTCCATTGCCTACTTGTCTCGGTCAGTTGGTTCTTCTAGGCCACTTGTTTATTTCAGTTCATGACATTTCCCATCATAATGGATCGATTTGAATCCCCATTTAAGCACTCTTATGTGAGGTACTTGACTTTGAGTGGAGATAGATTAATGGTACCCAACCTTCTTTAAATACCCATAGTAACAATACCTATCCTTAATGTACAAGGTAGATTCAAGGGTTAGGCTCGTATCTTTCTTTCACCAACTACCTCCCCCATCGAAAACCAATAATGTATGATCACCTCCTTCCTCGTGCTTCTTAAAGGCACTAAGGGGTAGGAAATTTAGCACAAGAACATTTCACTAAGCTTCTAGTAGACTAGTGTCAACTTAAAAAATGCAAAAGAGGAACCCTCCCTCCACTTATGAGATCCTAAAAACACCGCCATTTGATCAATAATTCCCCCAGGTTTGTATGAAAGGGGGAACTTGGAGTCATTAGGCACCAAATTCAAATGTTGATTTTGGTCTATTATCCACAACTATAATATCTATGTTGTATATCACACATGCTAATATGATTTAGCTCATATCGATTTCTTATAATACCTTATTTCACTCTCCTTTGTGTATTGATACTATTTTACCTAATAATCCCATGTTTGACATGTTCATGGGCATTCAAAAACTATTTTTATGTTAATTTAGCTTAATATGGTGATTTACAAATAAATCAATGTTTATGAAGTCCTCAAGTTTTTCCTTCCATTTGTGCTATATTATTTTTCTATATAACATATTTTGATGGTATAAATCTTTCTATTGTGGTCACCTCTAATATAGATAGAGAATCTCTTGCATTAAAGCATGCAATTATGTGTGCAACTTCATTGGATTATTTCTTTATAATATATCTCAATGTCTCAACAATCATAACATTTAGCAAATTAGGGATATTCATAGATTCATCATGATTTATGGCCTACCCATCTAGTTATAATGGAGATGTAATATGTCCTTTTGAATGCTTGGATACTAAAGTTTTACTAGAAGTAATAAAAAATATTAATTGAGGAAATATTTCCCTAGATTAATTTTTCCAAATTCAATGGAATATACTATTTGAAGATTTACAAAAAAGACTTAATGTTAATGAACTCCTTGTAAATTGTAATAGAATGTGTCCAAATTTAATAAAATATGTGTTTAAGTTTTTATATATATATATATATATATATATAAATATAAACCTTTATATAGAGAGAGAGAGGGGTTTATATATATAAACCCCTCTCTCTCTCTATATATAAAGGTTTATATTGTAAATTTAGTTTACTTAATATTGTTTTTTTTTTTTTTTAATCACCTTCCTGTTATTCAAAGGAATCAAGGAAAGCTTGAAATACAATCATTACAATAGGGCTCAACAAGAGCATCATGTAACTTACAAGAATTGAACCTGGGTGGAGAGGGCAACAATCTTTCCTCCCAACCACCCAAGCTACAACCGATGACAAACTTACTTAATATTGTTTTATTAAAGTATCATATGTGAACTTCACATTCAGCAAGAAATTATACTTTAGTTTTTCTAAGGTACAATCAATTAGCATAAATTAATTTTATACAAATCTTCAAAAAACTCAAAAATTATTGTAATAAACATTTTTTTTAATTTTTTAAAAAAAAATTAAACAAATTTAAAATCTTAAATATATATATAATAGTGGATAATTAAATTACTAAAATAACTCTTACTCAAAAAGATTATATTAAAAAAAATATAGTTCAACAAATCTAAGACAAAATGGATTATGAGATTTTGTCAAGCAAGTATTAGGAAAAACAAAATGTAGAACTTTACAGCTTCTTAATAAACATCTTTTTTTAATTTTTTTTTAATAAATTCAAAATTTTAAAAATATTTATAATAGTAAATAATTAAATTACTAAAATAATCTTTAACCAAACAAATATTTAAAAAATATATATTTTCATAATAAACATCATTTTTTAATTTATTTAAAAATATATTTTTTAAAACAAATTCAAAATCTTAAAAATATATATAATAATAAATAATTAAATTACTAAAATAACCTTAAAAAAATAAAATGTATTAGAAAAAAATAGTACCACAAATCTAAGACCAGATTGATTATAAGATTTTGTAAAGCAAAGTGTTTGAAAAAACAAAATGCCTAACTTTACGTCACCCTCTTAATAGGAAACAAAAACACATTCAACCTAAAATTCTAAAATAATAATGGAAACACCATTCATCATACAATATACTAGAGTTTTGAAAAACTAAGCTTTTTAAACTTATCCATGAAGGAAGAAACTAGACCAAAGTGCTCTTCCTAAACTTATACATGAAGTAAATATAGACCAAACTAATCTTCTATATACACCAAACTAAAAATCATATAGTTAAAGTAATGAGTCACAATCATCAACAGGTAATACATAATGAAAAATGTGTGCTTTTGATCCCATTTCTATGAAGTTGCGCAAAATATTTGACTTGACTGGAATTTTAAGTTTGAAACCCGGAAACTTGCGTAGCAAGTCACACAAAGCTTTTCCTTTTTCGAAATATAAATATAGATGGCAATCTGTATAAACTTATGCAAAATCTGTTGTGCAGCGGGGGCGTTTAGTTGCTTGATATTAATAATCACCATAATGAAGGGTGCATTCAGATTGATTGCAGCTTGTTTTGAAGGGAATTCTTCTTCTGCTGCTGTGCCAAGGGAACCATGTAAAGGAAATGATAAGAAAAAGAAGAAGGGCACAAAGACCAAGAAATCTCCAATACCCAGTTCTTACTTCCCTCTCGGTTCCAACCTCTCTCGCTTATAGTGAAACACAGCATAGGTATGAAGCACAGCAATAGTACCATCTTAGCCAAAGTTTGAGATGCAAGGAATTCAGATGTTGATCTATAATACTTTTTTAATTGCACTGGCATGCAATGTTCAGTTCCATATTTGTTGCCATTTTTATTCTCTAAACAAATGCAATGAGAAATTGTTCACAAATGTTATGAAAAATTGTCCAGTAAGAATTAGTGGACTAAGCTTGTTTAAACCAATTATTAAACTATGCAAAACCACATCATTTAAAATTATTTATGATTGTTGAGACCATTGCAAAATGTTGCTAATAAAGAAACCTTTCATGTTAAAAATATTTGTTCCCATCATTAATGAAGGGTAGTTAACTGCAAAAACTTATTTTTGACAAATACAGAAACTATATTTTATATATCACTCTGTTATTTATCCTAATCATATGTGATTTTTCTATTAAAAAATAGAAACTATGTTTAGTTGTTCATTGGTAGTTGTTTCAATTGAAAAATCTGTTTGATTGTTAATTAGTAACTATTCCAATTAAAAAATCATCATTTCATAATAAACATAATAGCAATACCTAGTCATATATATCTATATCTATGTAATTTTTTTATTATAAAATAGAAAAAAAAATCAATGTAAATTGAAAATTTTGTTTCATCATTCATTACAAATATGTTTTATTGTTGATTGATAGCTATTCTAATTGAAACATTTGTTTCATAATTGAATGTGTGGATGAGAACGAAGTTCTCCATATAAAAGCTCCACCACTACCCATCAAAGAGAGGCTCTCTCCTATATCTTTAGCAAAGTTCTATTATCCATAAAATTTGAATCTTGAATTATTAAAAAAATTCTCTTATATCTTTATCAAAGTTCCATTATCCATAAGATTTGAATCTTGGATTATTAAAAAAAAATTGCAGATAAAATAAAAAGAAAAATCCAACACTTATGACACACCATATACTCTTTTAAACATAAACTTAAATTTAAATTTTTCACATTAAATAAAAATTAATATCATAAACTTTATTTTAAATTTTTCACATTCTAAATTTCTTACTATTAAATACAAATTACTACAACTCTAAATTTCTTACTATTAAATAAAAAAATTATTATTATTATACTTTGTATGATAATTTAAGAACTACTTTAAATTTCTCACAATTAAAGAAAAATTACTAACATAAACTTCATTCTAAATTTTTCACATTTAAAATTTCTCAGTATCGAATAAAAATTACTACTACTCTACTTTACATGAGAATTTATCAAAAACTACTGACCAAACTACTTTACTTTGAATAAGAATTTATCATCGACTACTAATCAAACTACTCTCGTTTGAATGATAATTTATCAAAAACTATTGATCACTCTTGTATGAGTATTCGAAAGATAATTTCTAACCATTAAACCAATCTTTAGATTGATAGGTGTTTATATCTTAGAATTTGGGGCTGACTACCATCTATGTTTTTAGTGTCGTATTTCAAAATTAAAAATAAACAATTATAAAATAAAGAAATATAAAAATAAGTAGTAGTTGATGCATGGATAACTCGACTAGCTCATGCATGGATAACAAGTAGCTCATGCATGGATAACAAGTAGCTCATGCATGGGTGACCAGTGGTGAGAAACAATCCATTTAACAAAAGAATGTGATTACAACTAAACATGGAGAAAAAGTAACACATAACTTGTTTATAGCACTTAACTTGTGACCTATCCGTGTTAGCCACAAGCTAAGTAGCTGTGCTAGTATAATAAAAATGCGAATACAATAAAATATGGATGCATGTGGACGCTAGTTATCTCCAATCTCCTTAAACTACTCTAGTTTGAATGATAGTTGATCAAAAACTACTAATTATTCTTGTATAATTATTTGAAAGATAATTTCTAACTATTAAACCATTTTTATAATAAAAATGTGAATAGAATAAAATGTGTCAGTGATCTCTAATCTCGTCACTTGTTGTTGATTTCTTTCCAATGTGTTACATCGATTATCTTGAAAAAAGATTATGTGGGTGCTCCATATCATGAATACAGGTCTACACATAACTGTTATGTTACGAGTCATCTAACCTTAGTTCTTCTATGAGAAGGGTATTTTTTAACTGTTGTGTTTGATATCTATTTTACTATTTGTTATTTTGGTATAATGATATACTTTAATGGTTTTTTTTTTTTAAAAGACAATTTTTAGATAGTAAATTATCTTATGTCAAATACTATTTTATATTTATTTGACACTTAGAACTCTTCAAGTTGAACTATTTTGTTTTGATATTTCTATTCTTTTTGTATTTTGAAGTTGTAATGGTTTTGTTTGTTTAAAAAAAGAGACAATTTTTAGATAGTAAATTATCTTATATTTATTTGACATGTAGAACTTTTCTAGTTGAACTGATTTTCTTTTGATATTTCTATTCTTTTTTTCTATTTTGAAGTTGTCATTAGAAGCTTATTTAACCATTTTGCATATTTTCTTTTCAAATCTTTTAATATTTTATCTACAATTTTCATTTTTTCTTAATTTTATCATGTTTCCATTCTTATTTCAATTTCTCAACTTTCTTCGTGTTTAATTATGGTTTTGTAAACAACATAGTTATCTAAAAACTCTCCTCCACAAAGTTAAGTTTTTTAGACGCTGCATTTAATTCTTATTTTTACCCCTTTTCAAAAAGTGGTACTTCAATAATTACCACGTGGTATTTCAATAATTACCATTTTTAAAGCTAAATTACAATAATTTTTAATTATAATCTTAAATCATTGTCTTAAACAATTGCCCTTTTTTATTTACACCAAGCAAAATGTTGATATTATAATTAAATTTACAGTTTATACTAAACGATTATACACTTTCCACCTTAATTAAGTGATAACTAACATACACATCTAAAGTAAGGCTTCCTTTTTCTTGGACAAGTTAAATAAATCAGCACATCACAGTATATCAAAATCATCATTAAACACCTTCCACCTTCCTTAAAATCCAATTTCTAAAAAAAACTATCATATTAAAAAGAAACAAAAATAGCAGCTCCTTAAACAACTAAGGCCATGTGCATCTCCTAACGCTAAATACTGATAAAATCTATTAAAAATGATGAATCTATATTAGCTTCAGCTTCGTGTTAAAATGATGAATCAAAATCAACATGAGAATTTGTGCTTAAACATTTGCCATCAAACTCCACTGCTCTTAGACACCTGTACCTAAATTGAATCTCTTTTGAGTAGAAACACCAATGGACTGCTCGACTGAATATGAAATATAAAATATCCACTTCTCATACCTCTGAATGAAAAACAAGGATTGCGATTTCATTCAACATGCAGAAGCTCAAGAACTTTCATTTGATCTCATCATTTCATGATAATCTTTCTTCTTCTATATACTAATTCTTCATTCATACATACACCATGATGTATAGTTCGGTCTCCATGGGAAACTTGGTATGAAGATTTTCATTCTTATATATACTGTCTCTTTTTTAAATGAATGTTTTGTTTTAATTAAATTTATAAAAGAAATAAAAAAACAGCACAGCAAAGGTTTATCTTTCATCTCTCTTCTTTATCTTATATATTGTTTTTATCTCTCCTCATTTAGGCATATGCATGCTAATTTGACTGCTCAATATGCCATTGAATGGCACCTTTTGTATACCGCTGATCTTCCATTGATAAATAAAGCATAGTACGTCTTAGTGTTGAAGTTAGTTAGTTGCGGCAGCTTTCTTCATTACCAACATCTTGCAATAGTTAGTTGCGGCAGCTTTTTATCATTTGGCAATTGTCTCCACATTCATAAATAATCTTAATTTATGTGTCTTTGCACAATTTAGTAATTCTTCCTTAGCCAACTAATTCTTACAATTAAAACTTCTCTGAGCATTTGTTTAGAGAATAAAAAGTACAACAGATGTGGAACTCAACATCCTATGCCACTACAACTGAAATCTATTATAGACAAACAACATCCTTAAATCGCTTGCATCTTAACCATCATCAATATTGACTATTCAAATTAATTAACATTACAGAATTGGGAGAGACTGGAAAACTTTAGCCAAGATGCCAGAGCTTGGAAGGACGGAGAGTGGCAGAGCTTGGAAGAAGGAAGAATGACCGGAAAAGTAATGGTAGTATTCAGCGTATGATCCAGTCTGGAAATATGATAGTTGAGGCATTGACTATAAGCGAGAGAGGTTGGATCCGAGAGGGAAGTAAGAAATGGGTATTGGAGCTTTCTTGCTCTCTTTCTTCTTATCATTCCCTTTCCCTTTACACGATTCCTGTGGCACAACAGCAGAAGAAGAATTCCCTTTAAAACAACCTGCAATCAATTTGAATGCACCCTCCATTTTAATTGTTGAGCGAGTTCTCCAAATGGAGACTCTAACCCTCGATTTTCATTTGAAAACTGTGTATTGTTAAACTTAGAGAAACGATTGTTATTAAATCTTTATTACTGTTAAAAATGTGGGTTCCTACTAATCCTTTGGATGAGACTATACGGGTCTTGATCCCATAAATATACATTGAACGTTAGAGTTGGTAGCTTTGTAAAATGATTTCGGTGTTTGATTTTTTGGTTGAGGTACGTAACAAACCTAAATAACCAAATCAGTATTTTGGTGAAAAGTCCAAAATAAAAAGAAATAGCTTTCTACAATGACTATCTAGTTTATTATTATCATGTTCATAAAAACTTCTTCTAATGAAATACGCCCTTTATACATAATGACTATTAATTGTACTTAAGAAATATAGATCAAGCATAATCATTTACCTTACTTACTTGTACTTGAGGTTTAGTCCATCATTCCAACACATGATATTGTATCTTACAATGTTTATCAGTATTTAAATTACTCCTATGATATATTGTTTCAAGCAAAACATAACTTATGAGTCCAACACCATCATATATCATTCAAATATCATAACGTTAACTTGAGCATCTTCAAAAACAATCACCATTTAGATCACAATTTGCCATAACTTAAATACTAAATAAGGTACAAATATGAGATCAAAACAAAACACATAAGACAGAGTCTAATAGATCAAAACAAAACACATAAGACAGAGTCTAATATACACGTGGTTCACCCCTCTTGGGCTATGTCCACCAAAAGGTCGTATCTTTATTTATTCATCCAGGTAGAGGATTTACATTTACAACCCAATGGATGTATTTGGTCACTTCCCATCCTTCCAGGACTTCTTCAGTAACCAGCAATTAAATCATTCAGAACTGACCTTTAGAAGATGATAGCAAAATAAACTGTTATATCTCATAAGATTAGATCCGTCTATAGGTATAAGGAATGATCGATATATATAAATAACAAGTCTAATCCAAATAGTCTATATCTCACCAAGATTCCTAAACAGACTATACGTATTTTCTATCATGTTTTGGATAGCCTACGATTAAACAAAATGCAACAGAGTTCAATCCGATTTCCAACTTTTACGCTTATGACAGAGATTAAAATGCGTTTCAGGATTCATGCCCATTTCCGAGATTAAAGGATAGCCTATGTAAAACTCAGTTTTTAAGTCCAGGATCAAGTGTTAAACTTTCCCTTACCTACCGAGTCGACATGCTACAATACTAACTACTAAATAAATAGCAACTGTAAGGTCTGGGAGCAAGCATCGAGCCTCCCCCTAACTGCAAAATTGAGAATTACAGCACTAATCATCCAATGTAGTGCTAACCCAATCTCAAAATTTAAAAGCACAAACCAAAACAGAAACAATTGTCAAGCTTCTCTTCCTAACGATTCGTAGCAGCATAGGACAAGACGAAGATTAGGGTGGTCGCCACGATTTCGTGGAAGCCTTTCTAAACCGAGAACATAGCTGGTTCTGCTCTCCAACAAGGAAACCCTATCACAGTTCGATCTGCTCCCAATAGGAACCCTATCATGGCTGGATCTGATCACAACCAGTCGTGGCAACTAAAATACTAACACGGCTAGATCTGAGCAACAACCAGTGGTGGCATCCACAAAACCTTAACACGGCTAGATCTGAGCCTAGCATAAGTATTAAAACAGAAAT
Source organism: Larix kaempferi (assembly GCA_027924585.1). Taxonomy (NCBI): domain Eukaryota; kingdom Viridiplantae; phylum Streptophyta; class Pinopsida; order Pinales; family Pinaceae; genus Larix; species Larix kaempferi. Next base: position 2,595,124 of record BSBM01000282.1, read on the forward strand.
TCTAAGGTTGGATCTACAAAACGTAGAAGCATGCAATGCTTAATAAAAGAAAATCCACGCATTTAGCATATATGCCCTAAGTTATCTTTTCCAATATAGAGATGGTTTTCATCAAGCAAACCAGGATGCAGGACGCACTCAGCACATGCAGCCACAAAGGTGAATTTAAGAAGCATCTCAGAATGGAAACTCCACTCTGCAAATGTTATTCAACACAGATACAATAGACACAAAGCGTAGCAGAGAGCAGTACATTTTACCCCAGAGATTGGTCATTGCAACAAGCTCAACAGTAAAACGCATTCCACCAGAATTGATAAGATCAAATAACAAAAAGCAATAACCCATCATACCCAGAAAGAGGATTTGCAACGATCCAGGATGCCAATGCTTTTTCCTTAGCAGACATCAAGATCACGAAGCCAACTGCAATATACAAATAAGACCTAACCCTAATATTGATCTATGCAGCAAGATCAGAGGTAACACGCCTTCGTGGAGCAACATCAGACAGTAAGAATCCATTAAAAAAAAAAACAGAAATCACAAGCACATGAACATCACGAGATTAACCACCCCCTACACCGCAGAAGTCTACGCAAATATCAACATCTACACTGAGAAGCCCCATTGTTACAGGGATCCAACTAGATCGCACAAGAAAACAGGTGTATAATAACACCGTGACCAAACAGATCATAAGCAAGGTATAGCAGTTTGGAATTTTAACAACCACAAGTTAAAAGAGTGGTCGATCCAGGTTGTGATCCCATTATACTGGTATCATAACTATATATAAATATCACAACGTACATGCAACAGAAAAATAAAATAATGGGTTCAGCAATGACTCAGGGAGATCGCAGGCGGATCGCCGTCATGCCCAGAAAAATGTAACTATAAAATCGATACATAGTAATATCAGGCAGAAATACAAGACTCCCATAACAAACCTCGGATGGATCTTATACCCAGATTGAACAATATATAGGCACTCCTTAACTAACTTGGGATCGGGCTTCTTTTTACAGAGTCGTTCCTTCCCTTTCATCGCAGATCCCTCTTCTTTCACCCCATCTATCGCAACCAGCGTTCAAATTTGAACCCTTCCCAGCCCTTCCCAAGGGTTCTAGCCCTTCCTAGAAATGTAAATTTAAAATTGCCCTTCAAAAAAAATTTAAAATTTGAATTTTACTCTTCCAATTAAAAAGGACAAAATTATATCAACATTTCAAAAGAAGGGCAACCTTTGAAATTACCCATTCATATAAATTTCAATTTCTATGTTGAAATTCCTATGCTATAAAATTCGACTCGTCATTTAAAATATTCTAAATATCATAAATTATAATCACTCACTCACTCACTTCACGCACTCACTGCTCAGCTAGTACTCAGCTATGCAAGATGACGAGTGATGATTTACAATTATAAGGCACTGGCCACTGGGATTTGACTCTGACTCTGAAGTCACTTCGGACTGAGATATAACATGTGACAATGTGTCAGCGACTACAACTGTAACAACAAAAAACCACTACTAGTCTACTACTAGCCCCAAACGAGCCCGAAACTTTGTGCCTACTACATATGTGAACCTAGCTACCAATGTCCACTAGTTTTTCATCAAAATGAAATTCAAATAGCCGATTTGATGAGTCCTCCTCTACAAGACTTCATTTTTTGCATGAATGGCATGGACTCACAACAACTCTAAACAACACTCAATGGCATGCAAGTACAAATAATGACATGCAGCTAGGACCAGGAACCATGCGGAGGTCGATTTATGCATTGATATAGAGAGGTGACAACGGGCACACGATATGGAGAAACAATGAGTTAGAAAAAACATTTGGACCAAAGCACCACAATGGTTATTAATAAAAAAAATTAAAATAGTTTTTGGCTCAAGAATAGTCTTCAATTTGATGGGTAGCATGATCATGATGTAATCTCCCTCTGTCCTTCCAAACATATGTGGTTTCTCACAACATTTGCCTTCGGCACTCACCACCAAAATACATATAAAAATTCCATGTCTTTACATCATCTTCTCTTTAAATCCTCATTTCATAGTCATAACTAAGGATTATTATGCATGCGCATCCTCACCTTATAATATCAATTGGTTCAAAGCACAAAGACAACCATAAAATATCAAATGTGTAAAGACACAAAAAGTACTTGAGACAACTATAAGTAAGTGTTATATTAAATTTACCATATCAGTCTTTAATTGACACTATCAACTAAAATTTGACACATTGGATTGTTGTGATCTTTTCTTTTTTCTTAACCATTGGAACAACAACCTCCAATAGCCCGCAAGCCAAATATACCAGTAACTTGTGATCTTCTTATCACTCCTTACCAATGCGATTGTAAGGCACTCTTATAAGGTGAAGTCCATAATTTTAAGTCTTCTTCCTCATTCTCATGCCTTTTGGTAAGACAATAGAGAGGGTAGTGGCCCACAACAACATTTAAAACAGTTTCGACATAGATGTAAATACATTAATTCTTTTCATTAAATAACTTAAATTTCATGCCAGTGAGTGCAAATTTGCTAGATTGTGGATTGGTACAAAACACAACAAATTTTAGAGCTTTGAGGTCTTAATTGCACATCTAGAATTTTCTCAAGTCGAGCCATTAACAAACTTCTTTTGGTGTTCTGGTTCAATTTAAAAGGAATATTTTCGAGACTCAAACATGCAGTGAGTTGTAAGGCTCCAACTGACTTAGGCTTGATTCCATTTCCCCTCCATCCCATACATGTATGCTATCGCGACAAGTGTTGAACAACAAAATTTGATGCCCCATCCCCTTTGATCCTAGCATTGCTAACTTGCTTGGTATGGAGGATTTTTTTTAATGTTTTCTAAGCTATGCTTAGGCCTCCAATGCCCATCATTCTTACATCTCTCGGGCTTGAATGGATGCCCTCTCTCCGGTTTGAATTAAGTTTTTGGTTGGTTTTATATTTATTTTTTGGTTGTAGGTTTATTATAGCCTCTTTTTGCTTAGTGGCTTCCTTTTGTACATAGTTAATGGTAAGTAATTTTCTCATGGTTCTAATTTTATTTTAAGACTATATCTAGTTACAACGTCCTACACTATACATATGATCATGCGGATGCCCCAATATGGTTATTGCATAGTCTAAGTAGTTTTTTATGTATAATGAAGTATGCGCCAACCCAGAAAAATACAATACAATACTTGTTAATTTAATGAACTGTAAAAATAATATTACTTATATGTCAAATTAATGTGTTCAAATTAAGTTTTATTGAAAATATACCATTTTTCATGTAGATATTGAGCGCTCAATTACTTAAGATTGTAAAAATTTGGATGAGCAAAATTTGTTTTTTTACTTTTTTGGGGGAAGGATTTAGTTAATTTATACTTGTCAATTGAAGTTAATTATTTATATTACCCTTCGTCTTTGAAAGGCTCCAAGAACAAATACCCTTCCAATTGAAATTAAGACCCACCCTTGAAATTTGATTACTGATCGCAACAGTAATATCTATATATATAGAATAAAATTGCCCCTCCCTATACAGTCATAATCCCTCTTCTAAAATAGTGTGCATACCACCAACCAGCTAGCTATTCACACTTACCCATGCGACAGATGGCGGTAAAGGAACTTGGCGTTCAGAAATATATAACTATTGCGATCCTTAATTCCAGGGGGTTGTCCCCTCTTCAAGGTTTCGCGATCCTCCTTATGCGAAGGGGATACTTCTTCTATCCAGATGTAAGACAATGTGAAGTAATTCCGCCCCCAAGATCTTTTAATCCCCAATTTTGACTTATATATAGCTAAAAATCATTGCACCATAAACTTGGCCATATTCCATTATAATAATAAGATTATATTATATATCCTATATATATAATATAAATAAGAAAGTACCTCCCGTATTTAGAAACTCAATAAAACATCTCTATAATAAATTCAATATCTACATATGTATTTTTTGTTTTGTTTACATATGCACAACATGCATTCCCTTAATTAAATTCCAATACTAGATAATATGAATAAAACAATGTTCTCAGGTCCCTTTACTAATACATTTAATATATCCAAATAATTATATATGTATATTTCACCTTATTAAATGCATCCAAAATAAATATAAAAAGCTTATTTGCATAATACATATGCATTCTTCCTCTTTTAGATACGTCAAAAGACATATAACTAATCTTTGAATACCATTAGTCATATTCTAGAAAGTAAGGCTCTTTATTAGGATACTTGGTACTAACTAGGATTTGCTAATATTAGTTGGTTAAGAAAATTAGGCCATAGGATCTTGTTGATCCCACAATGGAAAAAGATGTCTTCAAGAGTACTACCTAGGATTAGATGTTAACCTCAAGCTGACACTCACGGCTTTGTAGCGAAATCGACTGGTTTCCCTTAGTGGATTTGGTTTTCCGTCGTTTAGTTGTGTCAATGTTTTAAGTCTCCCAAGTCTACAACTTAGGAAATAACAAAACAATTCTCTCAAGGTCCACTGATGGGGCCTTTGCCTTGAGCTCCTCATCAGGGCCATTTACATAGTTACAATTACATTTGCAATAATAATAATAGTAATAGGGGTCAAAATTGAGGGATGTTACAAGATACGATTCTGATATACGTTATAGCTGAGCTAACGGTGTAGCTGGGCGAGCTCCTTCCGAGACTCGAACCCTAAGTTACTATTATAGAATTCTAAATAAATGTGAAAATGTTTTTGATAAAGGGTTATGCGTATTGTTTGTTGATTTCGTTTAACTTTAAAAAGATTAAGTACCGTAATTTAATAATTACATTCCTGTTGGTTTTAAGATGTTTGTAAGGGTGTTGAATCCCTATGTATAAAATAGTTGTTGGGCAAAGCCCTTGGGTTGTATAACCCGTTCTCCTTGAACTCGGGATGAACCACTTTAGGGTTCAAACTCTTGTTACGAGCCTGCAATGAATTTTAATATTTATACTATTTAAATACTAAGTTTTTAATACAGGTAAATCGATACCCGTAATAGATGATTTCGATGGGTTCGACATTTGACATGATAATGTATTATTGATATAATGTTTTTCAGTTATAAAATGATAATGAATATCACTATATAGTTTATCCAAATTATTTTATTTGCATTATTGAATTTGTCTCATACTTAGTTTATGAAGATCGATTTCTATTTAAATTATATTAATTCTATCTTGCGTACAAAAATAAGTATGAAATCTATATACTTCGTTGATGAATATTTTTCAATTCATTTTAAGAATAATACTCTATTAGATGCACTAATGTTAATACTACATAGTTGCATAATGTTTATAGATCAAGAGATATAAACCTAGATTGAAATGTTTAGATATCTAGGGTTAGTATTTGAGTTCTGATAATAATACGTTGTTTGGGCTGAGTATGAACTCTATTTACAGTTTATGAATGTTTATACTGCTTATGTAAGTATTGAGTTGTTACTGTTAATCATACTTCTTTCGTTCTGTAATATATAACCATTACTGGAATCTATTATCTAGAAAAGTAAACATAAATAGATTATAGAATTACTACTATTTTACATTCTACAACAAGCATCATTTTTCAGTATGAAAAATAGAAGATAATTATTTCTTTTACAAATTAGATATCATATCTCATCTATGTTAATTAAACTTTTCCTGCACTAGAGTACATCATCTATGACGAAAGGAAAAATACAGGAAGATATTTTATTCATTCATCAATAAAATCTACTCTTTCATTCAATATAGGGAAATCTAATTTAATTTGTTCAGAAATCATTCTTAGTACAACTAACTGATACTTTAAGCTAAACATTGGAAAACTATGGTAATATATCAAACAGTTTACAAAATAAGTTTTACAGTAAAAATAATTAAAGCAGAAAACAAGTAGAACCTGATAACTTGACAAGGTGGACAAACACCCAAAGAGACATGTTCCTCCCAACCTTTTCCAGAAGAAGTAGCCAAATCACTTGCTCCTTAGGACCCTCGAGCCTGTTTCCCGAACCACTAGGAAGAAGTCTCTGTGTAGAAGCAAGGCACTCAGGTTTTACTTAAAGAATCAATGGAGACTTTCATACACACCTCACACATGTATTTCAGCAATCAATTGAGAATTGCATACATATCCAAAACCTCTGCACTTAGCAGGAAAACTCTGCACTCAGCAGGAATAAGACAGTCTTACTCTGCAACTCAAAACATAGCTTCCCCCCATCGAATCTCTTGTGTGCAATATCCAGCAAAACCACAAGGTAAGTTCTCTCGTCAGAGAAAGTGTGAGCCTCTGCTCAAATTTGATGGCTATAAAAACATGCCTAGGTCTTTTTGGTGGTCAGTTTTCATTCAATGAGCCATAAGCTCCAATTCCACATTCCTGTGAACTTGACCATAATTTAAGGGAGTTGTCCCATAACAACAACTAGTTACGGATTTCAGATGCTGCCACTTGTCCATTGCCTTCTACCCCAGATTCCATTCCTCCTAGTGGGTCAGTAAACAATCTTTCAACCGTCTCTTTGGGTGAGTGTCTCCTCTTTTAATTTATTAAATAATAATATTATTCATTTACAGTCATCCTTGACACTTGGTCAAATATAAAAATTTACAATAAAAGTTAAGGTAATGTTTTTCCACAAACATAAAATGTCTCAAGTACTGAGTATGTTACAAATACCCCCTCTTAAGCTCAACATCGTCCTTGGTGTGGCTTATTCTTCATCAGAGCCTCCCTGTAACAGAATTGGATATGTTTCTCGGATATTACTTTCCAATTCCGAGGTAGCTTCATCCGGGCTAAGCTGCTTCCATTGCACCTTTACCTTCCCTATGGTGCGATTCCGAAGCATAATTTCCCTCCTGTCGAGGATACAGTCCGGTTCCACCTGAAAATCTCCTTCGGGCTCCACCGATATGTCATTCCAATTTATCACATGAGTAGCATCATGCACATACTTTTTCAAAACAGAAATATGGAAAATTTTATGTATTCTCAAGTTAGATGCTAAAGCCAAATGATATGCAATTGGTCCAATTCTTGATAGAATTTCAAATGGTCCACAATACCTAGGTGCTAGTTTAGCACAACTCCCAAGCTTGAAAGAGCTTTTCTTGGGTTTTACCTTAACAGAAACATGATCTCCTACCTGAAATTCCTTCTCAGTTCGTTTCAGATCTGCATAACTTTTTTGTCTATCTTGTGCAATTTTTAAATTGCCTTGTACCTGTTCCACGGTTAGCTCCATCTCTTTTAACAATTCTGGTCCTAACATCAATCTGTCAACATGATTACTTAAAGAAATAGGAGTATTGCATTTCCTACCATACAGAATCTCAATTGGACTAAGTCTAGCAGAACCTTGATAGTGATTATTGTAAGAAAATTCAACTAAATGTAAATAGTCTTCCCATTTAGTTAGTTGATCTTTTACATACATTCTTAACATGTCTTCTAAAATCTGATACACCCTTTCAGTTTGTCCGTCAGTTTGTGGGTAAAAATATGTACTGAAATTTAACTTAGTATCTAAACCTTTAAACAATGTTGTCCAAAAATTTCCAGTAAACTTAGAATCTCGATCATAAATTATTACCATAGGAATTCAGTGTAAATGAAATATTTTCTTCATAAACACATCAACAATGTTAGCAGCATTAAAAGTAGTTTTGACAGGAATAAAATGAGCTGCTTTACTAAGCTTATCTACAACTACCATTATTGAGTCATTATGTTTTTTATTCTAGGAAAACCAGTTGTAAAATTGATACTTATAATTTCCCACTTCCATTTTGGAATTGGCAATGGCTGTAATAGGCCAGCTAGGTGTTGATTCTCAGCTTTAATTTACTGACATTCAAAGCACCTAGCTATGTATTCAGCCACTTCATTTTTCATATTTGTCCAAAATTAATCTTTTCTCAACATAGTTATCATTTTCTAATAACTAGGGTGTCCCGAATAAGGACTTTTATGTGTTTCATCTAAAATCAGCAACTTAATTTTTGATACATTAGGCACATAAAGTCTATTTTTATATGTCATTAAGCCTTTTTCATTTATGCTGTAATCTGTTATTAAATTTTCAAATACATTTTCAACAACTTTTTTCACGTAATTTCTGATAATTTTCATCTTCCTTAATTCCTTCTTCAAGCTGATTTTTCAGATTTGTTTTATAAGTGTTGATTGCTGCCACAAAATTTAATTTAGCGTTTATGCTTAAGGCATCAACAACTTTATTTTCTTTACCCTTAATGTGTTGAATATCGAAATCGTATTCGTTAAGGAAAGCTAACCACCTAACTTTCCTTGCGTTTAGATTTCATTGATCCAACAAGTATTTTAAACCTCTATTATCTATCATTAATGAATACTTCCTACCAATTAGATGATGGCACCACATCTTTAAGGCATGTGTCACGGCTTCCAACTCTAGATCGTAGGTTGCATAGTTATTTTCGTGAATTTTTAACTTCCTTGATTTTTATGCTATTACATGACCTTCTTGTGTTAAGACTCCGCCAAGTCCATCGTTGCATGCATCAGTGCATACAATGAAGTCCTTATTTGGGTCTATAATTTTTAATATAGGTGATGTTGTTAACAGTTCTTTTAATTTCTTAAAACTCTCTTCACACTTTTGATCCCAAACAAATTTCTTTCCCTTTTTCTGCAAAGAGGTTATGGGATTCACAATTGTGGAGAATCCTTCAATAAATTTTCTGTAGTAACCTGTGATTCCCATAAATGACTGTACATCAGTTACGTCTTTCGGGATAGGCCATTCATTAATTGCTCTTATTTTATCTGGATCTACCGTGATCCCATCTTTTGATATTATGTGACCTAAGTACTGTATTTTATCTTTATAAAAGTCGCACTTACTGAATTTACCATAAAGTAGGTGTTCTTTTAAAACTTGCAGAATTATCCTTAAGTGCTCGTCGTGTTCTTCTTTAGTCTTAGAATAAATTAAGATATCATCAATGAAAACAATTACAAACTTATCTATATACTTATGTAGAACATTATTCATTAGACACATGAAGACTGCTGGAGCGTTAGTTAGCCCAAAAGGAATAAATACGAACTCGTAATGCCCATAACGGGTCCTGAAAGCAGTTTTAAAAATGTCTTTGTCTTTTATCCTGACTTGATGGTATCCAGACCTCAAATCTATTTTAGAAAATATCGTTGCTCCACGTACTTGATCAAATAGATCATCTATGCGGGGAAAAGGATATCGGTTTTTAATAGTCATTTTATTTAGTTGATGGTAGTCTATGCATAAATGCAAAGTACCATCCTTCTTTTTAACAAAGATAACCGATGCTCCCCAATGAGACACACTTGGCCTTATGTAATTTTTATCAATTAGTTCCTTCAACTGTGATTTTAGTTCATTAAGTTCCAAAATGTTCATTCTATAAGGAGCCTTTGATTTTGGTACCGCACTCGGTACTAACTCAATGATGAAATCTAATTCCCTTTTCGGAGGTAGTCCTGGAATTTCTTCCGGGAATACATAAAAAAAGTCCTTTAGAATTGGTATGTCTTCCAGTTTTAACTTATCTTCCTTAGTTGAATGTTCGTCATTAATTACATTTACTGCAAACATTTTACACCATTTCCTTACAACCTTCTTTACTTGTAAAGCATAAATTTGTCTAACAAAAGTTTTTCTAGGGATTGCTTTTATCGTTTCAGTTGCTCTTTCATTATTTAAACAAGTAAAAGACTTTTCAAAACAGTTCAACACTAATCTATGCTTTTCCAGCCAGTCCATTCCTATTAATATGTCATAAGACCCTAACTGTAAAATATTCAATTTAACCTGCGTCTTTAACTGACTCATAAGCAAATCACAACTTTTAACAAATTCTACAACCTTTCTTTTGGTTCTTGTTGCTAACTAAACTAGCCATGACTTATCAAACTTTTCTACTTTTAACTTGCAACTTTTTACTAAATCAGGTGATATGTAACTCAAACTTGCACCTGGATCAATCAGAATAGAAATAGGTTTGTTTTGTAGCATACCTTCAATCTCGACCATTGAAGTTTGATGATCTTCCTATCGGTTTTCCAGCGCTGCATTGCTTTTGGGCATCTCCCTTGCTAAATCACCAACTGTTGGTTCTGTTTGCATTGTATGAATATTGCTGACTGTTCTTCTCTTGTTTGGACAATTATTTCTAGTATGCGGCCCTTGACAATCATAACATTTTAAAGGTGGTCTTTGTTCATTAATTCTAGTATTATTATTATTATTATTAGGCATGTTTCTTGCAGCTGTGAAATTTTGCGGTGCATTATTTCTGTAATTATTGCCATGAAAATTTATGTTAGTAAAATTCCTCTTGTTACTTCCAGAATGATGATTAAAACTTTTCTTTTTATGCTCAAAATTGCTAGGTTTGTTATTCCTCCAGCCAGATATACCTTCTCTCTTTTTGTTCTGTTCGTAACAAGAGTTGGCCTTTCTCATGGCTTCTTCAAGGGTTGTAGGATTATCGTACTCAATTCTGTATTTTATATTGAAGGGTAGACAACTCAAAAACCTTTGTACTTTAGGTTTTTCTTCCACTAAATAAGGTACATACCTTAACAGACTTAGAAATTTACTACTTAACTCTTTCACAATCATAGAACCCAATTTTGAATCATAAAATTATTTTGCCTTCTCTTCCTAGTATTGTTCAGACAGAAACTTTCTCTTAAAATATTTCTTAAATGCACTCCAAGCTATTCTCTTTTCTTTAATACCTTTTGCTCTCTTAATATCCTGCCACCAAATGTATGCTTTCCCAGTCAGATTGTAAATAGCCATCTTAGCCTTTAACTGATCTGAGTAATCATATATTTGGAAATATTTCTTCATACAGATCAACCATTCTTCGGATACCTCACCCTTTTCATTTTCACCATTAAAGGTTGGGGGTTTAAATTCCCCCGAAATCTGTTCAAAACGTTTGTACTTTCTTTTCTTAGTACTACAGTTACTGTCACTGCTATCTCGATCATACTTATGTTTTCTTCTATAAGTTTTATCATTAGATTCTGAAGAAGAGTCACTATCATTTTTATGATATTTTACTTTCTTACATCTATGTTGGTAGGACATAGTTCTAGACTCAGATTTTATTTTTGTTATCTTATCTTTTTCATCATTGTGATATTTATCGAGTAAAATCTGATTCAAATCCTCCTGAGCTCTTAAAATTCTCTCATTCTCTTCTTTAACAGTTCTTCTCTCATCTTTCAAATCTTTAACTGCACGTAAAAGTTCAGATGATTGATCATTTAATTCTACATAAATTTCTTCATTAACTTGTTCATGTTCATTGTTATTACGTTCACTATTTCCTCTGCAGATTCTTTCGGTACTTCCATACCTGCAAATTAAATATCAAAAGTTGTTAAGTACATAAACAAATTAAAACAAAATTAGTAACTTTATTTTCTGTTTTCTTTTCTGTTGCGCAGGTTCAGCCAATTTCAGGCCTAGATTTTGAACTCACACTCTGATACCACATTAACATCCAAAAAATTCGTAAAAATTTAAATTTTTCTAAGTGGCCTTTTTGCCATTAAATGCTATTGCTGAAGTAAAAGTTTTCAGCATTTATATTTACTATTTACATAAAAGCAACATTAAAACATCATATATTTTCATTAATTATCTAATTATCTATACAACAATTAAATAGATAGTATCGTAATACTTAAGTACATAATCATCATATATGTATGTCGTAATGACATTTGACTAAATCTATAATCTTCATATGAATGATATAATGCTGCCTAGTTTTGTCGTGTTATACAGTACAAAATTTCATTGAATAAATATAAGTATCACTGTATAAATTCATTTGGTCCTAGCATTCTAAGAGTCAACATTTATTTAATTTGTTCTCTACTACTAGTACCACTGTGTTTCCTTTTAAATTTATGTATGTAGGCATAAATCAAGATATATTTGAGATGTTGTGTTATTGTTTCACATTAATGTGTCTTTTGACGTATTTTAACTAATTTGTACTTGTTGTAGTTATTAAAGATGTATTCAGATTAAAACACTATGAATTGGTAAAAACACGACTCCCAAAGTTTGATAAGAGATATCCTAGCATATGCGTGAGACTTACTTAGCTTAAATGCTAATGCATAAACACCTTCTATTCTGTCCAGGTTACAGGTTTATCCTAGCAAGTGTTGATAAATTACTAGATGAATTTTTAAACCTACATGGCAAGGAGTTGGACCAAAAGTTACTTTAGTTTAAAGTTTGATAAGAGTTGGGTTCAATATACCTAGTCAAACTCTACAATTAAAGGTCCTAGACTATACCATAACATGGATTAAGTCCAAAGCTAAAGTCGAGATTTAATTCGATGATCATTGCATACTAACTATAGCATAAGTGAAAAGGTGTGGATCGTAATCAAATCAAAGTCGTATTATTAATTCAATGAGTATTTGCAATCGTGAACTATAGGCTGGTGGGTTCATATCTTGGTTGGTGGATGACAAGGATTAGACTTTAATGCAATCACGTGATCGATAATAATGATGTCTCGGGTATCAAAACCCTAACACAAAGCTTCAGGGTTTGGTCATTTGACAGTTTTGTTTTGGTTCTGCATGGTGATGGCAAGTTGAGCTCCTCTGGTCCGCCATGGTTGTTGGGAACCACCCAGTGAGTTGGTTGTAATCGTATGGGTGTTAGTCGTGGGTCTTTATAGTGCTTATCGCGTGCAATGAGTTCAACTGCTTGGTTCTTCTCATCACGAGTTCGAAACCCTGCAAGGTAAATTCCTTTTCAATGATACATTCTTTAAATATTTATAGTTTAGGATCTAGTTTGATAATGAAAGTGTTCAACCTCTAATCCTTTCTTGGTTTTAATGGAAGGAGTCAATTTGTAGCCTTCGAGATGGCACAATGAGAGAAGTACTGGTTCCTGTGGATTGTTAGCCCCGGTAAGTCTCGAGCTCATTCCAGAGATGCCTCTATCATCGTTTTAAGGGTTTTAAATTTGCCTCAAAATTCTTGAGTGTAGACTGGTTTTTAAAAGGGTTATGAAAATGTTAAAGCAACATTTTTTGAGTAGAAGGATTGGCTCGACACTTCCCGAGTTGGGGTTTCACTTTCCAAGTTAAGGTACTGGTTTTATACTATGGTTTCCCTTTGGGTTTTTTAAGTAGTTGGATTGCGATTGTAATGTTTCTTTATGAATAACGCGGATCACTTCGTTTTAAAACCCTCCGTTGAAATGTTGAGGCTTTTCTCTTGGCCCCTATCAGTTTTTCAAAGAGTAATAATTTTTATATGTTGCTAGCTAAGTGTTGAACGCCACTAGGCTTGAACCCTAGTTTTAGTTTCGATAAAAATAATTACAGTTACCCTGTGTAAACATGTAATTTGTATCTTGATGTAACTTGATTTGTTGGTTCCGTTGTTAAAATACTTTGATTCTAGAGTTGCAGGTTTTGAGCTTAGCATTAAGCTGAGTTTTAGTTTGGTATTTTTAAGTGTTGAGCGAGTTCTCTAAATGGAGACTCTAACCCTCGATTTTCATTTGAAAACTGTGTATCGTTAAACTTAGAGAAACGATTGTTATTAAATGTTTATTACTGTTAAAAATGTGGGTTCCTACTAATCCTTTGGATGAGCCTATACAGGTCTCGATCTCGAAACTTGTTAATTTATAAATATACATTGAACCTTAGAGTTGGTAGCTTTGTAAAATGATTTCGGTGTTTGATTTTTTGGTTGAGGTACGATTCTGATATACGTTATAGTTGAGCTAACGGTGTAGCTGGGCGAGCTCCTTCCGAGACTAGAACCCTAAGTTACTGTTATAGAATTCTAAATAAATGTGGAATTTTTTTTGATAAAGGGTTATGAGTATTGTTTGTTGATTTCGTTTAGCTTTAAAAAGATTAAGTACCGTAATTTAATAATTACATTCCTATTGGTTTTAAGAAGTTTGTAAGGGTGTCGAATCCCTTTGTATAAAATAGTTGTTGGGAAAAGCACTTGGGTTGTATAACCCATTCTCCTTCAAATCGAGATGAACCACTTTAGGGTTCAAACTCTTGTTACGAGCCTCCAATAAATTTTAATGTTTGCACTATTGTAGGGACCCCCTTTTTGGAGTCCCAAAAAAAATAGACTTCCAAACGATTTTTCAGAAAGAGATATAGAAGCCACAGATCTAGTTCATGGATGTCAATATATAAAACTATATTCTCATATTTATTCATTCTAAAAAAGATTTAGCAAAATAATTAAAATAAAAGTACTTCAAACCTGTTTTCAATGGTTGATCCAGCGAATCGATGGAGTCCTCGAAATGGTTTCCGCACGATACAATCCAATCTCCTGACGAAGTACCGAGTGACCCCTCAGTTGACCATCCTACCGTATCGAGGATAATCTTCTTCACCTCGAACCCCCGAGCTAATGGGGTCATAAGAACACACTTAGCTAGCCTCCCGAAAGGACGTCCCAATCCCGGTTCCGGCTATTCCCAACTCCAAGGATCATAACATAATCTGAGATTATGATGACCATCCAGCATTAGGGAGCAAGAGTGATCCCTCTCTCTTTCTCCTCCCTCTTTATATAGGAAAATCTCTTGTGCCATGTGTCTGTCCATGCACATTATTTAATTTAATTTAATATTTTAATTAACAATATTCTCAAATACATGTGTCTCAATGTCTTCAAGGTGCACCTAATTCCCTAGATCAGTGGGAGTTAGGTGTAGGAGAGAGTTCTACTTCTCCTTTCATTATCAATTAGTTTTCTCAATATCATTTAGTAACTAGTTGTTTTTAATTATTCAAATTCTTTTAAATAATAAAGGCTTCATAACAGGATTTGTTTCTTTTAAAGAAGAAACATCTGAATTTATTATATTTTGAGAGATTACAAGATTAATATATATATTCTTCTAATCTTAAATAAAATACTTTATTCAAATAATTATTTATTCTATCTACATTCTTTTTCCTTTTTTTCCTTTTATAGTAATAAGGAAATATTTAAAATACTTCTTTATTCCATTTAAATTTTTTTTCTTTTTGAAATAATTCTAATATATATTTCCATTAATTTATAAAAGAAGAGAACATTAACTTTTCTAGTTTTCAAATTCCTTTCTCAACCATAATAGCAGGAAGGACCGGCAGACGTCGGTCAAAAAGCAAAGATTTGGGGCAATCACGAGGACTGCCATGATTGTTATCTCATCCCTTAGTGGTCAGTAACATATGGGGACCCGAACCGACACAAATTTTATGGAAATGCAATATCCCGAAAATAGCGAAAAATTTAAAACTTTTCGTACCTGCAATAATCATTAGTTTACAATAGACAGCTTCATAAATTAATTCTAATATTCTTAAAAGCATCCATACTTGCATGA
This sequence comes from Larix kaempferi, assembly GCA_027924585.1. Lineage (NCBI taxonomy): Eukaryota > Viridiplantae > Streptophyta > Pinopsida > Pinales > Pinaceae > Larix > Larix kaempferi. The sequence continues at coordinate 2,610,616 of BSBM01000282.1, forward strand.
AACAATTGTAGTCCTAAGACTTTTGTTTTACATGGTCTCTTCTATGCATGAATTTTGAAATTGCGGAAGCGATGTGGAACATAATATGATGGCATGTCTTAATTTAATCATAAATGCTAGTACAAGGTAGAAATATACTCCTTACTGTCTTAAGAAACTCATGTGATTTAATTGTGGATGTTTACTGCACCTTCAAGTGATGAGCTCCTTTGATGACGGTATGTTGTTCACATGGTGGTTATTATAAAACTCCAGGAAAGGTTATTACATACCTCGGCAGGGCTGCCGGAAGGTATGGGTAAGATTAATGGTTGTCGGACTTACTTAGCATGTTGCTAATGTCATACTTTGCATTTGTGTTCGCAGGTGTATTCTCCATGGTCATGCTAACTAGAGCGTTATTCCCTATTCTATAAAAGCCCGCATGTTACTATGTGCAACTTAGGTATGGTAGTCTTAATGGTAGTAGGCATTATGCACTACAATGGCCTCATAAATCGAAGGTTTATTAATTGAGGTTTATGGCCATGAGGCCCTATGCACAATTCCAAAGGTAGATAAGATTCGATGACTCCACTATAGCTTTGGGGTATAATACAGAACCTCCACTTAAGATAGGGTTAGTGAGCTTCTTAAATACTCAGTGTGGGACAGCCTGTGATGAGGGTTTTGGAGGTCGAATTGGGGTAATACCTTTCGTTCTATTTTCGACTTGTTGCTAGTTATTTTTGCTTTGCATTTCGTTTGTGAGGTGGCTGTAATGGTGCCCTGACCCGAACAATGCTTGTGGTCAGTGCTACTCGGAGTCTATTGAATTCGGCTGTGGCGTGCATGGTATTCCTCTAACAAATAGTTATCACTCTAAATTGTAGAAATTTAACTTCCCTTCTTTTGTTGTAAAACAACAAGGGTTTTACTAAATAGTTATCGATTTTGGGGAATGACAGGTGATAAGGTATTTTGGTATGAAGATATGGGAGTTCAAAGTGCTGTAGGCGTGGTTATGATATCTGTAAGTCCAGCTTACCTCCTCATTGCCCCACCTTTCGCACCCCTGCTGGGTGTGTATGCATCTCGTCCTGTTTTGAAGTGGAGGTCCCCATAAGCTCTTGGCTTACTAAATCATTTTGGGGGAGCCTGTTGGTCGCCTATTGACTGGACTAGGGAGTATGGGTTTCCAATGTAATTTAAGGGTGGGAATAACGCGGCTAGGTCTGTGATGAACAAAAAGATCGTTTATGATGCTGGGTTCTATTTTGTTGCTTGGCGTTTTAAATTTCTATGTATACTGTAAGTTATAGATGGTGAAGAGGATATGAAATGACTGGTGGGTTGGTAACGAACTCCAAGGGTGAATTTCTTCACACTTTCCAAAATGGATATTGAAACAACCTTCACATTTGGATTTTTATCCCTCTGTTGTGGTTATGATGATGTATAAGAATCCTATGTAGCCTACGGCTGTACTGTATAATGTGTAGTCTATTTTGCTTAAAAAAAAAGGAAATCAGACTCCTATTTGGAAATGCATGGTTGTGATGGCTTCAATGTAAATCTCTGTTTTGTTTTTCCTGTACGAATACAAAATCTAAGTTTGTACCAAGTCGATTCTATACTGTTGAATTCCTATGTGTTTTATAAATGCTGTGACCGAATGTCAAAAAGGAAATACAGGCCCTTGGCGCCTCTAGTTGGGAACATAGCTAGGGTTTGAATACACAACTCTCGATTCTCTATATGGTCTGCATTGATGAAATCAAGCATTGGTTAAATGGGAAGTTTGTTTTGAATGAATAATGTCCCTATGTATCCGAATACATATTCCTGTAGGAAGCAACTAATAGTTTGTCATACGGAGGTCCATGGGATTCGATCCTCGACCTCTCGTAATGAATTTCTATAATTCTTGGAGTTTTGGTTAATGTTATGCTGATTAGGCGCAATCGTTGATATGGAAAGAAATATCTGTGCTCGTGGTTTGTAGTACTCTATATTGGATTTTAATGATTGCTGTAGTATCTTGGTTTAAAACAATTGTAATGTATTCGATCTGTAGACCTCTGTTTTGAAAGGATAAGTAGAAAACCGTGTATGAAATATAAATGGAAAGGCATAGGGTATGCTATCCTTGTCCTAACTATTGTCTTCGTTTTCAATTATGGTATGTATGGTTTTGAAAAAGAAAGCTGTAATAGATCGGGAAAGATGGGCGGTATTATAGTCTTGGGTTTAGATTTGGGGCATATGGGAATTACTTACAAAATAATGTCTACGTTTTTGCTGAAGTTTGTATAACTGGGATTTTGAGTGGTTCTCATGATGTCTAACGATTTCTGTTAAAAGTTTGATTTCAGTAGTTAAGTGGTTTTGTTTGCAAATTTAAAGCAAGGGTTTAGATAAGAGAAAATAAATACAAAAGGTTCTGGCTGAAATTAAAATCCACGATGTGTAAATTCTATCAGTTTAAGCAATACAAATGACTAGCAAAGACTAACTGGCTAGTCCTGCTAGGAATGCCATTTGATTCTGGGAAACCTTGTTTTAAAACTGATACTGAGAACATTTCTATTCTAACATTGCACTTATAAAATAAAAGAGGTATAAACCATAGGAGGGTTTATAAATATTTCATACCTATTGATCCCTGTAGCTTGTCCTGCTGATAATGGCCTGTTGATCCTTGTAGCTTGTTCTACTGATAATGACCTGCACACTAAACCGACTAGTTAGGGAAACTACTGACTCTTAGCTGACCTGATAATTGATCTTGGATTGGATGACTTTGGGACTACCACGTTCCTCCCAACCATGATTCTACAATCGTTCCTGGTTCAGTAGGAATCTCCTCGTGATGATTCTGACATGCAAAATGAGAAGTACAGGCCCTAGGTGTATAGCTGGTACAGATTTGGAAAATCTATGGGAAGAGTTTACTTCCTGGAGAAGAGAGTTCTTCTTATCATAATAATACCAAAAGAAAAAGATCCCCCAAACTTTGGGGTCTGTCATCCTTAAGTAGGATAAATCTTGAATTAGGACTGTTGGAATTTACTGGTTTCTTTAAAATAATTTAATTTGTAAAATAGTATTTGTTTACTTAACTGCTAGTTATTTTGGAACTAAGACTTCTCACTTTGTTTTATTAAGGTGTTTTTGATATTTAATTTTTGTATAATAATAATATAGAAATTACAATTCTATCTAAATATTAATAACTAATACTTAGTAATTGGCAGCCCACTTATGTATAAGTATACATGTAATAATTAACAATATTATATAATGAAACTCCTAAATAATAATACTTAGCTTTGGGATCCTTAAGCATTTTGTTTCACATGATGCTTCTTTTAATTCTTTTTAATGAAAAGGGTCCACTTTTGTGGACGGTTTCGGTAAGCTAGTAGGGCACCTCTAGTCTCTCCTTTTGCATGTCAGATTCCCTCGTTTTAACATGGTAGTTCCTGCAGTAGATGATGATAAAAGATTTGTTTAATCAAGTCGAAATAGTTGTGATAAGACACGTAAGTGCTATTGAGAGTCCTCTCGACTCAACACTTGAGATCTAGTAACCCCGAGTGCTCTTCAAAGCCTTTTTAACTCAACACTCTCACATGGGCGTTACGCTAGTCCAATTCCAGAGCCTCTGCTCAACACTAGAGCTAGAATGTGGTTGTGAGGCACATCTAGGATATTTAAGTGGCCTCGGATCTGGTAATCATTTCTTTCAAGCTTGGAGTGGTCCAGGGCTTATACCCGACACTCAACGTACCTCGGGGCTTAAACCCAGTACATAGTAAGAGTCCTCTAGATACATCGGGGCTTAGGCCTAGTATATAGGTCATTCATGCGTTTCTGAGTCCATGCTCAACACACTACAGAATCATCCATATGAATCATCTCTGCACAGTATAATGTAACCAAAGAGAAAAACTCAGTATATCATAATTTGTAACAAATTCTCATAATACAAAATAGTTTATTCATTCGGGCTTTCTTGCCCAGTATATATATCCAACCATGAAACAAATCATGGTCCATGCCCAATACATCAACTCATGAAGGAATAAATCAAAACATACTAATGCTATGTCAAACATAATAAATCACATATTGGGGCCGTGACCCGATATAACATCATAACATAGTTAGTCAAAAAGTTGGGATATTACATCCCTCCCCGCTTAGAATAACACTGTCCCGGTGTTCTAGAAATAAACCTGAAAGTTTGCGAGGTAGACTTTACTCATTGCAGTTTCATTCTCCCATGCAGTCCCATGCATTCAAACTCTTGCTTAATTCCAAGTCTTGTTTGAGGCTTCCTTAACCCTTACCTTCACATTTCTTGCTTTTCATACTCATACTTTTCTCTGACAACGCCCATTGTTTCTATCATTTCATCATAAGGTAAATTCATTCAAATGATCAGTTTTAGTACGTAAGTAATAATATTCCCTTTACAACAAGCACATGGGTTCAGTCCTTTCATATATAAGCAATAATTCTCGTTGCAACAAAATACAGATAGTCACTCTAGAACATTTGTAATAACGTTCCTTTGCACATAATTTGGATATGGTTTCCTTCAGAATTAGTAATAGCTTTCTTTTGCACATAATTCGCATATGGTTTTACTTCAGAAGTCAGTTTAGAATATAAGTAATAACTTTTCTTTGCACACAACTTGCATCTGGTTCACTTCAGAAATCAAAAATAACTTTCGGTTGCACCTAATTGTATATGGTTCATTTCAGAAATCAGTCTAGAACATAAGGGATAACATTAAATTTCTAGGTATGACACTTCTTTTCCAAGTACCCTTAGTTATTCTCTACTTTTGAAAGGAAATATTTTTAATGTTCATAATGTGAACTGCGCAAAATCTAAGCGTAAAAATGCATACATATATATAATTTGATCAAAAACAATTCTGGTGTGTTTAGAGTGTACTAGCATCAATAATCAAATAGGATTTGTTACTCTCGTTGTTCCTGAGCATAACCTTACGTAAGTTTAGCTAATTTAGTCAATAGTAGTCTAAGGGATTATTGATACTCCAGAGTTTCCATCCCAACATTATTTTACTCGCCGGGTGTCTAAGCATCCCGTATCTTTTACTGCTCAATACTTAATCTTACGTGTTTTCAGAGATTTTTACTGCTGAATACAAATGAAGGTAGTTACAAGGTCTATTTATGAGCCCACCTATAGGTCTGTTAAAAGTTTTGCACCTATGAAGTAAGCATGCCATGAATCGGGTCATAAATTTGAAATCAAGTGGTTGTAATGGTACTAACATATATTTATGTAGGTAAATCAGCCTGGGAGCATAAGACATGGCTATGACCTTTTATCTCGGACTTATTCCAGTGGTCATGATGAAATACCTTTACAACGGTCTGAGTTTATATGAAGTGGTGCAGTCGAAGACTATTTATGGGTTTGTAGGTCCCTTCGTGACCCAACCCTAGGTCCTATCAATCTTTTTCCAAAATTTGGTTTAACACCCTAGGTTTATTTTAAACATGCTAAGCATCTTTCTATCCCAAACAGGGTACTCCTAGTATCTTGAAACAGGCTTGCGTTAGTTATTACAACAAGTTTTTAATTTCTTAAATTGAGTTTTATGCAGATATTTATTAATTTCACCTAACATTTCTCATAATATGATTTTCTTTCCTTCTCCAAGAAAATAGATTATTTTATTCATGTAGTTGACTATTATTATTAGTCTAGTTGTAAATAAATCATCCGGCTAATAGTTATACCATTATTACCTCATGTATTACTCTTGGTTTCACAAGGGTTTGGTGGAGTCCTTTGCACCCATATGCACCTTTTACTTCCAATCTTCTTCCCACATGTAGCTTCTTGTTCATCATACATTTATTAAGTTCCTGTGTTGCTTGTCTATCAGCATATTGTTTTCCCACAAATCACTCTCCTGTGTTATTTCATTTTACAAGTATATTCCGAACCGGATCGGACATATCTTCGTCCTATCAACAAAATTAAGTATAGGCTATACTTTGCAAACTTTTGTATTTTACACTCTTAGTACTGTTATTGGTAACTGAAACAACTTTCCCGAGCAATCTTCTTGTGATTCATCTTGTGACTTCTAGGTGCGTAATTGTGCCATGCATAACTACCTTGTAGTTTTACTATGAAACCCTAATGTCTTTCATTGGTCCTGTTTGTGTGTTTTTAGTACTCTTAATATACGATGTAGATTTCCATAGTATATGGAAATCACATAATAGTCATGCTCACTGCTGCAGGATGTCTATGACCAAATACCACATTTAACTACTCGTGTCAGGTTTCTGTGGCTCCTCCCAGGTTTCTATATTTTGGTTTATGTGTCATAGGTATATAAATATTTCTAGTTAGCGCTTTCGACTCTAGGTATCCGAATGATTTAATTCTCCTATGATTCTTTATAATATAGGCTAAAAGCATATCCTGGCTTGCTACTCATGTAAGGAGGGTAGTTATTTCTATATCTACTAAAATATCGTATACCTTGCCTAAGCAGGTACTCCTTAACAACCTGTTTTCCTCAAAATTTATTTTATGCTTCTTTTGTACTTTAAGATTTATGGTGCAGTGTATGTGAGCATCTGTCTTCAATTACTAACTAGAGGTCAATGCATTCTGCTGTATCTAGCTAAACTTGCTGAGTTTTGGGTTTATTTTCATGCCTTTACTCGTCCTGACCTTTATTACAGGTTTTAAGTATTCTTTATAAATGACTTTCGTGCCTCTTTCTTATGTGTAACTTCGTATACCTTACTAAATTGTGGATACACCCCGTCGTTGTGTGGTAATCCTGTTTGAGTTTCTTTTGATGTTTTTGTTTCTAACCTTCTATGTAGAAAATAATTTCTATGTATATGCTTGCATGACTTCACGTTTATGTAGGAGTTGAACATGTTAGTCTTTCCCCTTCGGTTTATCTAGCTACGGGCTGTAATCCTTATTATCTTAAATTGAGACCGAATATATGTCCGAGTAAATAACATTACCCTTCCTTGGTACTCCTTTCTACTTGTTGGACTATATATATATATATATATATATATATAAAGATGAATATCTAAGTGTCATACGAGTTCAGTTTATTTTTTGTCATAAATACATTATGCAGGTCAGTAAGATAACAGAAATTTTGACCCGTCAGTAAAACACCAATTTTGTTAGTGTTTGGAAAAAAAATTCATACACATATATGGTTTGAAGGCACTTCTGTAGCGACTGCATTTCTGCATTCGAAATATTGTTGTATTTGTATCTGAAGCATTTCACCAAATCGTGAGAACATAATTTTGTTAGTTTATACATATATCTATAAAAATAAAGTCATAAGTAAATTCTGTAATGAATGTATTTGCAGCAGATGTCTCTTTATTTTGAAATGAGCCCAATAGGTCTGTTAGTGTTGTAACCGGGCTATGATACCACTTGTAATATCCCGAAAATAGTGAAAAATTTAAAACTTTTCGTACCTGCAATAATCACTAGTTTACAATAGACAGCGTCATAAATTAATTCTAATATTATTAAAAACATCCATACTTGCATAAAACAATTGTAGTCCTAAGACTTTTGTTTTACATGGTCTCTTCTATGCGTGAGTTTCGAAATTGCGGAAGCGATGTGGAACATAATATGATGGAATGTCTTAATTTAATCGTAAATGCTAGTACAAGGTAGAAATATACTCCTTACTGTCTTAAGAAAACCATGTGATTTAATTGTGGATGTCTACTGCACCTTCAGGTGATGAGCTCCTTTGATGACGGTATCTTGTTCACATGGTGGTTATTATAAAAATCCAGGAAAGGTAATTACATACCTTAGCAGGGCTGCCGGAAGGTATGGGTAAGATTAATGGATGCCGGTCTTACTTAGCATGTTGCTAATGTCATACTTTGAATTTGTGTTCGTAGGTGTATTCTCCATGGTCACGCTAACTAGAGGGTTATTCCCTATTCTATAAAAGCCTGCGTGTTACTATGTGCAACTTAGGTATGGTAGTCTTAATGGTAGTAGGCATTATGCACTACAATGGCCTCATAAATCGAAGGTTTATTAATTGAGGTTTATGGCCATGAGGCCCTATGCACAATTCCAAAGGTAGATAAGATTCGATGACTCCACTATAGCTTTGGGGTATAATACCGAACCTCCACTTAAGATAGTGTTGGTGAGCTTCTTAAATGCTCAGTGTGGCACAGCCTGTGATGAGGGTTTTGGAGGTCGAATTGGGGTAATACCTTTCGTTCTATTTTCCACTTGTTGCTAGTTATTTTTGCTCTGCATTTCATTTGTGAGGTGGCTATAATGGTGCCCTGACCCGAGCAATGCTTGTGGTCAGCGATACTCAGAGTCTATTGAATTCGGCTGTGGCATGCATGGTATTCCTCTAACAGGTAGTTATCACTCTAAATCGTAGAAATTTAACTTCCCTTCTTTTGTTGTAAAACGACAGGGGTTTTACTAAATAGTTATCGATTTTGGGGAATGACAGGTGATAAGGTCTTTTGGTATGAAGCTATGGGAGTTCAAAGTGTTGTAGGCGTGGTTATGATATCTGTAAGTCCAGCTTACCTCCTCATTGCCCTACCTTTCGCACCCCCGCTAGGTGTGTATGCATCTCGTCCTGTTTTGAAGTGGAGGTCCCCATAAGCTCTTGGCTTACTAAATCATGTTGGGGGAGCCTGTTGGTCGCCTATTGACTGGACTATGGAGTATGGGTTTCCAATGTAATTTAAGGGTGGGAATAACACGGCTAGGTCTGTGATGAACTAAAAGATCGTTTATGATGCTGGGTTCTATTTTGTTGCTTGGCGTTTTAAATTTCTCTGTAAACTGTAAGTTATAGATGGTGAAGAGGATATGAAATGACTGGTGGGTTGGTAACAAACTCCAAGGGTGAATTTCTTCACACTTTCCAAAATGGATATTGAAACAACCTTCACATTTGGAGTTTTATCCCTCTGTTGTGGTTATGATGATGTATAAGAATCCTATGTAGCCTACGGCTGTACTGTATAATGTGTAGTCTATTTTGCTTAAAAAAAAAGGAAATAGGACTCCTATTTGGAAATGCATGGTTGTGATGGCTTCAATCTAAATCTCTGTTTTGTTTTTCCTGTACGAATACAAAATCTAAGTCTATACCAAGTTGATTCTATACTGTGGAATTCCTATGTGTTTTATAAATGCTGTGACCGAATGTCAAAAAGGAAATACAGGCCCTTGGCGCCTCTAGTTGGGAACATAGCTAGGGTTTGAATACACAACCCTCGATTCTCTATATGGTCTGTATTGATGAAATCGAGCATTGGTTAAATGGGAAGTTTGTTTTGAAACAATAATGTCCCTATGTATCCGAATACGTATTCCTGTTGGAAGCAACTAATAGTTTGTCATACGGACGTCCATGGGATTCGATCCTCGACCTCTCGTAATGAATTTCTATAATTCTTGGAGTTTTGGTTAATGTTATGTTGATTAGGCGCAATCGTTGATATGGAAAGAAATATCTATGCTCGTGGTTTGTAGTACTCTATATTGGATTTTAATGATTGCTGTAGTATCTTGGTTTAAAACAATTGTAATGTATTCGATCTGTAGACCTCTGTTTTGAAAGGATAAGTAGAAAACCATGTATGAAATATAAATGGAAAGGCACAGGCTATGTTATCCTTGTCCTAACTGCTATCTTCGTTTTCAATTATGGTATGTATGGTTTTGAAAAAGAAAGCTGTAATAGATCGGGAAAGATGGGCGATATTACAGTCTTGGGTTTAGATTTGGGGCATATGGGAATTACTTACAAAATAATGTCTACGTTTTTGGTGAAGTTTGTATAACTGGGATTTCGAATGGTTCTCATGATGTCTAACGATTTCTATTACAAGTTTGATTTCAGTAGTTAAGTGATTTTGTTTGCAAATTTAAAACAAGGGTTTAGATAAGAGAAAATAAATACAAAAGGTTCTAGCTGAAATTAAAATCCATGACGCGTACTTTCTATCAGTTTAAGCAATACAAATGACTAGCAAAGACTAGCTGGCTAGTCCTGCTAGGAATGCCATTTGATTCTGGGAAACCTTGTTTTAAAACTGATACTGAGAACATTTCTATTTTAACATTGCACTTATAAAATAAAAAAGGTATAAACCGTAGGAGAGTTTATAAATATTTCATACCTGTAGATCCCTATAGCTTGTCCCGCTGATAATGGCCTATTGATCCCTGTAGCTTGTTCTGCTGATAATGACCTGCACACTCAACCGACTAGTTAGGGAAACTATTGACTCTTAGTTGACCTGATAATTGATCTTGTATTGGATGACTTTGGGACTACCACGTTCCTCCCAACCATGATTCTACAACCATTCTTGGTTCAGTAGGAATCCCCCCGAGCTGGTTCTGACATGCAAACTGAGAAGTAGAGGCCCTAGGTGTATAGCTGGTACAGATTTGGAAAATCTATGGGAAGAGTTTACTTCCTGGAGCAGAAAATTCTTCTTGTCATAATAATACCAAAAGAAAAAGATCCCCCAAACTTTGGGGTCTGTCCTCCTTAAGTAGGATAAATCTTGAATTAGGATTGTTGGAATTTACTGGTTTCTTTAAAATAATTTAATTTATAAAATAGTATTTGTTTACTTAACTGCTAGTTATTTTGGAACTAAGACTTCTCACTTTGTTTTATTACGGTGTTTTTGATATTTAATTTTTGTATAATAATAATATAGAAATTACAATTCTATCTAAATAATAATAACTAATACTTAGTAATTGGCAGCCCACTTATGTATAAGTATACATGTAATAATTAACAATATTATATAATGAAACTCCTAAATAATAATACTTAGCTTTGGGATCCTTAAGCATTTTGTTTCACATGATGCTTCTTTTAATTCTTTTTAATGAAAAGGGTCCACTTCTGTGGACAGTTTCGGTAAGCTGGTAGGGCACCTCTAGTCTCTCCTTTTGCATGTCAGATTCCCTCGTTTTAACATGGTAATTCCCGTAGTAGATGATGATAAAAGATTTGTTTAATCAAGTCGAAATAGTTGTGATAAGACACGTAAGTGCTATTCAGAGTCCTCTAGACTCGACACTTGAGATCTAGTAACCCCGAGTGCTCTTCAGAGCCTTTTTAACTCAACACTCTCACATGGGCGTTACGGTAGTGCAATTCCAGAGCCTCTGCTCAACACTAGAGATATAATGTGGTTGTGAGGCACATCTAGGATATTTAAGTGGCCTCAGATCCGGTAATAATTTCTTTCAAGCTTGGAGTGCTCTAGGGCTTATGCCCGACACTCAACATACCTCGGGGCTTAAACCCAGTACGTAGTAAGAATCCTCTAGATACATCGGGGCTTAGGCCCAGTATATAGGTCATTCATGTGTTTCTGAGTCCATGCTCAACACACTACATAATCATCCATATGAATCATCTCTGCACAGTATAATGTAACCAAAGAGAAAAACTCAGTATATCGTAATTTGTAACAAAATCTCATAATACAACATAGTTTATTCATTCGGGCTTTCCTGCCTAGTATATATATCCAATTATGAAAAAAATAAGGGTCCATGCCCAATACATCAACTTGTAAGGTCTCGCATCCCGAGCACGTGATTTTTTTTTTATTTTTTTATTTTTAAAGAAAATCATTTGAATGTGAAATCTTTATTCTTACCAAAGATAACTCTCATCTAAATCAAAAACTTATAAGTAAATCTCACTGTACTAAGATGTAATAACTAATAACTGATTCTTAAACATAATTAAAAATTACACCAATTCCGAAATATAATTATGAAAGATGTGTTCACAAGAGTTCCTTTTTCTTATTGGAACAAGCTGTACATTTTCCCAAAATAAATATAAAAAGCATTCCTTTCTACCCATTAAACATATCCTATATAAATTTGATGACCCTTTTTCCTTTACTTATTGAAGCAAGACATACATATTTTAGAACATATATCATGAGACCTTTTCTATATATTAAATATATCTTAATGAACCTTTTTCCTCCTCCTTTTTAAAGCAAGGTGTACATAATTTAAACATATAAATAAGGGATCATTTCCACATAATAAACGTACCCTATAATTTATTTTCATATATTTAATAATTTTCAATGAACCCTTTTATTTTCCTTTTTAAAGCAAAGTGTCCATAATTCAAAACATATAAATAAGGGGCCATTTCCACATAATGAACATATCCTATAATTCTTTTTCTTTCCCTCATTGAATATAGTGTATTAAAAGAGAATGTATCGAGGGTGTTAAATAGTGGGACTCATCTTCTTTGTACATATTAATATAAAAAGAAACTCATTCGAAGACGAATTACACGGTCACCCTATTCTCATTGAGTAATGTTTCTTATTTGCACAAATTAATTAATAAACCAAAAATTGTAAACAACTTCATAGCGCACTATTATAACAATCTACTTAGATAAAATGAAATGCTTCTGCTGTGGCGATTTATAAAAGATGAACACATAACTCCTAAATGGGTCATTCGACAGGTAGCCGAGAGGGATTTCACCGAATTCTAGTTCTCGGTGATGGTTAATATAAATCATATATTTACTTACAAAGCTTTTCGGAGGCATACAGGAGTTTGGTAATGTGTTTTGAACAGGTGGTAAGAAATCCCCAATTCGACTCATAAATACATTACAGAGTTTAATAACTCCTTATTTTTATACACCAAAGAAATTCAGATTAAGATCTGGAACGCCAATAGAGATGGAGACAATTATTTTAAAATAAATATAAATCTAATTTGACCACAAATGAACATTTCTTGAACGTTTAATAAGACACAAACATAATTTAACAATTCCCTTTTTTTTTCTCTTTTATACACCGAATTCTGATTAATATCTTGAAACGCCAACGGAGATAGAGATAATTCTTTAAACTAATATAATCTCAATCGACCGCAATGAACATTTTTGGAACGTCTAATAGGACACAAACATAGTTTAATAAAAAAATCAATGTCAGATTTAGGGATCGGGCTCTGTGATTGACATACAGAGTCGATCTCTGTCTTGCTTCATTCAAACTAAAATTTAACTGTAAATAAAGATCTGTGAGTGCAATTTCACACCAATATATATAATATCAAAAATCAATGTCAGATTTAGGGATCGGGCTCTGTAAGTATCGATGGTAGAATTCAAGCGAAACAATTTAACTATAACTATCAATCCGAGAGGGCGACTTCTTATTAATGTGCAGTGTCCAAGATCGATATTTATTTGAGGGATCGAGCTCTGCAATTGGCATACAGAGTCGATCTCTGTATTAATTCATTTGAGCAATAAAAATTTAACTGCAAATAATAGATCTATAAATAATTCATAGACGGATCAATACAAAGTCCTGGAAAATCGATTTGTAATCTACTTGACAGATCTACAAATAATTTCATATTGGATGAATAAACAGTCATGAGAAATTGATCTACCTTTAGGGATCGAGCTCTGCAATTGGCATACAGAGTCGATCTCTGTATCAATTCATTTGAACCATAAAAATTTAACTGCAAATAATAGATCTATAAATAATTCATAGACGGATCAATACGAAGTCCTGGAAAATCGATTTGTAATCTACTTGACAGATCTACAAATAATTTCACATTGGATGAATAAACAGTCATGAGAAATCGATCTACCTTTAGGGATCGAGCTCTGCAATTGGCATACAGAGTCGATCTCTGTATTAATTCATTTGAACCATAAAAATTTAACTGCAAATAATAGATCTATAAATAATTCATAGACGGATCAATACGAAGTCCTGGAAAATCGATTTGTAATCTACTTGACAGATCTACAAATAATTTCATATTGGATGAATAAACAGTCATGAGAAATCGATCTACCTTTAGGGATCGAGCTCTGCAATTGGCATACAGAGTCGATCTCTGTATTAATTCATTTGAACAATAAAAATTTAACTGCAAATAATAGATCTATAAATAACCAACGCTATGACCTCAAAGATCCACACAATTCGAAATGACAGAGAGATAATATTACTTTTAAATTGAATTTCACAGAGTTTATAACCCATAGAGTAAATAGAACAATTTACAAAACTAGGGTCAACATCGATTAGATACAAAACGAGTTTGTTTACATGCAAAGAATATTCGTTTCGAAATTATGGAAAGGGTCAATACGTACGCAGAAAGAAAAATTATTTCCAACATAAACTAATACTGGTGCGGATCTTCATTAACAGGATCACTACAACCCAACATTAAAGTAATAATGACCAAATGCTGGATAGCTGAATCGAAAGGTACTTTCCAGAAATAAAATAATTACAACCATAGCACTTTATAACAGAAACAGAATTGCACCTTCCAGCTATAAAATAAGGATAATCGTAATGCTTGATAACAAAACAGAAATCAGGAATGTGCTTTCCAATCAACAAGATAATAATGACTGTAATGCTTAATAACAGAAATAAAAAAAAGTGCTTTCCAGCAATACAAATAAGAACCTGTAATGGCGGTAGCCCCAAATTGAAAGTGAATCCTCTCGTTTGCCGCGGCTCCAAATCTGCCTTGATCACCACGGTCACTGAAGGACACCTCGGTTAACCACCCAACCACTCTGGAAGTACTCTTCTTCCTTCCAGACCCCCGAGCTAGTCGGGCCGTAGAGTTCACACACGTATTTCAGAAATACAGCTTGGGATTCCCCTCCCACCAGGATTTCTTAGCCAAACCCTTAGATAGCAGCAAGTCCTTGAGGCAATTGAAAATTACGACAATCGTCCAAATTATGGGCCCTTTACCCATTCCTTAAGCTTTCCTTATAAAGGAAAATCTCTTGCGACACATGTCGCTTCATGCATAATTAAATATTTTTAATTATTTAATTATTTAAAACACTCACCCATCCAAGTGTCAGTTTCTCAAGGAAGTGCACCTACATCCCTAAGATTGCTCTAGTTTGTCCCCTAGATATTTTAATCAGCTCCTAGCTTTTAGTTGACTAGGTGTCTAATCTATTTTGCTCCTAAATAATAATTTCTATTATTTTAAATGCTCAACAAAATATAACTATTCATGTGCAAATATCTTAGCTATTGTTATGCATTTTCTAAGTAATAATCTAGAGTTATTCTCCTAAGTTTTTATGCATTTTAATTTAACAATCAAATTCACTAGGATCACGGTGCCGCGTCGTTGGGCTCATGGTTCCTTAATTTTTTAATTCTCTGACATGGCACCACTCCGTCGGGTCCAATCATCCAATATTTCCATTCCTTGGCATGGTACCACCTCGTTGGGTCCTTGCGTCCATTCTTTCCATTCTCGACAGGGTACCTCATCGTTGGGCCCTTCTGCCATCATATTTCCGTTTTGACTTGCGGGAACTCTTGTAGGGATTTTAGGAATCGTTACCATCCATCCTCCGTCTACATGCTATCTAGGGACTAATGGCGCTGAGGAGTGAGTCCGTTCTCACTGCGCGCCCCTCAACTCGTACGTGACCAGCTCCGTCGTGGCCCACCTCGTACGCCCTCACGCATTCCTCTTGAGCAAGCGGATCAATGCTTATCTGCTCATGCGTGGTATTCTCGTCGGAAGTCGACATCGTCGTCGCTTCCCTTGTGTGTGATTTACCCGTACTCTACGACCCTTCAAGTTCCTTTGTGTGTCCGTCAGTGAACCGTCTCACTTGTTTCTAGACACACTTCTCACAACAAATTATTAGTAGCACTGTCTTCAATAATCATCATCTGATTTCTAAATCTAGCATTGTTAAACATTTATGATTTATTCAACTTCTTATTTATCTAATCAAATACACATCTCGTCGACAATTACATAATCACCAAACAGCTAGTCGTTAAGCATTATTTATCAGCATAATTTCCATAGTCATAGCTAATCGTTTAACATATGAAATTATTCATTTAACTCAACAATTCAGATACACATACTCAAAAAAATAAGATCAAAAGGTTTTTAATTAATGTTTCAATCGGTCGGGTCACTCAGCAGGTGCCCTCAATGTCTACAAAAGTCTAGGGGCACTACATACACCCCTACTTATTTAGAACTTCGTCCCGAAGTTCAGAATAAAAATGGAAAATTACGACGCATCTCAGTTGCGTCCTCCCAAGTCACAGAGCTTGGACTATAGTTGTCCCACTGCACTTTGACTTGATCTATCACACGGTGCCTAAGCTGCCGTGTTCGCTGGTCTAAAATCCGGATCGGTTCGGCCATCACGGCCCCGTCGTCCGTTATCTGCACATTGCTCAAGTCAATGATATGTGAAGTATCGGGAACATAGTGGCGCAATACAAAAACATGAAAAACATTATGAATTCTACTTAATGATGACGGCAAGTCAAGACGATAGGCAACCGGTCCTATCCGTTCTGAAATTCTAAAGGGTCCTACAAACCTAGGCGACAACTTGGCTCCCTTTCCAAACTTTATAGAACTCTTCTGTGGTTTTACCCATAGAAATACCCTATCCCCAATTTCGTAGCTACGATCAGTCCTGTGTGCATCTGCATAGCTCTTCTGGCGATCCTGTGCTTCCTTTAGTCGAGCACGAATCGTGACCATCTGGTCTTCCATCTCTTGTATCACCTCAGGACCAAGTAATGTCCTGTCCTCTAGTATATCCCAACTTATGGGAGTCCTACAAGGTCTCCCATAGAGAAATTCAAAAGGAGCCATCTGGATAGAACTCTGATAGCTGTTGTTGTATGCAAATTCTACCAAGGGTAGATATTCTTCCCACTTCTTCTGTTGATCCATTACATACATTCTTAGCATGTCCTCCAATACTTGGTTCACTCTTTCCGTTTGTCCATCCGTTTCAGGGTGGTAGGCAGTGCTAAAGTTAAGTTGAGTACCAAGAGCTTCTTGAAAGCTTGTCCAAAACCTTCCAGTAAATACTGATCCTCTGTCAGAAATAATTTTCTTCGGAATTCCATGTAGTCTTACTACTTCATTAATGAAAACTCGGGCTATCTCCGGAGCTTGATACGTATTCTTAATCGGCAGGAAATGCGCACTCTTGGTAAGAGTGTCAACGACCACAAAAATTGTGTCGTGTCTCCTGTTGGTTAAGGGCAACCCAACTATAAAATC
This sequence comes from Larix kaempferi, assembly GCA_027924585.1. NCBI lineage: Eukaryota > Viridiplantae > Streptophyta > Pinopsida > Pinales > Pinaceae > Larix > Larix kaempferi. The sequence goes on from BSBM01000282.1 coordinate 2,627,812, forward strand.
CATAGAAATAACCTCCCATTTTGATTCTAGGATTGCATGTGGTTGCAGTAATCCGGCTGGGTGTCGATGTTCCGCCTTTACCATCTGGCATTCCAAACACTTCGCCACAAAACTTACTACATCCCTCTTCATGCCATGCCAAAAGAACAAAGGTTTCAAATCTGCGTACATCTTTTTTATTCCAGGATGTGCTCTATAGACGGCTCGGTGAGCCTCAGACAATATTAAATCTCGGATTTCTTCATTATCAGGGACATACATGCGACGGTTATACCGTAATAAACCGTCCTTGTCCAAAGAGTACCCTTCAAACTTGGGTATCCTCATCTGTTCATTCTCCAAATCAACTTTTACTTCATTATACCAAGTGTCCTTCTGTTGTAGTGTCAAGATCTTTTCTCTTAAGTTGGTCTTTAATGGTATGACAGAGAATATCCTGGGTCTACGACTAAGTGCATCTGCCACTTTGTTTAAGGTCCCTTTCACATAAGTTATGTCGAAGTCGTATTCACTGAGTACTTCCGACCATCTTCTCTGTCTTGCATTAAGGTCGCTTTGAGTGAAGATGTGCTGTAAGCCACAATGGTCAGTCTTTAATTCAAACTTCCTTCCTACCAGATAGTGTCTCCATAACCTCAAAGCATGCATCACTGCAGTCATCTCCATATCATGGGTCGCATAGTTCTCTTCATGCGGCCTAAGTCTTCTGGACGTGTACGCAATTACTCTTCCATCTTGCATCAATACACAACCAACACCATCCTTTGAAGCATCCGTGCATACCAAGAAATCTTTATCCATATCGGGGACTTTTAGGATTGGTGCCGTAGTTAGTAATTCTTTTAATTTAGCAAAGGCCTCTTCGCATTTCTCCGTCCAAATGAAAGGACGGTTCTTCTTTTGCAATTCAGTAATAGGTCCCGCTACTCTAGAGAAGCCTTCCACAAAACGTCTATAATACCCGGCAAGCCCCATAAAGCTTCGTACCTCATGTACATTTGTGGGTGCCAGCCAATCCCAAATGGATTCAATCTTGGCTGGATCTACAGCTATCCCTTCGCCGGATATAATGTGTCCAAGATAATGAATCTCCTTCTGGAAGAATGAACACTTTGATAATTTTCCATAAAGGTGATTTTCTCTTAAACATTTTAAGACTATCCTCAGGTGTTCCTCATGTTCTTCCGGTGTTCTTGAATAAATCAGAATGTCGTCTAAGAACACCTGTACAAACTTGTCAAGGTGTTGTCGAAACACACCGTTCATCAGGTTCATGAATACACTGGGTGCATTTGTTAAGCCGAAAGGTACTATGACAAATTCGTAGTGTCCAAATCTAGTTTTAAATGCTGTCTTGGGGATATCTTCATCCTTGATCCTCAACTGATGGTATCCCGACCTTAGGTCGATTTTTGAGAATACCGTCGCACCCTTCATCTGATCAAAGAGGTCATCTATTCTGGGTAGGGGATACTGATTTCTTACGGTCGCCTTGTTCAATTGACGGTAGTCAATGCACAAGCGCCAAGAACCATCCTTCTTCTTCACAAAAATAACAGGTGCTCCCCAAGGAGACACACTGGGTCTGATCAGTCCTAAATCTAACAACTCTTGTAGTTGAATTTGCAATTCCTTCAATTCAGGTACAGACATTCGGTAAGGAGTCCTAGCTATGGGTTCGGTTCCAGGTTTCAGTTCTATGGTGAAATCCAGTTCACGTTGTGGTGGTAGGCCAGGCAATGCATCAGGAAACACATCCATGAATTCTGAGAACAAGGGATGATTAATTACTTCTACCTTATCTCCTTCCTTGTTCATTGCAATCACCGCATACAGTTGGCACCCTTTCCTCATGCTTTTCTTAAGTTGCATGGCCGATATCATTCTTAAGGAAACCTTCTTCTTCTTCCCTGTTATCATTCTCTTGTAACCTTCATCGTCGATGAAAGTTAGTTCTTTACTTCGGCAATCCATCACCGCCGAGTGTGCTTCCAGCCAATCCATCCCCAGGATTAGATCATAAGTACCCAATTCCGTAACATAAAAGGATATTCTAGAAGAACATACTCCTAGGTCGACTTCACAATTTTCTACCTTAAGACTCACACTCTGGACACTACCGGATGCCATCTCGACAGTGTCGAAATCATCTTGACTTATTGCCATCATTTTATTATTTTCTACAACTTTTAAGGAAATAAAACTTTCAGTAGCTCCAGGGTCTATAAGCAAGGAAAATACATTACCATGTATCTTACCAGTAGTTTCGAGGACAGTGGACTGATGTTCAGCTTGGCGGTTGTTGACGGCAGCGTGTATACGATGCGCTCGTCCTAGATCGGCTGCGGTAGTTTGTTGCGGTGCTTGGGTTCTTTGGTTTCCCCGGTCCTGCTGAGGACATTCGCTTTGGAAGTGTGGTCCTCCACACCTCCAACATCCTGCTCTGGGCCCTCTTGTTTTGTTTCTAGCTGGTGCATCATTTCTTCTTGGTCCAAACTGCGCCGGTTTTGCGAAAGGCTTTGCATGATCATTCCGTGGTGGTGGTCGGTATGGTGTTCTGTCATCTCTGTTAGACCCTCCGTTGAAAGGTCTCCTCCCAAAATTCTTATTCCCATACTGATGTTTGGGTGCATGCGAAGGTTGACTTCCTCGGTCTGTATTCGTAAAGTTCTTATTCTGCAGCATCTTGCCGGGAAGCTCTTCTTCCGCTATGAGGGCCTTCTGGACCGCATCGTGCAAAGTAGAAGGTGTCAAAATACGAACCTTGTCTCGTATGACTGAGTTTAATCCGTAGATGAACTTATTGACTTTTAATTTCTCCGTGGCAACATGGGGTGCATACCTTAGTAATTCCATAAAACGGATTTCGTACTCTTGTACTGTCCGTAGTCCTTGTTTTAGTGCATGGAAATCATTCAGCTGTCGCTCAATGAATTCGTCTGATAGGTAATGCTGACGGAAATGTTCATCGAACAATTCCCACGATATCTCCTCAAGCTCTAGACCTAGCTGAGGTCGTAAGGTCTTCCACCAAAGAAGGGCTTCCCCCTTCAGTTGTAGTATTGCCATCCGTACCTTCATGTTAGACGTGTAGTCTCTCAAAGAAAAACACATGGCCATGTTTTCTAGCCATGCCTCAGCGGCAGTCCCCTCAGTGGAACCCCAAAATTCAGGAAACTTTACCTTCTCTAGCTCTCGGTGTATGTTGACCGGAGGTGGCGCCTGTGGTACTGCAGTGACTTGAGAACCAACATTCTCGCGGTCAAGTCGTGTCATCAATGCTTCAGTCATTCTGTGGTAGTTCCTCATCATTGTCATGACCTCGTCCGCAGGTAGGTTAATGGTTTCCTCCGCTCTCGGAGGGTTATTCACAGGGGTTGATGGGGTTGACGGGCGTGCAGCTCGCCCTCGTCCCCTTCCGACTCTACCCTGGCGAGTTCTTCGATCCATGACGAAGTCTGTTCAGATGAAAAATAAAATTTATTAGTCAACTAAACATCATAAACTATTTCGCGCGGAATTGTCTAGGTCCGAACTAAGTTCGACCTTGCTCTGATACCAAATGTAAGGTCTCGCATCCCGAGCACGTGATTTTTTTTTTTTTTTTTTTTAAAGAAAATCATTTGAATCTGAAATCTTTATTCTTACCAAAGATAACTCTCATCTAAATCAAAAACTTATAAGTAAATCTCACTGTACTAAGATGTAATAACTAATAACTGATTCTTAAACATAATTAAAAATTACACCAATTCCGAAATATAATTATGAAAGATGTGTTCACAAGAGTTCCTTTTTCTTATTGGAACAAGGTGTACATTTTCCCAAAATAAATATAAAAAGCATTCCTTTCTACCCATTAAACATATCCTATATAAATTTGATGACCCTTTTTCCTTTACTTATTGAAGCAAGACATACATATTTTAGAACATATATCATGAGACCTTTTCTATATATTAAATATATCTTAATGAACCTTTTTCCTCCTCCTTTTTAAAGCAAGGTGTACATAATTTAAACATATAAATAAGGGATCATTTCCACATAATAAACATACCCTATAATTTATTTTCATATATTTAATAATTTTCAATGAACCCTTTTATTTTCCTTTTTAAAGCAAAGTGTCCATAATTCAAAACATATAAATAAGGGGCCATTTCCACATAATGAACATATCCTATAATTCTTTTTCTTTCCCTCATTGAATATAGTGTATTAAAAGAGAATGTATCGAGGGTGTTAAATAGTGGGACTCATCTTCTTTGTACATATTAATATAAAAAGAAACTCATTCGAAGACGAATTACACGGTCACCCTATTCTCATTGAGTAATGTTTCTTATTTGCACAAATTAATTAATAAACCAAAAATTGTAAACAACTTCATAGCGCACTATTATAACAATCTACTTAGATAAAATGAAATGCTTCTGCTGTGGCGATTTATAAAAGATGAACACATAACTCCTAAATGGGTCATTCGACAGGTAGCCGAGAGGGATTTCACCGAATTCTAGTTCTCGGTGATGGTTAATATAAATCAGATATTTACTTACAAAGCTTTTCGGAGGCATACAGGAGTTTGGTAATGTGTTTTGAACAGGTGGTAAGAAATCCCCAATTCGACTCATAAATACATTACAGAGTTTAATAACTCCTTATTTTTATACACCAAAGAAATTCAGATTAAGATCTGGAACGCCAATAGAGATGGAGACAATTATTTTAAAATAAATATAAATCTAATTTGACCACAAATGAACATTTCTTGAACGTTTAATAAGACACAAACATAATTTAACAATTCCCTTTTTTTTTCTCTTTTATACACCGAATTCTGATTAATATCTTGAAACGCCAACAGAGATGGAGATAATTCTTTAAACTAATATAATCTCAATCGACCGCAATGAACATTTTTGGAACGTCTAATAGGACACAAACATAGTTTAATAAAAAAATCAATGTCAGATTTAGGGATCGGGCTCTGTGATTGACATACAGAGTCGATCTCTGTCTTGCTTCATTCAAACTAAAATTTAACTGTAAATAAAGATCTGTGAGTGCAATTTCACACCAATATATATAATATCAAAAATCAATGTCAGATTTAGGGATCGGGCTCTGTAAGTATCGATGGTAGAATTCAAGCGAAACAATTTAACTATAACTATCAATCCGAGAGGGCGACTTCTTATTAACGTGCAGTGTCCAAGATCGATATTTATTTGAGGGATCGAGCTCTGCAATTGGCATACAGAGTCGATCTCTGTATTAATTCATTTGAGCAATAAAAATTTAACTGCAAATAATAGATCTATAAATAATTCATAGACGGATCAATACAAAGTCCTGGAAAATCGATTTGTAATCTACTTGACAGATCTACAAATAATTTCATATTGGATGAATAAACAGTCATGAGAAATTGATCTACCTTTAGGGATCGAGCTCTGCAATTGGCATACAGAGTCGATCTCTGTATCAATTCATTTGAACCATAAAAATTTAACTGCAAATAATAGATCTATAAATAATTCATAGACGGATCAATACGAAGTCCTGGAAAATCAATTTGTAATCTACTTGACAGATCTACAAATAATTTCACATTGGATGAATAAACAGTCATGAGAAATCGATCTACCTTTAGGGATCGAGCTCTGCAATTGGCATACAGAGTCGATCTCTGTATTAATTCATTTGAACCATAAAAATTTAACTGCAAATAATAGATCTATAAATAATTCATAGACGGATCAATACGAAGTCCTGGAAAATCGATTTGTAATCTACTTGACAGATCTACAAATAATTTCATATTGGATGAATAAACAGTCATGAGAAATCGATCTACCTTTAGGGATCGAGCTCTGCAATTGGCATACAGAGTCGATCTCTGTATTAATTCATTTGAACAATAAAAATTTAACTGCAAATAATAGATCTATAAATAACCAACGCTATGACCTCAAAGATCCACACAATTCGAAATGACAGAGAGATAATATTACTTTTAAATTGAATTTCACAGAGTTTATAACCCATAGAGTAAATAGAACAATTTACAAAACTAGGGTCAACATCGATTAGATACAAAACGAGTTTGTTTACATGCAAAGAATATTCGTTTCGAAATTATGGAAAGGGTCAATACGTACGCAGAAAGAAAAATTATTTCCAACATAAACTAATACTGGTGCGGATCTTCATTAACAGGATCACTACAACCCAACATTAAAGTAATAATGACCAAATGCTGGATAGCTGAATCGAAAGGTACTTTCCAGAAATAAAATAATTACAACCATAGCACTTTATAACAGAAACAGAATTGCACCTTCCAGCTATAAAATAAGGATAATCGTAATGCTTGATAACAAAACAGAAATCAGGAATGTGCTTTCCAATCAACAAGATAATAATGACTGTAATGCTTAATAACAGAAATAAAAAAAAGTGCTTTCCAGCAATACAAATAAGAACCTGTAATGGCGGTAGCCCCAAATTGAAAGTGAATCCTCTCGTTTGCCGCGGCTCCAAATCTGCCTTGATCACCACGGTCACTGAAGGACACCTCGGTTAACCACCCAACCAATCTGGAAGTACTCTTCTTCCTTCCAGACCCCCGAGCTAGTCGGGCCGTAGAGTTCACACACGTATTTCAGAAATACAGCTTGGGATTCCCCTCCCACCAGGATTTCTTAGCCAAACCCTTAGATAGCAGCAAGTCCTTGAGGCAATTGAAAATTACGACAATCGTCCAAATTATGGGCCCTTTACCCATTCCTTAAGCTTTCCTTATAAAGGAAAATCTCTTGCGACACATGTCGCTTCATGCATAATTAAATATTTTTAATTATTTAATTATTTAAAACACTCACCCATCCAAGTGTCAGTTTCTCAAGGAAGTGCACCTACATCCCTAAGATTGCTCTAGTTTGTCCCCCAGATATTTTAATCAGCTCCTAGCTTTTAGTTGACTAGGTGTCTAATCTATTTTGCTCCTAAATAATAATTTCTATTATTTTAAATGCTCAACAAAATATAACTATTCATGTGCAAATATCTTAGCTATTGTTATGCATTTGCTAAGTAATAATCTAGAGTTATTCTCCTAAGTTTTTATGCATTTTAATTTAACAATCAAATTCACTAGGATCACGGTGCCGCGTCGTTGGGCTCATGGTTCCTTAATTTTTTAATTCTCTGACATGGCACCACTCCGTCGGGTCCAATCATCCAAGATTTCCATTCCTTGGCATGGTACCACCTCGTTGGGTCCTTGCGTCCATTCTTTCCGTTCTCGACAGGGTACCTCATCGTTGGGCCCTTCTGCCATCATATTTCCGTTTTGACTTGCGGGAACTCTTGTAGGTATTTTAGGAATCGTTACCATCCATCCTCTGTCTACATGCTATCTAGGGACTAATGGCGCTGAGGAGTGAGTCCGTTCTCACTGCGCGCCCCTCAACTCGTACGTGACCAGCTCCGTCGTGGCCCACCTCGTACGCCCTCACGCATTCCTCTTGAGCAAGCGGATCAATGCTTATCTGCTCATGCGTGGTATTCTCGTCGGAAGTCGACATCGTCGTCGCTTCCCTTGTGTGTGATTTAACCGTACTCTACGACCCTTCAAGTTCCTTTGTGTGTCCGTCAGTGAACCGTCTCACTTGTTTCTACACACACTTCTCACAACAAATTATTAGTAGCACTGTCTTCAATAATCATCATCTGATTTCTAAATCTAGCATTGTTAAACATTTATGATTTATTCAACTTCTTATTTATCTAATCAAATACACATCTCGTCGACAATTACATAATCACCAAACAGCTAGTCGTTAAGCATTATTTATCAGCATAATTTCCATAGTCATAGCTAATCGTTTAACATATGCAATTATTCATTTAACTCAACAATTCAGATACACATACTCAAAAAAATAAGGTCAAAAGGTTTTTAATTAATGTTTCAATCGGTCGGGTCACTCAGCAGGTGCCCTCAATGTCTACAAAAGTCTAGGGGCACTACACAACTCATGAAGGAATAAATCAAAACATACTAATGCTATGTTAAACATAATAAATCACATATATTGGGGCCGTGACCCAATATAACATCATAACATAGTTAGTCAAAAAGTTGGGATATTACAGGAAAGAAAAGATTCCGACAAACCAACAAAAATAATTACAACTGTGGGTTATGGCCCACCAAAGATTTCAATCCCATGCATCATGGCCAGCACGACATCATGATAATAATAATAATAGAATATTGAATAATTTATTATTAAATTCTCTAAAACTTTCCACATGTATATTATTTAACTATGTATGTATGAGTAGTTTTCTTTTTCCATTCTTCTTTCATCTAGGTACCTCTTCGGTGGGCCCTTCCGACAGTATCTTTCTTTCTTCTTATGGGGAGTACTGCATAGCGATCGGGATTCGTTGCCGCGATCTCTCAACTACGCTCCTTGGAGACTAAGGGATGTCGAGGGATAAGGCTCTCCTTATTCCGCGCCCCTCAACTCATCGTATGCGACCAAATCATTATGGTCTTGCACATACGGCATACACTTCGCTGGGTGAGCTGAAACGGCTTCACCCATGCGTGGATTACTAGTTTAAGGTCGACAGTCAGTCATCTTACCCCTAAGTGTTCTTTCCGTTCTTACGACCCCTAAAATTCCATTGTGGGTCAGTCGGGTATATCATCTTTCCTGCCACTGCACACGCTCAAGCGCACATTAGTAGCGATGCACTATATAAAATATTTACATCATTCATTCTAGTATCTCAGTCAGTCGAGCATACAAATTATTCATCATTTATCATTTTCTCAGTCAGTCGAGCATATATTTCATTCAATCATTTCCATTTCATAATATTTCAGTCATTAAACACTCTTTCAATGGTTAGTAAACACTCTTTCAACGATCTCTTTGGGTGAGTGTCTCCTATTTTAATTTATTAAATAATAATATTATTCATTTACAGTCATCCTTGACACTTGGTCAATAATAAAACTTTACAATACAAGTTAAGGTAATGTTTTTCCGCAAACATAAAATGTCTCAAGTACTGGGTATGTTACAATAGTCACTTAATTTGTGGTTCGTAAACATCAATATACCACAAGTTAAGTGCCCCGAATAAGTTATATGTTACTTGTTCTCACCTTTTTTTAGTCAAATGGCTATCTATTATCCATACATCAACTAAAAATGCATAATCTAGCAGCTATCCATACATCTTTTACCAATTATTTTTAATGTTTTTTGTAAAAGAACCATTTTATATACTAATTCCTATATTATACTTCGGATCCATATATGTACGTTAATAATTATTAGATATTGAACCAAATCTGAAACAATTATTGTATTAATTTGATTGAAGCACCTTGGCATGTGAATGTACGGCTTATGGATACCTGAATCATACACTTAGTTGTTCCAGAGAATATTACAGACTATCCGAGATAGCAGTAGTAAACCGATGGAATTCTGATAATCTCAAAAGGTGTTTCATTTTATTGTTTGTGTGCATGCATAATGATTCATTGTGCAACGATACACTAGTGTGTTTTATTGGGTTTCCGAGTGTGTTAATGGTAAGCATATTTATTTCACAGAGAGACTTTAATACCTGAAATAAAGTACAAAGATTTAAAATTTTGAGGCTTGGGATGCAGTAACAATTTAGCCAAATTTTGAGTCAAATAATTTAATTTTTCCAGAAAGAACATATTACAATGCTTTCCAAGAAAATAGAGTAACTTCAAACTTTACTGTGAAATGCATAAATTCTACATAAATTAGTCACCTGAAAAATATACTAGGCTACTGTTGTGGCACTAAATACCATTAAATCATCAATTTTTCAAAAGTAAAAAATTCTGAGCCTCAGATTTGTCGACATAACACAGAAAATGTTTACTCTCTCTGGTCTGGCACAAAAGTTGTGAAATGCTATTGACTACACCAAGATAAAGAGAAAAAATAACACATTTACTCACTTGATAAAAGGCAAGTTGAGCAGTGAGATTCCAAGCTCAAAAATCTCAGAAAGTGTAATTAATAAAATAGATGTCGTAAAAGCTCATGGCTTGGTGCATCCTCTAGGCAGACAATATTAGTTGGGTTTATAAAATAACAAAGGCAGACCCCATAACTTTACGCCAGCTATCTTAGGTAAATGGAGACAAAATTCACTTACGTGGCACTTGGCCCTTCCATCAACACTTTCAGTTGGTTAATGATTTCGAAACGTTTCTATTTGTTGCATTCACTTTTTCCTTTGAGGATCCAAATTGGTGGGCAGGAATAGCGACCGTGAGGATTCAAAGTTTTTCCAAATTTGTTGTAAAATTGTTTTATTGTCTGCAATTTAAAATTTTAGGTTTCTAAATTTGGAATTTTATTGGATAATGTATTTTAAGTATATAATTTAAGGATTCAAACTCTTGAGAGTTATGAGAGAAGAAGAGAATTTGGGGTGCTGCTAGGGTTTCTGCACCCTAACCTGATCGCCTGCCATCCTCTGCTCGGTACCTACCATGGAGGCCTCTAGCAGAGGTCGATCCAATCCCTCCTTCAGCCAGATTGTGGGTCGTCGATCTCAGAACTACTGCGGATCTAGGCCCCAACCCAACCAAGCTACCGCCGCACTCTGGAAAAGGAGGAGAGGGATTGGAGTCACAAGCTGCGACTACTCCCAACACTGCAAACAACAAACATGACGATACAACCAGCAATGACGCGCCAGACAAAAGCAACAACAAATGCAAACCCAAATCACCATTGATTCCCAGGTATGAAGTCACCTCAAATCTTGTCAGTCAACATGTATTGTTTGCGATATGATAATTAATATCTACATTTCGATGCTATTGAATGTTCTTCTCATCTCAGCTATATTTTCATATTACCTATGTCAATGTTCAATCGATATAAGATTTATAAGTGCTAACTATTGTTCTTCTCTTGATGATGAAAGGGGTCCTAAGGGTACCCCGAGGCTTACTTAGCATTCATGCTAAAGCATTTGAATCATTCCTTTTGCAAATTACAGTAAGAGCATTAATGTTTACGAAGTGTGACAGAAGAGTTCCTAACTAGTTTCAGTAATCTCCAATGTCTTAATGGTTTTAGAGAATAAATAATGAAATATATTCGGGTGAGATCTCTTTAGTTATAATCTGGTTTTCGTATAAAAAAGTATGTCTGTTATACTTATTCTCATTTCCCATACTATTGATTTCATACTATGTACATTATATACAGGTTCATATTAGCATAATGACTTGACTGAGTCTTAATGGTTGTGAGCTATGTACTTCATGCTCTATCCTATGTTTTTGCAAAATTTATATAATTACCATGCTATTTCTATTATATGTAAACTGTATGTAAATATCATACAAATCCTTTGATATAACGACTATATGGAACTATTGTGCAAGAACTATATGCAAAGTCATATGCATAACCTATAGTATAAACTATATGTCATTTTACAATATAATTCCTAGAATGTAACTATATATACAAACTCTTTGTATTATCTATATCCTAAAAACTATATGCATTTTGTATGAAATTCCTATTGGCATATAAACTATATGCAATAATTTATGCAAATTCTATTTTGAAAACAAATGACTTCATGCAATTCTATTTAATTCCTATACCATATCGACTATATGCAAAGGCTTATGTATCGTCTATATTCAAACAATATATACAAAGTGGGCATCCTCGTGACCCTTTTATAACATATGATTGATACCTAGTAACTTGATACCGATACAAACTATGACTTACCAAGTGATATATGTGATGACAAGTTTGCAATATAAATATAACGTGGCAATGTGTGATAAGGTTTGGAAATTAATGATGTAGTGGAAGCTGTGTTGGCAGGCATTCGCATTCACCTTTGGCATTTAACACTCCCATCTACCAGTTCAGTGGAATATCATCGTGGTTGCCTTCTTGGTTCTTAACACGTGAAGGTTCTATGATAGGGCAGTCAACGTGGTCGAGTTGTATTTGATTTAGTTTGAAAGTTGTCCTAGCTAGTCTCCATGGTGGCCATGGTTATTAATGCAGTCATAACTGTGGTGGTTGCTTGGGAAAACGAGGTGCTTATCGAGTGATCTCCACCACTGATCATATGTGGGTCTTGGGATTTGGAACTTAACCCTAATCTCCACTACATTTTGCAATTATTGTTTCCCTTTGGCATTCAAGGTGTTGGAGAGTGGCTCTGTGGAGAGGCCGACAGGCCGAGAAACTCCAGGGTTTCGTTAGCAGGTGTTTGGGAGCTTTTCCTCGATTCAAACCCGTGACCTGTTGGGGTTTCTAATACCTGTAACTAGTTTAAGAGCCGAGCCTTCAGTAACAGTTTACAGCAATTAAAAAGGTGTTGAAAGGTTTAACTTGTGGTCAGTTTTTCTTTTTATGTGGAAAGGGTAGTTCTCTGAGTTCTTTTCAACCTTGTTGCATTTGATGGTGAGGTACTGGCTTCGGTTTCACAATGGTTACGACGTCACTGCTCTAGATATAGCTATTTTTTTTAATGGTAATGTTTTGGGTTCGAAACCTGTCTCCTTAGAATTTGTTTAAGAGTTGCAGTCATTGTTATTTCGCCTTATTGAAATTTCTTTCCTGTTGCTTGTTTTGACCATACCTTATTCGTGTGGTAGGTTCCTTCAACATTCGGTTCCCAAGCTTGATTTTTGATAATTGACAACTGCATAAGAAATGGTAAGCTTCGGTGGTTACCCTGTTGCTTCGGTTAGGTGACTGTTGGATCTTCTAGTGTTCTTAGCCGAGACTTCATGTTTATCTTGGGCTATGGGAAGTGATGACCGTCGAAATGTTGTGAGTTTTCTGCCAGCCCGGGGAAGATGAAATCCTCAACCCATTCGGCGTTAAGCCTGTGGTGTTTTTTTTCAGCAAAAATAATTTGTAAAGGATGTAACTGTTGAGAGGGTTTTATCCCTCAGCTAATCTGGATATACAAAGATTTTGGTTCCTGTGACTTGATGATGTTTACGTGTGTTGAAAACTGTGAGTCATGCTCCAGGTTATGTGATAAATTAATGTTTTGTTTTATGAATTGTTATGTTTTTAAAATATGGCTGAGAGCCATGGGTTTAGCCTTGCGCTGTGCAGTTGAAACCCTAACCTGTAGGTTTTGTTAGTAGCTTTGATAGCCTTTGTTGATTGATATCAATGTTGTCGTTGCTTTTGGCGATGGTCGAGATGCCAAAACTCAATATTTTGTTTTGTACTTTGAAAAACCTAACCTATTTGGTTCAGGAGTGACTTTGGAATTTATGAGAGGTTCTAGTTTTTGTGTGTTTAAATGGTTTTTTCAAATAATGTTTAAGATAGGAAAATAACTGTAACATCTCCCAATAAACTAGTTAGTATTTCTGTGAAAAAATTAAAATTTCTTCCCTTACAGATCTTCACAATACCATATGTAACAGACCCTAAAGTTGGGTGAGAAATTCATATTAACTAATTATTTAGTTCATATTAAGAATCTCCATGTGACATACCCAAGTAACCTGAGTTAGTAACTTGGTAAAATTTTTGGAGAAATTAAAACTTTAGCTTTCTAAGTCAAGATAACGTGGTCTTCACCCTAAAATATTAACAAGGCATTCTTACCCATTGATGGTGACATAAAAGTGTCTAACAATAAATACAACTATATGGCTATCATATGATCAATAGACATAATAATGAACTTACCAAAGATGTATATTATAACCCTGTCATAAGTAACCATACTATCAAAACAACATAGCAAAGGAGAATATAAACTTATATACACCCTTTCCATCACAACTATCAATGAATACTAACAGAAAGTAGTAATCCATTGAACCACTCTCATTGACCCACTCTCTCATCCTCCAAGTGATCTTGGGGAAGGGAACAATTAGATTCCTGTAAATCTTCCATGCAATTGTGTTATTTTCTAACCATTTAAACAACACTAATTGTTTCCCTACCTATAAAGAGAATTATTTCGACACATTACCATTCAACTACCAAAATGTAATGTCATTTTCCCAAACAATGAAATCATTAAAGTAATGAATTTAAAATGCAACAATTCATTTCCATCAACTAATAATTCACCTAGCAAATTTGTACTATTAATTAGAACCAATTATAATCATACCAAGTGATTTGTAAGGGAAAGTGATGAAAAATAAACATAGTATATTCTTCTTTGAGAAGCTCTACTACTTTAGTCAACAAATATTCATCCTAAAGAAATTAAAGTCGATTATATCCTTTAATTACATAAACCATATTATAATCATCAACATCATGAATCAACTGAATTCGGATTGGTTACCACAACATAATGTACAACAAAATCACACGTCGCCAACACAAGTTAGTACACTCATACAAGTATGACAAACATAAGGTCATTTCCACTTATATGTGACAAAATAAGCCATGATCACACATAATAATCAACACCACAATTAAACACAATTTACACATATACCATAGAGACCATATATACACGTGGTTCACCCAACTCTATGGGCTACGTCCACAAAGAAAGTCACATTCTTTCTATTAGTCAAAAGAGAGTTACAATTACAAACGCTGTCACAAAGCTTCTCTTGTAAATCTTAAAAGATTTGGTCCCATCTTAAGTTCTAAAGAAAGATTCCTTATTCATGATGTTGGGCTATCCACTTTCTCCCATCCTTGCCAAACATACTTTTAAGTCTTGAACTAAAGGGTAGTGCTCATATTTAGACATAATCTTATGACTTCAATTCTTTGACGAGATATCGATTTCCAACATCATATCTATGCTTTAAACTACTTTCAAGTTCAAGCATACCTTTTCTATTAGATACTTCCAAATTCAAGCTTATATTATCTATACTTAAACTACTTTCAAGTTCAAGCATATACTAATTAACATTAGATATTTTTTACGGTCAAGCCTCAGTTCTTGAGGAAATCTAAGCATAAAACAAAATCCGTGGCCACGTTGGAGTAGTATGCTATTGAGTACTGTTATAATAGCTATGCAAACAAAATACTAAGCGAAAGGATAAGGTCAAAACTTCATCTTCATGAGAAGATTGTTATTTCCTTGCCAATATATCTCGCAAAAGTAATCAAGGAAAAATATAATGAGAAACGATGGAAAAACGGTTCTCTCTTTAGAGAGAAATCCCTATCATGGTAGCTAAAAGCTGTGTAGAAGACAAAGGGTTTAAGTCCTTTCAGATGGCGCCCTTTCTTAACTTCTGGAAGAAAGACTTTGATCACCAAAATACACTCGGAGATCCTTTATTTATGACTATCAACCTAAGCCAAACAAAATCCCTGAATGTGACAGGGATGAGAGACTAGAACTCAACTTAAATATATATATAAATATAGTCAATGCTTCTACAGGTTCACTACAAGATTGATGACCCGAACATACTCGATCTATATACGGAGTCTAGCTCTATTATCAAGCTCAGAGGGGAGTTAACTATTAATTTTCACTCCTTAATCGTATCTACAGGATCATTATCTGAACGATAAACCGATCTGAGTGCAGGATTTAATCTTAGTTGTCGAGTGCTTCTACCGAGAAGTTAGATGCAGTTAGCACAGTCATTGAATCGAGGAGTATTTCCAAGGTTTGCTGGGCCATCAAAATAAAGAGAGACGTTTGTCTAAGTTGGAAAAACAGCTATAAAATTAAATGAAATACACAGATCTATGACTCTGTGACTTAGCAAAGAGATGAATCATGATTTCATAATAACCATTCAGATCTGAGATAGGGATCTGTGGTTTCCAACCAATATCCAGGATATATGTTTTCAATCCGCATAACACAGAAATGAACACATAAAACTACTGTAATTTCAAATAATACCGGGATCTATAATTCACAAATCTAATTCATCAAACGGATCTAGCATGCCCAGTAATTCAAGTAATTCGGCATATCATGCAATGCGATTTCACTCATTTCCAGATATTGAATCTAAGCTTTCAGATCCGTCATCAAGATCTATCCAAGCGCTTAGTTCTAGATAAAAAAAATATGCTAACGCAGCAATGAAACCGGGCAGAGAACGACTCACACTTATCAGTAAACACAACAAATCAGAGTTCGATTCTCAAGCTGCCCACATTCCAAGGCGACAAACACATCTTCGTCAGCGCTAAAGGTAGATTCAAATGAACCAGGGATTGGATCTTCTATCACCCGCAATTGCAACATGGACGCAGAACAGAGAAGTGGCCCTCACGTTATCGGTGAACACATCAATGAAAAGGGACAGAGGTTGACTCTCAACAAGAGGATAACATTACAGAGATTTAACTTTCTTGCCACAAAAACTCAGAGCCTCAAGAGTTTTCTGTCCACTGCTAAGGCTAGGTCGAACATGAAAGTGCATAAATCGACATTCAGAGTAAAACAACGAGTGAAATAAAAGTGCAGGCTCCGATTTTACTTACCTCCACATAATATATATAAAATCCAGGCAAAGGAAACGCAAACCTTCTGAGCAATTGAAACGCAGGCCGGTACGAGAGGATTTCCCCAATCGAAAATGCCCTCATCTCTGTGTGTACCCCTATGGAGAGCTCCGTCGAGCATAAGAAATATTGCTTAACCACCGCCCTGCTCAAATCGCCCCCCCCTTTAGATCTTTTATCATCCATAAATTAATTTTCCCCCTTTTGAAAAGGGTTAGTCACCAAAGAAATGACAAATGTTCGTAATTTAGAACCAGATGGCTCTTCACGCGAAGACACCTGGCGACAGCTTGCAGAAGGGCACTCCACGAAGGAGACAACCTTCCTCGATTCTCTCCATTAATCCCTCGTGTTCCTTTATCGGAACCCCATGTATTCTTCCGAAGCACGTAATTATACATTATTGTTTGTTGTTTAAATCTTTTGATTATATTTTACATATGTAGCTTACACAGATATATATATCTAAATATATTTTGATCATCATGCATACCCATAGATGCTTCATTTATTATCCCCATATCACATGTTTCGCTTATATATATATATATATATCGACAAGTACATAACCTAACATATGTATGATCATTTATTTTTCTTGGAGGTGTCCACCCGACTAAAAGTAATAAAAGATTTCATAGTACTAACCTAGTGTAAATGGTTAGCTTATGATCATTGGTAGATGGTGGGGTTTTGTTTTAACACTGTGAATCGTTTGGTGTCGTGTGCCGGAGTCATTCCAAGCATATTTTACATAATAATAAAGGGAAGGTAAGGAGGGATATCACATCCTCATCCCCTTTAAAAATAACACCGTCCTCGGTGTTCGCTCTTCTCTTGCAGCAATCATTTGTATCACAAAACTGGAATTCAAAAGAAACAATGCTTAGTAATAACCTGTCATTGACTTCATAATCAAACTCAGAAACATAAATCATGAGTTCTTTATTGTATATATCACTTGCAACATATGGAATAAATCTAGTGTTCCCTGATTGTATACTGTTGAAAAAATCAACAACAAACAACATTCATTTGATCCAGGAGATTCTTGCCTAACACCTTAGTGCTCACGCAGCAATCCTTTTTCTCATGCCTTGCCTAACACCTTAGTGCTCACGTAGCAAACATTTTATTCATGTCTTGCCTAACACCTTAGTGCTCACGCAGCAAACATTTCTTTCATGTATACTAAGCAGCGTCCTGCCTCCCACATATACATTTTCTTATAGCTTGCCTAGGTCTTACAGCCAGTCGATTCTCCGAGAATCCTAGTGGCTGTTCAATCCCTGATTTTAGGGAGTATTTCAATGCCATTATAACACTCTTTACACAATTCCCCTCAAGCCTCCTCGCTTGAGTCCCGGAATTTATTTTCCCCAAGCTGCCTTGCTTGAGTCTAGAAAAATCTCTTCCAATTTAAACAATTTATTTCGTCACATTACATTCTGTACCCATACGATTACTCTGACCAATCTGGGTCGAGTGCTTTGTTCAAAAATAATTATCAACATTTAAAAGAATACATAACGGTTGTGATGTGGGTCCTAAATCCTCACCCACTTATTTTACCTTGGTTCATATTCATGCGCTTGTCTTCCCACAAGCTGCATAAAGTTTTGACCATCAGCCATATTCATATTCACCTGTTAGTAACAAGACAAATTATTTGTAAGAAGATATTTTTCTATGCAAAAAAAAAAATAAAAAAAATAAAAATAAGAAGATTACCCTTCACACTATAATATCCATACTTGGTCATCTAAATTGACCCAATAGGATTACATAATGCCTTAAATACATTCTTCTTTATTATGGGCATCACAATCACTTCACCTTAATCCTTTTCCTTCACTGTATTAAGTATCCATTTTCTTGCATATGCCAACATCATGTGAGTAACAATAAATCGTCTACATATATACTTGCATATATTTTTCTAAGGATAATCACATACCTTTATGGGGGAGACTACATATCGCTTTATTAGATGGACCTCATATGCCAAGGTGCACGTTTAACTTGCATTAATACACATTAGTAATCCCCTCCATATCATATAATCTATATATCAAAACGAAACAGATTATCAAGGTATCCATGCATATAACACAAAGCTTTGACCACATGAAGGTATAATCCTTCTGTCAACCACTCCTAGTATCCCAACATTCCTAGTAAGGATCCCTGAAAATAGAATATACAAAAATGAAATCATAACATTTCATCATATGCATCCTTTTAACTACTTAGAATACACATGTATACTTCTTGAGTAATTATAACCATCATCCTTTTGAACCTTCAAGCAAGGCTACCAGCGTGTTCCCATGTCACACATTTATACTTCATTATTATATACAATCCTATACTGCAAGGAGACAAGGGGATTCTTAACAATTATTCTCTTTTATCCCTTGAAATCTTCAGATAAGGTTATAATGACGAAGGATACTCGTTTGTAGAGTTAAGTCGAAGGTCATGAAAATCATTCACAAGGATGGCAATTTCCTAGTCCTAGAAAATTTCACACAGTAGAATGTCCATTTAAACCAAATGAAGTTAATTCCTATCCTTTCAATCTTTTACCTTGAGGATGACCCTTTGTTAATCATTCATAAAAGTTTTACAACTCTTCGAACCATCTATGGTTTGGATAGTGACATTACTTACATTAACCTTGAAGATCTATTATATATTTATAAATTCAACTAATCATTCTTTTCTACCATGTCACATAACAATTAAGGAAGAACACAAAACTAATATTCTATATCGAAACCATCGCATGTAATATTCAATATAATGTACAAACATCTTCTACACCTTCTCTCAATAACATTTAGCCAATAAGGAGAATTTCAGGAGTTACTCCTTAGTACCATTTATGCATTTTTCTAACATGATAAGGATCCCTCCACCCTACAATCTCGTGCACATACTTAATACAATCGTCCCAACATAAGTGCGTGAAATCAATAACTAGGTAATTCATGACAATTTTCCAATCCTTCTCATAATGACCTAACCATCATTCATTCAATCCTTATGATTCAATATGTTTGCTATCCTGTCTTCATTTGTATAGTCACCTTTCCAAGCCTAGAACTTTTCTTATCCTCATAAATATGATTGAAGCAATCAAGTACCTATGATGAATGTCTATGACTTGACTTATATATGTACTAAAGCCTTACCAATGGCATCAATCGACCAGATATGAATGTACATCTTTCATTAGATACATAATCCTAATTATGTTTATGAACTTTTGAACATGCAAATGCTCCTATGATTCTCATTACTATCATTACGATCAACGTATATGAAAATATCAACAAGATCACCAAGATAAAGATAGGAACATATTCCAACTATTTTAATCATTTTTAAAGAATACTTTCTTATCCTTTAATGAAACTAATTGTAGAGCATGAGGAGATATTCATCCTCTAGTATTTATAAATAGAAGATCATTCAACTTCGGGAGGAAACATATAAATGCTTACATATAGACAATGCTTTTCCTTTAGAATGCTTCAACAAGTGGAGTATACTTACTTGCAATTTAAAAGACATCTTGTCGATTACCTCTTGCTGATTCTTTGGAACATAAATCCTTTGTTTGCGTCTTATCGATGGATTTCCCTTGACCAGCTTATATTATTTCCTCAACTGAGCCCAACTAAGCCCGAGTGTTTGCAACCTGTGCTCTGATACCATATGTAACATCTCCCAATAAACTAGTTAGTATTTCTGTGAAAAAATTAAAATTTCTTCCCTTACAGATCTTCACAATACCATATGTAACAGACCCTAAAGTTG
This sequence comes from Larix kaempferi, assembly GCA_027924585.1. Taxonomy (NCBI): domain Eukaryota; kingdom Viridiplantae; phylum Streptophyta; class Pinopsida; order Pinales; family Pinaceae; genus Larix; species Larix kaempferi. The sequence goes on from BSBM01000282.1 coordinate 2,648,196, forward strand.
GGTGAGAAATTCATATTAACTAATTATTTAGTTCATATTAAGAATCTCCATGTGACATACCCAAGTAACCTGAGTTAGTAACTTGGTAAAATTTTTGGAGAAATTAAAACTTTAGCTTTCTAAGTCAAGATAACGTGGTCTTCACCCTAAAATATTAACAAGGCATTCTTACCCATTGATGGTGACATAAAAGTGTCTAACAATAAATACAACTATATGGCTATCATATGATCAATAGACATAATAATGAACTTACCAAAGATGTATATTATAACCCTGTCATAAGTAACCATACTATCAAAACAACATAGCAAAGGAGAATATAAACTTATATACACCCTTTCCATCACAACTATCAATGAATACTAACAGAAAGTAGTAATCCATTGAACCACTCTCATTGACCCACTCTCTCATCCTCCAAGTGATCTTGGGGAAGGGAACAATTAGATTCCTGTAAATCTTCCATGCAATTGTTTTATTTTCTAACCATTTAAACAACACTAATTGTTTCCCTACCTATAAAGAGAATTATTTCGACACATTACCATTCAACTACCAAAATGTAATGTCATTTTCCCAAACAATTAAATCATTAAAGTAATGAATTTAAAATGCAACAATTCATTTCCATCAACTAATAATTCACCTAGCAAATTTGTACTATTAATTAGAACCAATTATAATCATACCAAGTGATTTGTAAGGGAAAGTGATGAAAAATAAACATAGTATATTCTTCTTTGAGAAGCTCTACTACTTTAGTCAACAAATATTCATCCTAAAGAAATTAAAGTCGATTATATCCTTTAATTACATAAACCATATTATAATCATCAACATCATGAATCAACTGAATTCGGATTGGTTACCACAACATAATGTACAACAAAATCACACGTCGCCAACACAAGTTAGTACACTCATACAAGTATGACAAACATAAGGTCATTTCCACTTATATGTGACAAAATAAGCCATGATCACACATAATAATCAACACCACAATTAAACACAATTTACACATATACCATAGAGACCATATATACACGTGGTTCACCCAACTCTATGGGCTACGTCCACAAAGAAAGTCACATTCTTTCTATTAGTCAAAAGAGAGTTACAATTACAAACGCTGTCACAAAGCTTCTCTTGTAAATCTTAAAAGATTTGGTCCCATCTTAAGTTCTAAAGAAAGATTCCTTATTCATGATGTTGGGCTATCCACTTTCTCCCATCCTTGCCAAACATACTTTTAAGTCTTGAACTAAAGGGTAGTGCTCATATTTAGACATAATCTTATGACTTCAATTCTTTGACGAGATATCGATTTCCAACATCATATCTATGCTTTAAACTACTCTCAAGTTCAAGCATACCTTTTCTATTAGATACTTCCAAATTCAAGCTTATATTATCTATACTTAAACTACTTTCAAGTTCAAGCATATACTAATTAACATTAGATATTTTTTACGGTCAAGCCTCAGTTCTCGAGGAAATCTAAGCATAAAACAAAATCCGTGGCCACGTTGGAGTAGTATGCTATTGAGTACTGTTATAATAGCTATGCAAACAAAATACTAAGCGAAAGGATAAGGTCAAAACTTCATCTTCATGAGAAGATTGTTATTTCCTTGCCAATATATCTCGCAAAAGTAATCAAGGAAAAATATAATGAGAAACGATGGAAAAACTGTTCTCTCTTTAGAGAGAAATCCCTATCATGGTAGCTAAAAGCTGTGTAGAAGACAAAGGGTTTAAGTCCTTTCAGATGGCGCCCTTTCTTAACTTCTGGAAGAAAGACTTTGATCACCAAAATACACTCGGAGATCCTTTATTTACGACTATCAACCTAAGCCAAACAAAATCCCTGAATGTGACAGGGATGAGAGACTAGAACTCAACTTAAATATATATATAAATATAGTCAATGCTTCTACAGGTTCACTACAAGATTGATGACCCGAACATACTCGATCTATATACGGAGTCTAGCTCTATTATCAAGCTCAGAGGGGAGTTAACTATTAATTTTCACTCCTTAATCGTATCTACAGGATCATTATCTGAACGATAACCCGATATGAGTGCAGGATTTAATCTTAGTTGTCGAGTGCTTCTACCGAGAAGTTAGATGCAGTTAGCACAGTCATTGAACCGAGGAGTATTTACAAGGTTTGCTGCGCCATCAAAATAAAGAGAGGCGTTTGTCTAAGTTGGAAAAACAGCTATAAAATTAAATGAAATACACAGATCTATGACTCTGTGACTTAGCAAAGAGATGAATCATGATTTCATAATAACCATTCAGATCTGAGATAGGGATCTGTGGTTTCCAACCAATATCCAGGATATATGTTTTCAATCCGCATAACACAGAAATGAACACATAAAACTACTGTAATTTCAAATAATACCGGGATCTATAATTCACAAATCTAATTGATCAAACGGATCTAGCATGCCCAGTAATTCAAGTAATTCGGCATATCATGCAATGCGATTTCACTCATTTCCAGATATTGAATCTAAGCTTTCAGATCCGTCATCAAGATCTATCCAAGCGCTTAGTTCTAGATAAAAAAAATATGCTAACGCAGCAATGAAACCGGGCAGAGAACGACTCACACTTATCAGTAAACACAACAAATCAGAGTTCGATTCTCAAGCTGCCCACATTCCAAGGCGACAAACACATCTTTGTCAACGCTAAAGGTAGATTCAAATGAACCAGGGATTGGATCTTCTATCACCCGCAATTGCAACATGGACGCGGAACAGAGAAGTGGCCCTCACGTTATCGGTGAACACATCAATGAAAAGGGACAGAGGTTGACTCTCAACAAGAGGATAACATTACAGAGATTTAACTTTATTGCCACAAAAACTCAGAGCCTCAAGAGTTTTCTGTCCACTGCTAAGGCTAGGTCGAACATGAAAGTGCATAAATCGACATTCAGAGTAAAACAACGAGTGAAATAAAAGTGCAGGCTCCGATTTTACTTACCTCCACATAATATATATAAAATCCAGGCAAAGGAAACGCAAACCTTCTGAGCAATTGAAACGCAGGCCGGTACGAGAGGATTTCCCCAATCGAAAATGCCCTCATCTCTGTGTGTACCCCTATGGAGAGCTCCGTCGAGCATAAGAAATATCGCTTAACCACCGCCCTGCTCAAATCACCCCCCCCCTTTAGATCTTTTATCATCCATAAATTAATTTTCCCCCTTTTGAAAAGGGTTAGTCACCAAAGAAATGACAAATGTTCGTAATTTAGAACCAGATGGCTCTTCACGCGAAGACACCTGGCGACAGCTTGCAGAAGGGCACTCCACGAAGGAGACAACCTTCCTCGATTCTCTCCATTAATCCCTCGTGTTCCTTTATCGGAACCCCATGTATTCTTCCGAAGCACGTAATTATACATTATTGTTTGTTGTTTAAATCTTTTGATTATATTTTACATATGTAGCTTACACAGATATATATATCTAAATATATTTTGATCATCATGCATACCCATAGATGCTTCATTTATTATCCCCATATCGCATGTTTCGCTTATATATATATATATATATATCGACAAGTACATAACCTAACATATTAATGATCATTTATTTTTCTTGGAGGTGTCCACCCGACTAAAAGTAATAAAAGATTTCATAGTACTAACCTAGTGTAAATGGTTAGCTTATGATCATTGCTAGATGGTGGGGTTTTGTTTTAACACTGTGAATCGTTTGGTGTCGTGTGCCGGAGTCATTCCAAGCATATTTTACATAATAATAAAGGGAAGGTAAGGAGGGATATCACAATAACACCCCTATCAGATGTTAATGTTGAGATAATCCTTCGTTTAAGCAATGCATGAGTTAAAATGTTTTTGTGACTATACTCTATGATGTTGAAATGATCTCTGAAATGTCGAAGTATGATAATAAAAGGATATTCGTTCTGTTACAGTATAAATGTATATCAAAATATTAGAAATCTTTTGCAGAGGGTTTGGAAATAAAACATGGAAATAATAAACCCTAGTTTTAAAACTCGATACTGCAAAAATAGCACTACTAAGTGCACAAATACTATGAATATTTCTGTGTTCGTCTAATAGCTATTCACATGTCAAAAGATAATGATGCTATCTTAGAATGAAGATTGTATAGTATAATATTAGAAAGGAAATGAAATGAAATGCATAGTGTTTATTTACGGTAGGATGACAATTGATTTTTCAGTAACTTAGGTTTGAACAGAGTCATATATCTTACTTCAGTTGCTAGAATAAAAGACATATTACCATGCCTGTAATATTAAATGCTGATTAAATTTCCTGAGCCTAAACATATAATTTGTATTACATAAATATAACTGATAATGAAAATTAAAGAAAAACATCAGCATTAGTCTATTTATTCATTTGGCAATCTTCCTATCATTCATCTAAATTTTCCTTCTTTGCACTAGACTACTATACAGGAAACAGTATGGGGAAAAATATAGATAAGTTATTTATTTAATCACTTATTCATCATTACACAAAATCATAACTAGATCATGATTCAAAACAAATACTTTTGTATGAAGATACTAGTGAATACTAAATCAATAATTGCAGAAAATAATTTAACTACTTAGAACCAGAAAAGACAAGTAGAACCTGTAGTAGATGATAGGGTGGACAAACACCCAAGGAGGCCTGTTCCTCCCAACCTTTTCCAGAAGAAGCAGCCAAACTACTTGCCTCCTTTGGACCCCCGAGCCTTCTTATTGAACCACCAGGTATATGAACTCTATTTAGAAGCAAAGCGCTCAAAAAATTGTACAACCAACAAACTATTAAGACTTGCTCCTCAGCTTTTAGGACATTGCACTCAGCAGTATAATATGCAAACTTACACCATGATAAAAGACTAGCATATCCCCTCATCGAATCTCTTGGGTGCAAGCAGCAAAACCCCAAGGTAAATTTCCTCGTCAGGAGAAGTGATGAACCTCAGTCCAAAATTCGATGGCTCTTTTAAAGATTGCCTAGGTCTTTAGTGGTCAGTTTTCAATAATGAGCCTCAAGCTCCAGTCCCATCTTTCAAGGCACTAAGAGCACAATTCAAGGGAGTTGTCCCACACCAACAGCTAGTTACTTGCCTCATGAAGTTGCCATTTTTCCATTACCTTCTACCCCAGATTCCATTCAACATGGTGGGTCAGTAAACACTCTTTCAATAGTCCCCTTAGGTGCTTGTCTCCTATTTAATTTATTTAATAATAAAATATTGTGCAAATTACAATCATCCTTGAACACTTGTCCAATATAAAACTTTACAATAAAAGTTAAGATAATGTTTCTAGCATAAAATGTTTCTCAACAAAAAGGGTATGTTACAACAACATTAACTTGAATCTTATAACTAGATGCCCAATACAGTTTTTTGAATCATGGATTTATAAGACAATATAATTTATAAAGTATTTAGATTTGTAACAAAAAGACTTTTTTTTAAGAAGAGCAATGGGCAATTGTGTATCGGTGCTATACAGAGATTATTTTTAATGCATAATTGTATTCATTAATCAATGACAAAATAGGTCTTTTCTAATTAGCATAGCAATTCTCACAAGGGCCATGATTTCATTGCCTAGCATATCAGTGGGACAATTTTTGCATAGCCCTTCACGCTATGAAGAACAATAATAAAATCAACTATAATCTGACTCCAATTCTAATGAAGCCTATCGAAACTGGATTCCATGAGCTGCCATTTATTCCACCAGATGAATTGGAAACACACACCCTAAAAACAAATATTCACTGATATAGATGGCCATGAATGAACAGAGACTAGTTTTGGAGATTCAAAACTCTAGTCTCTTACAATCTTGAAATGCCAAAGCCATCTTGATAGCCAAAGTTGTAGTTATGTACTTAATCATCCTCATTAAACATGGGGGGAGCATAGTGTCTCTCACACTCAGGTAGGCGACGAGGATAGCCTTGATGGTCCTTGCAGTAGTTGTACACTGAATAGTTCCTCTGGATTGACTTCATCCTCATCCTCTCCTGTCTAGTTAGGCCTCCTTTTCCAGTTGAAAGAGAAATGTAGAATGCAGCTGAGCATGTGGAGTCTAAGGGAAGCCCTTAACAATAAACTTGGAAAACATAACAACAAATGGCTAGTATCTGTAATCTACTTTATATTTTCCATTATCAGTAGTCCAAGAGGAGGCATTCCATATTGATACATACACCCAAAGCGACCTCGATGGATAAGTAGACGAAATTCTTCTTGGGTACTTTCGGATTGCAATATCATCTACGTAGAATCTGTCATAGACCAACATGATGATTCATTTGAGCTTCAATGCAAGCAACACACATTTTAAATAAAAAATATGGCTTACATGATGTAAGTTGGAGTCCAGAGAATGTTGTAGTTATGGAAGTCTTCCGTGGGGTCGAACCAGAGGTGAAATTTCAACTCCCTTCCTGTGAGAATCGGTCCATCTCCTGTCCCATTTACGTAAACGTTAGTTTGTAATGTGTAATGTTTTCATGGCGTTGTTCCCAGGAACCGATCAATGTCTATTTCATCATGTTGACCTTTGTATTGTTGGTCATTGGACAACTGCAAAGAGACACACCCCATCAATATATAACCGATCTAAACCATTCTCTATAAAGATGCAAAAGCAAACCCATCTCTCATATGCACCTTGATATATATATATATATATATATATATATATATATATATATATATATATATATATATATATATATATATATAAGGCATTAGCAAAGAATCCGTCACTGATATGCACCTTGATAATACATATATAAAGGTGCAAGAACAAACCCATCTCTCATATGCACCTTGATATATACAGATAAGGCATTAGCAAAGAATAATCTCTGATAAGCACCTTGATATATACATATAAGGCATTAGCAAAGAATCATCTTTGATATGCACCTTGATATTTACATAAATGCACTTTCAATGAGGCATGAGCAAAGAATCATCTCTGCCATATGAACCTTGATATTTACATATATAAGATTGAGCACATACCCATTTTGCATGTGTATTTTGATATACACATAGAGCAAATTCTTCTAATGAGATCTCTTCATTATATTTAATATGCAGATCTATTTATTTTCACAGATATAGCACAGATATACATTAAAAATATATGTATTAAGAATATTAAAATGTACTATCTAAAGTTTTTTATATTTACATACGTCCAGAACAAAAGAATGCTATTCTCCCCATCCAAAACCCATTTCCTCAAGTAACATATTGAACTGTGTTCATAAATATATTCTTATATAATCCTTTATCCTTTCAATATATTCTTATATAAGCCTTGAGCATATAAAAATATTATACAATTCATAACTACAAAACCAACATCACCTTTCCTACTTGAAGACTGTGCACCACCTACTAGGTCTATAAAATGTAATTTGTTTTTGAAGTGAAATCAATTTTTTAGAAATATTTTTATAGAAAACAAATTAATAGCACAAACCGGAACTAATAACTAGTATAGAGTTTTGAGGTTAGAATCCATAATTGAAATCTCTTGAATAAGCTTAAAATCGATATCTAAGTCTCAAACTAAGGATTATCTTAGCCTATTGCAAACATAATGATTTTGCAATATGTTGTAATGATTATTCAAAGGATATTAGCATTAAAACATTAAGGAATATATAAAAATTTTATACTTTATATCATCCATGACACATTTACCATATCTATAAAACTTTATATATCCATCGCACATCTCACTGTATAATTATGTATTATTTTCCATTAGACATATTACCATTAAGATACAATTATCTATAAAACTTTATACATCCATCGCACATTTTACCATATAATTTTGTATTATTTTCCATAAGACATATTACCATTAAGTTTTCCGTATGATTGTGACACGAGGAATTTATGATTGTTAATTTAGTGGGTTATTTTAATAATAATTAAGTCTTTCTTTAAAATTAATTCAAGTTTTTATTTTATCCTAAGATTGAGAAATATAATTTTTTTATAATAAAAAAAATATAGATGTTAATGAAATACACTTTATATGGTAAAAGAAAGAGTTACCGTTTAAGTGAATTAATTACCTATAATGTTTTTTTACATGAGGATATATATTTTTCTTTTTAAAATTATTATAAAATTAAAATTAATTTTACATTTTTTTCAAAAACCAAAAAATCTATATTTATTATATTATATTTTTACATAATATATGTAAATACTCGAAGGACATCTAAATTTAGGTGTTAATGGCTATCTATGTTAGGTGTTGTGTCACATGTTTTTGTGTTAATATTGTGCTAGGTTCAATAATTAAGTGGTGGTGTCACTATGCATGATGAAGGTGGTGTTAGTTAAGTGGTGGTGTCATGATACTTGAGTTTAGAAGGAATACCTTCAACACAAGTAATTTAATCACAAGGATTGGTCCATAACCATTTTAGCCCCATATATCAACTTTGAATGGATCATATACATATAAGGTTCGAGAGTACCAATTTCAATGTTTTATGTACTTAAAGTGTTAGTGCTAAAAAAATTGATATTTGCATCTCAAGATATTTTAGCTTGAATGACTTGATTCACTTGTTTCAATTTGTAAATTCAAATGGCAGGGAGTAAGCTGCTCGCCGCTCTTCTTTATATAATATTCAATATTTATATGATAGTTTTTTAATTAGTAATCATTTTTAAAAAGTGTTATAAAAATGTGAATTTAATTTTTTTTAATATTCTATTATAATTTTCTAAATAATTTTGTAAAATTTCATAATAATAGGGATTTAAGCATGAGATCAATATATTCATATATAATGGTAAAATATTCAACATTTATATGGTGATTTTTTTATTAGTCAACATTTAAAAAAAATGTTTTAAAAAATTGTATTTAAATTATAATGATTATAAAGCGTTAATTAACAAGAGTTATAATTGCAAAGTAATTAGTCTCTACCATAAAATTATGTTATGTTTTGAATAAATAAAATTAGGTTATATTTTGTAAAATTCATTTTATTATCTTTTGTATAACTAATGTATGATGTCCTCGAAATTGAGGATAGAAAATTAGAAAATGACAAGGAAATTGTAAGACTATTTCCACCCATGCATGTAGCTCACAAAATATTAGCTTTTTTTCCCTACTATCCATGACAAAAAAAAAATATGTATCTTGTTAAAATGTAGGTATAGTTATTTCCAAAACTTGAAGCACAATTGGTTGAGCTCGAAGACCAACTTTAAAAAAAAGTTCCCTATTTTTCTATTCATGAATATGGCTAGACGAAAAGACTTTCAACCATGTATACTATGTGCATGACAATAAACATTCATCACACTACTAATAAAACCATTTAATGATTTGAAAATATTCTTGATTTCCACAAGTCAGGTGAGAAACAACAACCAAATAAAAATATCTTATATAAAACATACTTTTTATAAATAAATTTTGACTAACAGGTAACATCTAATGATGTCAAATAGGTTCAAGGAACATTGCATGTATCAAACATATATTCCAATCCTTTTCAGCCTACATGCTCAAAATGCAATTTAGCAATAGAAAATTTTGTTACAATACAAGGAACAATGCTACATTGTGCAAAATGTAGCGCTGAAACTCCTATAGAATTTCAATTTCATAATTTACTAAATGCATTCTTACACTTACTTTTATTATGCAGTGCAGGTGGAAAAAGCACATATCTAGGGACAAGTTTTTGTAACAAATAATTTTTCAGTCTAGAAAATACTTCACTGCTTCTATCAGTGAAAATAGAAAATAGAGACATGCACAATTGTTTTTGTAATAGATCCTCCCTCAGCACATAAAATATTTAATGTTGGAAAAAAATACTTCGTCGCTTCTATGAGAGAATATAAAGACATGCACAAGTTTTTGAAATAGATCATTTCTCAGCACATGAAATGCTTTAATTTTTGATTCATGGAGCAGGCCTATTTGAATTATGGAAGTATTAAATTTAAAGTTTGAATCATTATGATGTCAATAACTTTCTTATAATATGTTTTATGTTTGTTAGCACCTTTTATAGTTTGATTAGTTTCTTACACAATCATTTGAAAGTAATCATGATCTTTGAAGCATGTGCCTATTTGGTACAACTTATTATGATATGCATTGTATTCTATGTTCAACATTCATTGGTAATCTTGTTTTTGCATTAGACGGATTTTCAATAGTTTTTAAAAATATATATTTTATTTTTAATTTCTAAATTCACTAAATATAATTTTTTTATTTAGATTTTCAAACTCAGTTATATTTAGAAAACCTTATTTTTTATTTTCAAGTTCTATAATACAAGTTGTTTAGGAAACTGAGTCAAATTTTGATATATAATCTATTTGATGTAAAAGACTCTCTTAATATTTCATTAATAAAAGTTAGTTTTTGAAAATCTTATTTTCAATTATCAAATTCCATTTAAATACAAGTTGATTAGTTTTTTTTATTTATATTCAATTTAATGATTTGATTTACCATTAAATTTTGATATAAATTCCATTTAATGTAAGAGACTTTCCTAAGTTCCTAAGTGTTTTTATTTATTTTCAAATTATTATTATGATTTATTTTCAAATTAATGTTTTTTTATTCTTTTTAAAATTACTTATGTAGGTTTTATGTAGGTCTTTAACTAAGAATAAGTAGTGGACACATTTCAAAGAAAAATCCAATTTCAAATCTCCTCAGTCAAAAGTAGGGATTAAACTTAAAACTCCAAGTTAACAATAGCCCAAATTAACTCTCAATGCAAAGATTTAAGTAGAGTACTTTGCATTAAATGCAATAAATAATATGATGGGATAATTCAAAAGTTCTATTTTTTACTAATTACATTTCGAGCATATTTAACAAAAAAGATAAAAGTCATATAAATGTGAAAACTTAACTAAATTTTTGTGAAAAAATATTTTAATTCTTTTAAACAATTAAACAAACTATAAACATTATTCTAAAGTAGGGACTAGCTAATTCGCAACTATTTCTCTTGTTATTCTAGGTTAAATAGGGTGATGTTAAGGGATATTTTAGTTTTCTTATCTAACTTAATAGATCTTAAAACTATTATGCTCGTTTTAATTGATTTTTATAATATATATATTTTTTGTCAATGATTATATTACTAATTTGAATTTGTTTTATAAAATTATTTTCAAATAAATTAAAAATGATGTTTACTATAATAAATTTTAATAGTATTTTATATATTTTAATGTTTTCTATTTATAAATTTTTTAAAAAATCTTATCATTATTAAATTAATCAAATAGTTTATCTATTAAAATATAAAAAGTTATTTGTTTACTTAATTTATGAAATATATTAAATATTTTATAGTTTTTTTAAATATTAATTGTATTTGAAAATTTTATTTATTATAATATAAAAATATTTAAAATTGTACGATTAAATTTTTTTTTGTTAAAGATAAACTTTTGTTAAGTTATTGGTTCGGAACTCTCTCAATACTAGTTTAAAAAAATTATAAAAATTAATAAACTTTGATAAAAGATTATAACAACCTTTTAATAATCACTTTAAAAATGATTTTGATTATTTATTAAAAGATATTTTATAATTTAATTGTCTTTACAATTCCATACTTCAAATAATATAATTTTCATTAAATAATTTAAATTAAAAAATTAATTCAATTTATGTATTAAAATAAATAAATTTATTTCATAACAAATTATAAGTCATTAATCCTAATCCAAGACCAAACGTACTTCTCTATCTTAACAAGCTGAAAGAAGAAGATTAATATAGCCAAGATAATAATGAACTCCCGTGAACTTCATAGCAAAACATGACAATGGAAAATTCCAAAAACAACATGAGAGCAAATGATCTTCCAGCTCTGTCAGTCCATGAGCACTGAGGACGAATCTCACTTTCTTTTAGACTGCCCTGAGTACACCCACATTCGATCACAGTTTCCTAATTTTTGCTACAACCCTAATCTCTATGATCTTCTAACTTGTCAAAATTATGTGAACCTAGGAACGCTTCTTTCTCAGCTTTTCCTTCATAGGAATAAAATTTTACAAAAATCCAAGTAATTCATTTATCTTCTCTTAAGGTCTAATAGACCAAAGGGTCTTAGTGGACATTAATCATCATCGTTGTCACCATCATCATCGTATTATTTTAATCCATCTTGCATCTTTTGCAAGATTGATTATTATCATATAGTTATCCCTGATTTTTAAGAATTTTAATTTTGAATTTCCTTTTAAATGTTAATTTAGTTTTATAATAAATATATTTATGAACTTCTTAATATTGAATATAATAAGATATATAAATTTTAATACTGGGATAATATTTAAATTGAATGTAGAATAACATAAAATATTTCTAAAATATGTAAAATAAAATCTTGAATATATGTCATAGTAATATAATAGTGATACAATGTGAAAAATCATAATTATATGTGATTTTTAATAATTATATAATGATTTTGGGGTTTTTGTAGTTGTGCAATTTAGAAAACATGATTTTGGGATTTAATAACGTCATTTTTAGCCACTTTTCAAAGAGGTTTGGGTTGGGATAAATTTATTAATGAAATGTGTTTTTGGACCACTTTTACAAATATGAATAATGAGGCTTTCTATCCAAGGTTTTGGGAAACCCTTCTTTATTGATAAATTGAAGAACTTGTAGATGTAACAAAATGTTCATAGTTCTAGTAACAACAATCTCATGTAGATTTACCAGGTTATTTTTTTTTAGAAGGAATCAATTTCAGAAGGAGCGGAAGAACTTTCCTAATTGGATACAATGTAATTGTTGCTTAGAATAAATCCATGAGATAAGGAGATGCCACTGAAGGCTCAAAAGGTAATCTGTTGTTTTCATTGGAAGGTGCTCAAAGCGATCATGGATGAATGAGTGACTAATTCTTTGAGGAAGAAGCGGTTGTTCCTTCTTAAAAGGGTCCCTTGGACCATAGAGGTTGGAAATATTTTTCGAGATAATATATTATTTGTCAGATTTAAATATCATACATTAATTTTATTTACGTATTTTAATTGTGAATTATATTAGGTGGTATCAATAAAGGACAGCCGTCCTTAGCCGTCTAACACGCATATGTCTGAATGGAGTGCACGAGATTTGAAAAATTGAGAATTTCATTGAAATAACATATCATATACTACATTCCTCACCTCCAAAATTAAACCACTCAGGGAAGGAGAAACTGCCCTTTTGCTGAGAAAATTCTTGAAATCTTCACCAAAATCACATATGATCTGTTGAATTCTCGAAACTCGAAAATGGACCTACTTGGTAAAAAGGCGATGACTCTTTTTTCTAACCGTCTACTTTTCCCAACCCCAAAATGGAAACCCTTGAGAAAGGATTGGTCGCTCTTTTTGAGATAAGAATATTTTCTAAAAGGGTCCATACATATAAAGATCAACCGTTCCTTTTCCGTCTTGTCCTCGTTCTCCTTGTTGGGGATGACGCTCTTTAATTGATTTGCATCTTCACATAAATCATATATGTTCTTTAGAATTACCAAAAATACAAAATCGACCTACTTGGGGATAAAGTGGCAGCTCTTTATCCTCAGCATCTACTATCACCACCCTAAAATAGAACAACTTAAGGAATGAGTGACCATTCTTTCTTTGAGAAAATTTATACTTTCCAAGAAAATGGATGAAGCAAATTTCCAATGAGATTTGTTGTTAAAGTTCCAATATCTACTTTCTGTGCCCCTAAAAAATAACCCCTTGAAGGCGAAGCGACTTCTCTTTCTCCTCAGCATCCACTTTCAACACAACAAAATATAGCAACTTGAGGAAGGAGCGACCACTCTTTCTTCGAGAAAGTTTCAACTTGCTAGTAAATTGTTTGAAGTAAGGTTCCTATGAAATTTGTGGTGAAAGTGACGGTATTTACTTTCCCAACCGCTTAAAAATAACCCGTGAATGAAGTAGTTGACGCTCTTTCTGCTCAACATCTACTTCTAACACCCCAAAATAGAACAACTTGAGGAAAGAGTGGCCACTCTTTCTCTGAGAAAATTTCCACTTTTAAGCAAAATTGTTTAAGGGAAAAATCCTAAGAAATTTATGCTTAGGTTGCACAAATTTCCCTACCCTTTAGAAAGAGCGCCTCGAGAAAGGAACGAATGTTCTTTCTCCTCAGCGTATACTATCAACTCCTCAAAATAGAGCAACTAGAGGAAAGAGCGACCGCTCTTTCTCTGAAAACATTTCCACTTGCCAAAAAACTGTTTGAAGCAAAATTCGTATGCAAATTGTGTTTAAAGTATCGATGTCTAATTTTCCCAATTTTAAAAAAGAACCCCTGAGGGAAGGAGCGAATGTTCTTTCTCCTTAGCATCTAGTTCCAACACCCCAACATAGAACAATTTGATGAAAGAGCGTTCTCTCTTTCTCTGAGAAAATTTATGCTCGCCAGTAAACTCTTTGAAGCAAAATTACTATGAATTTTGTTGTTAAAATGTTGATATCTACATTCCCCACCCAAAATAGAACCTCTGGAGGAAGGAGAGGACACTCTTTCTCCTTAGTATCTATTTTGAACACCCCAAAATAACACATATTGATGAAAGAGTGGTCGCCTCTTGCTCTGAGAAAATTTTCACTTGCCAGCAAACTATTTAAAGAAAATATCCTATCAAATTTGTGATTAAGGTACTATCTACTTTCCTCACCCCTTGAAAAGAACCCCTAGAGGAAGGATCAGATGCTCTTTCTCCCCAACATATACTTTCATTAGCCCAAAATAGAACAACATGAGGAAAGAGCGACCTCTCTTTCTATGAGAAAATTTCCACTTTGTAGCAAATTGTTTCAAGCAATGTTCCTACGAAATTTATGTTTAATGTGCCCATATCTACTTTCCCCACACCTAAGAAAGAATGCCTGGAGAAAATAACGAACGCTCTTTCTCCTCACCAGATTATTTCAAAACTCCAAAATAGAACAACTTGAAGAAAGAGCGGCTACTCTTTCTTTGAGAATATTTCCACTTTCTAGCAAACTGTGCGAAGCAATGTTCCTATGAAATTTGTGTTTAGAGTGTCGATGTCTACTTTCCCCACTCCTAAAAAAATTCCATGGAGGAAGGAGCGGATACTCTTTCTCCTCAGCATCTACTTCCAACACCCCAAAATATAACAACTCGAGGAAAGAGTGATCTCTCTTTCTCTGACAAAATTTCCACTTTCTAGCAAACTCTTTGAAGCAAAATTTCTATAAATTTTGTTGTTAAAATGTCGATATCTAGTTTCCTAGGGTGACATGTGGAACGCTCAGATGGTGACACGTGGCATATTTGATTTTGAAAATTAGTTTAAAGATTGTATAAATGAATATTAAGGATATTAATGGATTTAAGTTATATAAATTTTTGGAATAGGTATCAGGAATCAAATTTGAATGGTTGAAGGGTATATATTCATACCACCCTTCTAGCATGAAGGGATTTAATTAAAAAAATTACACTTCTATTGACAATAATAAATTAACTCAACGTTTCATTAAAAAAATCACTAAATAAAATATTACTAGATATGAGTCATACATTACATATTTCCTTGCATACACTTAAAGAAAGTGAAGTCTAGCAATGCCATGCCACCCAGCTTAATAAGGAACATATAACAAACTGTTCAACTGAAATTGATCCTATGGACAACTATATCTCCCTTGTTGATATAACTACAACTCCATTCAGATAACCCCTACTCTACTTCAGCCACTTTTCAAGAATGTGGGAAACAAATATTTAGTTTCCAATTTCCTAAAACAAAAAGATGCAGAAATGGAAATTTCCTATATAGAGAATGGAAAGGTGGCGGCATGAGACGTGTGCACAAAGATCTAATCTACATGCACTCTTTCATTATCGTTCTGCTAACAAGGCGGGAGGGATTTCAGGTGATAAGTAGAATGAAGGACCATCGTAGGGAGGAAGGGGAGAGTAATAAATATGGGCGGTGAGTGAGGCAGAAGAGGGAAGAGGCACTGGTGGATGAGGGCCGAAGGGTTACCCGGGCACAAAAGAAAGTAATGTGGGAGGCTCGAATGTTCGAATCAGGTTTACCAGTGGTTGTTCAGAAGAGAATCAAGGATGTGGAACAACAGCTATGGCAGGAGATGGACAAGGACACCGTGGAATAGGAATGCCGAAAAATGGAGGAATGGGTAATGGATCTAGGTAATCGCGTTTGCCGCCTCAGTCTTTACGAACGAACAATTTCACTCTATTGGGTGATGAAGAATCTGATGGGCCATGTGATTTGGAAGTTGCTACAGAATACTGGTGGAGATGAACCTCCAGACAAATGGAGGAAAGTGCTGCAAGCTGAAACAAAAGAAATGAACCTAAAGATGGACACCATCCTGCAGTCCCTGGGCATCCGCTACCCACATGCTTAGACTTCTTTTGTAGGCGGCAGCTAGAAAGGGCGCTTTCTGGACATGCCATATATTATTCTTTAAAGGTTCTATGGTATTGGGTTCTGTGTTATAGGCTCGATCATGGTTTTGAGGTCTTTGTTATTTTGGTTTGTTAGATGTTTTATGATTGAAACGATGAGAAGTACTAGTGTTTGGGTCATGTCCTATAGTTTAGATTATATGATGGTCTATAAGGAGTATTGGTATGGACTTAATAGTATGTGTAATTTTAGTTTAGTGTTTTGGTTAGACAACATTATGATAAATCTCATGTTTAAGGTCAGCGAGCCAAGAAGTGAAGGAGAACAACAAAGATTTGGCCTGTTTTTATCAAATGTAATTTGATCCTTTTATATAATACAAAATTTCCTTACTTACAAAAAAAGCCCTACTGTACTTCAGGCACTTTTCAAGAATGTGGGAAACACAATGGCGTATAGGAGCGAAACTTTAAGAAAAATACTTTTTGAGGTACACGGCTTAATGTTAAATTTTATTCAAAAGATGTTAATCATGTTTATAAAAAAAATAATATATAAATCAGTCATGGTTGATATACAAAGTTGTAGCGAAAATAAGAATTAACCCCATCTCAGAGATTCGTTTATATAAGACTTCAATAGCCTGGAACCTGTGTGGACTTTGGAGTAATCCGATCCTAGAATGGGAACCTGTGTGGTAGCGTGCAGCTGGGATTTAGACCGAGCATGGAACTTGCATAGGGCTTGAGCTACGTCGAACGTAGATGGGAGGGTGAAAATGCGAATTTTGGTAACACTTTTGGCTTGTTTTTGACAAACAAAACTACTAAATTTTATGTTTTTCAACTTCGACCTCTTCAAACCCATATCTACCTTAGGAATTTCAACTTGAATTAAACACAAATTTTTTAGGGAATTGAATTAGATTTCTACTCGTATTTTTTTTAATTTTGTTTATGGACATATCGTGGGACAAATTTGGTGCTCATCAACGGCATATACTTGAAAATTTTAGGTATGGATAATGAGTGACCTGTGTGGCAGTAAGTATTTTGATAGATGGTTATTCATTTTAGGGGAAAAAATTGTATTCTCATAATCTACACACACTACACGTGTGCATGGACTATATTTTAAGTTTTTTAAGACTTGGGAACTATTTTTTATTACTTATCGAAACAACATATGTTCAGAAAATGGTGCATTATCGACACACGTTGGTGAGCTTCAATTTGCTTTTTAGTGTGACTCTTATTGGAAAAACTAAAAGTAACCTTTTGAAGAGGACACGCCAATTATGATCTCTGAGAAGATTTCAAATTTTTTGGTGTTGTCTTTGTTATGATATTGAATTTTCATTTCGGGTGATTTTCAGAGCAATAAATTCTTAAGGGATAAGGTTTAGAAAAAAATTATTAATAAATAGAAATTCAAATCGAAATGAAACAATGATTTATATCATTGGTAACTAGATTCAGAGATGAATCCATTACTACCAAGTTTGACAAATAATATTTACAATTTGCAGGTGTTTGAGCTTGTTGAAGTTGCAAGTTCCAAAAAGATGCCAGATATTTTCGCAGGTTTTGTTGACCATGAACTCTCGATCGAAAAAATCGATGGAGGAAGGAGCGGATTCTCTTTCTCCTCAGCATCTACTTCCAACACCCCAAAATATAACAACCCGAGGAAAGAGCGACCTCTCTTTCTTTGACAAAATTTCCACTTGTCAGCAAACTCTTTGTAGCAAAATTTCTATAAATTTTGTTGTTAAAATGTCGATATCTAGTTTCCTAGGGTAACACGTGGCATATTTGATTTTGAAAAATAGTTTAAAGATTGTATAAACGAATATTAAGGATATTAATGGATTTAATTTATATAAATGTTTGGAATAGGTATCAGGAATCAAATTTGAAGGGATGACCTTAATTTCAGGTTGAACGGTATATATTCATACCACCCTTCTAGCATGAAGGGATTTAATTAAAAAAATTACACTTCTATTGACAATAATAAATTAACTCAACGTTTCATTAAAAAAATTTCTAAATAAAATATTACTAGATATGAGTCATACATTACATATTTCCCTGCATACACTTAAAGAAAGTGAAGTCTAACAATGCCATGCCACCCAGCTTAATAAGGAACATCTAACAAACTGTTCAACTGAAATTGATCCTATGGACAACTATATCTCCCTTGCTGGTATAACTACAACTCCATTCAGATAACCCCTACTCTACTTCAGCCACTTTTCAAGAATGTGGGAAACAAATATTTAGTTTCCAACTTCCTAAAACAAAAAGATGCAAAAATGGCAATTTCCTATATAGAGAATGGAAAGGTCGCGGCATCAGACATGGGCGCAAAGATCTAATCTACATGCACTTTGCCATTATCATTCTGCTCACAAGGCGGGAGGGATTTTTGGTGATAAGTAGAATGGAGGACCATCGTAGGGAGGAAGGGGAGAGTAATAAATATGGGCGGCGAATGAGGCATAAAAGGGAAGATGAACCGGTGGATGAGGGATGAAGGTTTACCCGGGCACAAAAGAAAGCAATGTGGGAGGCTCGTATGTTTGAATTAGGTTTACTAGCGGTTGTTCAGAAGAGAATCAAGGATGTGGAACAATAGCTATGGCAGGAGCTAGACAAGGACACCCTAGAAGAGGAATGCCAAAAAATGGAGGAATGGGTAATGGATCCAAGTAGCAACGTTGCCCGCCTCAGTCTTTACGAATGAATAATTTCACTCTACTGGGTGATGATAAATCCAATGGGGCATGTGATTTGGAAGTGGCTGGAGAATACTGGTGGAGAGGAACCTTCGGACAAATGGAGGAAAGCGCTGCAAGCTAAAACAAAAGAAATGAACCTAAAGATGGACACCATCCTGTAGTCCCTGGGCATCCGCTAGCCACATGCTCAGACTTCTTCTGTAGGCAGCAGTCAGAAAGGGAGCTTTCTGTACATGCCATATATTCTTCTTGAAAGGTTCTCTGATATTGGGTTCTGTGTTATAGGGTCGATCATGGTTTTGAGGTCTTTGTTATTTTGGTATGTTAGATGTTTTATGACTGAAAAGATGAAAAGTATTAGTGTTTGGGTCATGTCTTGTAGTTTATATTATATGATGGTCTGTAAGGAGTATTGGTATGGACTTAACAGTATGTGTAATTTTGGTTTAGTGTTTTCGTTAGACAGTATTATGATAAATCTCATGTTTAAGGTCAGAGAGCCAAGAAGTGGAGAACAACAAAGCTTTGCCCTTTTTTTCTCAAATGTAATTTGATCCTTTTATATAATACAAAATTTTCTTACTTACAAAAAAAATCCCTACTGTACTTCAGGCACTTTTCAAGAATGTGGGAAACATAATGGCGTATAGGAGCAAAACTTTAAGAAAATAACTTTCTGAGGTACACGGGTTAGTGTTAAATTTTATGCAAAAGATGTTAATCATGTTTATAAAAAAATTAATATATAAATCAGTCATGGTTTGATATAAAAATTTGTAGCGAAAATAAGAATTAACCCCGTCTCAAAGATTTATTTATATAAGACATCAATAGCCTGGAACCTGTGTGGACTTCAGAGTAAACCGAGCCTAGAATGGGAACATGTGTAGCAGCGTGCAACTGGAGTCTAGACCGAGTATGGAACCTGCGTAGGGCTTGAGCTGTGTTGAATGTAGATGGTCCACTCAGCGTAAAACAACCCACTACATGGAACTGTTACCCGAACATCAACTGTCATGCTAGAGATTTCTTGCTATTGCAGGGGAACTAGAACCCAAACCCTCAAAAATTCTATCTTGTAACTACTGCGAAGATTTTTTATATTGGGTAAATACGATGGCGGCTAAACAATTCCCGCAAAAACTTGATGTCTCAGCCGAAGTAACGAAAAAATTCACCTTGATTACACAATGCTGCAGGAAAAAATAGGATTAATCACTGTCGTAGTTCGTATTGGATCAGATCGGAATTAATCGCCGATTTCTATGTCAACGATCTGACTCAGATCATTTGGGAAATGATTCAACGACGTGACCTAAGGTTAGCAATCAAGGTGTTAAAGGAACAAGTGATAAAAAAAAATTTTGGTGCAAAACACTTCATGTATGTTAACAATCGAATTAACACCCTTAATAGAGTGAAAGGTAGAAGCACATTTTACTATGCGCCCGCAACATGAAGACAAAAGACAAGTACATAAGAGAACAATCCTCTCTTATCTAATCACTACTTCCATGATCGGAAGTATTGACTGAAGAAAGAAGGATCCCAAAGAGACATGGTTCAATGATTGAATTGCTCAAATGAAGGCTCAAATCTAGTCTCCACTAGTCAATAGTGAAACGAAGTGCATAAGATTGCATTAATTGTACTTAAGAATGCTAAAGTTATGGAAAAATCCTAAAATTACTATGAGAAGTGGGTTTTTGAGTAAAAAGAATAAAAAATCAAGAAAATGGATGATCCCACTTTGAAATATGAAACTTGAGATCCCATTTCCCAATACTACAAAACAAAGTCATTTGGGGCATGGTAAGGGAGGAAAAAGGTGAAAGCGAAGGCATACTGGAGATATTTGGAGGTTGAAAAGCTCATCTTCATCAAAATCAAGGATGGAGAAGGATGGCTCAAATCTAGGGAGGATGGATTCATCTCAAGCACTATTGTAAGTAAGTATTTTTCTTCCTTGGCATAATATGAATCAATTCAATTTTCCTTCAATCCATGAGTTGAAAGTTTTTCTTCCAAGTTTGATTTGAACTCTAAAATGGTTAAATATGTTAGTGATTGCTAGCTAATTGTTTCATATCTAACAATGAACTTCACTATTCATAGCAAGATAGTCATTTAAGCAAAGATTCATCCCTATTTTAAATGCTATTATCAGATTGGCGACTCCACTGGGGAATTTAATTTGAAAATTTCTTCAACATCTTGGTGTTTAGATCTCGGTATTTCTTGAGTTAGAGGACCAACACACCCTGCATGTGCATACAGAGCATTGAAGGGTCACCAACACACCCTGCACACTAGAAAAAGGTGTCAGTAATGCACCCTTCCTGTGTGCAAGGTGCGTTGAAGCCCCATCAACGCTCTGTTCTCATTATAGAGGTGCGTCAACCCATTTTCAAAGTTTTTGTAGCTTGGTTCTTCCTTCTTATCTCAATTTTTTTGATATTTTCTTCTTGGATGGGATGAGGAATACCTTAGATCAGAGTTTAAACCTTCCTTAGACCCTCTTTAGCTACATATTTGGAAGATTTTCAAAGTTTTTAAAGCTTTCTTGTTTCATATTTGCATGAAATGTCACCTAGTTTTGAGTTTTCACTATTTTAGGGCTGCTTGGAGGCTTCATTTTGTACTTGTATACCTTCACAAGGATTTTAAATATTTTTAAAATCAGTTTACCACTAATTAGTAAATTTTTTTAAGGGTTTGGTTTGAGATCCTTAGAATTGGAATTCCCACCCAAAACCTCTAAAAATGGTCTAAATTGGCATTTTTTTTCAAAATTTTCTTACAATTTGTGGTAGATCCATTTTCTTAAGGTCATATTTTGTTGGTAGATCCTTGATTAGATAGGATTAGGACTGATCTCTAAATAATTTTGATTCATTTAATAGTTTGCAAATAACGAAAATTGAAAAAACATCAACATTTGTTTGAAGAACCTTAAGGCTCTTTAATTGTTGAATCTCATACACTTGCTTATTTGAAACATGACACCAAATCTCAGTTATGACATATGAAAAGATCATTTGAGCACATTTCACAAAGATATTTGTTTTGAAAAACAAAAGAATTAACATTACACTTTGAGACATTTTGGAAACAATTTCCCTCCAAAACCGAATACAAACTTTAATTAAGTCAGATTTTGTTTTGGATCTATAGTATTTCATTATATGCTTATTCACAATTAGAGAAAGATGTACCTTCATATCTCCATTTTCTTGTGATAAGTTGTGTCTGAGCCACCGTATCCTCTTCACTTGGGATTTCGGGCGATCTTGTGAATGAGAAAGTGGATCTTAAGTGTAATAGCCTAGAATTTGATTTTTCAAGCATTTTCTTTTCGAGCCACTGTATCCTCTTCACTTGGGCTTTCGATCGATCTTGTGAATGAGAAAGTGGATCTCACTTGTAATAGAGTAGATTTCAATTTTCGCATATAGTTCTTGAGCTACCGTATCCTCTTCACTTGGATTTTGAGCGATCTTGTGAACGAGAAAGTAGATCTCAAGTGTAATAATTTAATTCATAAGTATTCAAAGGGCTTTGCATATCCTCTTTGCTTGCAATTTCGGGTGGCCCTGTAAATGAGAAATAGAGATCCCCCATGTAATATAATTCGATTCATTTTCAATGAGATATCTGTTTGGTTTACATTGATTTTTAAAATCAATCATTATCCATATTTCAGCAGAACTGTTCATAAAAATACAAAATATACCAAGACATTTTGCATGTTTGAAAGACGCACATGAACCTCTAACCTTTCATTATTTTAGAACATTCATCAAATTGAAAGGTAGAGTAGTGAGCATATTCCATTGTTTGGTTCATTGCAATAATTACAATAATTTTCAACCATAGTCTTAAACTATTGTCCTTTTTTATTTGCATCAAGTAAAATGTTGCTATTATAATTAAATTTGCATTTTATACTAAATCATTATACACTCTCCACCTTAATTACTTGAGAACTAACATGCACATGTAAAGTAAGACTTCCTTTCTCTTGAAAAGTTAAATAAATAAACACATTAAACTACATCAAAATCATCATTAAACACCTTCCTTAAAATTGAATCGCTCAAACTATCAAATTGAAATGAAACAAAAATAGCACCTCCTTAAATGAACCAAGGCCATGTGCATCTCCTAATGCTAAATACTGATAAAATCTATTAAAAATGATGAATTAGGCCATTTACCAATTGCAGTTTCACTAGTAATTATTATAACTCATAAAATCAATGTTCGAATGGTGGTTCAATGTGTTCATGTAAGACTTATTCCATAAAAATAAAATAAATATATTAATTTGATGTATATATAAACATATCATTAGTTTGTTCAGTAAAATGGAGCCACTATAATTATATTTTTTAATTTCCATTTACCTAATAAAATTCCCCTTGGATACAAATAAAAAAGGTAGATAATAGATAAGAATTATGTGAATTTTTAAAATGCTTTTCAATATTATGTTTTGATGTCCTTAAGTAATGAACTGAAGCTATGCTAAAATGTCATATCTGTGCTTGTAGTGTATATGGGAATTAATATCAGTCAAAAGATGTTGATCTTTGAAATTGAAGGAGTATTGTTCTTTTCATGTACACTAGAGATGAACCAAGTTGTCATATTCATAGAAAACCAGATTACGAATTTGGTGACACATCCTAGTTTTTTAGGTCTTTTTTCAGTTGAAATTATTAAAATACTTCTTAAAAAATTATGATGTTGCAATATGGACTTTGGATGTCATTGACAAGTACATTCGACAAGTACTTGAAAAATCAAACATTTATATAAAAGGGGATTTCAATTCACATGGGATAGGTCTAATTTTCATTTGCAAACAAAATTCAAAGGAGGGAGTACAATATAATTTTATGACAAAAGGTTGAGGTATGTGTGGTCCCAAAATGGAGATAAAAAAAAAGAATCAAAAGTATTTCTAATAGATACGTCAAATCCTACTTCTGAATTAATCAAATATTGGTCAAACCATATATTGATAAAGGCCTATACAAGACAAGAGAAAGGTACTTGGCTTATGTAATTTTTATTCCCCTTTCTTAAGACACTTCATTGTATCCAAGAGAAACGTGAGTACAGTCTAATGTTTAATAGAACATCGACTTCATTGTAGCAGATGAAGATATTTTTTTAGAAATTTGTTTTTTTTTCCTCAGAAAAAAATCATATTTTTATTTCTCATAGAGTATAAAATTACATTGTGCATATATATGCTAGCATATATTCCAAAAAAGAGTTCTAACATCCGTTCTTAGAAAGTAACATCCTTTTCTTACATGTAAATATGTCAACATAGTTACTACAGGCACTCTATCAAAATTTGTCCCATATATAGCAACAAAAGAAAGAGGCCTAACATTGTTAGATGTATAAAATATATTTGCTTAGTGCTTGCTAAAGTTAGCCAAAAATTATTTGTTTTAGATCATGTGGTAATCCTGTAGCAAAACCAAAGAAGTCTTCAAGTATCCCATGCAACATTCAAAAGCATGGAACATTCCATGAAAGGATGGTTTTAATATTGAAAAAATTTGTCCTAATTATGCTCTTCTATTTTAAATTATCCCGCAACCAACTGAAGGACCTCTTTAGAAAGGTCGTCTGACATTTCTGTTCCTTTCTGTGTAGACATGAGTATTGGAGAAATACTTAAAATTTGATTTAATGTCAAATATTTCTTCTAACAGTGGAATCAGTCATGTGTGTGTACATATTTATGCCCATTTGATCCAAGTAACAACTAGCATTGAGTCACCAATTATTTTTTTATAAATTTGTTCACAAGTACATTTCCATTTTTCAATACAAGTTGGACATAGTTTTTGGTGAATCAATTTGTACGATTTTATATTTCTTTGGAAATATATGGGAATTGATAGTTATATTAATATACAATTTTACTATTATAATTCCTTTTGCATTGGCTTTGTTGCAACGCAATAATTTTTTTTCAGTTGTATTTTTTTTTTAAACATTGCATTGTTCAATGAATTATTTGTAATCAAAATAATCTCATTTGAGCCATCGAAGCACATAGTTATTTATTGATTTTTATTTACTTTATTTAAGGGAAAATTTTACTTCAGTTCCTATATTCTATTGAATAAAGGAAATATTTCCCTGGATTATTCAAATACATGGGAGAATGAAAGAATGATTTTTTTTTTCAAAGAAAAAAAAAACCGTACTTTTGTTATTTCCAAGAAATAAAAAACTACATACTATCTCGAGCAAACCCAGATCTTTGAGAATCTTTCATCCCAATTACATATCGGAATCAAAAGTTATAAAAATTTTCAATACAAGTTGTCCCTACAACATAGAGCTATACAAAAACACCAAAAATGTTTTTCTAACAGACAACATCAGCAGCAAGAAAACATCTAATGAAAATCAGTTCATTTCTGAGAAAAAAGAACTCCAATAGCCAGAGTGAGAAAGTTGATTGTCGACCCATTATTCCCAATAGAGTAGCCCAAGATCACCATCAAGTGCCTCCTTTGATAGAGCATCTGCAACAATGTAATTTTCTCTGTATGTATGTTCAATGGAGAGATCTAGAAAATTGTTCACCAATTTAGCAATTCTTTAACACCAATGATGAATGAAATCATTTTCAAGATGAGACTGCTTGATGGCCCAATTAACAATTACCAGAGAGTCCCCAAAGAATTTTAGTGAGTCAATACCACACATAGAAGCTTCTTTTAAAACTCCTCAGATTCCAAGGAGCTCTACTTTTTTATTTGAACCAATACCACATTCCAATCGGAACTTTAAAGTATAATTCAATCCACAAATGATTGTAAAGCCAGCCCCACAATTATAATCGAACAAAATTATGGAAAATAGCATAATTCCTAGCCGTCCATATACACCCTGCCATTAAACCTGGGACATTGGTGAAACATCTATTATTTTTTATCCAATCTTGATATGCAGAAACAAATTCTGATGAATGAAAGTCATCTTTTATCTTTAGAGAAGCTCAAATCATCTTCCACAAACTCAGAGAGAAGTCACATTGTATAAATAAATGACCAATAGAATCTTCATTTTTCTGCATAATAAACATATACTAGGTCCACATTTTCCACGATGCATAAGTTTATACCAGGTAATTATCATCTTGTTAAAAAGAAGCCAAAGAAAGCATTTTATTTTTCCTGGAACATTCCACTTCCATAACGCCTTAAACCACCATTTCTTCCGCACCTTTACCTGACTATCCACAATTTTCATGTAAGCAAAATTTGCAGTAACTTGTCCATTACTGATATTTTTAACCCAATCCAGCTTATCCTTCTCAAACAAGAGTCGAATCCCTTCCAAATTGAGGTTTTGAACATATAACTTCCACTCCTCTTCCCAGCTGCCAGCCAATCCAAGATCTGAGGCCATTAGCCAATAAGATCGATCAGGAATGAATATGCTTGACCTTTTAAACTAATTCAAGGTGAATAATCCATAGCTAGTGAAATGATTTATCAAATCTCTTGATAAAATACAATCACCATTAACTCCCAGAATGGGATCAATGCCAACAAAAATATTGTAACCATTCACCACCTGTCAGGCTAAATGTGAGTTGATCCATGGAAAAAAATTTAAGAATCCCTTCAAAATGAATGAAACATTGCAAGACTTTGAACTAGAATTTCGTAACCATTTTCAGAGCTCCATTTCAATATATTTTGCATGAAGTAATTTTTCCCAAAGATTGTCACCCAATAAACCATGCCAAAGACTCTTTAATAACAGAGCAGTATTGAACCAGAAGATGTTTTTAATATTCCAACCCCCGTAAGCGTTTGGAAAGGATAAGTCTTGCCATTTTTCCAAATGATAGTTTCCACCATTAATGTTACCTGAGAAAAGGAAAGAAAACTTTAAGCCATTCAATTTGTGCAACAAGGATCGCGGAATTTGATCCAGCTGAGCCCAATATACTGGGATACTACTCAATACAGATTTGAGTAGAACGAGACGGCCACCCAATGAAAGAAATTTTGAAACCCAGTTGTTATTCTTCTTTTCAAACCTATCGATTAGCCATCTCCAGTCTAGAATACTATAACAATTTGGTGTGATAATAAACCCCAAATATTTAATGCCTTCATCAATGTCAATAACAGAATAAGGAAGAAAGTTCAGAATCACTTCTAAATTCAGATTGTTCATCTTATAACTGGAAAACACATTAGGAAACCATAAGTAGATTTTTTTTTGCCTGAAGCTCCAAGAAAGTGCATCGAAGGTGTACGTTGCAGCAATATTGGAGGGATTCTGAGTGCGCTGGACGACCTTCATACTGTCATTTACCCATTGTGGAGGAGGATGCTGTGGTGCGTGATCAGGAGACCAGATACTGCGTAGGCCATATGCAGATGATCTTTTTTATTATCGCCCAGACCTTTGACAGATGAAGATGGCGAGCTCCAATATTACGGTCGCTGATCGTTGATATCGCTGGTAAAGATGAGATCCAAGAACCTTGGGTTTTCAGGATATGAGTGTTGAGAACGTCGGCAGATTGACCTACAGGGTTTCTGCTTCTGGAGATTTGGGCATTCAATGGAATTGGCTGGCATTGCTGATCTTTGACTGATTTTTGGAGCTGAGTGGAATACTGAAGGGGATTGCAGATGGATTGCTGTGGCCATGGCTATTCGGAGTAGATTGGGGATATTGGTGGATTGGGTGGTGAAGATAGTGGGAATTTTGTACGGTGGATTGGGGATTGGGATCTGGGGTTTCTATCCTGTCAGCCCTGTTGATCTGGGGCATTATGGCGAGCAGTTATGAGCAGGAGGTGGACTACACCTCGGATGGAGAATGTGCCAGAGGGATTTTCGATCTTGGAACAATCAATGCTGCGGCCTCTGGGTCGAGGGCATCAACGGGATCACTCTTGACAGGCAGGGGGGTAGGGTTTTTTCCTGGGCCCTCGGATGACCGACCAGACTTGGCAGACCTTTTAGGGCGGACACTACAACCACAATTGGGGACTTTCACAAACTTCCCAACCTGCTCGGATGCCTTACGTGTGGAGGGGATTGATACACTGACTAGAAGTGGCAGACGGAGGAAGGACCAGGGTGGCGGTTTGGACACCTTATCCGTTGGGAATTTGGTTAGGTCAGTGGAATTTTGTGATTCTGATGACAGGGGATAGGGTAGCGGAGGATTGGGTTACTCTTCCAGTGGACATATTGCGGGCGCTACTGGTGGTGGAGATACTCTACCTGTAGATGCATCCCTGCTAGCTCCTCGAGCAGGGGTCTCTACGAATGCAGAATCACACAAAAACACTGCTAAAAAGGTCAAGGAATGGAAGAGGAAGGATAAGCTTGTGCTGGGCGTGGATGTCTCGAATGAGGAGGCAGAGGATTTCACACAAATTGCAGTGGTTGGACATGTTCGTGGTAAGAGACTTGGACAAGGTTCCCTCCAGCGATGGGCAGCCGAGCAGTGGAAAGATATCGTGGCTACTGCACCTATTGTTCGGGTTTTAATGAAAGGATGGTTCTCCTTCATGCTGTCGAATATTGGGGAGGTTGATGCAGTCTTACGCCGACATTGGTCAATGTTGGGCGTCCCTATCATCCTGAAACGTTGGTCTCCTTTCTTCGATTCCAAACAGGAGAAAATTGACAAAGAACCGCTATGGGTGAAGCTTCCCAGGTTTCCCATGCACCTATGGAATGAAACACGGTTTGCAGTGATTGGGAACTACCTTGGAGACTATGTATGCTCTGATTACTCCCATATTGAAACAGGCATTTATACAGTGGCAAAGATTTTAGTTAACATCGATCTTCGACTGGGGTTAACGGCTGAGATCAATGTACAAACGAAGGATGGGGCATTCGTTCAAATTCTGGACTATGTGGGTGTGCCGTTTAGGTGCCACCGCTGTCACACTTATGGACATTTGGTTTCCTGTTGCCCATTATCATTTAGGGGTAGCAGACCGAAGGTCGTGGCAGCAGCTGCTGATTGCACTGAGAAGGTGGTGAGCACATTGGCTATGGGAGATGAAACTTTCGAGCCTCCTTTTGGCAACTGGGAAGAACATTCTCCGGTGGTACCCGACGCACTGAGTGGGCAGCAGGGATCCAAGGAACATTCGGTAACACTGGCGAACACTGGTTTGGCTGTCCTTGGGAACAAGGAATCGGTTGAAGTAGGGGCAGATGACGCGGGCAGCCTCCAGGAAGCTACAGGAGCTGTTTACTATCCGTCGGGGCTCATGTTCGAACAACTCGGGTTTGTCTCATCACTTATCCTCTGCTGTTTCTTTACTTAATGACC
Source organism: Larix kaempferi (assembly GCA_027924585.1). Taxonomy (NCBI): domain Eukaryota; kingdom Viridiplantae; phylum Streptophyta; class Pinopsida; order Pinales; family Pinaceae; genus Larix; species Larix kaempferi. The sequence goes on from BSBM01000282.1 coordinate 2,677,835, forward strand.
CTATTGTTTTGGGGGAGGATTGTCTTGGGACATTTCCTCCAGTCAGATCTGCTATTTGTCCTGTTACTCCTTGTACTGTTTCGGATAGTGTATACACACCATCCATTGTTTCTACTAAACATTCCCCCAGCTCTGGACGTAGTATCCGATATGCTCTCCGAAATAGGGTGATCACTGCTGATGGATCGGGGGGTAAGGGACTTTCTGAAGTGGATTTTAGTGTTGGGGGGAAAGGGCGGGGCCGAAAATCTCATTTGTCAATTGCTCAAGAGCGGGAAAAAGTTGATTTAGTTATGGGTACACAATCCTCTATCGAATGGGCACTTAGAGCAGCGAAAACCCAGGAAGGGGGTTTCATATGAAATTATTGTCTTTCAACTATCGTGGGTTGGCGAGTCCCATCAAAAAATCGTCACTTCGGAGGTTGGTGGATTTAAATCAACCGGATGTTATACTGTTACAAGAAACTTTGGGTGGCATTGAGGAGGTTGTTCGGGCATTGGAACTATTGCTACCTGGTTGGAAGTTTGTTGGTGTGGATGCTTGTGGACGCTCTGGAGGGCTGGCCACAGGCTGGAAGATGAAAAGCTGCAGATATGATTGCTCTTGGGGCATTCCCTCTGGTATTGGATTGGAAGTATGGGATGCATCGATGGGGAGGAGGATCACAGTTCTCAATATCTATGGGCCCTATTTAAATAGGGTTGGATTCTGGGACTCTTTGTTTAGTATGGACATCTTTGCTGGAAGGGATGTGATTTTGGGTGGGGATGTCAACCTTACACTGGGGACTTCTGAAGTTTGGGGGCCTCGGGCTGCTCCGGATCCACTAGCAAATTACTTTATACAAGCATTTGCAAGAAAGGACCTTCTTGACATACTACCTAACAGGTTATCCCCCACATGGAGGAATAAGAGAACAGGGGATCAACGGGTGGCTAAGAGGCTGGATAGGTTTCTGGTGACTGATGTGTTGGCTCTGGGAGTTGATGTGGTCAAGCAATGGGTTGGGACAGGGGGGGTTTCACACCACTGCCCAATCCTTCTGGAATTAAGAGGTGGTAGAGAAAAACCCCCCAGCCCATTCAAATTCAATCCTATCTGGTTGAAGGAGGAGGATTTTCTTAAATTAGTACAGGCTCAGTGGGTTCATCGACCACCGGAGTCTCTGGAGCATGCGGGAGTACACTTTCAACTCAATCTCAAGCGAATAAAAGAGGCCACCATTCTCTGGGCCTCTGAAAAACGAGGGAAAGATGATTAGAAGCTGAGGGATGCTGAGCTGAATATTGATCGACTACTACACAGCAGGGGCATGGGTTATCTGGATGAAGTGCAGAAAGGTGAGCTGTTGGAGTGGGAATGCTGCAGAAATGTGATTCTGTCTGAGAGAGAAGAGATGTGGAGAATGAAAAGCAGGGCGCTCTGGCTACAGTGTGGGGACGAGAACACAAAATTTTTTCAAGCCTATGCAAAGGGGAGAAAAGACACTAACTCTATTTGGGAACTATCCTCTACTGACGGGGAACAGGTCTCCAGCTTTGACGGTTTGGCTGATTTGGGGGTACGACACTTTGGAGACTTATTCACTGCACAACCTGGGGCCTCTATCGCTGAGGTTATTTGGATGGATCAGCTCTTCCCTCGTTTTGTGGGAGAGGAGGAGAACATTATGTTAATGGCGGAGGTGTTGCCGGATGAGCTCTCGCAGGTTATGCACTCCTTCCAGAAAGATAAGAGTCCGGGGCCCGATGGGTGGCCTATTGAATTTTTCTTGGGTTTCTTTGATTTGTTCGGAGAAGAACTTTTGAATGTGGTGAAAGAATCTAGAAAGGCTGGATTTATACATGGACCCTTCAATTCGACCTTTTTAGCTCTCATTCCTAAATCGGACAAGCCTGAAAGCTTTGATGAATTCAGACCTATCTCTCTCTGCAACTGCATCTATAAGATTATTTCAAAGGTTATGGCGAGGAGACTCAAGATTATCCTGTCTCAGAATATTTCTAGTGAACAGTTTGGGTTCTTGGAAGGCCGGCAAATCCACGAGGCCATTGGAGTTGCACAGGAAGGAATACACACTATGAAGGTGCAGAAGCAGAAGGGTGCTGTGATCAAAATTGATCTCTCCAAAGCATTTGATCGGGTTAGTTGGCTATATATCCGGATGCTTCTAACACACCTGGGCTTCTGCTATGAATTTATACGATGGATTATGGCCTGCATCACCACGGTGAGCTTTGCTGTCCTGATAAATGGTTCAGCGAGTCCATTCTTTCACGCTGGCAGGGGCCTACGACAAGGATGCCCACTGTCACCGCTGTTATTTCTCCTTGTTGCTGAAGGCCTCAGTCGATTTATATTGAAAGCAAAAGCTGATGGTTCTTTTCGTGGCATATCCATATCTCAGGTTTTGTATATTACACATCTCCTTTTCGTTGATGACATTCTGATATTTTGTGATGGCTCGAGACAGGATATTGACAAGGTAGTTGAAGGTCTCAATTTGCTGCTAGAGGCAGCGGGTATGATAGTAAACATTGATAAATCAACGATCACATGCTCGCATTTAACCGAGATGGAGATTCACAGAATGGCTATGAGACTACCCTACAGGACTTTTGATTTTGATGCTGGTTTAAAGTACCTTGGCTTTCACTTGAAACCTAATGCATATTTGAAAGCTGATTGGAACTGGCTAATTGCTAAATTAGAACAGCGACTTCGTGGATGGAGTCACAATTGGCTTTCGAGGGCAGGGAGGCTGGTTTTGGTTAAATCAGTTTTGGAAGCGATTCCAGTGTATTGGATGTCACTCGCTTGGATTCCCAAAGGAGTCCTGGAGCAGATCTGGCGGCTGTGTTTTGCCTTTCTTTGGAAGGGTAAGGGTGATAACCGTGCTTTGGTGTGGGTCAGATGGGATATGATTGCAGTCCCCGAAGCACTGGGAGGCTGGGGCCTAAAGAATATTTTCCTTTTTGCTAAAGCCTTGGGGGCTAAGGTGGCATGGCGTATCATACAAACTCAGAGTCTCTGGACTAGAGTGGTATACCATAAATACATTGCTCCATTAACTCTTCTCGAATGGATTAGGCAGGGCAATAAGACGCGGGAAAATTGCTCGTTGGTCTGGAAAGCAGTGGTGCAACATTTTCATCTGATTGGGTCGGGATTAGTGTGGAGAATTGGCAATGGGAGATTCACTCGTATTGGATTGGATCCTTGGGTGGGTTGTAGAGGTGGACATGTCCTACCAGCGGCCTTAAGGAATTTTCTGGCAGCTAGAGGTTGTCACTTTCTGGCTGATATTGAACAACCGGGATCATCCACTCTATGGAAACAGGGGTGGATCTCTGCACAGCGTCTTGAGATTCCAGATGACTTGCTTGGAGCTTGGGAGGATTATATTCGGAACTTAAGATACACAAATATTCGCCTAACAAATCGGATTGATGAACTTATCTGGGAACACCATCCATTTGGTAGATACACCCCTAAACACGGTTATATTCAGCTGAATGTGAATATACATAACAGGGATTTTGTGTGGTGGTGGAAACATCTGTGGACATTAAAGTGCCCTGGGAAAGAAAAACTACTCTCTTGGGCTATATTGGAAAATAAGGCACCAACATGGGACATTCTGCAGAAGCGATTCATCCAGGGTCCGGGGTTCTGTCCTCTTTGTAGGGAAGCGGAAGAGACAAATTCACATATTTTTGTTCACTGTCGGTTTACACAAGCTGTGTGGGCCGACATCTGCAAACATCTGGCGCTCAACGTGAGTTGGTGGGGAGTGGACTTTCTTGACGTCTTTCAACTGTGGTGGACATACCACAAGCATTCAACGTTTCGGGCTGTCCCCTGTATTCTTGCCTGGGGCATCTCGATCACCCGAAATAAGATCATATTTCAGGATTGTCGGGTCCCTTTGGAGCAGGTCGTGGCACAAGCTGTGGCTGTTATACTACATTACAAGCCATCTATCAAAGCGATTCGCATCAGACCTGTGATCATGGAATTAATTGATAAATCCATGCCGTGGGCTTATTTTGATGGCTCATCTATTAACCACCAATCGGTGTGTGGTGGAGGTGGCGTTCTTCACAAATCGGAGTCCCATTATTTTCATATAATGGCTGGTTTGGGGAGTGGTTCAAATAAATACGCTGAACTTATGTCACTTAAGCTACTGATGCTTTTCGCACTTGAACAAGGTTGTTTAACTCTCCAGATTTTTGGAGACTCTCTGATTGTTATTGAATGGGCCAAGGAGCTTACACAATGTCATGTAATGGTTCTCTCACCAATATTGGAGGAGGTATTACGGTTAAAATAGGCTTTTAACTGTATTACATTCACACATGTCTACAGGGAGCGAAATGGGATGGCTGACCTGCTATCTAAAGAAGCGACAAATCAATCTATGCCTTTTGGCACATGGAGGATCACGATACATTCCACTGAAGGCATCTACAGCTATACACACAGGCCTTTCTTTGGGGACATTGTGGACCGTATGGAGAATTAGAACAACATTTTAATACTGGGCTGCTTATGTTATTACATACTCGAGCTGTATGGACAGAATTTTATATTTCTGCTGATTGGCTACTTTTATTTTGAGACAGTTTTGTGATATATGTCGTTTAGGAGGTCTGTTTGGTCAGACATTAACACAAATTTGATATGTATGGGACAATAGACAGTCATATTCATCTATGACTGTCATATGTACTCGGATATAGGAGGACAGTTTGGACAGTCATATGGACAGTATATGATGACAATGTAGGGATCTCTGAGATTCTATTACATGTGCAGAATGTAATTTTGTTCATTAATGAAATAAAATTACGACTTTTTCAAAGGAAAAAAAAAAAACTGGAAAACATTGATTTGTATTGGGTAATTTGCATCCCTGTTGCAGTGCAAAAAAGAGACAAAATACCAGATATAGCCTTCCATTCCTCCACTGAATCCGATCCAAATATTATCACATTGTCGACAAATAATAAGTGTGATATAGATAGATCCTTTGAAAAATACATACCTTTGATAATTTTCTTCCCCTTGGCATCCTTCATTAAAAGACTGAGTCCTTCTATCACCAGAAGGAATAATAATGGTGATAGAGGGAAACCTTGGCGTAATCCTCTAAAGCTTTTGAAAAAAGGACTAGGCTTCCCATTGATAAGGACAAAATAATTTGTCGAAATAACACATGACATGATCCAATTTATTACCAACCTCATCAAACCAATCTGTAGATGAACTAACTTAAGGAAATTCGAGTTAACTTGATTGTATGCTTTAACAAGACCAAGTTTTAGAATTAAGGATTTTTTCTTTTTTGATTTTACTGAGTGCATGAACTGCTGTGTAATTCCCACTGCATCCAGAATTTTCCTATCCTCTAAGAACCCAAATTGCTCTGTTGACATCCACCTGGAAAGGAACGGTTTGATCATGTTTGCAATAATTTTTGAAATTAACTTATAAATCAAGTTACAAAGAGTAATCGGCCTGAAGTCATCAAAATTTTCAGTTTTGTTTTTCTTTGGGATAAGAGTAAAAAATGTAGAATTTAGGCCTCCTGGAATCCATCCTTCCAATCTCTTGAATTCCACCATTTCCAGTAATTCATGACCCATGATGTCAAAAAAGATCAGAAACAGGTCAACCGACCATCCGTCCGAACCTGGACTCTTCTCTTCTTTGAAATATTTTAATACATTAGAAATTTCCTCAAGTGTAATAGGTCTTCCAACCTGTAATCATTCTTCCATCAAAAAGAAGGATGGCTAAAACTTTAAAACCTTCAGGTGAGCTTCAATATTAGATGACTTTGTATCCATAAAATGTTGTTTGAAGTGATCATGTGCAATAACTTATATATCCTTTTGTTCATTTAAAACATTACCACCACTATCCTTAATCGACCAAATATTGTTCACTTTCCTCCTATGAGAGGCATATTGGTGAAAAAAGCGGGTGTTTCTATCACCCAATTCCACCCAAATGGCATGAATTTTGAGTCGCCAAGTATTTTCCTCCACCTGTAAGATGTCATTTAATCTATTTTGCAATGCCTATAACTCCAGTGTGTCCTCATCCAAAAATATGCCATCTAAATTAAGAGTGTGCAATTGTTTGATTTGCTTTTTAACCAAAATAAGATCAAATTGATCTTTTGATTTTTTAATCTTCTCCCACTCTTTTGTTTTTTCCTTTAAACCTTTGAGTTTACAAATCATAGATTCAACTGGATTTAGAGGAGAAGGAAACGTAACCTGTGACAAGAAACCTCTAACCAAGTTACATAAATCAGTGTTACTCAACCATGGGATATTGAATTTAAAAGGCCTCCTAACACTGTTTTGCAATTCTTCAAATTGTAGACCAATAGCTTGATGATCTGATAAATTCGAATGTTCCACCCATGTTCTATAACTGCAGAATACATGAACAACAATACATGAAACAAGACCTAAGATATCTTAGTAGGATAAACAAATCACAATGTGTTAGACGACGGCAGGAAAACCGGTTAAGTTTTCAAGTATCCCTTGCATTAAGTTCTTTCCAGTGCTGAAGTTAATTTTATAGAATTATTAGTTTCCAAAAGACGATGTTATTCCATATAGAAATTTTTTTTTTTTTTTACAGTTTTAGGGACATTACAAGCAAGAAATTATACCTTAATTCTTCTAAGGCACAATAAACTAACATAGATTCATTTTATACAAACCTTTTTAAAAACTCAAAATTTATTATAATAAACATCATTTTTTAATTTATTTTTTGAACAAATTGAAAATCTTAAAAATATATAAAATAATGGATAATTAAATTACTAAAATAATCCTAAACCAAAAATAATATATTAAAAAAATAATAATAGTTCAACAAATCTAAGACAAGATGGATTATGAGATTCTCTAGGAAAAACAAAATGTCCAACTTTACAACTTTTTAATAAACATCGTTTTTTTAATTTATTTAAATTTTTTTTAATAAATTCAAAATTTTAATAATATTTATAATAGTGAATAATTAAATTACTAAAATAATCTTTAACCAAAAAATATATTAAAAAACAATATTTTCATAATAAACATCATTTTTTAATTTATTCAAAAATATATTTTTTATAATAAGTTCAAAATCTTAAAAATGTATATAATAATGGATAATTAAATTACTAAAATAACCTTTAACAAAAAAGAATATATTAAAAAAACAAAATAGTACGACAAATCTAAGACAAGACTGATTTTGAGATTTTGTGAAGCAAAGTATTTGAAAAAACAAAATGCCTAGCTTTAAGTCACCTTCTTAATAGGAAACAAAAACCCATTCAACCTAAAATTCTAAAATAATAATGGAATAGGAAATTGAACACCATTCATTAATTATACAATATTATTAGAGTTTTGAAAAACTAGTCTTTTTAAACTTATCCATGGAGGAAGAAAATAGAGCAAAGTGCTCTTCCTAAACTTATACATGAAGTAACTATAGACCGAACTAATCTTCTATATATAGATAATGTAATGAGTCACAATCATCAACAGGTATTATATAATGAAAAATGTGTGCTTTTGATCCCATTTCTATGAAGTTGGGCAAAATATTTGACTTGATTGGAATTTTAAGATTGAAACCCGGAAAATTGCTTAGCAAGTCACACAAAGCTTTTCCTTTTTCAAAATATAAATATAGATTGCAATCTGTATAAACTTATGCAGTCTTCGAAATTTGTTGCGCAGCAGGGGGCGTTTAGTTGCTTGTTATTAATAATCACCATAATGAAGGGTGCATTCAAATTGATGGCAGGTTGTTTTAAAGGGAATTCTTCTTCTCATGCTGTGCCAAAGGGTAAATGATAAGAAAACAGAGAAGGGCGTAAAGAGCAAGAAAGCTCCAATACCCACTTCTTACTTTCCTCTCAGTTCCAACCTTTCTTACTTATAGTGAATGCCTCAACTATCATATAATGGGGACAATGGCATGAAGCACAGCAATAATAACATTCCAGTCATTCTTCCTTCTTCCAAGCTCTGCCATCTTACCCAAAGTTTGAGATGCAAGGAATTTAGATGTTGTTGATCTATAATGCATTTTTATTTGCAATGGCATGCAATGTTTAGTTCCATATTTGTTTCCCTTTTTATTCTCCAAACAAGTGGCATGAGAAATTGTCCACTAAGAATTAGTGGACTATGCTTGCTTAAACCAATTATTAAATTATACAAAACCACATCATTTAAGATTATTTTTATTTATGATTGTTGAGATCATTGCAAAATGTTGCTAATGAAGAACCCTTGCATGTTAAAAATATTTGCTCCCATCATCATTGATGAAGGGTAGTTAACTGCATAAACTTATTTTTGACTAATACAGAAACTATATTTTATATATCATTATGTTATTTATCATAATCATATATAATATATTGTGTAATTTTTCTATATATAATATATAATATGTTTTTTTATTGTTATTATATATGATATATAATATGTTTAGTTCTTCATTGGTAGTTGTTTTAATTGAAAATTCTGTTTTGATATTCCGATTAAAATATCATTGTTTCTATCATTGACATACTACTAATACCTAGTCATATTATATTATGTGATTTTTCTACGATAAAATAGAAAAAAAAATTCATTATCAATTTTTTGTTTTGTCATTCCTTACCAATCTGTTTTATTGTTCATTGATAACTTTTCCAATTGAAAATTTTGTTTCGTAATTGAATGTGGATGAGAACGAGGTTCTCCAGATTAAAGCTCCACTACCCATTATGAAGAGGGAGGCTCTCTATATCCTTATCAAAGTACCATTCTCCATAAGATATAAGATTTGAATCTTGAATTATTAAAAAAAATAATCCGGCAAATAAAATAATCAAATACCATTATCCATAAGATATAAGATTTGAGTCTTGAATTATTAAAAAAAATAATTCTGCAAATAAAATGAAAAGCAAAATTTAACATTAAATATACTTTTTTAAACATAAACTTCATTTTAATTTTTTCCCCTTAAATAAAAATTGATAACATAAACTTTATTACACTGATAGGTGTTTAGATATTATCTGGGATTTTGGACTTCCTTGAGTGGATCAACAAGATTAACCTGAGTGTAACAAGTGTACAGTTGGGATTCATTTCATGGTCGTCATATCTTGTTATGCTCAAATCTATCTTGATTAAGATTTAAATAAGCTTCACTTAAGCGGTGGTTAAGAAAAGGGGTATGCTTATTAAATAGTATTTGTGGTTGGCTATACCTATTAGTGTTCATGAGCCACTTTACTTATGGCTGTGCTAGTCCTAAGTTTTGTTAGGGTTAATCTTGACTCAGGAATCAGCAAGGTAGAAAGTAGTTTCGGGCACACATAGATCTATTATTGATAGTTTTCTCTCACATGTTTTATGGCTAACAAAATTTTCACCTTTTAAATTTCTCACTGTTAAATACAAATGACTACTACTCTAAATTTCTCACTATTAAATAAAAATTACTACTACTCTAATTTGGATGATAATTTAAAAATTACTTTAAATTTATTATTATTAAATAAAAATTAATAACAATACTTCATTCTAAATTTTTCACATTCTAAATTTCTCACTACTCTGCTTTGAATTAGAATTTATCAAACACTACTAATCAAACTATTCTAGATGGTAATTTATCAAAAACTACCTATCACTCTTTGTGTGGGTACTCTTGTATGAGTATTTGAAAGATAATTTCTATTAGTTTTTAAAATAAAATTTCTAACCATTAAACCAATCTTATAATAAAAATGTGGACGGTTGATGATTTCTTTCCAATGTTCCAATGTGTTACATCGATGATCCTTAAAAAAAAAGGATTACATGGCTGCTCCATATCATAAATTGCTCGTTATCTATGCCTCATCGGCTCTGAGTTATCACATGTAATAACAAATCAACTTTCATCTCGGCAGTTCTCTAGACATGTGTATAAATTATCACCCTTTCTCTATTAAGTTCTATCTCTCTCTATCAATTTGAAACATGGTGGTTCATCTAGGAACCTTCAAAATTTTAGTCATATGACATTAGTTCTTCGATGAGAAGGGTATTCTCTAACTCTGGTGTTTGATCTTTAATTTATAGTCTTTTTTAATATTTGTTTTTGTAATATCCCGAATTTTGACTAACTACTTCTGATGTTATATATTGTGCTTAAAGCCCCAACACATATGAGTTGTTTTGATTATTGGGCATAAGCCCTAGTGCACATGATTTATTCTTCTATAGACTGACAGATTGGGCATGGACCCTGACGGACTTCATTATTGTTATATGTTGGGAAATAAATCCCTAATGGATTGATTATGTTTTGTTATGAGAATTGGGTATAAAACCCTAATATATTGAGATGACATTTTGTTACATACTATGCAGAGTTATGAATTACATGATTGACTTATATGGTGTGTACGTTGAACATGGACTCAGGAACACACGGATGACCTACATACTGGGCATAAGCCCCGATGTACTTAGAGGAGTTTATTATGTACTGGGCGTAATGCCCATGTGAAGAGTGTTGAGTTAAAACTCTGAAGAGCACTCGGGGTTACTTGATCTTAAAAGTGTTGAGTCGAGAAGCCTATGAATAGCACTTCTATTTCATCACATTTATTTAATTTGGTTAAATGAATCATTTTCTATCTATCATCAAGTACTGCGGGAACTATCATGTTAAACGAGGGAATCCGACAAGCAAGAGAGAGGTCTACAAGTACCTAACCAAGCCAACTATCTAAGCTTACCATAACTAAACTATTGAATTAAACTTAATTACTATTATGTGAAAAACATGCCTAAGGTCCATGCACAAAATAGTCCTCCAAAGTGAATATTATTATTAATAATATTAATATTAATAATATTATTATTAGTCTCCTAAAGGAAAACATTTCTTATATATGTATGTATTTATTGCATAGGGTTATGCATGAAAAGACTCTCCCATAAATATAGTATTAAAATTATTATTATTATTATTATTATTCAATGTTAAATATTACCAATTATGTAAGGAGTAATTTAAAGTCACTTCTAATTAAAACAAATAAAAGTCCTAGTTTAACAAGGACTAGATATTTAGTAAAAAATATCTTTTAAAAATATTTAAAGAAACAAAATAATTATTCAAACAACTATATTCAAAGACTCCCTTATAATAGAGGGAAGATCACTAGAAAGGGGATCATCTTCTTCATTATCATTCTCTTATGAGAATAGAGGAGAATTTTGCTGCAAGAACTGAAGCAGACCCACAACAATATCCAGATTTAATCCAACAGCTAAACCTAGGGCCTCTACTTCTCTCATTGCATGTTGGAAACAGCTTGGGGGGATCCAGTTAAGATCAGGAATGGTCTAAGGGTCATCGTTGGGAGGAACATGGTAGTCCCAAATTTATCTAGATGAAAGGTCACTCTACAGGTTAGCCAAGTCTATAAGATTTATGCATTAATTATTGTTTGAGTGTGCAGGTCTTGCAGAGGAGGATTAAGCTGCAATATAACTAGGTATGAACTACTATTCTCCATTTAAGTTTACAATAGAAGCTAGAATTAATATATTACGATTTATTTTACAGCATTGTATTTTCCCCAAAATATTTATAATGTTATCTCTCCCATAAGAGCAAGGGCCTTAGGGCATGGGATCACAAGGTTATACAATAGGATTAGATTTCGGTTCCCTTAAAAAAACTTTTACCTTCATTATAACTAAGTTTGAACCAATTCAACTAGAAGTCTAGCAGGGCTAGCCTAGCTAGCCTGTGCTAGACCCCAAAGTTAGAAGATAAACTTTAGGATGCCCAAGCATTTCGTAAACTGATGACTAAGCTGTTACAGGTTCTATATTTAAATTGTATTTTATTTCTGCCAAGTCATACTGTATTTCTTTTCCAGAATTTTGTATATAGGGACAAATTAATTTTACAGTTTCAACCATTCTTTTAGAACATATAAGAAAAATCATAGACATGAAAAGAGACTTCATTCTAAAGAAAACACATTACTATAAACCCCAGATCTTATCAATCCACTCTACAGTATTGAGATCCAGCCTTAAGAAGAGATCTACTTACATCCATCAAAGCCTTATCAAATAGTAGCGAAACTTTACCACACATAGTTAATATTTCTCATCACCAAAGATTTCATATCAAAACTACGAAAACAATTAACATAGGAGTATGCATACAACACGTTGTCATCATCTTTAACTTCCAAAAGTTAAACCATTCTTTAGTTATCGAATTCTACTGTTCTTTATACAGTCAAGCAGACATTAACTACACGATCTCTTTAAACATAGATTTCATATTTTAAGCATCACTTCAACCATTCAATCAATTCATCAAACCCCTGACGGGTCTCTTTTCCATGACAAGAGTCGGACCCACATCAAACGAAATCGATACTTAAGATTTTAAACACGTTCTATGTTCTACATCAAGACGTAGGTCAACGGATCGATACCCACTATTGAATCTCCAACCCTGGCTAACATTGAAATCACCGAGTCACAACATTGAAACACCAACTTAATATCCCAAGCAAATGAGTATAAGCACATAGGGATTACAATTAACATCCTTTAAAATAAATAAATGCAAAAGTTGTTATAAAGTCAAGTTTCAACTATCACCCAAAAAATGAATGACATTCCCATACAAAACGATTTGATAGACGTAGGTTAGGTTTTTTAAACCCATGAGCAATTTAAATCACCCAGAAATTAGACAGAGGCATTCTCAGCTTAAAATAAACGCAAGTTATAGCAGAACTACGATTTCCCATTTATAATACTCAACCGATGGCCTTTAGGACAAGAGAAACGATAGCCAAACACAGAGGGAAAATAAACACTAGCCATACATACTCCTTATAGAAAACGCAGAGGCTCAACATTTCCACATCTCATTAATACAAGTTCAAAGTTCAATAGAAAATGAAAACCACTGTTTTTCCTTCCAAAACCCCAATATAATACTTGTGGGCAACTATTTCCCAATTACACAACGTAGAACCCCCATAGAAACAGTGGCCCAAACGCCACATTCAAAACCAAAACCTTCCAGGGTTATCCCCAGACTTTACAAAATAATACATTAATAAACAGACTAGCCAAAGGAAACCCCTCAGGAACTCCAACAAGATACAGTGAGCCAAAAGGGGCCTCATGAAGTTCCTCATAACAATGAAAAACAACATAACCTCCACAGAGGTGAGAGGAAGGGCAAGGGTTGGTAACTCCTGACTTACCAATCTCGAGTTCATGTCACTTGGAGTGCTGAACATCTAATGGCCACCCACGCAGAAGGGTATCTTAACATTGAACCTATCATTAAAACCATCACAAGTACTTAAAATCCTGAGATGAAAACACTGGATAAACGTAGAAGACAAATCCAAGAGATAGCAGAGGAATGAGTGAAGTTTACCTGAATCCTGTCGCTTCTTACTTTAGCTCCCTAGCCAAACAACCATTGGGTGCACTAACCATGAGCGCAGCTCAAGTCAAGGCACAGTCCCTCTCCAGACGTGTTAAGGATTGAGCAATGCCAAAGTGATGCGAAGGATAACGACAGCTAGTTCAAAACCCTCTCTCACCCCGCTGGCCACCACTACCACGTGGTTACCACATGCAACATTTAATTTTGTTACCAAACTTCATTTATGAGTTTAACATTTTATACAAGCACTATAGTGGAAGGTCATGTAGGTATCAACGAAGTGTTTCTATCAAAATATTTATCCCAAGGTTTTAATCATTTTCCTTTGCACTTTATTTTTGTGACTTGCTAACACATGGTGATAGGGTTATTAATGGATAAATCCCTCATGGTGGCACCCACACACACAGGGAGCGATACATTAGAAATTTGCTAAGTAAGACAGGATCCCAAAGCTTACCCTTACCTCTCAGCAGCTTTACTGGGGGTATGTTTCTTTTTGGAGCACCAGGTTCCTCTCTTGGACCTCAAACTTGTTAAATTTTGAGCATTAATTCACAATACTCTAGGATCTTTGCTGAGAGAATAACATATACAGTATATCAATGCATGACAATCACAATATGACAAGCATCACAAGAATCAAAAGCATAAGAGACAAGAGATACAGAGTTTCCATGGGGAAAACCCTAAGGTGAAAATCCCACAACTTCCTGAGAGATAGAGAGAGCAATGGCTCAACCAAAGTAGAACCAAATAAAACTGAGATAGTCTCCTGATAGCAGATGATCCTCCTCCTCACTAGTGCGCCACTTTCTAAGTGAGAGTGAGTTACTTTTCTGAGTAAGTAAAATAGAAATCTTCGATCTCTATTTATACTAACCTTTTTTCCCAATGACCTTATGGGGTCGACTTGTCTAGCTAGGTACATCCACATTATATTATATATAATTCAGGGCCGACCCCACATGGTGGTCTAATAACCCATCGGCAAGTACACACACTTGCGACACTTGTCAATCCACATGACGACACTTCCTTATAGAGGAATAACACATCTCTTATAAGGGTACAATAAATATATATAAAATACACAGATGAGATACATTCTGAAGTTACATATACATCAACACTCCCTCTTAAATAGGAAGGTATTTCTCGACACAGATCTGCTAGACAAGTCTTCTTCTTGGGATCATCGTCATCGATGCATCGTCATCATCATCGTCACTACTGCTACTATCTCAACCAATCTCTGACTCTACTCGTTATAGGAAGTTCTACAGAGCCAGTCCTTTTTCATACTGGATGTAGGCCCACCACCTGCAGGTCTTCATCATCACTGGCCATACTGTGGAATCCTCAGGACTTATTACGTGCGTCACAAAACCTAGCTGCAGCATCCCAGGCTTTTACGAGCACACAGCTCTACCTGTAGGATCTCCGAGGAGCACATTACATGTGACCCATCACAAAACCTGGCTGAAGCATCCCAGGTTGTTATGAGCACACAACTCTACCTGTCGGATCTCCCAGGAGCACATTACATGTGATCTCACCACAAAACCTAGCTGAAGCATCCCAGGTTGTTACGAGCACACAGCTCTACCTGTCGGATCTCCCAGGAGCACATTACATGTGGTCCACCACAAAACCTGGCTGAAGCATCTGAGGCCTTTTTTATCCTGTCCAGATCTCCCAAGAGCAAATTACATGTGGTCATGGCAAAACCTGGCTGAAGCATCTGAGGCCTATTTTATCCTGTCCAGATCTCCTAGGAGCAAATTACATGCCATAGGACAAAACCTCACAAGAGCATCTGCCAGATATCCCAGGGCAACGAATTACATGCCATAGGAAAAACCTTGAAAGACTATCTACAGATCTCCCAGGGCACAAATTATATGTCCTCCCAAGCAAAACCTCGAAAGAGCATTTGCCAGATGTCCCAGGGCACCGAATTAGATGCCATAGGAAAAACCTCGAAAGACCATCTGGAAATCTCCCAGGGCACAAATTACATGCTTACCTGCACAACCTAATCCACAACCACAAAGTATCATCTGATATTCACCATACATCATCCTGATGTACACATGATCATCCTGATCATTATCACTGCAACATCCTGCTGCATGTCATCTGGAGAAGCTCGTCATCCACGATCATCCTGATCATACAATGCATCCATCTGATGCAAACCAAGTATCTACCTGATATATATCATCACACATAGTGTATCCACCTGATACATATACATATACATGGTCCAAGCATCCAACATGATGCATATACATAAAAATGATCCAACCGATCATATCCAGCATCCAACATGATGCATATATACATATAAAAATGATCCAACTGATCATATCCAAGCAGAAACCAGAACATCATCCTGATGCTCATCATCCAGCGCTTACATCCATAGCCATGTGAAGGATCCTCCTTCCAACATGCTTGGAATGGCTTCAGCAAATGTGTCCATCACTTCTTCCTCGAAGTGTCCTCGATCTGAAGAACGCCAAGCCTCTCTTTGAAGTACTCGAACTTCACCCTGGATAGTGGCTTCGTCAGCACATCTGCAATCTGCTCGTCCGTCGCAACATACAGGAGCTTCACAGCTCCTCTCTCCACCATATCCCTGATATAGTGATATTTGATCTCTATGTGTTTCGACCTGTCATGAAACACTGGGTTCTCAGACAGCTTCACACAACTCTGGTTATCACAGAAGATACCAGTAGCATCCAACGGGAGATCAAATACCTCAAACAGTAGCTTCCGTAGCCATACTGCCTCACAACTAGCTGAACAAGATGCAACATACTCTGCCTCAGCTGTACTCAATGCTACGCAGGACTGCTTCCTGCTAAACCAAGAGATCACACCTGATCCCATACTGAAGCAGCACCCAGATATGCTCTTCCTATCTGCAGCACTGCCAGCCCAATCTGAATCAACATAACCCTATAGGTTAAACTTTTGATTCGCCTCATATTTGAGCCAATAATCCACTGTACCCTTCAGGTACCTCAGAACATGCTTTATAGAAACCAGGTGAACACTCCTCGGATCTGTGAGGAACTGACTCAATGTGTTCACAGCAAAGCAAATGTCTGGTCTCGTGTTCGTCAGGTACATCAAGGACCCAATCATCTGACGATACATAGAGACATCAACCGGTTCAGATGAAGCATCACATAGAAGCTTCAGATTCGATGCCATAGGTGTGGCCATGGCCTTGCAATCCATCATCCCGAATCTCTTCAAGATATCTACTGTGTACTTCCCTTGACCAAGGAAGATCCCACCTGCACTCTGCCACACCTCCATACCTAGGAAATAATGCATCATTCCCAAATCTTTCATATCGAACTCAGCAGCAAGCTTCCTCTTCGTATCTGCAATCAGTCTGTCATCTCCTGTTACAAATTAGTCATCCACATACAGGAGTAGAATCACAGGATTCCCTTCCTCAACCTTGTAGTAAAGGTTGGAATCCTCTTTACTCTTGGTAAAGCCCAAACTAGATAGGAAACTGTCCATCCTACCATACCAAGTTCTGGGAGCTTGCTTCAAGCCATACAAGGCTTTCTTCAATCTGCACACATATGACTCCCTGTCGTGTATTTCAAAACTGAGTGGCTGTTCCACATATACTTCCTCTTCAACTACACCATTCAAGAAAGTTGTCTTGACATCCATTTGGTGTATTTTCCATTTCATTGCTGTAGCCAGGGCAAGTACTATTCTGAGGGAAGTATACCTGGCTACAGGTGCAAAAGTTTCTTCATAATCTATTCCCTCTTTCTGAGAGAAGCCATGAGCTATGAATCTTGCCTTGTATTTCTCCACACTGCCATCTGCAACATGCTTGATTTTGTAGATCCA
The DNA here is from genome assembly GCA_027924585.1 of Larix kaempferi. Classification (NCBI taxonomy): domain Eukaryota; kingdom Viridiplantae; phylum Streptophyta; class Pinopsida; order Pinales; family Pinaceae; genus Larix; species Larix kaempferi. The sequence continues at coordinate 2,695,262 of BSBM01000282.1, forward strand.
TTTGGAAGTCACAACAGACTTCTCTTTAGGTCTTGGGACAACATCCCAAACATCATTCTTCATTATTGATTGATATTCCTCAACCATGGCATCCTTCCATTCTTTCTTTTTCGCTGCTTCTTCATAACTGGAAGGCTCTTTGTTCATAATGTCACAGAGTAAAGCAACATAGCTGGTCTGTGATCTGGTTCTCTTCTTTGCTCTGTGTTCTTCTTCTGGAATGCCAAATATTTCTGCATCTTGAATGAGCTCTCTAGCCCATGCAGGTTTCCTCTTGTGAGTGTTATCCTCACGGGGTGGATCTACAGGTTCTTCTGGATCTTCAAACTCACGAACAACTTCTGGAACTGCTTCAATCATGGTAGTGTCTTGAAATCTTGTTTCCTTAGGTTCTTCATAAACTTTGATAGGTGCCTTCCTTGATTTGATGAATGTTGAGTTTTCATCAAATGTTACATCCCTACTGACATCAATCTTCTTGAACCCTGGAAAGTATATTCTGTAAGCCTTCGAGCTTTCACTGTAACCCACAAAGATACCCTTCTTTCCTGAAGGATCTAGTTTAGTCCTCTTTTCTTTTGGGACATGAGTGTATACTGGAAAACCAAATATTCTGAGATGGCTGACTTCAGGTTTCTTACCAGAAAAGACCTCTTCTGGTGTCTTGTTGTCCAATATCTTGTTGGGTGTTCTATTCTGTACATATACAGCTGTTCTAGATGCTTCTGCCCATAAATGCATAGGTAGATCCTGGTCATGCAGCATTTCCCTTGCTGCTTCCATGATGGTTCTGTTCTTCCTTTCTGCAACTCCATTCTGTTGAGGATTATATGGAGCAGTCAACTCCCTCTTAATCCCTGAATCACTACAAAGCTTCTTGAAGTCACTTGAGGTGAATTCTCCACCATTGTCGGATCTGAATGTTTTGATCTTCTTGTCAGTTTGATTCTCCATCAAGGTTTTGAATTCCTTGAATTTATCAAACACCTCATCTTTGTTCTTCAAGAAGTATACCCAAGTCTTCCTGGAGAAGTCATCAATAAATGAGACATAGTAAACATACCCACTTAGAGAACTGGATGACATAGGACCACATACATTTGAGTGGATGGTCTCCAAGATATCCTTTGCCTTGCTTTCACTGCTTGGGAAAGCCTTCTTAATGTTCTTACCTTTTGCACATCCTTTGCAAACACCTTCATGTTTGGTCTTGATTTCAGGAAGACCCTCTACAGCCTTGCTTGCAATTGGAAGTGCCTTGTAGTGCATATGAGCAAGTCTTCTATGCCAAAGTTCACTTGGCTCCATAGATTCATGCACCATGGCATGTTCAGGTTGTCCCTTCAATTTATACAAGCCTCCCTCTTGCTCTCCAATCACTACTGCATCATCTATGATCTTTCCCTTTGGCCACATTAGGACTTGGCCATCCACAAATGCAACCCTCATACCTTTTGCATCCAATGCAGAGATTGAGAGTAAGTTCTTCTTGAGCCCAGGTAGATAAAGAACTTCTTTCATCTTCAAGGATTTTCCAGAATCTAGGTTGTAGGAGGATTCACCACTTCCTTTGATTGGGTATTGATAATCATCCCCAAGTTTCACCTTATGGGGTGATTCATGTTCAGATAGATTCACAAAAGATTCCTTAAACCTAGTCATGTGTTTGGAAGCCCCACTATCAATCAAGCAATCATTACAACCATGGGAGATGGTACCTGTGAGAGCAGAGATCAGAACATACTCTTCTTCACTTGATGAGTCATCATCACTATCACTTTATTCCCTAGCCTTCTTCTTTGGGGGTTCATCATCCTCAGCAGCATGAGCATGAAACCTTCTTTTGATTCCCTTCTTCTTCTTGTTGGATTTGTTGTTGTCCTTCTTCTTCTTGGGACAATTTATGGCAATATGTCCTTTCTCATTACAGGTGAAGCATATTCTTCTTTCTTTGAAGTGATGTGAAGATTTCTTAGAGTGAGATGGCTCTCTCTTGGACTTCCCTTTCTTGGTGTGAGCTGTGAGAGCTTGATCTTCATTACCCATCTTTTCTTCTCGTGCCACAAGCCTTGCTTCTTCTTATGAGCATTCTTCCCGTAGTCTACTGAAGGAGATAAACTTCTTTCTTGCACAAATTCCTTGGATAAAGGAATCCCATGACCTGGGTAGGCCATTTAGAGTGGTCATCACCACTTCACCATTCTCCACAATTTCATCCACTGCTTCTAGCTGTTCCTTGATCTGGGAGACCCTTGAAAAATAAGATTGAATGGTTTCTCCATTCTGAAATTTTACTCCTTTCAATTGGTTCCGCAAGGTCATCTTCCGATTTATGTTCGTCCCTTCAAACAGCTTGGTCAAAGAGTCAAACATCTCCTTGGGTGTCTTAAGAGAAGACACATGGGGTATGAGATGGTCTTTGATAGAATCAGTAATGATTCTCTTTGTCTTGACCAAGTTCTTCTTATGCAATACCTTGGCCTCTTCATCCTCTGGGATAGGGATGTCTTCTTTTACATATGAGTCCAACTCATTCTCTTCCAGGATTACCCCAATCCTATACTTCCAGGCTCGGAAGTTATCATCCCCTTCAAGCTTATCCTCAAGCTTGGTGTGGAGAGACATCTTAAAGAGTACTTCAAATGGAAATAGAAAAGATTTAGGTCTTACCACTTGAAATGCTGAAAAATGGATTTGGTCCCGGATTAGGGTTTGTCGGAAAAACCCTAAAACTTCAAAATGTGAATTTCAAATTTCTGAAAGGATAGAAAGATGCGATTTGATGAGCTGATTAGCCTGGTGCATTCAGAATTTGAGATCAGCAAAGCTTTGCCCTTCAGAATTGCCTTTTTGTCCTCTCGGGTTCACTAGGGAGAGCCCTGAATTAGGGTTTGAGTTTCCCAGAGATCTACCCAGCCAAAAATCTCGATCCAAAGCTCTAAACTTCGATTTTTGCAAGGAGCTTCCAGCTGTGTCTTCAGATTCCAAAAATTCCTATTTTTGTGGAAACCCTAATTTTTAGGGCCAAATCTGAAAATGCTCGGAATTGAATTCTGATTGGACAGATAGATGCGCCTTGATGAGTAGAGTCAATCTACTATATTGATTTTCAAAAATCTGTGGAGAGAAACCCAATAAACAAGGAACTCAAGCTTCCTTCACTGCAAAATGTCTTCTTCTCACGTTAGCTCTGATACCATGTTAAATTTTGAGCATTAATTCACAATACTCTAGGATCTTTGCTGAGAGAATAACATATATAGTATATCAATGCATGACAATCACAATATGACAAGCATCACAAGAATCAAAAGCATAAGAGACAAGAGACACAGAGTTTCCATGGGGAAAACCCTAAGGTGAAAAACCCCACAACTTCCTCAGAGATAGAGAGAGCAATGGCTCAACCAAAGTACAACCAAATAACACTGAGATAGTCTCCTAATAGCAGATGATCCTCCTCCTCACTAGTGCGACACTTTCTAAGTGAGAGTGAGTTACTTTTCCGAGTAAGTAAAATAGAGATCTCCGATCTCTATTTATACTAACCTTTTTTCCCAATGACCTTATGGGGTCGACTTGTCTAGCTAGGTACATCCACATTATATTATATATAATTCAGGGCCGACCCCACATGGTTGTCTAATAACCCATCGGCAAGTACACACACTTGCGACACTTGTCAATCCACATGACGACACTTCCTTATAGAGGAATAACACATCTCTTATAAGGGTACAATAAATATATATAAAATACACAGATGAAATACATTCCGAAGTTACATATACATCAACAAAGGACCATCATGCCTGAAGAGACCAATTATCCATCTTATAAATATGTGTTTTATTCTTAAAAGAAATAAAAGAGGATTTTGAATATTACTCTAGCATTTCTAAATATGCAACAAGGTTACATTATCTACCCTACACATTGCTTCTGCAGAAACAAAATAAATATAACTAGTAAGACTACCTTGCTTAGAAACCCCCAAACTCTTAGTGTCGCAAACAAAGTACCGATGCTTTTTCCCAATACTAAAGTTAATTTACATTACGTTAACTGTTTCGGACTTATATCTAGTGCAAATTTTAAATTTTAATTTTTTACTATTTTTAGGGACATTACAAGTGGTATCAGAGCCCAGCTTCAAATACTAAGTGACCTATTTGGCTCATTACAAACACCTACTGCAGATACATAGAAATTAGAAATATATGTTTATAATTTATGCACATATGAACTAACAAATTTTATGTTCTTAACATTGTTATGACAACCAGGTACAATCACTCTCTGTAAATGAGCACAAAAAAAGGCAGCAGCATACATGGGAATATAAACTCTCCACCATGAGAGCAAGAAATAATGGTGGAATTAAATTCAGATTTAATGAAATCCATGCAAAATCTACAGGCATAATTCCAAAGTTTCAGAGATGATAACATGCAAGAAAGACAAGAACAACAAGTTATAAATGAAGCTCTGCTTCAGACTTTAACAGGGGCAAAACCCCACGGACTGCCCACACTCTCAGCCAACACCTTTAAAATGGAAAACTGACACACAAAGAAATCTGCCAACCCTAAGGGAGCAGAACAGGAAGAACACATACCTGAATCAATGGAAGAGAACAGTAAGATCTCTTCCAACGATGACAGCTCACCCCCTCCTTACAAGAAAAGGAGGAAAAGTGACGACAATTTGCAAGGAGAATTCAGAAAGATAAAAGCCCCAACATATGGAGGAGAGATTAGATCTGGGGAGAAAGCTTAGGAGTGGCTGCTAGGGTTGAATAAGTATAAATTTCATAACTACTCCAGTGAAATGCAAGCTCGACTAGCCATTTACAGCCTGAATGGTAAAGCATCCAGATGGTGGCGGGACTTGAAACACACCAAAGGACAAGAACTAAGAGACATAACATGGGATACTTTCAATAGAATATTCCAAGACAAATACATGTCTGAAAGATTCTTTAACAAGAAAATTAAATAATTTCACGAGTTGAAAATGGGCTCCCTATCCATGGAAGCATTAATAAACAGATTCTTAGATCTGCTGCATTATGTCCCATACATCAAAGATGAAAAAGTCAAGATATAACAATTCTTGGGATGTCTACCACCAAATTTTAGAGAAAATATTGAATTTGACATGCCCAAAACCTTAGATGTGACTTTACACAAAGCAAGACTCTGTTATGAACATGGGAAGCCAAGGAATGATAACATAAACAGAAACAGGGAAAGGTTCAGAACCTTTTCAGACATCTGTAGACTGGTTTTTAGACCACCACCTTACAGGAAACAAAACAATAGTTTCCCTCCAAACAGAGGCTTCAACAGACCTCACGCATGGCCAAATGCACCCCCACCATGTACCAACAAACCAACTTTCAACAAAGGGGCAAGGGCTTCCCCACCAACCATTACTTGTTGGAGGTGCCAAGGGTTGCACTACTTCAGAGACTACCCCAAAAAATTGGACGGAATGCTACATAATGTCCAAGCAGAACCTACAGTAGGGGACATGGCAAGAGAACCTAGAATTTATGCTGCACTTGATGGCTGGCAAGCAGACCATCAGGCCACTATGGTTGAATCTGAGGGTAAGATCTCAAACACAGCCCTTTCAGTTCTAATAGACCCCGGTGCATGCCGAAGTTACATCTCCCCTAAGATAGTTGATACTTGTAAGTTAAACCCAGTGAGCCACGAGAAACCATGGCTGGTACAACTAGCCACTGGTACCAAATGGAAGATCTCCGAACTAGTCAAAACTTGTGAGATAGATCTGAACGGTTTCCCAACTAGGGTGGATTTAAACATCCTACCACTAGGATCCTACGATGTACTTATAGGCATGGACTAGTTAGAAGAACAACATGCCCTACTTGACTATTTGAACAAATCCCTACTATGCACGGATAACCAAGGAAATCAGAAGACCATTCAAGGTATCCCTAAGAAAGTTTATGTAAGACATATATCTGCCTTACAAGCAAAGAAGTGCATAAGAAAGGGTTGTAAATTGTTTGCAGTTAACATTTGAATCATAGAAACCGATAGGGAACAAAAGATCGAAGACTTGCCAATCCTTGTGGAGTTAAAGGATGTATTTCCCGGGGAAATACCTGGGCTACCACCCAAACGAGACCTAGATTTATCAATAGAGTTAACACCTGGTTTCGTACCAGTGTCCAAAGCGCCTTACTGCATGAGTCCGCCGAAGTTGGTGGAACTCAAGCTTCAGTTACAAGAGTTAATTGAGAAGGGTTATATCTGACCTAGTGTGTCCCCCTGGGGAGCACCAATACTCTTCGTCAAGAAGAAGGACGGAATGATGCGGATGTGCATCGATTACTGCCAACTCAACAAATTGACCATCAAGAACCCTACCCACTCCCTAGAATTGATGACTTGTTTGATCAAGTCGAAGGAGCCAAGATCTTTTCAAAGATTGACCTATGGTTCGGATATCACCAAGTGAGAATTTGTGATGAAGATATCAGTAAGACAGCTTTCCGAACCCGTTATGGCCATTACGAGTTTGTGGTCATGCCTTTCAGGCTGACCAACGCACCTACCAATTTTATGTGCATGATGAACAACATCTTTAGTAAATACCTAGACAAGTTCATTCTAGTCTTCATCAACGACATTCTGATGTATTCAAAGAATGAAGAAGAACATGAAGAACACTTCCGAATTGTATTACGAATACTACGAGAACACCAACTGTACGCTAAGTTTAGCAAGTGTGACTTTTACAAACCCCAGATACGGTATCTAGGGAACATCACCTCAGAGAAGGGGATAGAAGTTGACCTCGAGAAGATTAAATCCATATAAGAATGGCCTACCCCCACTTGCGTAACCGACATAAGATCATTCTTAGGGTTAGCCAGATACTACCAGAAGTTCATTGAGAACTTCTCTTGAATTGCTTGTCCTATGACAGCCTTGCAAAAGAAAACAACCAAATTTCTTTGGACGGCAAAATGCAAAGAAAGTTTCCAAAAGTTAAAACAACTCTTGACTAGTGCACCCATCCTACGGATTGGCGACCCCGATGGGCACGTCGTAGTTTGCACAGATGCAAGCAAGGAAGGGCTCGATGGATTCCTTATGCAAAATGACTTCGCTATTTGTTACAAGTGAAGGAAGTTAAAGGAACACGAACAGAACTAACCCACACACAACCTTGAACTAGCTGCCATTATCCATGCCTTAAAGATGTGGATGTTGAGGCACTACCTTATGGGAAAGAAGTTTCTATTAAAGACAGACAACATGAGCCTGAAGTACCTATTTGACCAACTGGACTTAAATGCCAGGCAAGCCAGGTGGCTAGCCTTCCTTAGCGAGTACAACTTTGAACTAAAACACATAAATGGAAAGGAGAACAAGATAGCTAATGCTTTAAGTCGACGGGCCCATATGATATATGAGGTGACCGTAAGTCAAACCGACTCAGATTTACACCACCGAATTAGAACAGCATGTCAACATGACCGGTCCTATGTCGAGATCCTTAAGAAGATCCAAGAGGATAGGTTATTCCAACAACAGAAGGAGTATAAGAGAGATGAGTCGGGACTGCTATGGTCAAAGGAGAGACTTTATGTTCCAGAAGGCAGAGACATTAGATCCAACATCCTCACAGAGTTCCATCATAAACCTTACTCGAGACATCTGGGATATCAAAAGATGATATCAGCAGTAAAGAAACACTTCTTTTGGCCTAAACTAAAATCCGGCATAGCTTTATTCATTTCTAAGTGCCAAGAGTGTCAGTTGGTCAAAGCAGAACACCAGCACCCTTCCAGACTACTACAACCCTTACCCATTCCAGAGTCGAAATGGGAGGTCATCAATATGGACTTCATCACGGGTTTACCCAAGAGTAAGAAACATAATGACTCCATCTTTGTAGTGGTAGACAAGTTATCCAAGGAAACAAACTTTATATCAGTAAAGTCTACCTACAAAGCTGTCCACATCACGGAAATCTTCATAAAGGATATTTTTTGATAGCATGGGATACCCAAGGCAATCATTTCCGATCGAGATACGGAGTTCACTAGCAACTTCTGGAGGGCATTGTTATCTGGATTGGAGACATAATTACAATTCAGTACCACGTACCAAACCCAAACCGTCAGACAAACGGAATGATTAAACCAAATCCTTGAGGACATGTTGAGGATGTATGTCATGAAAAACCCCACAAAGTGGGAGGATTATCTGCACCTCGTGGAGTTTGCTTACAACAATGGATACCAAACCTCGGCCAAGATGAGCCCTTTCGAGGTACTCTACTGCAGAAGGTGTCGTACACCCGTGACTTGGGACAGTTCGGTAGACAGACTTATGTTAGGCCCCGACTTACTAAAAGACTTGGAGCAACTAGTTTCCAAGGTGCAACAAAACTTGAAGGAGGCATAAGACCGCCAAAAGAGTTATGCAGATAAGAAAAGAAAAGACAAAGACTACCAAATCGGGGAACATGTGTTCCTCTAAGTAAAGGAAAAACAAAGTTCTTTGAGCTTAGGACAATGCGGGAAATTAGACACCAGGTTTTGTGGACCTTTCGAGATACTGGCCAAGAAGGGCCCAGTAGCATATGAGCTAGCCCTACCATCTCATGTAAAAGTTCATACTATTTTTCATGCATCATTATTAAAGAAATATGTATACGATACTAAACATCTAATTGATTGATCCTTGTTACAGGTGGAGCCTGAAGGGGAGTTCATGCCAGAACCACTCCACATTTTGGACAAGAGAGAGGTGTAGCTTAGAAGAAGGACCATTACCCAGCTGAAAGTGCAGTGGAAGCATTTCGGACCAGAGGAGGCTACTTGGGAAAATGAGACAACCATGAAAGAGGCATACCCCACCTTATTTCATGAATTTATTTCTAGTCCCTAGAACACCGAGACGGTATTGCTCTAAGCGGGGAGGGATGTAATATCCCAAATTTTGACTAACTATTTCTCATGTTATATATTGGGCTTAAAGCCCCAACACATATGAGCTTTTTTTATTATTGGGTATAAGCCCTAGTGCACATGATTTATTCTTCTATAGACTGATATATTGGGCATGGACCCTGACTGACTTCATTATTGTTATATGTTTGGCAAGAAAGCCCTAATGGATTGATTATGTTTTGTTATGAGAATTGGGTATAAAACCCTAATATACTGAGATGACCTTTTGTTATATACTGTGCAGAGTTATGAATTACATGATTGACTTATATGGTGTGTTGAGCGTGGACTCAAGAACACACGGATGACCTACGTACTGGGCATAAGCCCCAATGTACTTAGAGGAGCTTATTATGTACTGGGCATAAGCCCCGATGTACATTGAGTGTTGGGTAGGAGCCCTGGAGTACTTCAAGCTTGATAAATGAATACCGGATCCGAGGCCATTATACATTCTAGATGTGCTTCACAACCACATTCTAAGTACTAGTGTTGAGCAGGACGCTCTGGAATTGCACTAGCATAACGCCCATGTGAAGAGTGTTGCGTTAAAACTCTGAAGAGCACTCGGGGTTACTTGATCTTAAAAGTGTTCAGTTAGGAAGACTCTGAATAACACTTCTATTTCATCACATTTATTTAATTTGGTTAAATGAATCATTTTCTATCTTTCATCAAGTATTGCAGGAACTACCATGTTAAACGAGGGAATCCGACATGCAAGAGAGAGGTCTAGAGGTACCTAACCAAGCCAACTATCCAAGCTTACCATAACTAAACTATTGAATAATTATACATAATTACTATTATGTGAAAAACATTCCTAAGGGCCATGCACAAAATAGTCCTCCAAAGTGAATATTATTATTAATATTATTATTATTATTAGTGTCCTAAAGGAAAACATTTCTTATATATGTATGTATTTATTGCATAGGATTATGCATGAAAGGACTCACATAAATATACTATTAAAATTATTAATAGTATTATTAATATTATTATTCATTGTTAAGTATTACCAATTATGTAAGGAGCAATTTAAAGTCACTTCTAGTTAAAACAAATAAAAGTCCTAGTTTAACAAGGACTAGATAATTAGTAAAAATATCTTTTAAAAATAATTAAAGAAACAAAATAATTATTCAAACAGCTATATTCCAAGACTCCACTATAAAAGAGGGCAGATTCCAAGAAAGGGGATCATCTTCTTCATTATCATTCTCTTATGATAATAGAGGAGAATTTTGCTGCAAGAACTGAAGCAGTCCCACACCGATGTCCAGATTTAATCCAGCAGCTAAACCTAGGGCCTCTACTTCTCTCATTGCATGTTGGAACCAGCTCAAGGGGATCCAGTTAAGACCAAGAACGATCTAACGGTCATGGTTGGGAGGAGCATGGTAGTCCCAAAGTTATCCAGTTGAAAGGTCACTCTACAGGTCAGCCAAGTCTATAAGCTTTCTGCATTAATTATTGTTTTAGTGTGTAGGTCTTGCATAGGAGGATTAAGCTGCAATATAACCAGGTATGAACTACTATTCTGCATTTCAGTTTACAATAGAAGCTAGGATTAATATATTAGGATTTATTTTACAGCATTGCATTTTCCCCAAAATATTTATAATGTTATCTCTCCCATAAGAGAAAGGGCCTTATGGCATGGGCTCACAAGGTTATACGATAGGATTAGATTTGGGTTCCCTTAAAAAAACTTTTACCTTCATTATAACTATGTTTGAACCGAGTCAACTAGAAGTCTAATAGGGCTAGCCTAGCCAGCCCGTGCTAGAACCCAAAGTCAACAGATAAACTTTAGGATGCCCAAGCATTTCGTAAACTGATGACTAAGCTCTTACATGTTCTATATTTAAATTGTATTTTATTTCTGGCAAGTCATACTATATTTCTTTTCCAGACTTTTATATATAGGGACAAATTCTTTTTGTACAGTTTCAACCATTCTTTTAAAACATAGAAGAAAAATCGCAGACATGAAAAGAGACTTCATTGTAAAGAAAACACATTACTATAAACCCCAGATCTTATCAATCCACTCTACAGTATCGAGATCCAGCCTTAAGAAGAGATCTAGTTGCAGCCATCAAAGCCTTATCAAATAGTAGCAAAACTTTACCACACAGAGTTAATATTTCTCATCACCAACGATTTCATATCGAAACTACCAAAACGATTAACATAGGAGTATGCATACAACACGTTGCCATCATCTTTAACTTCCAGAAGTTAAACCATTTTGTAGTTATTGAATTCTACTGTTCTTTATACAGTCAAGTAGACATTAACTACACGATCTCTTTAAACATAGATTTCATATTTTAAGCATCTCTTCAACCATTCAATCAATTCATCAAAACCCTGATGGGTCTCTTTTCCACAACAAGAGTCAGACCCACATCAAACGAAATCGATACTTAAGCTTCTAAACACATTCTTTGTTCTACATCTAGATGCAGGTCAAGGGATCGATACCCACTATCAAATCTCCAACCCTGGCTAACATTGAAATCGCTGAGTCACAACATTGAAACACCAGCTTAATATCCTAAGAAAATGAGTATAAGCATGTAGGGATTACAATTAAAATTCTTTAAAATAAATAAATGCAGAAGCTGTTATAAAGTCAAGTTTCAACTATCACCCAGAAAACGAATGACATTCCCACACAAAACGATTTGATAGACGCAGGTCGGGTTTTCGAAACTCAGGAGCAATCTAAATCGCCTAGAAAATAGACATAGTCATTCACAGCTTAAAACAAACGCAGGTTATAACAGAACTACGATTGCACATTTAAAATACTCAATGGAGGGCCTTCAGGAAAAGAGCAACGATAGCCAAACACAGAGGGAAAATAAACACTAGCCATACATACTCCTTAGAGAAAACGTAGAGGCTCAACATTTCCACATCTCGTTAATACAAGTTCAAAGTTAAATAGAAAACGCAGACCATTGTATTTCCTTCCAAAACCCCAATATAATACATGTGGCCAAGTATTTCCCAATTACACAACGTAGAACCCCCATAAAACCAGTGGCCCAAATGCCACATTCAAAACCGAAACCCTCCAGGGTTATCCCCAAACTTTACAAAATAATACATTAATAAATGGACCAGCCAAAGGCAACCCCTCAAGAACTCCAACAAGATACAGTGAGCCAAAAGGGGCCTCACAATGTTCCTCATAACAACGACAAACATCATAACCTCCATAGAGGTGAGACGAAGGGCAAGGGTTGGTAACTCCTGACTTACCAATCTCGAGTTAATGTCACCCAGAGTGCTAAACATCTAATGGACACCCACGCAGAAGAGTATCGTAACATTGCACCTACCATTAAAACCATCAAATGAAGTTAAAATCCTGAGATGAAAACACTGGATAAACGTAGAAGACAAATCAAAGAGATAGCAGAGGAATGAGTGAAGTTTACCTGAATCTTGTCGCCTCTGACTTAAGCTCCCCATCCAAACAACCATTGGGTGCACTGACCATAAGCGCAGCTCAGGTCAGGGCACAATCCCTCTCCAGACGCGTTAAGGACTAAGCAACACCAAAGTGATGCGAAGGATAACGAAAGCCAGTTCAAAACCCTCTCTTGCCCCGCTGGCCACTAGTACCACGTGGTTACCACATGCAGCATTTAATTTTTATACCAAACCTCATTTATGAGTTCAACATTCCATACAAGCGCTATAGTGGAAGGTCGTCTAGGTATCAACGAAGTGTTGGTATCAAAATATTTATCCCTAGGTTTTAATCCTTTGCCTTTGCACTTTAGCCTTGTGACTTGCTAGCACATGGTGATAGGGTTATTAATGGATAAATCCCTCATGGTGGCACTTGCACACACATGGAGCAATACATTAGCAATTTGCTAAATAAGATAGGATCCCAAAGCTTACCCTTACCTCTTGGCAGCTCTACCGGCGGTACGTTTCCTTTTGGAGCACCAGGTTCCTCTCATGGACCTCAAACTTCCATCAACAAAGAACCATCATGCCTGAAGAGACCAATTAGCCATCTTATAAATATGCGTCTGACTCTTAAAGGAATAAAAAAGAGGATTTTGAATATTACTCTAGCATTTGTAAATATGCAACAGGGTTACATTATCTACCCTACACATCATTTCATGATATTCTTTCAACTTATATATTCTACTTCTTCATTCATACATATACCATGATGTATAATTCGGTCTCTAGGGGAAACCTAGGTATGAAGATTTTCATTCTTATATATAGTGCATCTTTTTATTAATGTTTTGTTTTAATTAAATTTAGAAAAGAAATAAAAAAAACAACACAACAGAGGTTTATCTTTCATCTATCTTCTTTATCTTCTATATTTTTTTTATCTCTCCTCATTTATGGCATATGCATGCTTTGACTGCTCAATATGCCATTGAATGGCACCTTTGTATACCCCTGATCTTACATTGATAAATAAAGCATATTCTTAATGTTGAAGTTAGTTAGTTGCGACAGCTTTCTTCATTACCAACATCTTGCAACAGTTAGTAATTTTTCCTATGCCACTACAACTGAAATCTATTATAGACAAACAACATCCTTAAATCACTTGCATCTTAACCATCATCAATATTGACTATTCAAATTAATTAACATTACAGAATTGAAAGAGACTGTAAAACTTTCGCCAAGATGCCAGAGCTTGGAAGGACGGAGAGTGGCAGAGCTTGGAAGAAGGAAGAATAACCAGAATGGTAGTATTGTTGCGCTTCATACGATTGTCTCGAAATATGATAGTTGAGGCATTGACTATAAGCGAGAGAGGTTGTATCCGAGAGGGAAGTAAGAAATGGGTATTGGAGATTTCTTGCTCTCTTTCTTCTTATCATTCCCTTTCCCTTTACACGATTCCTATGGCACAGCAGCAGAAGAAGAATTCCCATAAAACAAGCTACAATCAATTTGAATGCACCCTCCATCTTGGTGATTATTAATAACAGGAAACTTGACGCCCCCTGTAGCACAACATATTTGAAGGACTTGCATATTTTTATACAGATTGGCACCTCTATTTATATTTCCAAAAACACAAAGCTTTATGTGACTTCAAAGGCAAGTTTCCTGATTCAATCTTACAATTCGAGTAAACTCAAATGTTTGCGCAACTTCCTAGAAATGCCATTGAAAGCACATATTTTTTCTTTTTTTTTCACAACTAAAGCAGACCTCATGTAGATGATTGTGACTCATTATTATTTTAGTTTGGTCACTTAACTTCATTTATAAGTTTACCGAGCTTTTTATTTTTGAGAGGTCTATTTTCTCCTTCGTGAATAAGTTTAAGACTTTTTAGTACCTGCCCGGGCTAGCAGGACTCAGGACTCGAGGTTGAAGATGCTGATGTATATGTAACTTCGGAATGTATTTCACATATATGTATATTGTAGTCCTATAGAGATGTTATTATTCCTCTATACGGAAGTGTTGTCATTTATATTGTAAGTGTCGTAACTTATACTTGATGGGTTATTAGACCACCTTGTTGGGGTCGGCCCTGTATAAGTCATGTGGGTCAAAGGGTTATTAGACCACCCTAGTGAGGGTCGGCCCAGTCAGCATTATGTTAAGTGGTTAAGTTGAGGCCGACCTAGTTGAGTAAAGGTCAAGTCAAGTTAGTGTATAAATAAAGAGTCTGTCTCTCTCATTTTACACATTCTATTCTCGCACTCACACTTGGGAGAGTGGAGCACTTGTGGAGGAGGAGGCTCTGCTGCTAGGAGAAGACTATCTCTTGTATTCTAGTTGTATCATTGCTCTATCTATCTCTGAGGAAGTTATTGGGGTTTTTCACCTTTATGGTTTTCCCCAAGTAAACTCTATGTCTCTTGTGTGCTTGCATTGTTGTGTCCATGATTGATATGGTGTAGATTTGCTGTAGATGTTGTTCTCTCAGTTAAGATCCTAGATCAGATTGAAGTAAATTCTGAAAATTTAACATGGTATCAGAGCTAGCCTGAAAGAAGGCATGATATGGCATGTATGACACTTGTTGCACTTAGGATGCTAGGGCTTGATATAGAAAAAACAAGTCATCGTAGCACTTTCACAATAAATCCATTTTGGCGATGTTTTCGGATCTGAAACTTTTACAGGTCGAAGATCAGATCCCCATGTACTTGGTGTCCAAAGGACAACCTCTAATTCGTTGTACTTTGTGATTTATGATCTGTACAATATAGGGTTTCTGCCTCTTCCAAATCTGAGTCAAAATCAGGTGACCTTGGGAAAAAGGTCATAACTTGGGCTAGGAAGCTCCAAATGAAATTTAGTAAAATGTGACAGGTAGTACACAGACTGTACTATCTCAGGAAAAACTTTCAGATGCAGAAGTTGAACCAGTGAGACGTGGTATGCCGTACAAGTTCGCTCTCCTGTATTATCCCATATATAGGTCACGTTGCGACACTTGGCATAACGCCCTCTCAGAGAATCTAATTGAGGTAAGACCTGTCGAGATGGAAAGATAATAGGTCATGCTATCTTAGAAAAATGTTTTAGACCCTGTGGATCGAAAAGTTCAGAGTTACACCAGAAACAATTAGGTACATATTTCTGTCAAAACAAAATTATGTTTTAGCACCTTCATTCATGGCTTCTGGAATTTAGGGCTTCGGAGAAAGGTGGAATTTCTCTAATTGGAGACCACGGCTGGATGCTACTCATCAAAATTGAAATTTAGAGACCAAGATCAGATTTTTTGGTTGGGCAGAAGGCCGGGCTTGATCAAACCCCAGTTCGGGACTTTGATCGGAAAGATGGAAAATTAGGGCTTCTGCAAAACTTGGAATTTTGGAAATCTATGACCATGGCTGGAAGCTCCTCAAAAAAATCGAAGCTTAGACCTTTGAATCAAATCTTTTGGTTGGGTGAAGCTCCAAGAAACTCAAACCCTAATTCAGGGTCCTCCCTAGTGAATCCAGAAATCTAAAAGGCAATTTCGAGGGGTGAAACTTTGCAGTTTTCAAATTCTGAATATACCAACTTGATCAGCTCATCAAGGCGCATATTTCTATCCTTTCGGAACTTTGAATTTTTGGGGTTTACTTGACAAAACCTAATCCAACTCCACGTCCAGTTCTTGCAAATCAAGTTGATTGGGTTAATCCTAGAAGATGGATTGGTCACCTGCATAAGTGAAGAAGTTCTTGTCTCAGAGGGAGATGAGGCTAAGGCCTTCCATAAGAAGATTACAAGCAATCTTGACAGGTATGGCTTACAGGTATGTTTCATGGTTAATTTTATCATATGCTTGTCTTCATATCATTACAGTACAATCTTGATTAATTACTACACTTGTCGTATCACCTTAATATAAGATATTCATTGATTAAGGTTTTGACACTTATGAATGTATTAATGCATTGTGATGTTGTATGAGGTTTATGTTGTTCTCTAACATAAAAGGTACACCAAGAAAGACAAATCATGTTCTACTTCAAGAACATATGATCATGGTGACATGAAGACAAAGATTCATCCATTGTCATGGATCACATAGCAGATCTACTTTCGAGGTATGTATAACTTGGTCCTACAATGGTTAACCTATGAGACATGCAGGTTACTAGCACAAGTCACTGAAGAGAACTAGAAGACATTATGTGGGTATGTTATACATAACTAGCTAGCATGCTAATCCAGCTATGTTTTTCCTATATCAAGCTAGAATCCTACCTTGTGTTAGGATCTTATACTATTGTGTTGTTAATAATGATTATTCATGATGTCATAGGTTTGAATAGTCATGGCTGTATGCATATTATGTTTCTTACCCTAATTGATGATATGACTAACCAGAAGAATCATGAAGGTATAGGTTTGAGTAATCACAGGTTTATGCATTGATGATTTAACTAATCAGAAGAGTCCTATGATCAAATAAGAATATGCATGAGTAAAAGAAGACTTCCTTGAAACCTTGAATACTAATGTTTATTATCTATGAATGATCATGACTATACATGTTTAAGATTATTCTGTTTTGATAGTATTAAAATTATACTAATAAATGTGTGATTATGTATGAGACCTCAAGGATAACACAATGATGATACTAATAAGCATGCATAGTGATTAAGGATGGATGTAAGTTCAAGGACAGGTAATCCAGGAAGCAAAGATCAAGAGGGAGCACACTCCAGTTGTTCCTACAAGAAATCAAACGAGCACACTTCAGTAGTTTCTGCAAGGATGCAAATATTTAGAGGGAGTTGACCATCTTTCTACATTCCACAACAAAAAGGTGTTTCAGCAGCTCCTACAAGGAAGCAAAGACTCAGAGGGAGTCCACCCAGCAACCAAACAAAGATAAGTATTTTTAATTATCATTTCTTGCATATTTGTTTGTTTAAATAAAATTGTTCAATGATGTATATGCTCATGTTCCTATACTTAGGATATGTATTATTCATATTAGAATGATTGCATTAATGAACAGTATACTACTAATATGCATGTGATGGGTAAGTGGCCTATGGCACTGTACAATGTTCCAGTGCTACTTATCTAGAATGAAACCTCTTTGCTGACATGTTGGGAGTAGTGCAAACTCTTAACAATGTTCTGGTAGAGACTGTAAGCCATCTAGAAAGTTGTGGAACATGGATAAATGTTGTATTGAAGCATTGGCTAAGATAATTGCATGACTATATGACATATTTCTTTATGTGTAAGAATTTGTCTAAACATTATGAGATGTTTCTAATCATGCAATTTAACTTGTTTTGTAGAAAAGACCGTATACCTTCACCTACAAAAGAAGGACTACAACATTTGTTCAAGCAACAAAATTATCTATTGAAGATATTGCAGTTCCCAGGATATGGGAAGAATGCCATGACTCGTCGATCATGAAGAACGATGTTTGGGATGCGGTCCCAAGAGCTGAAGGGAAGTCTATTGTGACTTCCAAATGGAACTATCAGATCAAGCATGCTGCAGATGGCAGCATAGAGAAATATAAAAGTGATGAAATAGAAGATACACCAGATGGATTTCAAGACAACCTTCTTGAATGGTGTAGTCATATATGTGTGCAGAACTTGGTAGGATAGACAGCTTTATATCCAGTTTGGGCTTTACCAAGAGTAAAGAGGATTCCAACCTTTACTACAAGGTTGAGGAAGGCAATCCAGTGATACTACTTTTGTATGCGGGTAACCTGTTTGTTACAGGTGAAGATAGATTGACTGTCGACACGCAGCGGAAGCTTGCTGCCGAGTTCGAGATGAAGAACTTGGGGATGATGCACTATTTGTTTTTGGCATGGAGGTGTGGCAGAGTGCAGATGGAATCTTCCTTGGACAAGGGAAGTATACAGTAGAGATCCTGAAGAGGTTCGGGATGATGGATTGCAAGGCGATGGCCACACCTATGGCATCGAATCTGAAGCTTCTTTGTGATGCTTCATCTGAGCCAGTTGATGTCTCTATGTATCGTCAGATGATTGGGTCCTTGATGTACCTGATGAACACGAGACCAAATATTTGCTTTGCAGTGAACACATTAAGCCAGTTCCTGGCGGATCCGAGGAGTGTTCACTTGGTTGCTGTAAATCATGTTCTGAGGTACCTGAAGGGTACAGTGGATTATGGGCTCAAGTATGAAGCGAATCAAAAGTTTAACCTGCATGGTTATGTTGATTGAAATTGGGCTAGCAGTGCTGCAGATAGGAAGAGCACATCTGGATGCTGCTTCAGTATGGGATCAGGTGTGATCTCTTGGTTTAGCAGGAAGCAGTCCTATGTAGCACTGAGTACAGCTGAGGCAGAGTATGTTGCAGCCTGTTCAGCTAGTTGTGAGGCAGTATGGCTACGGAAGCTACTGTCTGAGTTATTTGATCTCCCATTGGATGCTACTGGTATATTTTGTGATAACCAGAGTTGTGTGAAGCTGTCCGAGAACCCAGTGTTTCATAGGTCGAAACACATAGAGATCAAATATCACTATATCAGGGATATGGTGCAGAGAGGAGCTGTGAAGCTCCTATACATTGCGATGGACGAGCAGATTGCAAATGTGCTGACGAAACCACTAGCCAGAGTGAAGTTCGAGTACTTCAGAGAGAGGCTTGGTGTTCTTCGGATTGATGACACTTCGAGGAAGAAGTGATGGACACATTTACAGAGGCCATTCCAAGCATGTTGGAAGGAGTATCCTTCACATGGCTGTGGATGTAAGCGCTGGATGATGAGCATCAGGATGATGCTCTAGTTACTGCTTTGTATATGCATCAGGATGATGCTGGATATGATCAGTTGGATCATTCATATGTATATGTATGTATGCATCATGTTGGATGCTGGATATGATCAGTTGGATCATTTATGTATGTAAGCATCATGTTGGATGCTGGATATGATCGGTTGGATCATTTGTATGTATTTTGTATATGCATCATGTTGGATGCTTGGACCATGTATCTGTATATGTATCAGGTGGATACATTGTATGATTAGGTAGATCATGCATGTTGATATGTATCATGTATGATCAGGTGGATCATGTATCTGTATATGTATCAGGTGGATACATTGTATGATTAGGTAGATCACGTATGTTGATATGTATCATGTATGATTAGGTCGATCATGTATTTGTATTTGTATCAGGTGGATACATTGTATGATCAGGTGGATCATGTATGATGATATGTATCAGGTAGATACTTGGTATGCATCAGGTAGATGCATGATATGATCAGGATGATTGTGGATGACGAGCTTCAGGATGTTGCTCCAGATGACTTGCAGCAGGATGTTGCAGTGATGATGATCAGGATGATCATGTATACATCAGGATGATGTATGGTGAGTATCAGGTTGATACTCTATGGCCGTGGATCAGGTTGTGCAGATGAGCATATAATTTGGCCCTGGGATATTTGCAGATAGTCTTTCGAGGTTTTTCCTATGGCATATAATTTGGACCTGGGATATCTAGCAAATGCTCTTTTGAGGTTTTGCTCTAGGAGAACATATAATTTGTCCCTGGGAGATCTGCAGATAGTCTTTCGAGGTTTTTCCTATGGCATATAATCTGGCCCTAGGATATCAAGCAGATGCTCTTTCGAGGTTTTGTCCTATGGCATATAATATGTCCCTGGGAGATCCGATAGGTTGGGATGTGTGCCCGTAATAAGTCCTAGGATGCTCTTGCGAGGTTTTTCCATGACCACATATAATCTGTCCCTGGGAGATCCTATAGGTAGAGCTGTGTGCTCGTAATATCCTGGGATGCTCTTGCGAGGTTTTGTGGTGACCACATATAATCTGTCCCTGGGAGATCCTATAGGTAGAGCTGTGTGCTCGTAACAGCCTGGGATGCTCTTGCGAGGTTTTGTGGTGACCACATATAATCTATCCCTGGGAGATCCTATAGGTATAGCTGTGTCCTCGTAACATCCTGGGATGCTCTTGCGAGGTTTTGTGGTGAGGTCACATATAATATGGCCCTGGGAGATCCTATAGGTAGAGCCGTGTGCTCGTAACAGCCTGGGATGCTCTTTCGAGGTTTTGTGACACATGTAATAAGTCCCGAGGATTCCATAGTATGGCCAGTGATGACGAAGACATGCAGGTGGTGGGCCTACATCCAGTATGAAAAAGGACTGGCTCTGTAGAACTTCCTATGACGAGTAGATTCAGAGATTGATTGAGATAGCAGCAGCAGTGACGATGATGATGACTCGATGATGATTATCCAGTGACGATGATCCAGAGAAGAAGACTTTTGCTAGAAGACCTGTGTCAATAAATACCTTCCTAGTTAAGAGGGAGTGTTGATGTATATGTAACTTCGGAATGTATTTCACATATATGTATATTGTATTCCTATAGAGATGTTATTATTCCTCTATACGGAAGTGTCGTCATTTATATTGTAAGTGTCGTAACTTATACTTGATGGGTTATCAGACCACCTTGTTGGGGTCGGCCCTGTATAAGTCATGTGGGTCAAAGGGTTATTAGACCACCCTATTGGGGGTCGGCCATGTGGGTCAAAGGGTTATTAGACCACCCTAGTGGGGGTCGGCCCAGTCAGCATTATGTTAAGTGGTTAAGTTGAGGCCGACCTAGTTGAGTAAAGGTCAAGTCAAGTTAGTGTATAAATAGAGAGTGTCTCTCTCTCATTTTACACATTCTATTCTCTCACTCACACTTGGGAGAGTGGTGCACTTGTGGAGGAGGAGGCTCTGCTGCTAGGAGAAGACTATCTCTTGTATTCTGGTTGTATCATTGCTCTATCTACCTCTGAGGAAGTTATTGGGGTTTTTCACCTTTATGGTTTTCCCCAAGTAAACTCTGTGTCTCTTGTGTGCTTGCATTGTTGTGTCCATGATTGATATGTTGTAGATTTGATGTACATGTTGTTCTCTCAGTTAAGATACTAGATCAGATTGAAGTAAATTCTGAAAATTTAACAGAAGAGGGCGACGTTAATGGATATTTTTGTTTTCTTCTGCAACTTGATAGATCCTACTAAGGATTTTAATACTCAGGACTTTTCCTTTTAATTTTTGGTTTTTTTATGAAATTCTTTTCAATTAAATTAAAAATAATGTTTACTACAATATATTTTATTAATATATCTTATTACTATTTTATATATTTTAAAGTTTTTTTTAAATTAAAAAAAAATCTTAATCATTACTAAATTAATCAAATAATTTATTTATTGAAATATACAAAAATATTCTTTACTTAATTTATATAATATATTGAATAATTTATATTATAATGCCTATTTCATTAAATTTAGACTTATTAAAGTGTGGATTTAGACTTTCAAAGTGTCAATATCAACATTTCTAAAGTTCAAAATTAAGTTCTAAAAGTGGCAATATTGGCTTTGAAAAGTATGTTTTTATATTCAAATAGTGTGCTTTTTTTACTACCTATGAACCCTACAATTGCAATTGTTTATTATGAAACTATGAATTTCAAATAAAAAAATGCAAATTTTATTTTGAAAAGTGCAATTTCCATTTAGAAATGTGAAATCTTTTATGGTGAAAAGTGCAATGTCTATAATATTCAGTCATTGTTTGAATATCAAGTTTATCACTTCTTATTTATTTTTGGATATAGTATCAAGAATATCTAGCTTTTTACATATATAATTTTAGTAGTTTCCGAATGAGGCAAGAATTATCTATGTAATATGTATAGGCACAACATACTTACACAGTGGTAACTAGTAAATGGTGTATTATGCATCACACTAGTAATTTTCCTCAAATGCCTAGAGACTTGTGGACATTCCAGATGCTCGACGTTTGCTCGCCCAACGAGGTTGATAGGAAGACTAGAAGCATTGTAACAAAATATAAATTTTTTGGGCTAAAGATCCCATAAAATGATATCCATAGGAACATCCATCCCACTCTCAATACCTTAGTCACCGCATTCGGTGAATTTCAACCTTGGAATTCGAATTTCGCCGAACTTCAACCAAATTATGCCCCATTTGTTCTCATTGTGCCTTAACTATTGCAAGGCCCTTCTCGTTTATTCTAATTTTTTCTCCTGTCCATCCTAGCCTTGGTGACCATGGCCATATGATGCTATTTACATCGATCATCATATTTTCTTGTGCACCGACAACCCATTGTTGCTTTCTATTTAAGCAGGTTTTGTACAATACCTTCAGATCCTTCGATGCTCATGTTGGCTTCTACCATTGCACCTCTACTTTGTAGACCCAATAGTACTAGCATCTGAATCCTCATAAATATTACCAATCTCCCTACCCAACCATATTGCACAATCTGGCTCAGGTGATTGCACAATGACCATTTGGCCCTTTACAACATGAATTCATCTCTAGGCTTGTTGCATACTGGTCAAACATAGCAATCCTAAAAAGCAAGAACATTTTCCTTCAAATAGGCATCCATAATTTCATGTTCAGATGTTGTAGGTTTACTACTATGAATATCATGACTTGTCGATGGCCAAACGTTAGTTGCTAACTCATCAACACTCTCGAAGGGACTGCCCAAAGATTTATATACAGCCTCCCAATAATTTAACTTGGGATGCCAAAATTATTCACCTCCCTTCTCAATCCCTCAATTCCAGAATGAAATATATGTTTCTATTCATTTTTTTATTTCATCAATGTCTGAAGGTCTTTCTTATTGCAGATTTAATAACCTAGGTTTCCCCATCGGCAAATCTGCACTACCATTTGGAAATGACCACCACAGATGAATAGGAGACAACCAAGCTTCATCCCGAAGTGATGCCCTCCATTGCATGACTGGAATGTTATCTATGAGTTGAAATTTAAAAAACTAGCATTTTTTTATATCGATCATCTTGGCATTTCCATCCAAAAGGTGGGGTTTCACAAAACTCTTAAAATTATAAAGTTCATCAATTAGATAAGGGACATAGAAATTTTGATCTTCACTTGTCCTATACGTATCCATAATTTTCGAGAGTGAAAATATATCCTTGTGCATTAGCTTTACTGATAACCTTCCATAAGTTTCATCTATGTCTTCACGGGTGTGTCCAATCCGTAGGAATCCAACTTCAACAATCTCGAACACTCTCCTTGCTATTAAAAGAGATAAAAATGCAAATACAAATGTTATCGCCTGAACAATTATCCATTTGCAACAACAATATGGGTGGTAGTTTTCTATTTGGCATGCATTGATTAGTACCATCAACAAACAATATATCATGTTGAATTATATCTTGTCTGTATATCACACACTTTTCATATGACTCTGATCGCAATAGAGAATCATGCAATTGGTGCTTAGATGTTCCTCCTTTGTAGAAAAAATCACCATATTTATCAACCACTGGTTCTACAAGACTCTTCAAGCATTTAGCCAAGGATGTCACTATGAAATTCGATCCTATCTCTAAAAATGAGAGGATGAAATGGCCAAAACCCCCAGTCTTATGCCCATGAGTCTGTTGATGTATATGTAACTTCAGAATGTATTTCATCTATGTATTTCATATATATTTATTGTACCCTTATAAGAGATGTGTTATTCCTCTATAAGGAAGTGTCGTCATGTGGATTGACAAGTGTCGCAAGTGTGTGTACTTGCCAATGGGTTATTAGACCACCATGTGTGGGGTCGGCCCTGAAATATATATTATATTGTGGATTTATCTAGATAGACAAGTCAGCGCCATAGTGTAACTGGGCAAACAGGCTAGTATAAATAGAGATCGGGAGATCTCTATTTTCATCACTTGGAAACTCACACTTCTCTCACTCAGAAAGTGGCGCACTAGTGAGGAGGAGGATCATCTGCTACTAGGAGACTATCTCAGTGTATTTTGGTTGTACTTTGGTTGAGCCATTGCTCTCTCTATCTTTGAGGAATTTGTGGGGGTTTTCACCTTAGGGTTTTCACCACGGAAACTCTATGTCTCTTGTCTCTCATGCTTTTGATGCTTGTGATGCTTGTCATGCTTATTGTGATTATTATGCATTGATATATTGTATATGTTATTCTCTCAGTGAAGATCCTAGAGTATTGTGAATTAATGCTCAAAATTTAACATGGTATCATAGCTAACCTGAGAAGAAGACATTTTGCAGTGACAGAAACTTGAGTTTCTTGTTTATTGGGTTTCTCTCAACAGATTTTGGAAAAGCAGTATAGTAGATTGACTCTACTCCTCAAGGAGAATCTATCTATCGATTCAGAATTCAATTCTGAGCATTTTCAGATTTGGCCCTAAAAATTAGGGTTTCCACAAAAATAGGAATTTCTGAAATCGGAAGACATAGCTGGAAGCTCCTTGCAAAAATCAAAGTTTAGAGCTTTGGATCGAGATTTTTGGCTGAGTAGATCTCTGGAAAACTCAAACCCTAATTCAGGGCTCTCCCTAGTGAACCCGAGAGGACAAAAAGACAAATCTTAAGGGTAAAGCTTTGCTGATCTCAAATTCTAAATACACCAGGCGGATCAGCTCATCAAGGCACATCTTTCTCTCCTTTCAGAAAGTTGAAATTCACATTTTGAAATTTTAGGGTTTTTTTGACAAACCCTAATCCGGGACCAGATCCAGTTTTCAGCATTTCAAGTGGTAAGACCTAAATCTTTTCTATTTCCATTTGAAGTACTCTTGAAGATGTCTCTCCACACCAAGATTGAGGATAAGCTTGAAGGGGATGATAACTTCCGAGCCTGGAAGTATAGGATTGGGTTAATCCTGGAAGAGAATGAGTTGGAGTCATATATAAAAGAAGACATCCCTATCCCAGAGGATGAAGAGGCTAAGGTATTGCATAAGAAGAACTTGGTCAAGGCAAAGAGAATCATTGCTGATTCAATCAAAGACCATCTCATACCTCATGTGTCTTCTCTAAAGACACCCAAGGAGATGTTTGACTCTTTGACCAAGATATTTGAAGGGAAGAACATAAATCGAAAGATGACCCTACGGAACCAATTGAAAGGAATAAAGTTTCAGAATGGAGAAACCATTCAATCCTATTTCTCCAAGGTCTCTCAGATCAAGGAACAACTTGAAGCTGTAGATGAAAAGGTGGAGAACGGTGAAATTGTTATGACCACTTTGAATGGCCTACCTAGGTCATGGGACTCCTTTATCCAAGGTATCTGTGCAAGGAAGAAATTAATCTCCTTTAGTAGACTGTGGGAGGAATGTGCCCAAGAAGAAGCAAGGCTTGCGGCAAGAGAAGAAAAGATGGGGAATGAAGATCAAGCCCTCACAGTACACACCAAGAAAGGCAAGTTCAAGAGGGAGCCATCCCATCACAAGAAGAAATCTTCTCATCCTTATCAGAAAGATAAGAAAGATCTAAGATGTTTCAATTGCAATGAGAAAGGTCACTTTGCTTCAGAATGTCCCAAGAACAAAAGGAAGAAGAAGAAGGGCAGCAAGAGAAAGTTCCATGCTCATGCTGCTGAAGATGATGAACCTCCAAAGAAGAAAGCTAGGGCAGAAAGTGATGATGACTCATCAAGTGAAGAAGAGTATGTTCTTATCTCTGCTCTCACAGGTACTATCTCACATGGTTGTAATGATTGGTTAATTGATAGTGGGGCTTCCAAACACATGACTGGATTTAAAGAATCTTTTGTAAATGTATATGAACATGAATCACCCCATAAAGTGAAACTTGGGGATGATTATCAATATCCCATCAAAGGAAGCGGTGAAGCCTCCTACAACCTAGATTCTGGAAAATATTTGAAGATGAAAGAAGTCCTTTATGTACCTGGGCTCAAGAAGAACCTACTCTCCATCTTTGCATTGGATGAAAAAGGTATGAGGGTTGCATTTGTGGATGGCCAAGTCCTAATGTGGCAAAAGGGTAAGACCATAAATGATGCAGTAGTAATTGGAGAGCAAGAGGGAGGTTTGTATAAATTGAAAGGACAACCTGAACATGCCATGGTGCATGATTCCATGGAGCCAAGTGAACTCTGGCATATAAGACTTGCACATATGCACTACAGGGCATTACCAATTGTAAGTAAGGCGGTAGAAGGTCTTCTTGAAATCAAGACCATGCATGAAGGTGTTTGCAAAGGATGTGCAAAAGGAAAGAACATTAAGAAGGCATTTCCAAGCAGTGAAAGCAAGGAAAAAGGCATCTTGGAAATCATCCACTCAGATGTTTGTGGTTCCATGTCATCCAGTTCTCTAAGGAGGTATGTATAATTTGTTTTTGCAAAAGTTAACTAATGAGTTATGCAGGTCATTGAAGAGAACAAGAACACATTGCTAGACATAACTAGCAAATATGATGACCAGGTATGTTTTGTTATATATATTGTATACTTTTGTATGGTTGATAATGATTACTCTTGAAGTTACAAGTTTGAGTAATCTAGGACTTATGCATATTATGTTTCTTACCTTAATTAATAATATGACTAACCAGAAGAGTCATAGGTTTGAGTAATCACGGGTTTAGGAATATTATGTTTATGAATAACCATAAGAATGATTATTATTTCTGTTTGAAATGATCATGACTACACATGCTTGAGATTACTGTGTTTTAATAATTTTAAGATTATACTAATGATTATGTATGAGACCTCGAGGTTAGCACAATGATGATACTAACAAGCATGCATAGGGATCGAGAATGAATATAAGTTCAAGAACAGGTAATCCAGGAAGCAAAGATCAAGAGGGAGCACACTCCAGTGGTCTCTACAATGATGCAGATATTCAGAGGGAGTTGACCATCTCTCTACATTCCACAACAAAAAGGTGTAGGAGAAGCTACTTCAGATTAGGACTCCAGTAGCTCCTGCAACGAAGCAAAGACTCAGAGGGAGTCCACCCAACAAACAAACAAAGATAAGTATTTTAATTATCATTTCTTGCATATTTGTTTGTTTAAATAAAATTGTTCAATGATGTATATGCTTATGTTCCTAGATTTAGGATGTGCATTATGCATATTAGAATAGTTGCATTGATGAATAGTATACTACTAATATACATGGGTAAGTGGCCTATGGCACTGTACAACATTCCATTGCTACTTATCTAGAATGAAACCTCTTTGCTGACATGTTGGGAGTTGTGCACACTCTTAACAATGTTTTGGTAGAGATTGAGAGACATCTTGAAAGTTACGGGATATGGATAAATGTTGTATTGAAGCATTGGCTAAGATAATGGCATGACTGTATGACATATTTCCTTATGTGTAAGAATTTGTTCTGAAAATTATGAGATGTTTCTAATCATGCAATTTAACTTGTTTTGTAGGAAAGACCGTATACCTTCACCTACAAAAGAAGGACTACAACATTTGTTCCAACAACAAAGATATTTATTGAAGATATTGAATATATTGAAGTTCCCAGGATCTGTGATGAAGAAATGGAAGAATGCCATGATCCGGTGATCATGAAGAATGATGTTTGGGATGCAGTACCAAGACCTGAAGCGGAGTCTGTAATACCTCCATATGGATGTATCGGATCAAGCATGCTGCAGATGGCAGCATAGAGAAATATAAAAGTGATGAAATAGAAGATACACCAGATGGATGTCAAGACTACTTTCTTGAATGGTGTAGTTGAAGAGGAAGTGTATGTGGAACAGCCACTTGGTTCCGAGACACACGATAGGGAATCCTGTGATTCTACTCCTGTATGTCAATGACTTATTTGTAACAGGAGATGACAGATTGATTGCAAATACTAAGAGGAAGCTTGCTGCTGAGTTCGATATGAAAGATTTGGGAATGATGCATTATTTTCTAGGTATGGAGGTGTGGCAGAATGCAGGTGGGATCTTCCTTGGTCAAGGGAAGTACACAATAGATATTCTGAAGAGATACGGGATGATGGATTGCAAGGCCATGGCCACACCCATGGCATCGAGTCTGAAGCTTCTATGTGATGCTTCACCTAAGCCAGTTGATATCTCTATGTATTGTCAGATGATTGGGTCCTTGATGTACCTGATGAGCACGAGACTAGATATTTGCTTTGCTGTGAACACATTGAGTCAGTTCCTAATAGATTCGAGGAGTGTTCACCTGGTTGCTGTAAAGCATGTTCTGAGGTACCTGAAGGGTACAGTGGATTATGGGCTCAAGTATGAAGCGAATCAAGAGTTTAACCTGCAGGGTTATATTGATTCAAATTGGGCTGGCAGTGCTACAGATAGGAAGAGCACATCTGGGTGCTGCTTCAATATGGGATCAGGTGTGATCTCTTGGTTTAGCAGGAATCAGTCCTGCATAGCACTGAGTATAGCTGAGGCAGAGTATGTTGCATCCTGTTCAGCTAGTTGTGAGGGAGTATGGCTACGAAAGCTACTGTCTGAGTTATTTGATCTCCCATTGGATGCTACTAGTATTTTCTGTGATAACCAGAGTTGTGTGAAGCTGTCTCAGAACCTAGTGTTTCATGACAAGTCGAAACACATAGAGATCAAATATCACTATATCAGGGATATGGTGCAGAGAGGAGCTGTGAAGCTCCTGTACGTTGCGACGGGCGAGCAGATTGTAGATGTGCTGACAAAGCCACTGGCCAGGGTGAAGTTCGAGTACTTCAGGGAGAGGCTTGGCATTCTTCAGATTGATGACACTTCGAGGAAGAAGTGATGGACACATTTGATGAAGCCATTCCAAGCATGTTGAAAGGAGGATCCTTCACATGGTTGTGGATGTAAGCGCTGGATGATGAGCATCAAGATGATGTTCTGGTTTATGCTTTGTATGATCAATTGGATCATTTATATTTATATGTATGTACACATCATGTTGGATGCTGGATATGATCAGTTGGATCATTTATATGTATGTATGCATCATGTTGGATGCTGGATATGATCGGTTGGATCATTTGTATGTATTTTGTATATGCATCATGTTGGATGCTTGGACCATGTATCTGTATATGTATCAGGGGGATACTGAGATCATGTATGTTGATATGTATCAGTTGGATACATTGTGTGGATCATGTATCTGTGTATGTATCAAGTGGATACATTGTATGATCAGGTAGATCATGTATGATGATATGTATCAAGTAGATACTTGGTATGCATCAGGTAGATGCATTGTATGATTAGGATGATCGTGGATGACGAGCTTCTCCAGATGACATGCATCAGGACGATGCAGTGATGATGATCAGGTTGATCATGTGTACATCAAGATGATGTATGGTGAGTATCAAGATGATACTTTGTGGCCATGGATCAGGTTGTGCAAAGGAGCATGCCTGGGAGATCCTATAGGTCGGAGTTGTGTACCCGTAATAGCCTGGGATGCTCTTTCGAGACATTGCTTTGGGAGGACATGTAATTTGTGCCCTGGGAGATTTCAGGTCGGAGTTGTGTACCCGTAACATCCTGAGATGCTCTTGCGAGGTTTTGTCTTATGGCATGTAATTTTCTCCTGGGAGATCTGGACAAGATGAAAAAGGCCTCAGATGCTTCAGCCAGGTTTTGTGGTGGACCACATGTAATTTGCTCCTGGGAGATCTGGACAGGATGAAAAAGGCCTCAGATGCTTCAGCCAAGTTTTGTGGTGAGATCACATGTAATGTGCTCCTGGGAGATCCGACAGGTAGAGCTGTGTGCTTGTAACAGCCTGTGATGCTTCAGCCAGGTTTTGTGATGGGTCACATGTAATGTGCTCTTGGGAGATCCGACAGGTAGAACTGAGTGCTTGTAAAAGCTTGGGATGCTGCAGCCAGGTTTTGTGACGCACGTAATAAGTCCTGAGGATTCCACAGTATGGCCAGTGATGATGAAGACCTGCAGGTGGTGGGCCTACATCCAGTATGAAAAAGGACTGGCTCTGTAGAACTTCCTATGACGAGTAGAGTCGGATATTGGTTGAGATAGCAACAACAGTGACAATGATGATGACGATGCATTGATGACGATGATCCTGAGAAGCAGACTTCTCTAACATATCTGTGTCGAGAAATACCTTCCTAGTTAAGAGGGAGTGTTGATGTATATGTAACTTCGAAATGTATTTCATCTATGTATTTCATATATATTTATTGTACCCTTATAAGAGATGTGTTATTCCTCTATAAGGAAGTGTCATCATGTGGATTGACAAGTGTCGCAAGTGTGTGTACTTGTCAATGGGTTGTTAGACCACCATGTGTGGGGTCGGCCCTGAAATATATATTATATTATGGATGTATCTAGATAGACAAGTCAGCCCCATAGTGTAACTGGGAAAATAGGCTAGTATAAATAGAGATAGGGAGATCTCTATTTTTATCACTTGGAAACTCACACTTCTCTCACTCAGAAAGTGACGCACTAGTGAGGAGGAGGATCATCTGCTACTAGGAGACTATCTTAGTGTATTTTGGTTGTACTTTGGTTGAGCCATTGCTCTCTCTATCTATGAGAAAGTTGTGGGGTTTTTCACCTTAGGGTTTTCCCCACGGAAACTCTGTGTCTCTTGTCCCTCATGCTTTTGATTCTTGTGATGCTTGTGATGCTTATTGTGATTTTTATGCATTGATATACTGTATATGTTATTCTCTCAGTGAAGATCCTAGAGTATTGTGAATTAATGCTCAAAATTTAATAGAGTCAACATTCCAATCAATGATATGGGAAGATTCATAACATTACTAAAATC
Source organism: Larix kaempferi (assembly GCA_027924585.1). Classification (NCBI taxonomy): domain Eukaryota; kingdom Viridiplantae; phylum Streptophyta; class Pinopsida; order Pinales; family Pinaceae; genus Larix; species Larix kaempferi. The sequence goes on from BSBM01000282.1 coordinate 2,726,430, forward strand.
TTTTGTCTTCTTACCCATCCTTGGAATGGAAGTCTTTGACTTATCCATTTTGTTATGAACAATACTCAGAAAAGTCTTTAGATTTTTTTGTGAAGCTAATGTGTGAGAATAATATACTTGGCGACAACTTGCGATAAATTTATTATGAGCTACCTCATTTCCTCGCAACCTTTCCACCTCAGCTGGATCAATGGTCCCCTTAAGCCTATCATGTATCGTAATGCACTCATTACACCTCGCAAAGAAGTTTGATTTCAAAATTTTAACATCTCAGGAATCTTCTCTCATCACCTTGCTAAAGGAGGATTGTGATACTTGAGTCAAACCAATACTTTCGATTTCTTCAGTTGCCATTTTTCGTAGCAAACCATGGGACATATTAAATGGAAATAATTTCAAGGTTGTCCTTGTTCCATCTTCACTGATTAATCATGTAAGATGTGGATATTTGTTTGAACTCTCTTCTACAATTTTATTAATACTAGCTACCAGTGCAACAGTGTTCGCCCTAGATTTTTCCAAGCCACTATTACCATGCACGGCTATCACATCACCATTCAAGAACATACTTTTATAATTGTAGAAAGTGCTCATTTTTATCCCATGACATTTATACCATGCATTTTGACAGACGTCTATTGTGTCTAATATCATTGTAAACATGTTTCTTTTTTCTGTCATCTCCTTCTTTAGCCATAGGAGCATTTGATCCCATAGAATTTATAACATACTGTCTGCATGAATTTCCATTCATACTATGAAATTTATTCACACATTCAACTATCAATTGAAGCAAAATTTTTGATACACAGAGATTTGAGCAACAATGTTCACTGAAATTTTCTGAAAGGAATGCACCTTGATCAATTCCAAGCGTGTAAAGTACTGAGCTTGAATTTCTTTCATAAATTTTAGTTCCATCTTTCCATTTTATGGAATTGTATGGCCTTGTTCCATTACCTTTAACATCTGTAAATTCACAACTGGGAGTACCTGGAAGGACCATCTGTAAAGGACATTCTTCAAAAATATTCCAAATGTTGACCATGTCTTCGTCTGTGTTCTTTTTTAGTGTAACATACAAAGGAACATCATTGAGGTCAAACAAATTGTTTGCAAGCCATCTTACAAGAGAGCCTTCAAATACACCACAATCCTTACAATTGCAGAAAACTTTATGAACTAAAATACCAAACTCACCAACATCTAGTGGTTTGAATTGTAGATTGTCTCCTTTAAAAACAATTGACACTATTCCTTGAGCAACATAATGTGGTTTTAAAGAACATTGATGTATCAAATTAATGTTTTCTCCCACGAACTTGATATTGTGATTTTGTCTTAATACTTTCAAAGTAGTTTCAGATTGATTATTGTTGAAATTCCTTTCAACAGAAAGCAATTTTTTTGTATTAAAATATATGATTATTTTAACCGTCCATACAAAAAAACGTCCACTGATTAACCGTGGACAACATGTCATACAAGAAAACACCACTTCATCCACCATAATACCAAACAATAAGTCACCCAAAAACGTTCCCTCAACAAAATCAGTCCCACTCGTATTTGTTACAAAACCTATGGAAATGCAATCCTTGCATTCTGAACACTTATGTAACAACTTACATTTTCTCATAATAAAAGAAGATTTATTCTCAGTTGTTATGATATGTTCTACACTCATCGAGGTAGAAGCTGGTATATCATTCACCTCATTCTCTTCAAGAGCAGATCCAATGTGGTTAATGATTTCAGATATAGGCCATTGCATATAACCACCAATTGCCATTAATAATGTATCTGCACCTTCTGATGGATAGGGAAATTGAAGACCCGCATTTAAAGTATTCGCAACGTTTATAATGATACATCCATCTTGAATGCTGATATTATGCAATATTTTTCTTTCTGGAAAAGAGATTCCTTCACCAACTTTCAATCCATTCAAACGGAGGTCCACACATTGTTGAGAACCAAAATCCATTTTCAGAAGCGATTTCTGAAATATAAAATAACAGAACACATTGTCGAGAACCAAAATCCATTTCATAAGTGATTTATGAAATATAAAATAATAGGAACACATTAAAATTAATATTTATTTTAAACAAAGAATAATTTTTTTCACTGGTATATATTATCAAATAAGTCAATGCTCTACACGGGTTAATAGAATTATTGTATGCTATCATTCTCCATAACACAATAAATGAGAAAACATTCCTCACTATGAAGAAAACGTTCAGAGTTCTAGTAACAACAATCTCATTTAGGTTTACCTTGCTATTGTTTTTTGAGAAGGAATCAATTTTAGAAGGAGCGGAAGATCTTTCCTAATTGGATACAATGTAATTGTTGCTTAGAATAAATCCATGAGATAAGGGGGTGTCACTGAATGCTGAAAAGGTAATCTGTTGTTTTCATTGGAAGGTGCTCAAAAGCAATGATGGATGAATGAGTGACTAATTCTTTGAGGAAGGAGTGGTTGTTCCTTCTGTAACGCCCCATATTTTGACTAGGCGTGTTTATGAGTTAGACACCTTTCACTTTATTTGCTAATTATCTGTTCGACTCAGCTAGACAGAGTGAACTATATTTTCGGCATGTTAGACATGATGATATGTTGCTACTATGTTTAGGATGTTACTATGCCCATGTTGATACTACGGTTATGATGTTATGAGGTTACCACCCTCATGATGTTATTAGGTTTATGTGGTTACTATGTTGTAGTTATCACGAGATTCTTTTATTTCATAATGACGGTGTATGTTTAATAATCGTCCTGGATGAAATGTGATATATATGATGTGGTATTTATGCTGTGATCGATTTAATGATTTTATGTGATGAAATAAATGATGTTGACAATATGGATCAGACGATGATAGAATGGAAATATTGTTTTAAATGTATGGCTGCAAAGTACTAATCCGCAGGACATCAGGGCTATGCAATAGCGGGATACTTGATATGAAGTATGGTATAGTACCTATTTTGCAGAGAGCCTTGTTTACCAAAGTTGATGATACGATGACACAAACCAATAATCTCGAGAGCAACAAAGTATGAGTTGATAAGGGCGTAGACCCAGTATGTTGAGAGGGATGGATGTATTGCCCACCCTATGTTTCTATGATACCCGAGGTAGTGGGAGGGCCGTGCTGAGACATGATCCCCAATTTGTTGTGATGACGATGGTCAGATGCCTGCTAGGAGAGGTTAGGTCCGCTAGTTAGCCGACGCTACCGCTCTCACGTTCTATGTGGCTAGGTCAGTATAGATGACATCCACTTTTGTACTAGTAGAGGAAGGATAGGGAGGATGCGGACGTAGGTTAGGGTGGGGGGATATGTTAGTTAGTACTGTTGAGGGTTGGGTATCCCTTGATCCTGATTTAGTGGTAGTAGGTGCCTCTTCCTTAAAAATAATTGATTGATTAATTATGGTGAATCTGGAAAACATAAATGTTACAACTTAATTGGATATTTATCAATGCCTAATGATGCTGAAGTGATTATGATTTATGGATGTTGAATGGGTTAAGTATTTGTGATTGTTTGTATGTATGATTGTTATGTCAATACAAATCATTGTTTTGTTGAATTTAATATATACGCATAGGGGAAATGATGTTTTCTTATAGTACGAGTACAATCTATGCATACGTTGGCCATGGATGCACACCTTATACATGTACATTAGTATTAATGTGATAACTATTGGTTGTGATTGAATTCTAGATAAGACTCAGTCGTGAATTAGTGAAGTCCGAATGATGGTTGTTAATCATGTAAATATGCATAAATGGATCAGTCTGTTAGTTGTTAATTACATGCATTAGTAACTAATTGTTGGAAATAGTGTTGTGCTTAACATCATTTATGTTGCGTTGGGGATAGTGTTGTATTTAACATAGTCCTTGTTTAGTTTACACAATTAGCGTTGTTTGTTCTAGCATAATTGTCCTTCTCTTTGAAAAGTCAAATTATGTTGGTTAGAAGTAATTCAATGTTATGTTTATAACCTTTAAGGTCATAGTGTTATAAAATAATTATCATTAAATATTTTTAATATTAAAATTATTATTGTTATTAGTATTATTAATGTTGTTATTAACATGCATAATCTTATTTGTTATTATAATCATTGTCAAATAAACATAGCTTAATGTTTTGCATAAATGGATGAATTTATCACGATTGTTTTATGTGAATAATAAAAAGGAACAAAATTATTAAAAACAATTGAAAGTGAGTCTTTGTGATATTATTATATTCCATATTATATTGTTATTTAAACTTTCATTTTAAATCAAACAACATTTTCGAATCAAGATTTAGTTGAGTAATAAAGACATGAACGTCCTCCATGTGTAAATTCAAGTTTGCATTTATTATATTATCCTATCCGCATTTAAAGAAGCGGTGGGATAAATTCCATACAATTTAACTTGTCCCATAAGTTTAGATAAGGCAATTCCATGTGTAAATTCAAGTTTGCATTTATTATATTATCCTATCCGCATTTAAAGATCAAGCGGTGGGATAAATTCTATACAGTTTAACTTGTCCCATAAGTTTAGATAAGGCAAGTCATGCTTATTTATTTATTTATTTTTAATAAAATAGAACGATAGGAAATCTATACAAAAGGACAACCTTAATTAGACTTGAATTATTCCGCTGCTCGAGAGAAACAAGAAATCTGACAAGCATATTTAAATATTATTTTATCCTTAGAATTGAATTATTCCACTACTCGAAAGAAACAAGAAATCTGACAATCATATTTGAATATTATTTTATCCTTGATTAGTGTGATGGTATTAATGGTTTAGAATCCCAAAAAAACTGGTGGGCTAAGGCAGTGGAGTGAGAATGAAGTTTGGAGGAGGAAAATGGATCTATAAAGCAATGGTTTCACGGAGATGAGGGGGGTTGGTTTTTCTTTTGGGAGAAGTACACTTAGTATTTTGATGAAAAGGAGGAATGCCGAGGAGGGGGAGAACTCAAAGCTTTGAGGAGGTGGAAGGAGGAATGCCGAGGAGGGGGAGAACTCGAAGCTTTGAGGAGGTGGGAAACTCAAAGACTGAGGTGGGATTAACTCAAAGAAAAATTACTATTGAACTATGGAAAGGTACTAAGGAAGGATGCTATCGGGATTATTGGTTTGTGGGCTCGGGGGCTAGGAAACCCATCAGTTTCCTAGGGCCAGCATGATAAGAGCTGGTTGGCAGGGTGGTTCATCCATTTTTGGTATAAAGGCTTGGAACGGAAAGTCTGGGGGAGAAAAAAGCTTGGACGGGAAAGGGGAAAATCTACAGCCTACATCGGTCCAGGTATTCTACTGGTAGTTAGAAAAATGACTTATATTTCAATATACTGAGTATTATGCAAGAAATTACAATTATATGTATGTTGTTAAAATTACTATATGTAGGTGCACTGTATGCTACTAGACATTTTATAATCACTAAAATTATGGAGAAAATTAGCATAATGAAAGCATAATGATACTTATTGAAATAAATAAGATAGAAAAACAACTCCGTAGGAGCTGGTTACAAAACTTAATTTCAAAATCTAGGACTTTGGTGTCCTTCCGGATAGAGGGGCACTACACCTTCTTAAAAGGGTCACTTGGACCATAGAGGTTGGAAATATTTATCGATATAATATATTTTTAGTAAGATTTAAATATCATACATGAATTTTCTTTACGTATTTTAATTGTGAATTATATTAGGCGGTATCAATAAAGGACTGTAATACCCCAATTTTGGACTTTGAACCCCTATTATATTTTGCTAAGTATTATTTCAGTTTACTTAGTTGACATTAGAAATATGATAAATTGATTTCTATTGATCATGTGGACCAGCACATTAATGAGATGGGAGTCACAGTTCCCTATGGGTTGGAGGGAAAATGCCACGTAATAATAATAATAAGAAATTATTATTGGAGAAAAATGGCAAATCCTATAGAAACTAATTTAGAGACTAACGAATTAAAAGAATTCATAAAATGAGGAATTTCCCACCTAAGAGAATAAAAAGTGAAACTCATTGAAAACAATCCATTCATCATTATCATTATTCACATTCTCATGAGCTGAACACACAAGAGAAATGGGTGTTGGGATAAACACAAAACCTGACACAAATGAAAACTGGTGAGGGAGGAAAGATTTGGGAGAACCAAACTGGTCCTGAAGCCAAGTGATTGAGGACATATTTGGGAGAACCAAACTGGTCCAGATTAAGAGGAATTATATAGCTTGGTATGAGCTTGGCCATTGAATAGTGTGCAGGTAGGAGAATAACCCCAAGCTTGTAGGAGTACTACATTTACCTGAAGAGGTTGTGTTCTATTGATTCTCTTAATGGCTGAGGCTTAAAAGCCCCTGGAGCATCTTGGAGCTCAGGAGTACTGAGTTGGATGTTGGGTTTCCTACCGCCAATTACATATCCTGAATAACTTGGGGAAAGCAAGTTAAGGGTAATTTAAAATCTATAATATGACATGGGGGACTGTGAACTCAACTCGGGGGTGACCTAAAAGCAAGGAGTACTTCCTGGTAAAAGGATGGGAGGTTTGTGCTTGGTTCCACTGGTCATCAGATTTCAGATAAGTATATCTATTAAACCCCTATGTTTATTTTTTTGGATAGTGTTGGAAATTGTTTATGTGTATTCCTGGAAGTACTGTCAAATGATCTACTATTTTCAAATCTGCTTATATGTATACTATTATATTGATTTATGAGTATAGATATGCCATAACTCCTAGATCTCTATAATCTGAAGCAGCTTGATGATCTAAGTTGAAATGCTTGAATATTCATAGTTCATGTGTTGTTGTATGCATGAATTTAGTTCTGATGTATTTAAGCTATCATATCTAATGTTTAAATCAGATTTTGTAAGCCTGAGAGAGGCACCATAGAATGGATGTCATTTAAATGCTAACCTAGGGTTAGTTGTATACTCATTTTATGCAGAATACCTTATTCCTATCTTATGAACAGAACTGTGTTTATAGATATGTTACTGTGCAAATCAAGAAGACATGTAAACCAAGGGTTTACATGTCAAGCCAAAAATATTTATAAACTCTAATGTTCTATTTTTATAGAGAAACCCAGAAAGGGAACATTTATGCTTAAGGTATTTTCCTAACTGATGAAAAGAATTGATTATAGCTCAATCTGTTCATACATTAATGTAAAAAAATTTATGACGAAATGTATTCCAGATAGGACTTCTGATCGCATTCTAAGTTAATCTGAATATGCGTATGTTTCCAAACTTCATTATGATGTTTCGATTAGGGTCTCCTAAGTATTGCACACATCTGCTTTTATATTTACAAATATACATGAAACTTCGAATGCATACTACTATATACATATAGTGGTGTTCACATTCATTTAATACCCTCGATTTGGGTTAAGTTAAGGACGCAGTATGCATCACAGAACCAATTTGTGTTCTATGGATCAAGACCCCCATTTAATATTTTAAAACGTAGAGTTAACGGTTCTGAGCAAGTAAGGGTTTAAAACCTACGAATCAACCATTAATATAAACTGTATGTTCATTCAATTTTACTTCAAGTTTAAACATCTTATGCATGGCCATGATTTTCTACACAGAGCACATTTGTACAATGAAAATAAATGTTGCTTGAATGTTATTTAAACACGAATTCATAGATATGTATTTAATACATCTATCACAAATGAATACGAATGCCGATGGTCATACCGCGTGGATCAGCTATGATCATAGTACCGACATTCCTTATATAGGTATGCATTATAACTTATGCTATGAGTATCATATGCATCTAGGTTAACACTTATGCCTACGAATTGCTCGACGAGCAACGAGAAACCATGAAAATTACTTTGTTTATATTAAATAATGGAAGGTATGATGTTGCAACCTTACGGTCTGGACAAAATGCGTTTTATTGGAGTGTTGTTACCATTTAAAATCAAAGGCATCTATATTCATTTGAGTATGAAGAAAACATCGAAACTTTAACTACTAAATCAATGTTGTAACATAGATGATTAACATTTGTGAAATCATTGTATTAATGTAGAGACAAGCATGGGCGAAACACCCCATTGTTGGAAGTTAATGCTTAATCCATTTCCCCGTTTAAAAACCAGATGGCCATGAGTTTTGCAAAATAATCTGCTTAAATTATAAAAGAAAAAGAGACAGATGCCGAGAGCTTCCAGAGCATCTCATTACAGTAATAAACGAGCTTCAGCATGACACTCTCTTTTTTCAAAATGCATCCATTATTTACAAATTAAATATTACAGTCCAGAGCTTTCGCTCTTCTTCCCTAAACCACCTAGGTCGTGAATACCGACTGTGCGCAGGCAGTAAGTGAAGCTTGTGTAGTTTGGGTTGATGGCCACCTCTTTTAAACAATGAAATCCTAACAGTAAACCCTACCAATGCTTGAGTAACTCATCCTGATCCCCTAGGGTAAGAACAACCCGAGGGCATATTTTGGTTGGCAAGTTTCTTGGCATTTGGGGAAACATCACCCACGCTAGGCGACGGTTGAGGAGCCACGACGTGTTCCCAAAATCCATAACGTTACTGCTTACCTGCATTGCATTAAACAGTTGCTAAAAACATAATAAGTAAAAACCAGAAGCTATGTAATTTACCACAGTACAAACGAGGCTTAAGTTTGGAATTTTACCTACCGGTGAAGCGAAAATGCAGACCTTGCTCCACCTGTTGCAATCACCAAGCAATAACACAAGAGTTAATACAATACGAGTCATTGCCGAAAGAGTTATATATTGTGCAAGTATATAAATCTATACACGATAAGTGTTGGGTGTTACGACTTACCCCAGCATGCAGAGAAAGCATGGCGACATTCTCACGTTGTCCAGCATAAACCCATGGCGTCAAAACTCACCTTCGAATTCATGGTATACCCTATTGCTCAGCGTAGCAACGCCCTGCTAAAAAATCCATCACGATAACAATGACTTCTTCATTGAACTCGACCCTTACAAACATTGCTTACAACCAGCGATGGAAGGTCAAGTGACCACTGAACCCGGTGGTGGTAGCATTGAATGCTAGGCCGCAGAACAACTAGGCGCCAAAACCTCCAACGTTGGATCTACGATGAAGGATGGAACTCATTTACCAACAAACCAAATGATGTTGTGATCAATGGTGAAGATCAACTGGAACATTAAGGGATCCTACGTAGTACACAGTACAATTCGTGGGAATGGAGCATGTCGCAACTGGAAGGAGGAGCCTTCATTAATGGCAACCAACCTGTGTCCACCTTGGACCCAAGACCATCCGGTAGCTCGTTCTGTTCCCTTCCACGTCATGGAGAAGTTTCATGTACCTTCCAAGTGGTAGTTAGCAGGGTTTAAAACATTGGTTAAGGGTTGGTAGGCCTGCATGGCACAACCACATCACCACCCTGTGAAACGACCATGTTAAACATCTACCCCATGTCTAATTATGTGTGTGGTTATCCACGTTGGAAAGAACGTTGGCATGTCTTCGTAGGACCACAGTATTTATTCACATCGCATTATGGTATGTTATAACTATTGATCCACGCCAATGCTTGGGAAACCATAGTCACTTCGTTGGACAACTTTGGTTATGTTCACACCTTTATCGTCATATGACTTATACAACTCCACTATTGTGTTGGGTCATTAACCTTTAGCGCCACCCTTATTACATTCAAATAAGTTTGTTGGTTAATCCTAAGTCCTTTTTATGGGATGTATTATTTATATATATATATATATATAATAGTTTTTAAAAGAATCAAGTTATAATTACCATGTTGTTGGTATATAGTAATTTGTTGAGTAATACATTGGCATTTCAAGCCAAGTTACCAAACCTTTGGTTAAATGATATATATATATATATATAGATATATATGATTATATGAATCTTTACATAGTTCATAAAGTAAAGTTAATTCCAATAATTGTATAAAATGTGTGCAAGTTAATACCATGTGGGACACTTAGTAATGTTACATTAGTGTTCTATTTGTATTTTGGAGTTAATAAATCTTGGCTAGGTAAATCCTAGAAGATAGTAATTATATGATATTTATCGGTGTTATGTAAGTTATCAACATTGTGTTGTTATAAGTACAATAAGAATGCTCACAACATATTACACCTTAGCCTAGTACTTTGCAAGTTAGTGCTAGGGCTTAATTCATGTAACAACATAGGTTATATGTTGGGATGTCTAACCATGTTACGCTAGAGTGGTATTCACATTAACGCTATACAAAGATTATAGTTGCGTAATAACATATGATGCTAATATGGTTAATAATTAGATTATTTCCTATCACTTTTATATGGTCGTAAGTGGATATGATGTAATGCACATGTATTGGCTGACACATGAGTTTTCTTGGTATGTTCACCTGTATTAATAAGTTACACCTGCAATAGCGACAGCTAGAGCGGGTGTTTTCCGCATTGTTTAGTGATTAGAGTCCTTATTTAAAATAAAAAAATCGCATAGAAGAGACGTGACAAATTGGTGTCAGAGCATGGTCACTACACTAGGACCTTAGGCTCTTTTGCGCTAATGTTGTGATTTATTTAGATTTAAATAATTAAAATTCCTGTAGCATATTGTTTTATAAATTTTATGATTTAATTACAATGTTGTTTATGACTTCTAACAAACAGTTGATTGGCCACACTTAGATAGCACAGTGGCTGAAACAGTAAATGGCAGAAATGAATTCTGTGGATCAAGAAGGAAGGCTGGTTGTAGAAAAATCCTGTTAGTGAGGAGAAATGGCCAGTAGGAAGGGGAGAAACCAGAATTGTCCACAAGGAGCGACAACATCCAGGGAGATGTTGGAGACAATCAAAAGTATAAAAGATGAACTAATAAGCATTAAAGGAGACAACATTAAAAACTTTGAAGAACAACGAGAAATAAATGTCATTCTACTGCAAAACTTGACTGAAAAGGAAAACAGTCACCTCCCAACACCGGAGGAGCGGCATGCAGAAAAATCAGTCACAAAGAGAAATTCGAAGTTTAAAACTATACCTCCAAGAAATTCTACGAGCTATAACATGGACGTTAGTGACGGAGAGTCACATGGCAAATATTCTGAAGAGTACGTCCCCAATAAGAAAAAAAAAACTTGAAAAGTAAATCATCTACATTCACAATTGAGGAAAATCAAGCCTGCTACTTTTAATGGAGAAATTAAAACCAGAGAAGAAGCAGAACTGTGGCGGAGGGACTTGGAAAAGTACTTATGCATGTTTGACTATTCCAGCCTTATAAAGGCTAGGATTGTTGTTTTCAACTTGTAGGGTAAAGCTTTGGCTTGGTGGGATGATCTCAAGCCGACTCGCTCTATCCACGAGAAGAAGGTAAAGTGGAAAAATTTAACAATGTTCTTCAAACAGAAGTACCTATCTAAAAGGTACTTTGATAAGAAGGTAAAAGAATTTTACGACCTTAAGTTGGGACAGAAAACCATGGAGGAACTAATCAGTAAATTTCTGGAACTGCTCAAATACGTTTCTTACATCCAGGATGAAAAAGTCGGAATTCATCATTTCCTGAATTGTTTACCGTTTGGGTACAAGGATCAGATAGAGTATGACGATCCCAAGACCTTGGAATATGCTTTCAGAAAAGATAGACTATGTTATGAACAGTGTCAGAAGAGAGATGAAGTGTCCAAAAGGTGAAAAGAAAGGAAGAAAACCAAATCTGAAAGTAAGCAGAATGGACACAAGCCCAACCATTTCAGAAATCAAAATACACGGGCACCTTTCAGCAACAGGTTTGAGGGAAGCAAGCCACAATCCAAGTTTGTTCCACACATTAAGAAGTTTAACACTGAAGGCACCAAAAAACCAGAACATACACCATCTAAGCCACCACTCAAATGATGGGGCTGTGGAGAAAGTCATCGATGGTACGATTGTCCTCAAAACAACGGCATAAGCAAACCTGTGCATAATCTGCAAGAGGCTTCTACGGTTCAAGGCATAGCAAGGAGGCCAAAAATCTATGCTGCATTGAACAGCCGTCAAGCAGAACATTAAGCTTCAGTAATCGAGGTTGAAGGTATGCTTTTTGGGACACTAGTGTCTATCTTGATTGATTCCGGCGCATGTAAAAGTTATGTAGACCCAAAGCTGTGTGAGTCATGCAAACTTAGTAAAAACAAATACATGCAGCCTTGGCTGGTTCAAATGGAAACGGGGACAAAAACGAAAGTTTCTGAGGTAGTGAATCAGTGTCCCTTGAAGCTGAATGAATCCTAAATTAGTGCAGATTTAATTTTTTTTCCATTAGGATCATATGATTTGCTTATCGGTATGGATTGGCTTGAAAAACATAGGGTTGTTATTGAATGCTATAAAAAATCTGTCACTTTGATGAATGGTGTTGGACAGCCAGAAAAGATTCAAGGAATAGTAAGAGCAGTGAAGCTAAGGTAAATTTTTGCTCTTCAATTGAAAAAAAATGCACATAAAGGGTGCAAACTTTATGCTATCCACGTGACAGACAATCAGAAAAGTGAAATTTCAGATTTCACAAAAGATCCTGTTTTGGCCAAATTTGAGGATGTGTTTCCCGAGGAGATTCTGGAGTTACCTCCTAGACAAGAACTGGATTTTACCATAGACCTATCCTTGGGAACAGTACCAAATTCTAAGGCACCTTATCGGATGAGTACACATGGATTGATTGAGCTGAAAGCACAATTACAGGAGCTATTGGAAAAAAGGTTATATACGTCCAAGTGTATCCCCGTGGGGAGCACTGGTGATCTTTTTACGAGAAAAGGATGGCAAATTCTAGATGTGCATTGATTACAGACAGCTGAACAAGGTAACCATCAAAAATCGGTATCCCTTGCCAAGGATAGATGATCTGTTCAATCAAGTTGGGGGTTCTACTGTCTTTTCAAAAATTGATCTAAGGTCGGGTTATCATCAAATTAGAATTAAGGAAGAAGATGTGCATAAAACATATTTCCGAACTCGTTATGGACACCATGAATTTGTGGTGATGCCATTCAGTTTGATGAATGAACTGGCCATGTTTATGTGCTTGATGAATAATGTACCTAGATAAAGATTTTGTGGTGTTTATTGATGACATACTCATCTATTCGAAGAATGAAAAAGAGCATGAGGAACACCTAAGGTTAGTGCTGCAAATTTTAAGATAAAATCATCTTTATGCAAAGTTATCGAAATATGATTTCTACAAGGACCAAATACAATACTTGGGTCACATTATATCAGTGCAAGGATTTCCGTTGGATCCCAACAAGATCAAGGCCATTATGAGCTGGCCTACTCCCAAGAATGTAAGCGAGGTCCGCTCTTTCATGGGATTGGTCGGATACTATCAGAAATTTATTGAATGGTTTCCCAAAGTGGCCCATCCGATCACCTCTCTGCAGAGAAAGAAAGTCAAGTTTCTTTGGATAGCCAAGTGTGAAGCAAGTTTTGCAAAGTTGAAACAGTTGCTCACTTCTGCCCCTATTTTAAAAGTGGTTGATCCATATGGTGATTTTGTTGTATGCACGAATGCATGCAAGGATGGATTGAGAGGCGTGCTAACGCAAGATGGTTCAGTAATTGCATATAAATATAGAAAGTTGAAAACGCATGAACTAAACTATGCGACGCATGATTTAGAATTGGCTTCCATAATTCATGCTTTAAGAATGTGGCGACATTACCTTCTTGGAAAAAGTTTGTTTTGAAAACCGATCACATTAGGCTGAAATATGTTTTTGAACAGCCAAATCTGAATGGAAGGCAAGCAAGGTGGCCGGCTTGTTAGAAAAATAGGATTGCAGATCAATAAAAATAAACAGAAATGCAAATATAATCACACACACATTACAAGAGAGACACAAATATATCATGGTTCACCCAACTTGGGATACATCCACACTGAAGTTTCCAGTCCTTATTATTATTTCATCCAACAAAGTGAAGGGATACAACCTGCAACACAGCCGTTGCACTTTCTCTTCACACTCTCTCACCGTCTCTCTTTCAATCGCAAAGATCTTTACAATGCATAATACCTAATACATCAACCCTAGTCGTGTTACAATGACTTTTTTTTATAAGGGAACAAATACAATGGGAGAATACCACAGGTGACCCAAAACCATGGGCCCGTAAAAGACTGATCACGGCAACTCAACCGCTACTGCACTTACTGGAATTGGACTTGGCAAATTTCTCCTCTTCACTGGACTTGGACTTGGCAAATTTCTCCTCTTCACCTTCATGCTAGAAGGCCAACTGAAACTGAGCAAGAACTCAGTTTCTCTCTGGTCACTACCTTTGTGAACATGTCTGCAGGATCCTGGCTAGTATGTATCTTTTCCAGCTTCAACAGTTCATCTTCCATAACAAAGCGTATGAAATGGTGCTTGAGATGTATATGTTTAGTCCTGGAATCAAATGTTGAGTTCTTTGTAAGATGAATGGCACTCTGGCTATCAATATACAACCTGGTATCCTTCTGCTTCTTACCCAATTCCTCTATAAACCTCTGCAACCAAATCATCTCTTTACTAGCCTCTGTGACAGCAACATACTCTGCTTCCATTATTGAAAGTGCAACAACCTTCTGCAGTTTCGAAATCCAACTTACTACTGTTCCACCTACAATAAACACATACCCTGTGGTGCTCTTCCTGCTATCCTTATAACCTGCCATATCTGCATCAACATATCCCTGTATAACAGTGTCTGAACCTCCAAAACATAATGCCTAAGTGGTAGTACCTCTCAAATAACTGAGAATCCACTGTACTTCCTTCCAATGTTCTTTACCTGGATTGTTCATATATCTGCTCACAACTCCCACTGCTTGTGCAATATCTGGTCTTGTGCACACCATGGCATACATCAAGCTGCCAACTTTTGATTGATAGGGAATCTTGGACATGTAATCTGTCTCTTCCTATGTCTTGGGACACATTTCCTTACTTAGATTGAAATGGTTGGCCAAAGGTGTGCTTACTGGTTTTGCATTCTGCATTCTAAATCTCTCCAACAACTTTTGTATGTACTCACTCTAAGACAATGTCAATTTGTGATTTTTCTTATCTCTCATTATTCTCATACCAAGGATTTGCTTTGCAGCACCCAAATCCTTCATTGCAAATGAATTAGCTAGCTTCCTTTTGAGTACATTTATATCCTGCATGTTAGACCTGCAACAAGCATGTCATCCACATACAATAACAAGATAATATATCTTTCATTGTCTAGCTTCTTGAAATAAACACAATGGTCAGAATGACATCTACTATAACCTTGTTCTGTCATAAACCTGTCAAATTTTAATTACCATTGCCTTGGAGCTTGCTTCAAGCCATACAAGTTCTTCTTCAACCTACATACCAAATCCTCCTTCCCTTTGACCTCATACCCTTGTGGTTGCTGCATATATATCTCTTCCTCCAAATCCCCATGGAGAAAGGCTGTTTTTACATCTAACTATTCAAGATGCAAATCTTCTACCACCACTAGACTTAAAATAGTCCTAATTGAAGTCATCTTAACAACAGGAGAAAATATTTCATCAAAATCTATACCTTTCTTTTGTGCAAACCCCTTTACAACAAGTCTGGCCTTGTACCGCTTCTTACCTCCTTCTTCTTCCTTCAACTTGTAAATCCATTTGTTCTGCAATGCTCTTTTACCAGCAGGAAACTGAACCAAATCCCAAGTCTGGTTTCCTACCAATGAGTCCATCTCCTCATTCATACCTTGCTCCCACTTCTTTCTAGTTTCTACCTGCATTGCTTCTTCATAACACTCCGGTTCACCAGCATTAGTCATCAATAAATAATACATTGAAGGAGAGTATCGTTCAGGGAGTCTACTTAACCTAGTAGATCTTCTTGCAGTTGTAGGAGTTTCAAGTACTTGTTGTTTTTCTTGATTTTCTGGCACCTTTGGAACTTCATTTTCTTTAATTTCATCAAGTACTGTGTACTTGGTGTTTCCATTTTTCTGTTTCTTTTCCTGCAACTAATTTTTATACATGATCTTTTCATTGAATATCACATCTCTACTCCTAATGATTTTGTTATTTTCATAATCCCATAAGCAATAACCAAAATCATCAACCCCATATCCAATAAAGGTACATTTCTTGGATTTAGCTTCAATCTTTGTTCTATTATCTTTATCAATATGGACAAATGCTTCACAACCAAACGTTCTCAGAAATGAGTAGTTTACCTTTTTACCTATCCATGCCTCATCTAGAATACCACCATCCAAAGCACTTGAAGGTCCTCTGTTTATTAAATAAACTACAGTATTTATAGCATCTGCCCAAAACTGTAAGGGCAACCCTGCATGCAGTCTCATACACCTTGCATGCTCCATGATTGTTCTATTCATCCTTTCTGACACACCATTTTCTTGTGGTGTTCCTGAGACTGTCTTCTCTCTATGAATCCCATGGTATGAACAGTAACTATGAAACTCCGTGCCGCAGTACTCACCTCCATTATCAGATCTGAGACACTTTAACCTTTTTCTTGTCTCATTCTCAACCAAAGCTTTCCACTTCTTAAAAGTAGCAAACACATCAGATTTATGCCTAATGCAATAAACCCAAGTTTTCCTAGTTGCATCATCAATAAATGTAACATAATAATGAGAACCACCAAGAGATTGTACCTGAGCCGGTCCCCATACATCTGTATGCACAAGCTCTAGCTTTTCATTCTTCTTCTGTTTCCCAACCCTGAGAAATCTGACTCTCTTCTGTTTTCCAGAAACACAGTTCTCATAGAATTCCAAGCTTACCTGCTTCAAATCTGGAAGCAACTTCCTTGAGTGGAGAATCTGCATCCCCTTCTCACTCATGTGGCCAAGCCTATGATGCCACAATGTTGTATCTGTTCCTAGGAAGCTAAAGAGATAGAATGGTCAATATTATGAGGACATAAATACAACATACCTACCCTATCTCCTTTGGCTATCACCATTGATCCTTTAGTGATCTTCCACCACTTTTCTCCAAATGTAGATAGACAACCACCATCTCCCAACTACCTTGTTGAGATCAGATTTCTTTTCATAGCAGGAATATGCCTAACATCTTTTAACAACCAGTCAGTTCCATTCTTAACTTTTATCCATACCTTACCCATTCCAACAATTTTACATGGCTCATCATCACCCAATAAAACATGTCCAAAATATCCTGGAACATAATCATGAAAATATTTCCTATGGGGTGTAGCATAATATGAAGCCCCTGAATCTACTACCCAATAATCACTAGTATTATCTAATGCAAGAATCAAAGCATCTTGTAACACATCACCTGTTACATTTGCTTCCTGGGTAGTTTCCTTCTGTCCATCTGCTTTCTTCTTTAGAGATTTGCAGTCTTTCTTTAGATGTCCTTTCTTTCCACAGTTCCAGCACTCTATTTTTCCCAGTCTGGACTTGGATCTGCCCGTTTTAGACTTCCCATGATTACCTTGGCTCTTTCCTCTCTCCTTTTGTCTTCCCCTGCTCTCCATGGTCAACGCATTACCTAATGTCTCACCTGTGCTTTTTCTTTGCATTTCCTCGCTAAGAATAACACCAATAACATCATCAAATTTCAAGGTGTTTGAACCAGAGACAGAGTTACATACAGCCATGACCAAGCTATTCCAGCTTTTTGACAATGAACACAAGATTAGAAGAGCCCTAAACTCATCATCAAAGTTCACACTTACAGAACTTAGTTGATTTGTAACCGTACTAAACTCATTTAAATGATCAGTAACAGATCCACCTTTAGACATCTTCATATTAAATAAACGCTTCATTAGAAATACCTTGTTGGAGGCCGAGGGTTTTTCATACAGCTTACCCAGTGTGCTCATCAAACCCTCCGTTGTCGTTTCTTTTGGGATATTGAAACCCACCGACGAAGCCAGGCTCAGCCGTATTGTTCCCATATCCTTTCTGTCAAGAACCTCCCATTCTTCGTCCTTCATGGCCACCGGCTGCTTTGCTCTTCCTCCCAACACGAGGAATAGATCCTTCTGGTACAGATAGTCCTCCATTTGCATCTTCCATAACTGGAAGTTTTGGACGTTAAACTTATTGACCTTAAACTTTCCTTCTTCTGCCATTGCTCCCACTCAAACCAGAAACCCTATCTTCCTGCGGGTTTATCTAGCAAATAGACCTTTGGCTCTGATACCAATTGTTAGAAAAACAAGATCACAGAGCAATAACAATAAACAGAAATGCAAATATAATCACACACACATGACAAGAGAGACATAGATATATCATGGTTCACCCAACTTGGTCTACGTCCACACTGAAGTTTCCAATCCTTATTATTATTCCGTCCAACAAAGTGAAGGGATACAACCTACAACACAGCCGATGCACTTCCTCTTCACACTCTCTCACCGTCTCTCTTCCGATCTCAGAGATCTTTACAATGCATAATACCTAATACATCAACCCTAGCTGTGTTACAATGAATTTCTTTTATAAGGGAACAAATACAATGGGAAAATACCATGGGTTACCCAAAACCATGGGCCTATAAAACAACCCCAAAAATTTCCTTCGAGGGCTTCGCCCCAGAACCCCCTTTCATGGGGGCGCTGCCCTCGAACCCCCGTTCGTGTGGGCTCCGCCCTTGAACCCTAAGGTAGGGGAATGAGTGTACAGTCCTCTGGGGTGCACGGCTAAGACAATATCATCTATGAGACTGCAAGATCTAGCTCCACAACCAACGCGACTTTCTTAAGCAAGTTTGACTTTGACATTCATCATATCAAAGGAAAAGAAAATAAAATTGTTGACACTGTTAGGATATTTAGACACTTAGGAGTTAGTTAAGATCAACTTGTGTAATATATCCGTTAGGGATAGTGTGTTTCTTTAGTATGCATTAGTATGCATTTGTATATACTTAATCCGACGGTCACGATATGTTTCCGACATAGAGTGATCCGACGGCTCAACTTCTCTTAGATGAAACCTAACCTTGATCCGTGGCTTAACACCCGATTGGTCCATGATCTCTATTTAAAGAGCATGGAGGGTCATTGTTTAGTTGATCGATTATGAGAAGCTCAATTGTAACTTTCTTTCTTTGCATAATAAATTGTCCCGTAGAAGCTATTTGGCCGGGGGCCGTGGAGTGTTTCCCTCAAGAGGGTTTAAACCACGTCAAAACATCGGTGTGTTGATCTGTGATCTGTTTGTGTGAAGTGGTTTCTCTTGGTGTTCGGTCCTTTGGTAGTACCCTGTGTACCCGAACAGACACACTTAGTAGACAGATGCACCTACTAACTATTGCTTCAGTTAACTGTTTTCAATCTAATTTAATATCGCAGATCCGGATAGCAGCTGAAAAAGACCAAAAATACCTGAAAGTAAGACAAAAGTGGCTTGTAGAAAATTCAAAGCAACAAGCAATTGATTACAACATATCCAAAGATGGACTGCTGCTGTTTAAAAACAGGTTGTACATAACAGATCAATAAGAATTAAAGCAACTGATTTTGGATGAATTCCACAAAAGACCATATTCTGGTCATCCAGGCTATCAGAAAATGCTCACAGCTATTAAAAAACAACATTATTGGCCTAGACTGAAATCAGAAATTGCTGAAGACATCACAAAATGTATGGACTGTCAGTGGGTGAAAATAGAACATCAACATCCGGCTGGTTTGTTGTAGCCTATACCTGTACCAGAATGGAAATGGGAGACCATTTCTATGGATTTTATCACCGGGTTGCCTAAAAACAACAAGCAGCACGATGCTATCATGGTTGTGGTGGACAAGTTGACTAAGGCAACTCACTTCATACCATTCAAATCCACTTTCAAGGAAATAAACATTGCAGAGGTTTTCATGAGAGAGGTCTTTCGACTTCATGGAATTCCCAAGGTGATTATATCCGATAGGGGCACCAAGTTCACCTCACACTTTTGGAGGGATATATTTGCAGGTTTGGGTACTAAACTGAGTTTTAGTACAGCCTACCATCCGCAAACAGATGGACAGACCAAGAGGGTGAACCAAATCCTTGAGAACATGCTTCGCTTGTATGTCCTGGATAACCGAAAGCAATTGGAAAACTACCTACACTTAGCTGAATTTGTCTACAACAATTGTTACCAAACTTCTGCAGGAATGAGTCCTTTCGAAGTGTTGTATGGAAGAAAGTGTAAAACCCCTATGACTTGGGATGATCCAGTAGATCGAATTGTGATGGGTTCTGAATTGCTAGCTGAACTATAAAATATTGTGCAGAAAGTTAAAACAAACTTAAAAACTCCCCAAGACAGGAAAAAAAGCTATGCTGATCAGCATAAAGAACATAAAGAATTTGAAGTTGGGGATCATGTATTCCTAAGAGTGAAAGCAAAGAAAAGTTCTTTGAGCTTGGGAAAGGCTTCCAAACTTGCACCAAGATTCTGTGGTCCTTTCCAAATACTTGCTAGAGTAGGACTTGTTGCTTATTAGTTAGCTTTACCAGCAAATTTTAAAGTACATGATGTGTTTCATGTTTCACTGCTGAATAAATATGTATATGATCCTAAGCATATTGTAAATTGGCATGTGATTCAACTGGAATTAGAAGGAGACTTCCAGACAGACCCTATATGCATATTGGATCAGAAAGAGGTGGTATTTCGGAATCGAACCAACGTATAGGTAAAAGTGTAATGGGAGCAGTATAAGCCAAAGAGGCTACCTGGAAAATGGAAAAGGAAATGCAGGTAGTTATTTGACGGACAATCCACTCGAGCGGACGCGAGCTGGATCTCCCTAGCTCAATGTGAGTCCAGAACAAATAGAACAAACTACAAATGGATTTCCTAGATCTACTTAAGGATCAAGTGCTAGATGTATTACCTTTTACTTCGCAATACTTTCTCCTGAATGTTGCTCCATGTCGAGCGGTCGTCAGATCTCAGCTACAAGACCTATTAAGACACAAAGAACAACAAAAAACGAGTAAAGAGCATCTATACAATAAGAGATCTAAGTAAACAGTTAAGCTGGTAAACTACTCAATATCATCACACTTCAACAATATTGGTGGAAAGCATTTGTATTACTGTAAATAGGGAAATACATAGTAGAGACATAGAACTACAACCAAGGCTTAACGTTGCAGCCCTTCTCCATCCAAGCCATTTCCCATATCCTTCTAAGGAGGTATGAGGCTCCCAATAGATGAGTAGATATCTATCAAGGATGATTTCACCAGCATGTAGACACTATAGACTTCCTCCCCTTGGAGAGGGGTAGATTTTCACTTATATAGGACTAAGTGGATAGGGTATGGATAGGATAGGTTGAGATATGGTAGGAGAGAGATAGGGGATCCTTCCAAGAGGTTAGGAACTGAAGGCCAGCTCCCCCAACAGGTCAGGGATAGGGATCCAAGTCAGCAACCTTAGAGAATGAGCTCGAAGAAGTTAATTTTTGCCATTTAACTGACTTCATCGCACCCTATAATGGAGCAAGGTGCGACGTCGCAGGTTGCATGGGTGTAACCTGCGACAATGTCTCAAAACCTAGCAAAAGCACAATGATGTCCTTTCCAGGTAAATGACTTAGTCAATGGGACTTCATGGATGTATACACTAAATCTAATAGTGGTAATATTTTAGGTGTAACAGAATGCCCCCCAAAGCATGAATTTGTTTAAAGATTTGACAGGTGAAATGCTTTGACAGAAAGAATGGAAAAATGGACTTGTCAGATGAAGGATGCTACTGTAATACAACTGACTGTGAACTGACAATCTCATATGATGTACAACATGGCTGCCGACCAACACAATGCATATCCATGGTAGTAATGGCTCACTGAACACAATCATGGCTACTGGACACAAGCGTAGATCCATGATGAGATGGTAACATATCCACGACCAATACAAATGTGGATCCGTGTAATATGACTCAATACAAACTCCATCACAACCTGGGTAAAACATGACTCCCCAGGGTCTTCAAGCTGAACCCACAATGATACAAATCTATCCATGTGATTACAAATGTCTTGACGTCGAACATGGTAGAAACCACTTGATTACCGATTATTGATGTATACCGTTAACAAGTGTGAGGGAAATCACCATTAATGTCAATGATCCCCAAGGTATCATAGTACATATCATCAAGCGTGGATAAATGAGTTGAAGTCGAACGCAAGATGAAATCTTTTGATCAAAAGTCAATGATGTCAACTCATGTCAAAAGCGAGGTAACCTGCCATTGAGGCATGCAGGGCTAAGGTACTTGGTTGGTTTCTAGATTCAATCCTCGGATGATGTGTTGAAGTTGACAAGGATGAATCCGTCGAAGGAGGGCCATGATGAATCCCCCATCATCAAAACGAAACACGAAAAAGGATGTGTAGAGTGGATCGGATGGTAAAATAATATGTGAGACTGACTTACAGTAGACCGACATGATTGAAGGCGTACTGACTGCAAATAGATGAATAGTGAAAATATTCTTGAACATGGGCATGGCATGACTTGGCAGTATTGACATGACGAGTATGACACAAATTCCTAATGCAACTGATGATGGAAGCTTTCTTTGAATGACTCAAAGGAGTAACAAGACTTGGGAAGTAAGCGGAACTCGAGGACAAATAGATGATCCAAGTGCTGCATGCATATGCAGATGAGTGCCATGTTCAAGAATGACTAGGTACTACCACTGATAAAGGTGTAATACAAAAGCTTCATTTTTCCCCATCATGAACAATGAGTGTCTCATGTGTTTTTTACGAGCTTGATGAGGGTAACCAGATGCTCGGTATAGCTCATCTCATAGATGAGTCCAATCCCAAATATTTTCTGAACCTAGGATAGGAGGGGTTAGTCCCATGGAGGGCACTTCAATGTGAGAGTTTAACGAGTCCATAGAAGGTAAACTCGGTCGTCATTTCATGTTTAGAGAGTCTGAAAATAACTAAAGAAGACTCCAATGGTCCTTTTCCGTAATGTTAGCCTCATCGCTCGAAAAAGGGTAAAACAACGTGGGAGAGGACTCTTCCAGTCATGATTGGATGGAGTATACCTTTTTCGTAACTTGTGCCCCCTGGTCTTAAAAAGGGGTAAACTATCACCAGGAATACGGCCGTTCAAATTATTTTACAAGCGTGAACGTGACAAGTTTGCTTGGCAATCTTTTCATATTTTGAAAGCCTGAAAAGAGCTTAAAGACGGACTCCGGGGGGGGGGGGTTCCTTTTCCGTAGTAGTTTAACGAGCATGGAAAAGTGATAAATCGTAACTCGGTAACGTATTCTCATAGTTTCAGGAGAATGAGAAAGAACAAAGAGTAAGCTCATAATCATTAAATAATTAGAATCTAATGAAATGAAAAGATAAACGACAAAATACACAAGGGGTGTTCATACCTGAGATGACCGTTCCAATGCGAAAATGGCGTAGAAAGGCACTTCACAACTCCTGCACACTTGGAAACTAGGTCAAATAGTCAACCGAACGTTCAAATATAATAAAATCGGTCCAAACTATAGAAAATGGCATAACGGCATCAAATATTTGAAAAAGAAATAATCCATTTTGTTTATAAATAGAAATAAAAACCAAATATAGTCACCATTGTTCTATTTGCCAAACTTGGGAGGAGTAGTGCCATTTGGAGCCAAAATTTCACTTGACGATTCCGAGAGCTACGAGCAGGAATTTCACCCACCATCAGGAGCAGGTAACCCTAAACTTCATCCAACAAGATTGTAGTGGTTTACATTTCTGAATTTCAGTCATTTTTTGGGTTTTAGCTCGATTTGGGAAGGGCCATTGGGCCCTCGGCTCATCGCAGTTGGCCCTTTCAGGAATTGCGATGAGACTGAGTTGTCGCTAGGGTCTCATGACTGGACTGCAACAACATTGTTCTGTTTGTAAAAATGAGGTGCGACGATGGCGACGTCCATCCCCAAAGTCAAGCTAAGCTCAAAAGAAAGACTATCAGTGGTTGAAGCAAGTTCTAACATTGTTAAAATTCACCTATTGGCAGGTTCCAAGCATCCAAAATGGTTCTGGAATGGTGAGAACGGGAACATGAGTTGGATGATGAACAAGCTGCAAATGATCCACGATGTGTGGAATCATTGAGGAACTGTGAACTCCTCAAGTTCTTCCGTATCTAGGGGATGAGATCCCAAATCTCACTACTGACTCATATGCTCCGATGCTGGTACGCAACCCAGCAATACTTCATGATCGGTGAGCACGAGCTTACCATAGATGTCGAGGACATCTACTTTCTGACCGGATTGTCCCAAAGAGGTGACAATGTGCTACTTACTGGATCACATGGAAGTGACTGGAGTGTGGATGATATGATTCTGCATCACTGTGTTCCCAACACCTGTTCATCTAGTGGGAATATTCCCATTAAAGATGTGCGGGAACATCCATTACGCGCCATACTATTCACCATTACGAGGATGGCGGGGAGCCAAGCTCCTCACTTAGCCACCAGGGCACAGATGCTTTATGCGGAGGACTGTATGTCTCCGAAGATCTTTAACTGGTGCGAGGGAGTCCTCACAAACATGTGAGCTCAGCTAACAATGTGTCGACGGAGAGAGCTCAAATAGTTTGGCTATGGATCGATAGTGATCTCGTTCTTACTGGAACGGGTTCCCCTTTTGCGTCCTCAGGTACCACTGGAGGGTAGGGATCCTAGAGATCCTCACATGGCTAGGTGGACCGATGTGATGGCCTGACATGGTGGGGGCCCCATTATTGGATACCCTCCTAAGTTATTCACTTGGATGGAGGGCCAGTTACTGATGGTAGAGGATTTCAGATACAGTGGTACAGACTTTAGAGATGACCCAGACTTGCTGCTGCTAGGGGTAGTAGCACAGGGAGACCTCGATAAGAACAAATGACCCTTGTACTTTTTAAAGTTTTATGCATTTATGATTTTTTTGATATAGTGCTGACAGGTGAACAACATGTGTGTGTAGATGTGGGGTCTATATGACCAGTGGGGACCTCTCTTCTTGCTAGGAGAGAGAGAGGAGAGGGAGCAGTTGTGGGTCCGGTTGTTCACACTGCCATCGCAGAGATGGATAGTGTCTATGTCAACCTGAGTGGGTTGACACTAGAAATTCCTGAGCCGTCTTAAGATGAGGTGTCGCGGCCCATGCTGGTACACACGGTTGGAGCTACTGTGCACTGCTTCACAGGGTTGCGAGAGAAGTCGACTGTTTCAAGACCTAATAGGCTAGGGCTGCTAGACCTCCTAGGGTTGTACGGGCCAGGCGATAGGCAATATCTTGCTACTGTGTGTGTACTAAGAGCTTAGAGGCCTCATATTTTTGTACTACTAAGAGCTTAGAGGCCTCATATTTTTGTACTACTGAAAGCTGCGAGGCTTCAGATTTTGTAGAGACTCACTAAAAGCCATCATGCTTCAAACTTTTGTACTAGCACTACCTTTTGAGATTATATATATATACAGACATTCAGACGATTTATACATTATGTGTTTCAAATGAGTGAATGATGTGGTCTTCCTTATGTGCTTGCTTATAAAATGAATTAATTACATGTTATGTCTACTTTTAACAATTCACGAATATGCTTATGTGTGTGTGATGCACCAATCTAAGATGAAGTTGGCCATAGAGTCGGCAACTGTGTTAACATCTTGTGGAATGTGCAGGTACTGAATGGACTCGAAGGACCTTTCCAGAAGATGGACTTGTTGATATAGACGGAGTAAAAAGGGGTCACGGATGACGTAAACTCGGTTAAGATGAGAGACCACTAGTTGAGAGTCCAAATGGATGACAACGTGGTCCATACCCAAAGAAATGGCATCAGTTAGGGTTCCAATGACTGCTTGATATTCTGCAACATTGTTAGTTGCTAAACCTAGACAGATTCCTCCTGAGCTGATAATCCCGCCCGTAGGTGAATAGAGAACCCAGTTTGCCGAAGCAAGGTTGCAGGTATGCCGATTGGCGTCGTCTGCGAATCCGAAACAAGTTTCCATCTGCACACGTAGATAGAACATGGTATAAGAAACGAAACAAGACCTAAGCACGCAATAAAATCAAAGTATCACACCACACAGAAAACACACACACACGCCATATACAGTATATACAAAAGTACTCATGCATGAAAGGCTCAAGCATAGTACCTCTTCAGGTAGAGCCCGTTGCAGGGCTCACCCAAAGATATCCCATCATAGTCTTCAAGCTCATAAGCTCCCTTCTCTAGAACGCGTTTTACTATGTAAGGTCCATGCCACATGGACTCAAACTTGCCTGCCCCCAGCTTATCATGTTTTTGGTTGTATGTAAGGACCAAATCTCCCTTGCTGTAAATGCCCTAGTGTGCCAGTGATTTAGAACGTGTTCAGCCTCATCATGAGTGAGATAGCGTCGGAGAATGGAATCGACACCACGATGGTACAAGGTATCACTGATGATCAAGTAATACTTTGCATGGTGGCGTATGCGACGACGGTCGTCACGAGACAGTTGAGGACTGAAACGTTGGGTTTGAAGATACAATGTGATATCTCCATACCATGGATCAGACATACTAATAAGAAACAATGACTCATCCAGAAAGGAGTCATTGGGCTCAGACTCTTCATCAGTACGGGGGAGGTCACAGATGAGCTCGGCAAACACCAATGACTTTTTAGACTTGGCCTTTTCGAAAAGAAGATCAAATTCTTGCAGTATCATGAAACTGTAGAATGCATTTCTGCGATTATGTTGACCTGGCACAGGGTTAAAATGACCTGGATATGCTTGACTCGATGGAGGTTGGATTACGTTGGACGGTTCCCCAACATGGGGTAGTCTCGAAGTGGAAGGTCCGGGAGGTAGGGAAGTTCCAATGGAGGGACCGATAGGAACTCTAGCTGCGCTATTATGGTTTAGATATGGGGGTTTCCCCCCAGCAACAACTTGTTGACCATTAGGTAGAGGCTGACCCAACACAGGTTGTTGATTATCCGCCATAGGTTTGACGTTATCTGTAAAAAAGGTAGGGGGTAAAGAGTATCCTCCCCGAGAAGTTTGGGGTGGGGGAGGAGTAGGTAACGTAACTGTGGTGGTCATAGGTGTGTTAGACTGTTGTTGTTCAATAGGTTGGGAAGTAGGAAGTACTAAACCGGTCTCCTATATA
This sequence comes from Larix kaempferi, assembly GCA_027924585.1. NCBI lineage: Eukaryota > Viridiplantae > Streptophyta > Pinopsida > Pinales > Pinaceae > Larix > Larix kaempferi. Next base: position 2,753,717 of record BSBM01000282.1, read on the forward strand.
GGAGATGCATGTGCAGGAATGAATGGTTGACCAGTTCCAAAAGTGGTCACGTGTTGCGTGGATGATTCTGGTGACTCGTAAGACAAAGAGCGACCTGGGATTGGTCGATCGTCGAACCTTATTTGAAAGTTCTAACTCCAAAACTCCTCACCCATGGCACGTAAACGACCCAATTGCTTGGGATAAGGTGTCAAGCGGTCGTCGGGACTAGCCTGACTGGATGGGGGTGCAATGGCAAAATGGGCTACTGGGTGACAGGTAGAAGATGTCCAATAAGCTGCTGAAGGACCAATAGCTGCTATGGGGTCGTCTTGGGGTTGATTTATCCATTCCAACAATCCAGACTCTCCTGGAGTGACGGGAGGTAAGTCTTGCGAAGTGGGAATTTGTGCTTCTTCATCCAGCTGGGGGTGAGAGGAAGGTGAATTTGGAGGAGTATCTGGAAACAAATGTCCTCCAATATTCAAAGTGGGGTTTTCCACTTCTTGTGACCCGAACCTGGTGTGTGGATCCATCCTCACCCTCGAAATTACCTCCTGGTTAAGGGGATATTCGAGTGGCAAGTTTTAGATTCTACTGGACCTTCTCCAAGGAAAGTCAGCCAGAGTGACTGAAACAAAAAGTTTCTCCTAAGGAAAGATAAAAGAAAAGCAGACCAGATAAAACCTACACAAACTAAGGCCACAAGAAAACTTATGTGATAAGAATGGATTCAAATTCTAGATCCTCACATGATTGTCAAGGCTTCGTAACTCGCGATATATTGCAGGGTCCAACAATATGACGCGACAACAAGGATCGGGACCGTACCCTTGTTTGCATACCCGATTACCTGGACGGTGCGTATGTAGTAGCTCCCCGAGTGCTGTTCTCATTGTATTGCTCTGCCAAGATGACCAAAAGGTTAACTGAGTTGGTCTCAGGAATCTTAGTGGTGTCTCCCGATATATGCAAGGTATGTGGGAGCTCAAATTTGTAGTGGTGCTATCTAATGCACAACCGTTCGGCAAGAGACCTTCCGATATACTACCGAGTACGTGATACACCCTTCGATATACGCCAAGTACTCAAGGTGACTTGGTAGGTACGTGAAGGAGCTCGATATACCGATAAGTACGTGGAAGACTACAATACCCATGAGATACAGTGCTGAAAAATAACGACAGCTACCACGCCTAATGACGCCGGAACACGTCTCTAACTTACACACAAGTTTTTAAATAGTTTACCCTATTTCTACCATTTATTTTATCTGGATGGTTAGGTGAATGCATGAGGTGAATACATAATCGGAAACATAATGGAAACCCTAAGTACATGCAAAAAGTATGCTTTTCTTTTGATGAATGCTACCTATGGGAAGGAGAAATCTTCTTTTTCTTTCCAACAATTTTACCAAAAACGATGCAATGCAACACAATCCCAAATCTACAAAAAATGATATTGAAATATTCTTTTTCTTTTTTCAACGAAACATAAAAATTTTCACAACGCTACTAAGCCAAATCAAAACATGTTTTTTTCTTTGTCTTTTGTCTTTTCAAAACGAAAATGATGTTAAGTAATGAAAAAAGAGAATTTCTAAGCAGAGTGTGCAAACTTTTCACTTTCACTACGATGGCCTAAAAGCATAAAAATCAAAAGACACAATGCAACTTTCCAAGCATGGGACTACTTTTGCAAAACTTGATGTCTATTCGAATTTTCTAAGAAAATGAGCAACTTATAATTCATGAAAAACACAAATAATGTAATTTTCTTTCAACTTTTCCAAAAGATTCGTAAATGAGACATTCCAATGCATATGCAATTCTTCAAATGATCTTGAAAAACAATGGAAGCGAAGTACTTTTGATCTTTCAATGAGTGCATCAAAATGACAATTTGATAACAACTATGCTTTTAAACATGGGTATTTGAATTGAAAAGATGACTTGCATCACTCTAACAACTTAGAAAATCCTCAAGAGAAAGCAAGCACTCAATGAACTGAAAATACATTCAAACACTCAAAGTCAAACAGTAACAAGTAGCACTAAAGCAAGCAAGACTCACAAATGAAATGCAAAATGAGGTCTGGATCTGATGATCAGATAAGGCTAGGAGAGGAGGGAATGCAAAGGTGAAAAGGATGAAGGTGGGGAAGACCAAAGTATCCACCACTACCAAATCTCAGATTTGTCCCAAATGGGAACCCAAAACAACTCCAACAAAACCAAACAACTCAATCACACAAAGAAAAAGGGATCTCTGACTGGATCATACAGTGCAGAGGGAGTCTGCATACAAACCACACTCAAAACATAACAGGAGAAAATGTGCCTGTATGGAAAAAAAGGTAGATCGGCGCACTCTGTTCTTATACACAGTGCGATGTCGCGGTTCACCAATGCGGGGAGTCCGACGGTGTCGCGGAAGGACAATGACAAGGTTGCTACGACAAGCCAACAGACAAAGAACAGAGATCAAGAATGACACAGTTTTGCTCTGTGTATATCACCTAGGTGCGACATGAGAGTTCTAAGTTCAAAAAGGAGCCAAATCTCTGAGTAATGAGCAATAAGCAGGTTTGGGAATGGGAATGCAGATCCAAAGGAAGTTGATTAGAGTCTTCAAAGTGAAGATCTGACGGTGAAACCAACTTAAGAAGCAAATGACAAATAAAAAGGCTTCGCAAGAAATCAACTGAAAATATCATTCAACTTCACAACTAGAAAGCAATTTTTTCCCCGATATGGTCGCCAGATTTGTTTGATGGACAATCCACTCAAGCGGACGTGATCCAGATCTCCCTAGCTCAATGTGAGTCTAGAACAAATAGAACAGACTACAAATGGATTTCCTAGATCTAATTAAGGATCAAGTGCTAGGTGTCTTAACTTTTACTTCACAATCCTTTCTCTTGAATGTTGCTCCACATCCAACGGTCGTCAGATCTTAGCTGCAAGACCTGTTAAGACACAAAGAACAACACAAAACGAGTAAAGAGCATCTATACAATAAGAGATCTAAGTAAACAGTTAAGCAGGTAAACTACTCAATATCATCACACATCAACAATATTGGTGGAAAGCATTTCTATTATTGTAAATAGGGAAATACATAGTAGAGACATAGAACTACAACCAAGGCTTAATGCTGCATCCCTTCTCTATCCAAGCCATTTTCCATATCCTCCTAAGAAAGTATGAGTCTCCCAATAGATGAGTAGAGATCTATCAAGGATGATTTCACCAGCATGTAGACACTATAGACTTCCTCCCCTTGGAGAGGGGTAGAGCTTCACTTATAAAGGACTAAGTGGATAGGGTATGGATAGGATAAGTTGAGATATGGTAGGAGAGAGATAGGGGATCCTTTCAAGAGGTTAGGAATCGAAGGCCAGCTCGCCCAATAGGTTAGGGATAGGGATCCAAGTCAGCAACCTTCGAGAATGAGCTCGAAGAACCTATTTTTTTCCATTTAACTGACTTCGTCACACCCTGTAATGGAACAAGGTGTGACGTCGTAGGTTGCATGTGTGCAGCCTGCAACGACCTCTCAAAACCTAGAAAAAGCACAATGATGTCCTTTCCAGGTAAAAGACTTAGTCAATGGGACTTTAGGGATGTATACACTGAATCTAATGGTGGTAATATTTGAGGTGTAATAACAACATACCCTTTCCTATTCGAAGAAGTACATGACACAAACTGAATTTGCTTATTATGCTATTTTCTTCTTTGCAAAACTGTTTAACACCGAGGATGGTGAAAACTTAAGGGGGCGGGGATGTAATACCCCAATTTTGGACTTTGAACCCCTATTATATTTTGCTAAGTATTATTTTAGTTTACTTAGTTGACATTAGAAATCTGATAAATTGATTTCTATTGACCATCTGGACCATCACATTAATGAGATGGGAGTCACAGTCCCCTAAGGTTTGGAGGGGAAATGCCACATAATAATAATAATAATAAATTATTATTGGAGAAAAAATTCAAACTCCAAAGAAAAGAATTCAGAGACTAATGAATTAAAAAAATTCATAAAATGAGGAATTTCCCACCTAAGAAAATAAAAAGTGAAACTCATTGAAAACAATCCATTCATCATTATCATTATTCACATTCTCATGAGTTGAACACACAAGAGAAATGGGTGCTGGGATAAACAAAAAACTTGAGACAAATGAAGACTGGTGAGGGAGGACATATTTGGGAGAACCAAACTGGTCCCGAAGCCAAGTGATCGAGGACAGATTTGGGAGAACCAAATTGGTCCAGATTAAGAGGAATCATACAACTTGGTATGAGCTTAGCCACTTAATTGTGTGCAGGTAGGAGAACTACCCCAAGCTTGCAGGAGTACTTCATTTACCTGAATAGGTTGTGTTCTATTGATTCTCTTAATGGTTGAGGCTTAAAATCCCCTTGAGGATCCTGGAGCTCAGGAGTACTGAGTTGGATGTCGGGTTTCCTACTACCAATGACATATCCTGAATAATTTGGGGAAAACAAGTTAAGGGTAATTTAAAATCTATAATGTGACCTGGGGGACTGTGAACTCAGCTCGGGGGTGACCTGAAAGCAAGGAGTACTTCCTAGTCAAAGACTGGGAGGTTTGTGCTTGGTTCCACTGGTCATCAGATTTCAGATAAGTATATCTACTAAAACCCTATGTTTATTTTTATGGACAGTGTTGGAAATTGTTTATGTGTATTCCTGGAAGTACTGTCAAATGATCTACTATTTTCAGATCTGCTTATATGTATACTGCTATATTGATTTCTGAGTATAGATCTTCCATAACTCCTAGATCTCTATAATCTGAAGCAGCTTGATGATCTAAGTTGAAATGATTGAATATTCATAGTTCATGTGTTACTGTATGCATGAATTTAGTTTTGATGTATTTAAGCTGTCAGATCTAATTTTTAAATCAAAGTTTGCAAGCCTAAGAGAGGCACCATAGAAACCCAAAAAGGGAACATTTATGCTTAAGGGAACATTCAAGCCAAACTATTTATAAACCCTAATGTTCTATTTTTATAGAGAAACCCAAAAAGGGAACATTTATGCTTAAGGTATTTTCCTAACTAATGAAATGAATTGATTATAGCTGAAGTTGTTCATACATTCATGTAAAACAAATTATGACGAAATGTATTCCAGATACAACTTATGATTGTATTCTAAGTTAATCTAAATATGCATATGTTTCCAAACTTCATTATGATGTTTCGATTCAGGTCTCCTAAGTATTGCATACATTTTCTTTTCTATTTACACACTAGTACAAAATGAGAGATAAGTGACCAAAAAAACGGCCAAAATCCGCATATAAATGACCACTTTTGAGTTGGTGACCACTAGTAGCAAATTAGTGGCCATATATCACACGACCAAAAATTTGGTCATATTTAGCTTGGTCATTTATAGCTTACCTTGTGGTCATATATTTGGTCATTAATTGTCACAAATAATGACCACATTTTTTTTCATGTGATAAATGACCGCTAATTTGCTACCAACGATCGCCAACTCAAAAATGGTCATTTATATGCATATTTTGGTCATTTTTTTGTCACTTATCTCTCATGTTGTATTGGTGGTCGTTTATATGCAAAATTTGGCCATATTTTTAGTCACTTATCTCTTTTTAGTGGTTTCACAATATATATAGGGCATGGAGGAATCGAACCACCAACCTCCTGCCTATAAGGCAGGTGTTCTACCATTGAGCTAGCACCCTTAAATAAAATTCATTATGGATTGATATGAGAATAAAATTTCCAACAGTTAACACCATCTTGCCAAGAATAGATCCACCTTAAATCCAGATTTATCAAGCATCGAGGGGGATCCAATTTCTTGAGATGTAAATTTTTTTCATCTTAAACTTTTAGACATCTAGAAAATATTTACACCTCATAAAATTTGATCCCTCTCAGTGCTTTGATAGATCTAGGTTTAAGATGGATTTATGTTGGTTTTAATTTTATGAGCCGACATGGATTTTTTAATTACTTTTCATTTGGTTTTAATTTTTTTATTTTATGAGTGAACATGAATTTTTTTAATTACTTTATTTTATTTGATTTTTGGTAATGTTATGTTATGTTACGTTATGTGACAACATCTGCCCACACACTAGGCTGTATAGCACCTTATTATTCTTGATGCAATAAAAATCCAGTGTTAATGTAAAAACAATCAACACTTTGGTTGAATGACACCATTAGCTCAGCATTGACACAAATATATGAGTGCAAATTCTAGCCAGCAACTTCTATTCTCATGCTACAGCAATCAAAGGTGAAATTACTCTTTAATCTCACCAAGAGATAATTCGCTCCAATGCCAACAATGAGTGTTCTGCTATACAACCTCTCAATGTCAATCCAACAGTAGGTAATGGGAGCATAAGGCAAAATAAGCAAGGTAACGAACAATTTGTCTGATTTGTCTCCTTCACTGTGGAGAATACCCAACAATCGCTGGAATAAGTGAAATAATGAAACTACTGTTGAATTAAATAATTCAACTATGCTCTAGCATACTACACGCAATGCAGAGTCACTGAGAGAATATAACATCTATTCCTAGGAAACGACCTCACCAATTGGTGTGTATGGCCTCAAGAACCACTAAAATGCTGAAATGCTACCTACAAGCTTGCTGGAGGTGCATACGGCTTGTAGGAGGGTTCATACTGCCTATGCGAATTCCCAACAGCCTCAACAATTGATAAATAACTAGTGGTCATGCATAGACATAAAACAATGGGCTCAATGAACAATACTAGATGGAAATCAAGACTGAAATTAGAAGTTTTAGAAACACAATTGCAACAGCCAATTCCTGAGAGACACTGAGAGAAGAAATGGAAGATGGGATCCTTTTGACTATTGGTACTCACACAATACTAAGGGATATTAATTTATGAGTAAAAACTATCAGAATTAAGATCTGAAATTCCTCATATTACACTATGAAAAGAAAATTGCCAACAACAATCTCTCAAATTTTGATGGCCAACCATTTCTGAGGAGCTTAGTTATTAGAATAACCAAATCTACCTTTTGCTACCAATTGCCATTGAATTAGCCACAAAGGATAGTGAATTAATAAATTATGTGCAATCTATCATATTCCACACAAAACTTAGGTTCTGAATTATGCACTTGTACAAAATGAAACCACAACAATAGACACGACAATTAAGCACAATGAACACAAAGATTACCTCACCAATTGGTGTGTACGGCCTCAAGAACCACTAAAATGCTAAAATGCTACCTACAAGCTTGCTGGAGGTGCATACGGCTTGTAGGAGGGTTCATACTGCCTATGCGAATTCCCAACAGCCTCAATAATTGATAAATAACTCATGGTCATGCATAGACATAAAACACTGGGCTCAATGAACAATACTGGATGGAAATCAAGACTGAAATTAGAATTTTTAGAAACACAATTGCAACATCCAATTCCTGAGAGCCATTGATCTCAACACTGAGAGAAGAAATGGAAGATGGGATCCTTTTGACTATTGGTACTCACACAATACTAAGGGATATTAATTTATGAGTAAAAACTATCAGAATTAAGATCTGAAATTCCTCATATTACACTATGAAAAGAAAATTGCCAACAGCAATCTCTCAAATTTTGCTGGCCAACCATTTGTGAGGAGGTTAGTTATTAGAACAACCAAATCTACCTTTTGCTACCAATTGAACCACAAAGGATAGTGAATTAATAAATTATGTACAATCTATTATATTCCACACAAAAGTTATGTTCTGAATTAGGCACTTGTAAAAAATGAAACCACAACAATAAACACGACAATCAATGACAATGAACACATAGATTACCTCACCAATTGGTGTGTATGGCCTCAAGAACCACTAAAATGTTGAAATGCTACCTACAAGCTTGCTGGAGGTGCATACGGCTTGTAGAAGGGGTCATACTGCCTATGCAAATTTCCAACAGCCTCAATAATTGATAAATAATTGGTGGTCGTGCATAGACATAAAACAATGGGCTCAATGAACAATACTGGCTGGCAATCAAGACTGAAATTAGAAGTTTTAGAAACACAATTGAAACAGCCAATTCCTGAGAGCCATTGATCTCAACGCTGAGGGAAGAAATGGAAGATGGGATCCTTTTGACTATTGGTACTCACACAATACTAAGGGATATTAATTTATGAGTAAAAACTACCATAATTAAGATATGAAATTCCTCATATTACACTATGAAAAGAAAATTGCCAACAACAATCTCTCAAATTTTGATGGCCAACCATTTGTGAGGAGGTTAGTTATTCAAACAACCAAATCTATTGTTTGCTACCAATTGAGCCACAAAGGGAAGTGAATTAATAAATTATGTACAATCTTTCATATTCCACACAAAAGTTAGGTTCTGAATTATGCACTTGTACAAAATGAAACCACAACAATAAACACGGAAATCAATCACAATGAACATAGATATTACCTCACCAATTGGTGTGTACGGCCTCAAGAACCACTAAAATGCTGAAATGCTACCTACAAGCTTGTTGGAGGTGCATATGGCTTGTAGGAGGGTTCATACTGCCTATGCGAATTCCCAACAGCCTCAGTCATTGATAAATAACTGGTGGTCATGCATAGACATAAAACAATGGGCTCAATAAACAATACTAGTTGGAAATCAAGACTGAAATTAGAAGTTTTAGAAACATAATTGGAACAGCCAATTCCTGAGAGCCATTGATCTCAACGCCGAGAGAAGAAATGTAAGATGGGATCCTTTTGACCATTGTTACTCACACAATACTAAGGGATATTAATTTATGAGTAAAAACTATCAGAATTAAGATCTGAAATTCCTCATATTACACTATGAAAAGAAAATTGCCAACAACAATCTCTCAAATTTTGATGGTCAACCATTTGTGAGGAGGTTAGTTATTAGAACAACCAAATCTAGCTTTTGCTACCAATTGCCATTGAATTAGCCACAAAGGGCAGTGAATTAATAAATTATGTACAATCTATCATATTCCACACAAAATTTAGGTTCTGAGTTATGCACTTGTACAAAATGAAACCACAACAGTAGACGCGGCAATCAATCACAATGAACACAGAGATTACCTCACCAATTGGTGTGTACGGCCTCAAGAACCACTAAAATACTGAAATGCTACCTACAAGCTTGTTGGAGGTGCATACAGCTTGTAGGAGGGTTCATACTACCTATGCGAATTCCCAACAGCCTCAATAATTGATAAATAACTGGTGTTCATGCATGGACATAAAACAATGGGCTCAATGAACAATACGCTGGAAATCAAGACTGAAATTAGAAGTTTTAGAAACACAATTGCAACAGCCAATTCTTGAGAGCCATTGATCTCAACGCTGATAGAAGAAATGGAAGATGGGATCCTTTTGACTATTGGTACTAACACAATACTAAGGGATATTAATTTATGAGTAAAATATATCAGAATTAAGATCTGAAATCCCTCATATTACACTATCAAAAGAAAGTTGCAAACAAAAATCTCTCAAATTTTGATGGTGAACCATTTGTGAGGAGGTTAGTTATTAGAACAACCAAATCTACCTTTTGCTACCAATTGAGCCAAAAAGGGCAGTGAATTAATAAAATATGTACAATCTATCATATTCCACACAAAAGTTAGGTTTTGAATTATGCACTTGTACAAAATGAAACCACAACAATAGACACGACAATCAATCACAATGAACACAAAGATTTTACCCTAGAAATACAAACAGCAAAACCAGATTCAAATGGTTTCTTAGTCTTCATTATGACAATCTCAGGTTATAATGCAGCTCATGACTCTATGGCATTCAACAATTTACACAATGAGACTCTTGTGCATCCTCATTTCTTGGCCGAAGACCCTTTTGTGACTCAAGTTACAAAAAGATTTTGAATTGTACGGGATAATGGGAAGCCCAAAAGACTTTGACCTTTAATTCCCATTCCCAATTCTCTTCTCCTATTGTTATCTTTATTTTTCATTTAATTTTATCTTTTCCTCCTTTTATTTTAATTTTTAAAACTTGCATTGTCTTTTTCTTTTTATTTTTTTGGTACTGAGCTCTATTGACTATTAAAACAAAACTGCAAATAAAGGACTGTATAAACATAATAAGACCATCACAAACCTAAACTTGTGGATCAGAACACCTACAAACTTACAAAGATATATTGCCAATGTAAAGATGCCACTACATCTCTGATGGTTGGGAAAATGTCAAACATTAACAGTGGCTAGTTGTATAACGGGAGCCAATGCCCATGTAGATAGCCATGTTACTAGTAACCGAAAGTTGAGGCACCGTATTTGGGATAAATATGTTAATCACAAGAAACCTCGTTTCTATTACCCATTTCCTGTTTCTTGATGAGAAAGCCCTTCTATTACTTGCGAAACCTGCCCATTTATTTATGAAACAATTAGCCTTTCTCAAGAAATATAGACCATGAAGATATCATTGTTATCACAGATATTGTGAAAGAACACAAGAGATTAGCCCCAATGTTTGAGAGCATTTGCAAATTCAAGTGTGCGATTGTGCCAAGTCAATGGTAACTATAATATATTCTATCATAGCCAAGGCTTGAGAATTTGGAACCCAACATTGGACACTTGGATCCTTTTGGATCGTTGAGGGGAGTTTGGAGAGTGGAATTTTAACATGTTAAGTTTTGAGCATTAATTCACAATACTCTAGGATCTTTACTGAGAGAATAACATGTACAGTATATCAATGCATATCAATCATAACAAACATGTCAATCATCACAGGAATCAAAAGCATGAGAGACAAGAGACACAGAGTTTATGTGGGGAAAATCCTAAGGTGAAAAACCCCACAACTTCCGTAGAGATAGAGAGAGCAATGGCTCAACCAAAGTACAACCAAAATACACAGAGATAGACTCCTAGTAGCAGATGATCCTCCTCCTCACTAGTGCGCCACTTTCTAAGTGAGAGAAGTGTGAGTTTCCGAATGATCAAAATGGAGATCTCTCAATCTCTATTTATACTAGTCTGTTTGCCCAGTGACCTTATGGGGTCGACTTGTCTAGCTAGGTACATCAACCATATAATATATATATCAAGGACGACCCCACACATGGTGGTCTAATAACCCATCGGCAAGTTCACACACTTGTGACACTTGTCAATACACATTATGACACTTCCTTATAGAGGAATAACACATCTCTTATAAGGGTACAATAAATATATATAAAATACATAGATGAAATACATTCCGAAGTTACATATACATCAACACTCCCTCTTAACTAAGAAGGTAATTCTCGACATAGATCTGCTAGCACAAGTCTTCTTCTTAGAATGATCGTCATCGATGCACCGTCATTGTCACTGTGACTGCTAATGCTATCTCAACCAATCTATGAATCTACTCGTCATAGGAAGTTCTACAGAGCCAGTCCTTTTTCATACTGGATGTAGGCCCACCACCTATAGGTTTTCGTCATCACTGGCCATACTATGGAATCCTCAGGACTTATTACATGCACCACAAAACCTTTAAAGAGTCTCTTTCCTAGCAAGAACCCTAAAGAGCATCTGAGGCCTTTTTCATCCTATCCAGATCTCCAGGACTTATTACATGTGACTATCACAAAACCTTAAAAGAGTGTCCTAGGAACGTTTATGTGGATAGCACGACCGACAAGAACTCTAAAGAGCATCCCAGGAAAATTTATGTGCCTAAGCACGATCGGCAAGATCTCCAGGACTGATTACATGTGACCTCTGCTACAAACCCTCGAAAGAGCATCCCAGGACTCATTACAAGCACACATACCAACCTATCGGATCTCCCAGGTCTTCCATGTAGCATCCCACCACAAACCCTTGAAAGAGCATCCCAGGACTTATTACGGGCACACAGCCCAACCTATGAGATCTCCCAGGTCTTACATGTGGTCCACTATCACAAACCCTCGAAAGAGCATCCCAGGCTGTTACGGGTACACAACTCCGACCTATAGGATCTCCCAGGTCTTACATGTGATACACAGTGCCAGTCCTTTTTCATACTGGATGTGACCTAGAACAAATCTAGGATCTCCTTTGCACAACTTGTCCACGGCCACAGAGTATCAACCTAATACTCAACATACATCATCCTGATGTACACATAATCATACTGATCATCATCACTGTACCATCCTGGTACATATCATCTGGAGCAACATCCTGAAGCTCGTCATCATGATCATCCTGATCATACAATGCATCCACCTGATGCATACCAAGTATCTACCTGATACATATCATCATACATGATCCACCTGATCATATAATGTATCCACCTGATACATACACAGATATGTGATCCACCTGATCACATAATGTATCCAACTAATATATATCAATATACATGATCTACCTGATCATACAACATATCCACCTGATACAGATACATGGTCCAAGCATCCAACACGATGCATATACAAAATACATACAAATGAGCCAACTGATCATATCCAGCATCCAACATGATGCGTACATACATATACATATAAATGATCCAACTGATCATATCCAACATCCAACATGATGTGTATACAGAGTAGTAACTGGAGCATCTTCCTGATGCTCATCATCCATGATCTTCCTAATCATCATAGCATCGTCCTCTTCAGATCATCTCATCGTCCACGAAGCACAGCCCAGATGCACATCATTCAACACTTACACCACCGACATGGGAGAACACATCTACCACCATTCAGGGAAGGCTCTAGCCCTTACTTTTTCACCATGGGAGAACACATCTACCACCATGTGAAAAATGGCTTCAGCCCTTACATCTACACCATGGGAGAACACATCAACCATGTCAGAAAAGCTCATGTGCATCTGCATCTTCTGGACTCATCACTTCCCTTTGGAAGGAACCTCGATCTGAAGTGCACCAAGCCTCTCTCTGAAGTACTCAAACTGCACTTTGTCCAACGGCTTGGTCAATACATCTACAACCTGCTCATCCATCACAACATATTCTGCTTTGGCTGTACTCAATGCTATGCAGGACTGCTTCTTGTTAAACCAAGAGATCACACCTGATCCCATACTGAAGCAGCACCCATAAGTGCTCTTCCTATCTGCAGTATTGCCTGCCCAATCAACATAAACCTGTAGGTTAAACTTTTGATTCGCATCATACTTGAGCCCATAATCAACCATACCCTTCAGGTACCTCAGAACATGCTTTACAGCAACCAGGTGAACACTTCTGGGATCCGTCAGGAACTGGCTCAATGTGTTCAGCGCAAAGCAAATATCTGGTCTAGTGTTCGTCAGGTACATCAAGGACCCAATCATCTGATGAAACATCATGACATCAACTGGATCAGATGGAGCATCACACAGAAGCTTCAGGTTCGATGTCATAGGTGTGGCCATAGCCTTGCAGTCCATCATCCCGAACCTTTCAGGATCTCTACTGCATACTTCCCTTGTCCAAGGAAGATTCCATCTGCACTCTGCCACACCTCCATGCCAAAAACAAATAGTGCATCATCCCCAAGTTCTTCATCTCGAACTCGGCAGCAAGCTTCCACTGCGTGTCAGCAATCAATCTATCTTCACCTGTAATAAACAGGTCATCCATATAAAAAAGTAGTATCACTGGATTTCCTTCCTCAACCTTGTAGTAAAGGTTGGAATCCGCTTTACTCTTGATAAAGCCCAAACTGGATAGAAAGCTGTCTATCCTACCATACCAAGTTTTGCATGTATATGACTACCTGTCATGTGTCTCAGAACCAAGTGGCTGCTCCACATACACTTCTTCTTCAACTACAGCATTCAAGAAAGCTGTCTTGAAATCCATCTAGTGTATCTTCCATTTCATCGGTGCAGCCAGGGCAAGTACTTGTTCTGGTGGAAGTGTACCTTTTATTTCTCTATGCTACCATTTGCATCATGTTTGATTTTGTAGATCCATATGGAAGTCATAAGAAACTTCCCTTCAGGTCTTGGGACTACATCCCAAACATCATTCTTCATGATCGACGGATCATGGCATTCTTCCATTACTTCATCCCAGATCCTGGGAACTTCAATATCTTCAATATCTTCAATAGATATCTTTGTTGCTGGAAAAAATGCTGTAGTCCTTCTTTTGTAGGTGATGGTATACGATATTTCCTACAAAACAAGTTAAATTGCATGATTAGAAACATCTCATAGTTTTCAGAACAAATTCTTACACATAAAGAAATATGTCATACAGTCATGCAATTATCTTAGCCAATGCTTCAATACAACATTTATCCATATTCCGTAACTTTCTAGATGCCTTCCAATCTCTATCCGAACATTGTTAAGAGTGTGCACAACTCCCAACATGTCAGCAAAGAGGTTTCATTCTAGATAAGTAGCAATGGAATGTTGTACAATGCCATAGGCCACTTACCCATCATATGCATATCAGTAGTATACTGTTCATTAATGCAATCATTCTAATATGCACAATTACTTAAACAAACAAATATGCAAGAAATGATAATTGAAATACTTATCTTTGTTTGTTTGTTGGATGGACTCCCTCTGAGTGTTTTCTTCCTTGCAGGAGCTGCTGAAGTAGCTTCTTCTACACCTTTCTGTTGTAAAATGTAGAGGGATGGTCAACTCCCTCTGGATATCGGCATCCTTGCAGAAACTATTGGAGTGTGCTCCCTCTTGATCTTTGCTTCCTAGATTACCTATCCTTGAACTTATATACATCCTTGGTCCCTATGCATGCTTATTAGTATCATCATTGTGTTAACCTCGAGGTCTCATACATAATCATTAGTATAATCTTAATATTATCAAAACATAATAATCTCAAGCATGTATAGTCAGGATCATTTCAAACAGAAATAATAAGCATTCTTATGGTTAGTCATAAACATAATATACCTAAACCCGTGACTAATCAAACCTATCACTCTTCTAGTTATATCGTTAATTAAGGTAAGAAACATAATATGCATAAGTCCTAGATTACTCAAACTTGTAACTTCAAGAGTAATCATTATCAATCATACAAAAGTATATGATATATATAACAAAACATACCTGGTCATCATATTTGCTAGTTATGTCTAGCAATGTGTTCTTGTTCTCTTCAATGACCTTCATAACTCATTAGTTAACTTTTGCAAAAACAAATTATACATACCTCTATGTGATCCATGACTATGGATGAATCTTTGTTTTCATAGCATGTTCGGGTTGTCCCTTTAATTTGTACAATCCTCCCTCTTGCTCTCCAATCACTACTGCATCATCGATTGTTTTACCCTTTGGCCACATTAGGACTTGGCCATCCACAAATGCAACCCTCATACCTTTTGCATCCAATGCAAAGATGGAGAGAAGATTCTTCTTGAGCCCGGGTACATAAATAACTTCTTTCATCTTCAAAGGTTTTCCAGAATCTAGGTTGTAGGAGGCTTCACCACTTCCTTTGATGGGGTATTGATAGTCATCCCCAAGTTTCACTTTATGGGGTGATTCATGTTCAGATAGACTTACAAATGATTCTTTAAATCCAGTCATGTGTTTGGAAGCCCCACTATCAATTAACCAATCATTACAACCATGAGAGATAGTAGCTGTGAGAGCAGAGATAAGAACATACTCTTCTTCACTTGATGAGTCATCATCACTTTCTGTCCTAGCTTTCTTCTTTGGAGGTTCATCATCTTCGGCAGCATTAGCATGGTACCTTCTTTTGTTACCCTTCTTCTTCTTTCTAGAGTTGTTGTTGTTGTGGTTATCCCTTTTGTTCTTGGGACATTCTGAAGCAAAGTTACCCTTCTCATTGCAAGTGAAGCATCTAAGATTTTTCTTATCCTTATGAGAATGGTGATGCGAAGATCCCCTGAAGTGGGATGGCTCTCTTTTAGATTTTCCTTTCTTGGTGTGTGCTGTGAGAGCTTGATCTTCATTCCCCATATTTTCTTCTCTTGCCACAATCCTTGCTTCTTCTTGAGAACATTCCTCCCATAGTCTACTGAAGGAGATTAATTTCTTTCTTGCACAGATCCCTTAGATAAAAGAGTCCCATGACCTAGGTAGGCCATTCAAAGTGGTCATAACAATTTCACCATTCTCCACCATTTAATCTACAGCTTCAAGTTGTTCCTTGATCTGAGAGACCTTGGAGAAATAGGATTGAATGGTTTCTCCATTCAACATCTTGACCCCTTTCAATTGATTCCGTAGGTTCATCTTTTGATTTATGTTCTTCCCTTCAAACAACTTGGTCAAAGAGTCAAACATAGCCTTGGGTGTCTTTAGAGATGACACATGTGGAATAAGATGGTCCTTGATAGAATAAGCAATGATTCTCGTTGCCTTGACCAAGTTCTTCTTATGCAATATTTTAGCCTCTTCATCCTCTGGGATAGGGATGTCTTCTTTTACATATGAGTCCAACTCATTCTCTTCCAGGATTAACCCAATCCTATACATCCAGGCTCGGAAGTTATCAGCCCCTTCAAGCTTATCCTCAAGCTTAGTGTGGTGAGACATCTTAAAGAGTACTTCAAATGGAAATAGAAAAGATTTAGGTCTTACCACTTGAATTGCTCAAAATTGGATCTAGTCCCGGATTAGGGTTTGTCGAAAAAACCCTAAAAATTCAAAATGTGAATTTCAACTTTCTGAAAGGATAAAAAGATGCGCCTTGATGATTTGATCAACGTGGTGTATTCAGAATTTGAGATCTGCAAAGCTACACCCTTCAAAACTGTCTTTTTGTCTTCTTGGATTCACTAAGGAGAGCCCTGAATTAGGGTTTGAGTTTCCCGGATATCTACGCAGCCAAAAATATCGATCCAAAGCTCTAAACTTCGATTTTTGCAAGGCGCTTCTAGCTATGTCTTCAGATTCCAGAAATTCCTATTTTTGTGGAATCCCTAATTTTTAGGGCCAAATCTGAAAGTGCTCAGAATTGAATTCTGATTGGACAGATAGATTCTCCTTGATGAGTATAGTCAATCTACTATATTGCTTTTCCAAAATATGTGGAGAGAAACCCTAGTTTCCGTCACTGCACAATGTCTTCTTCTGAGGTTAGCTCTGATACCATGTTAAATTTTGAGCATTAATTCACAATACTCTAGGATCTTTACTGAGAGAATAACATGTACAGTATATCAATGCATATCAATCATAACAAGCATGTCAATCATCACAAGAATCAAAAGCATGAGAGACAAGAGACACAGAGTTTCCGTGAGGAAAACCCTAAGGTGAAAAACCCCACAACTTCCTCAGAGATAGAGAGATCAATGGCTCAACCAAACTACAACCAAAATACACAGAGATAGACTCCTAGTAGCAGATGACCCTCCTCCTCACTAGTGCGCCACTTTCTGAGTGAGAGAAGTGTGAGTTTCCGAATGATCAAAATAGAGATCTCCCAATCTCTATTTATACTAGTCTATTTGCCCAGTGACCTTATGGGGCCGACTTGTCTAGCTAGGTACATCAACCATATAATATATATATCAGGGCTAACCCCACACATGGTGGTCTAATAACCCATCGGCAAGTTCACACACTTGCAACACTTGTCAATACACATGATGACACTTCCTTATAGAGGAATAACACATCTCTTATAAGGGTACAATAAATATATATAAAATACATAGATGAAATACATTCCGAAGTTACATATACATCAACAAAACAATCGTGACTTGAGATGAGCATCAAACCGACACCACATTTCAACCAGTTTGACTGCAGCCTGCACCACAAAGTATTGTTCCACAAAGTTCCACACTCTTGGGTTTTCGTGTCTTGGTGATCTGAATTACTTTTCGGGAACTTAGTTGCACCTTGTGGGAATTTTTATTTCCATGTAAAGGGAACAATCGTCTTCTCAAGTACTCCCTGAGAACTTAGTTGCCCAAAAGGAAGTCTTAAAACCTCGTGGGAACTCTTCTTTACATTCTGGAGGAAAGATAAAAAGGTACCATGTTTGGAGTTATTATGTTCACATATATATTCAAAGTTTCTAAAATAGCCCAGGGACTAACCATATGTTTGCTGGTACAAAAAAGGAAGCAGGTGAACATGATGTTGCAATCAAGGAGATAGGGTATAATTTACTTCTCAGAAATGAAGATGAAATTCAGGGACCGCAAATGAAAAAAGAAGAGAAAGGTGTCTTCACAGCCATAAAAGATGAAGAGAACAAACTGTTGAAAAGATTGTTGAAGGAAGCGGTGTTTCACGCACCTAACCAAGCAGAAATGTTTCCTAGTTTCCAAACTAAGTTTGAATTTGTAGGTACGGTGGAAGTTGAAATGAGAAGTAATGAGGTATGAATATATCATGAAAATGAGGTTGTATTTTATTTACAACAGAAAGATGTTGAGCAGAGGATTGTCTTAAAAGACAATAAAGAGAATGAAGCTGTGAAATATGATAAACAGCTTGAAGGAGTATGTGAAGCAAAGAGGACAAAAAATATCAAGCAAGACAATGTTGTTGAAGTCAGCATGAAGAGTTCTGAAAAAGAAACCAGAGTTTATGAAGGACAACAATGGAGAATACGTTTGCATGTCTTAAACATCTGCTGGAAGATGTATATGGAGGAGACATTTGCATCTCTTATACAAGGGCAGATCTAGTCACAGAGGAATAGTATTTTTCAGCTAAAGGAAGAGTTGGACAATGAAGTAGATGAGTTGTGGAAACTCATTAAGAAACATTCAAGGAGAATGAACAGCAATGAGAAGAAGATAGTGAATTGTTTTAATTCTTTGACTGTAAAAGATTTTGAAAGCAAAGTTAATGGAAGATTGCAGAACAAAGTATAGGATCCAGGAAGATGGATGACTAAAGGAACATGACCAGGAGGTCATGATTTCTTTGCAGGAGCATCCTTCTCACATTCAAAGTTTTAAAATGTGGACATGTTGGACTTTGAAATCGGGCTATGTAATATTTGTATTTCTGAATTTGATTATGAAAGCATTTTTATGTATCTATGTTGCAATTGCCTCTATCTGTATACTTTCCTTGAGATTGAATATCTCATAATTAGAGCATGTATATTGGGTTTTCAAAGTGAATGTATTTTAGTGATATCATCTAGAAGAATTACTCTATGTGGTGACTAGAACACCTCTGTGTTTTAATAATGAATCGAAGGATCTGTTGGAATTTTCAAGTCGTAAAAGCGAGGGTGTTTTCTGTAGTAGATGAATCGAATTAAATAATTATTTGTTGAATATGGAATGGCAATATGGAATTAGTTGTGAGTGATGGAAACTCAATCGGCTGATGGGGAATGTGGGATACTTTTGATCCAACGCTTAAAAGGGTTTAATGGTATATTAAAACTTGAGTTGGGACGTTGGAAATGAAAGAAACCCCAACAAGGAATGATGCCCGAGATTATAGAAAATGATGATGTCTGAACTGCATTATTACAAAGGAATTTCATTGGGAAACATAGATTGTGTTGAGTCTTGTGAGGTTTATGGAGTTTAAATAACACAAATGTGTTAGCTACAGTGTCGTAGGAAGGCTGTAGAGTTGTGGTAGAACTCTTCTTTGACTTGCTGAGCATGAATATGAAGTGAAGAGGTCATATCTACCACTTGGAACAAATTGACAATTCGTTGAATTAATATTTTGTCTTTAGATAGAGTGGGAACTCAGCAAGTACTGTGTTTTGATTACTGGCAGCATATTTCATCCTCATGACAGTCATAATTACAGATTAGGGCATAAACATGTCATTGGAGTTTTGATAATATCTACAGGCTAGAAGGGAAGGAGTTGACCAGAAAAAGTGCAGGGGTATTGTGATCCCCTGGATCACTCATGGAGGAATACTTCATTGTGGTTGTACAAGTTGTGTACTATCAAATCCAAAAGACGACTAACCTGCAGTCCATATCCCCCACATTGAATTTACCTAGATGGATCGAATAATAAATCTGAAAGGCCCTCAACCAACAATACAATGCAAACCTAGAGAACCAAAACAAATCTGAAAGCCACTTAACCAACAGTATAAAGCAAACCAGGACAATGAAAACAAATCTCAAATCCACTCAACCAACAATACGATGCAAACCCAGAAACATTGATGCCTAGACGAGGCAATTGAGGCAATTAAGATGATGGCAATAATAATAATTATACCTCTTCTTGATACTCGTTTTTTTCAACCGAATCGTCTGTTGTTTCCTACTGTGCTACTGTGGTTTCATACCTAGCCATGCCAGGTATTGTTTTCCTTATATTCGGATTTGAAGCAGAAGAAAAACTAGTTGTCTTTCCTGATTTGATAACCCTGATTTCGCATTGCCAACTACCCCAAGAAAGTAAATGGCTGTGGAGGGCAGTTGTATTTATTGCCCCCTCCTCAGTGGTGGTTGGAGCCGAGGGAGAATGGCGGCATCAGCAATGCGATGGCTTGAACCAGTGCCGAGGATCGAACTACTATTGAGACTGAACGCCTTGAAGCCTAACCCCACAATGGCATAAAGGAAAATGATAAATGTCTCCTTGAACAAGGTAATATCCTATGTGCCTCCTTCGTAAAAAGTCTCTATAATGAGATTTGTATTATGCTAGTAGGATGAGATTTGGATTATGCTAGTAGGATTGAGGGTAGGAAAAATTCTTTTTTATGTGAGATATTATGTTTATAAACAAGATCAACCAATATAAAAATAAGCTCATTATGGAAAAAAGACTATACTTGTATCTAGGGAATGTGACATGTAAAGAGGTTGGTTTTGGTTTCGTTTTTTTCTTTTTGATTTTTTTTTTTTTTTTTTTTTTTATATAGGAAGTTGCTTTCAAAAACATGCCTTGAGGTTAAGTATTGCAACATAAAACACAAACTTTATTCAGCTTAGTATATTTATTTAAAGGGAAACTATTCAATGACAATTGCTCAGAACTTGCACCTCGCTTCATCCTTTTTGAGACATGCCGTTTGGTTTGGACAAACCACAATGAGAATGGAACCTGGTGGACAACATAATACTCCGTCGCCCGCACTAGTGGACCAATGCCTTGTTATCAAGGTTGCGGTACTGAACGATTACATGCTTCATATTCTATCTACCACATGAAATATCATTCTTTTTTCAATACATTGAACTTTTAGGTGGCCTCTTGAATTTTGCATCATTCCATTTTATAATGTGGCTATATTAGATGGATCAAAAGTCCTTATGTTGAAGAAACAGAGAGAAGATTATGGTGTTGTGGTACATGTTCTTTTTGCTACAAACAGACTCTTTTTTGCATTTATTAGCCATCTTTGATTCATTCCCAAGGTCTGTAACAAGGTAATGCGAATTACCTCAATGAAATTCATGTTTATATTTATCTTAACAAATATGAGGTTACTAGTCATAATTTTAAGCAGAACACACCTTTGGGGTACTTTGTTGGCTACATTCCTTTGGAGGCTATGATTTGGGATTGGATGAAGGGGTAGAAGCCACATAGCGGGTATTTTTGGACAACCAGGTGCTTGACTAATGTTTTATTTATTTTTTATTAAAGAGATTGGATGTGAAGCTCTATCTTCGTGTGGCCTTTAGTTAGCAAGAATAATTTTGTTGTGTTTTCCTATTGGTTCAAGGAATTTTTTGCATATAAAAGTGCATAGACGTTCTATCATCCTATGTTGGTAGATTATATTGGTCTCCCATGTAATTTTCATAGTTGCTTGAATGTATATGCAATCCTCTAGATAGAATCCAACCTATCGAAGGCAAGGCAAGTCCACTACTAACGTGCTTCAAAATTCAATTCAATATTGCAATGGTGGGTTTTCATATTATACTTAAAATTTGTCATCATTGAAAATTTATTTGGCCTCCTTCAAAATTCATAGCGGGTTTTCATATTATAGTCAAAATTGGTCATCCAAATTATTTGAGTAGAATTTATTAGTTATGCCATTCATTTTCAATTCCCCCCTAATATTATTAATAATTATATATTCTACAACATTAACTTCTTACCTTACTTTATTATAATATTTAATATATTATACTGAATAGTCATTCCAACAACATATTCTCCAACAACCATGTGTATATCAATCCTACCCAAAATCTAAGTGTACCTCTCTACCATATTTTCAATGGTCAACCTCTCATATCAATTCCACTATGCATGTACATCCCCCATAATTTGTTGGTGGAAAAAAAGTCAATGAAATCTGTTTATTTTCATTAAAAATCTATAATATAACAAAGAGAGTACAATAACCCCACATTTATATGACCCGGAGATCCCAAAATCCAAATAGTACCATGAATTCACCCAAAATGCATGGATACTCAAAAAGGGCTAAATATAAAAATGATATTCTCCTCTTATAATAATATACACCTTCTGATATCATAATACATAGCTTGCTATCCCCCAACTCCTCACATCATAATGCATAGGTTTCTATCCCCAAGGTCCACATGATGTTCCAATCCTAGGTAACATAAACGAGAAACCCCCATGGTCTTCTAATGATAGATAAGTAATATAGGAACTCTTAATTTAATCCCAAACTCTAAGCTTTGTTTACTAGTGAATCGTGACAGCTTTTATCGTGCCATCTTTGTGTGATTAGACTTGTACCCAACTTTGTTTCACTTCATTTGTTTATAAATATTTTGATTGCGTTTTAGAACTAAAACGAAGGTATAAATTACTATTGGAGAGACGCGCTTGGTGGTAAGCATGCATGTTTTACTTTAATTTCCTTCAATTTCCTTTGACAATTTGGTTAAGTCTTGTGAGGGTTGATATGTAGGTCAATAGGAAGAGACTATATGGGGTTGTCTTTTTTTTATCAAAAGAAAGTGTTATATTTTTTATTCATTTTTGAATCAAACTATATAATTGATATAGTCCACAAGTTGATATCTAAACCCGATTTATTGTTCACAAGTTACAAGGTAATCTAACGTAACTAAAAATACAACATATTTTTTTTAAATAACTTTTTTCCCACTAATATTATTATTTTAAAATAACTCTATGTGGAATTATTCCTAAAAGATTAATTTGGAACTAAAATTAATAATGATTCTAAAAATTATGCAAGTGCCATTCCCTACCCAAATATGGAGTCACATACTATTAAGGCCATGATCTATGTTTCCAAACAAATGTGGATAGTTTTTTGCCTAATAAAAGAGAGGTTTTTGGTGAGATGGAGGCTATTTTAGCTAAAGAGATAACATTAACATTATGTTTTTACTGGGATAATAAATCTTAGTAACTTTATCTCGGTCATTCACTTTTTAATAAAAAAAATTATTTTGTAATAAAGATGGAAAGAAAATTCCATGCACTTAAGAGTATGGATTCCTATGTCCATTATATGTTAATGGAAAGAAAAATTATACAAAAGCTTGGTTAAATTTTTTCTATGCTTGGGAAATAGATCTAGTAATTTGGTTTTTATAATGTGAGAAGGTAAAGAGCAAGTGAAGAATAAAGTTTGTCTATGCTTGGGAAATAGAGCTAGTGATGTGGTTCTTATAATGTGAGGAGGTAAATAGCAAGTGAAGAAACAATCTAGGGCCATTGATGAACCTGCATAATATAGGGTTATTGGCGAGCTCTAGGACTCAATGCCTCCCCATCTACATGGAGATCTAGCCTTTTTTATATAAGTAATTTCAAAACATTTTACAAGGTTCTATTCAAATTCATTTGTAATCTCTCTCCCATTTCTCTTGTTGAACTACAACATACCTTATTAATTCATAACATCATTGAATAGTAAAGATTTTTTTGAACTAGAACATACCTTATTAATTAATTGACCAAGAAGCTGCAGCATATTCATATCTTTTGCATTGACTGATCTCCTCATTCAAAAGCCCATTGATTTGAAAGCTAGTTGACCAGGTAAATTGACGGCACGTGATGTTGTGTGAGTTGCACCTAGGAGTTGGCCGGTGTGACCCTGTTAATATACATGACCGTAATTACAATTATTAAATTATGCCTATATTGAAGATGTATGTTAATGATGGGTATAATAATGACATTGTGTTGATGTATATGTAACTTCGGAATGTATTTCACATATATGTATATTGTATTCCTATAGAGATGTTATTATTCCTCTATATGGAAGTGTCACTATTTATATTGTAAGTGTCGTAACTTATACTTGATGGGTTATTAGACCACCTTGTTGGGGTCGGCCCTGTATAATTCATGTGGGTCAAAGGGTTATTAGACCACCCTCTTGGGGGTCGGCCCAGTCAGCATTATATTATGTGGTTAAGTTCGAGCCTACATGAGTTAGGTAAAAAGGCAAGTCAAGTCAAGTATAAATAAAGTGCGG
The DNA here is from genome assembly GCA_027924585.1 of Larix kaempferi. Classification (NCBI taxonomy): domain Eukaryota; kingdom Viridiplantae; phylum Streptophyta; class Pinopsida; order Pinales; family Pinaceae; genus Larix; species Larix kaempferi. The sequence continues at coordinate 2,778,144 of BSBM01000282.1, forward strand.
GAGGCACTCTATTTACTCACTCACTTCTCACACATGCACTCAAGGAGGAGTGGCGCACTTATGGAGGAGGAGGATCTGATGCTAGGTTGTGTCTATCTCTTATGGTTGGTTGTATCATTGCTCTATCTATATCTGAGGAAGTTATTGGGGTTTTTCACCTTTATGGTTTTCCCCAAGTAAATCTTTGTGTCTCTTGTGTGCTTGCATTATTGTCTCCATGATTGATATGCTGTAGATATGCTGTACATGTTGTTCTCTCAGTTAAGATCCTAGATCAGATTGAAGTAAATTCTGAAAATTTAACATGGTATCAGAGCTAGCCTAAAAGAAGGCATGATATGGCATGTATGACACTTGTTGCACTTACGATGCTAGGGCTTGATATAGAAAAAACCAGTCATCGTAGAACTTTCGCTATAAATCCGTTTTGGAGAAGTTTTAGGATCTAAAATTGTTACAGGCCGAAGCTACGATCTCCAGGTACCTTGTGTCCAAAGGACAAACTCTAATTCGTTGTACTTTGTGATTTATGATCTGTGTAATATAGGGTTTCGGCCTCTTCCAGATCTGAGTCAAAATCAGGTGACCTTGGGAAAAAGGTCACAACTTGGGCTAGGAAGCTCCAAATGAAATTTCGTGAAACGTGACAGGTAGTAAACAGACTGTACTATCTCAGAAAACTTTTTCAGAGGCCGAAGTATAACCAGTGACACGTGGCACGCCGTACAAGTTCGCTCTACTGTTTTATCCCATAAACAGGTCACGTTGCGACACTTGGCATAACTCTCTCTCAAAAAATACAATTGAGGTCAGACCTGTAAGGATGGAAAGATAACAGGCCGAGCTATCTCAGGAAAAGTTTTCAGAGGCCGAAGTTGAAACAGTGACACGTGGCACGCCGTACAAGTTGGCTCTCCTGTATTATCCCAAAACAGGTCACGTTGGGACATTTGGCATAACTCTCTCTCAGAGAATCCAATTGAGGTCAGACCTGTCAGGATGGAAAGATAACAGGTCAGGATATCTCAGGAAACTTTTTCAGACCCTGTGGATCGAAAAATTCAGAGGTACACCAGAAACAATCAGGTACATATTTCTGTCAAAACAGAATTATTTTTGAGTACCTTCATTCATGGCTTCCGGAATTTAGGGCTTCGTAGAAAGTTGGAATTTTTGTAATCGAAGACCACGGCTGGATGCTACTCATCAAAATAGAAATTTAGAGACCAAGATCAGTATTTTTGGTTGGGCAGAAGGCCGGGCTTGATCATACCCTAGTTCGGGACTTTGATCAGGAAAGTGGAAAATTAGGGCTTCTGTAAAAATGGGAAATTTTTGAAATGTGAGACCACGGCTGGAAGCTCCTCAGAAAAATAGAAGCTTAGAGCTTTGGATCAAACCTTTTGATTGAGCAGAAGAGTGGGATTCATCAAACCCCAGTTCAGGGTCACATCCAGTGAATCCAGAAGTTTCAAAGGAAAAATTGAGGAGTGAAACTTTGCAGTTTTCAAATTCTGAATATACTAGCTTGATCAGCTCATCAAGGCGCACATTTCTATCCTTTCGGAAGTTTGAAATTCAAAGTTTGAATTTTTGGGGATTCTCTGACAAACCCATATCCAGCTCCAGGTCCAGTTCTTGCAAATCAAGTGGATTGGGTTAATCCTAAAAGAAGATGGATTGGTCACTTGCATAAGTGAAGAAGTTCATGTTTCAGAGGGAGATGAGGCTAAGGCCTTACATAAGAATATTACAAGCGATCTCGACAGGTATGACTCATCAAGGTATGTTTCGATATTTGTTCATGATTAAGTTTATGGTATGTTTGTCTTCATGTTATTACGGTTAGTACAATCTTGATTTTAGATTTGTCGTATCACCTTAACAAAATTTTGAATGCATGATAGAAGATATTCATTGGTTAGGGTGTTGACACTTATGATTGTACTAATGCATTATGGTGTTGTATGAGGTTTATGTTGTCTGCTAACATAAAAGGTACACCAAGAAAGACAAATCATGTTCTACTTCAAGAACGTATGATCATGGTGACATGAAGACAATGATTCATCCATTGTCATGGATTACATAGAAGATCTACTTTCGAGGTGTGTATAACTTGTTTCTACAATGGTTAACTTATGAGACATGCAGGTTACTAGCACAAGTCACTGAAGAGAACCAGAAGACATTATGCTGGTATGTTAGACATAAATAGCTAGCATGCTAATCCAGGTATGTTTTTCCTATATCAAGCTAGAATCCTACCTTGTGTTAGGATCTTATACTATTGTGTTGTTGATAATGATTATTCACGAAGAGTCATAGGTTTGAATAATCATGGTTGTATGCATATTATGTTTCTTACCATAATTGATGATATGACTAACCAGAAGAATCATGAAGGTATAGCTTTGAATAATCACAGGTTTTATGCATATTATATCTCTTATCTTGATTGATGATTCAACTAACCCAAAGAGTCATAGGTTTGAGTAATTATAGGTTTAGACATGTTATGTTTCTTATGATTTGACTAACCATAAGAATCCTACATAAACCTTGAATGCTAATGCTTATTATTTTCTGTTTGAAATGATCATGACTATACATGCTTGAGATTATTGTGTTTTAATAGTATACTAATGAATGCATGATTTTATATGAGATCACAAGGATAACTCAATCATAATACTAATAAGCATGCATAGGGACCAAGGATGAATATGAGTTGAAGAACAAGTAATCCAGGAAGCAAAGATCAAGAGGGAGCACACTCCAGTTGTTCCTGCAATAAATCAAAGGAGCACACTTCAGTAGTTTCTGCAAGGATGCAGATATTCAGAGGGAGTTGACCATCTCTCTACATTCCACAACAGAAAGGTGAAGAAGAAGCTACTTCAGATTATGACTCTAGCAGCTCCTGCAAGGAAGCAAAGACTCAGAGGGAGTCCACCCAACGAACAAAGAAATATAAGCATTTTAATCATCATTTCTTGCATATTTGTTTGTTTAACTAAAATTGTTCAAAGATGTATATGCTCATGTCCCTAGACTTAGGATATGTATTGTGCATATTAGAATAGTTGCATTGATGAACAATATACTACTAATATACATGGGTAAGTGGACTATGGCATTGTACAACATTCCATTGCTACTTATCTAGAATGAAACCTCTTTGCTGACATGTTGGGAGTTGTGCACACTCTTAACAATGTTCTGGTAGAGATTGGAAGTCATCTAGAAAGTTACGGAATATGGATAAATGTTGTATTGAAGCATTGGCTAAGATAAATGCATGACTATATGACATATTTATTTATGTGTAAGAATTTGTTCTGAAAACTATGAGATGTTTTCTAATCATGCAATTTAACTTGTTGTGTAGGAAAGATCGTATGCCATCACCTACAAAAGAAGAACTACAACATTTGTTCAGCAACAAAATATCTATTGAAGATATTGAAGTTCCCAGGATACGGGAAGAATGCCATGATCCGTCGATCATGAAGAATGATGTTTGGGATGCGATCCCAAGAGCTGAAGGGAAGTCTGTTGTGACTTCCAAATAGAACTATCAGATCAAGCATGTTGCAAATGGCAGCATTGAGAAATACAAAAGTGATGAAATAGAAGATGCACCAAATGGATTTCAAGACAGCATGGTGTAGTCATATATGTGTGCAGAACTTGCTATGGTAGGATAGACAGCTTTCTATCCAGTTTGGGCTTTACCAAGAATAAAGCGGACTCCAACCTTTTCTACAAGGTTGAGGAAGGCAATCCAGCGATACTACTATTTGGATGACCTGTTTGTATCAGGTGAGGATAGATTGATTGCCGACACACAGCGGAAGCTTGCTGCCGAGTTCGAGTTGAGGAACTTGGGGATGATGCACTATTTGTTTTTGGCATGGAGGTGTGGCAGAGTGATGGAATATTCCTTGGACAAGGGAAGTCTGCAGTAGAGATCCTGAAGAGGTTCGGGATGATGGATTGCAAGGCCATGGCCACACCTATGGCATCGAATCTGAAGCTTCTATGTGATGCTTCATCTGAGCCAGTTGATGTCTCTATGTATCGTCAGATGATTGGGTCCTTGATGTACCTGACAAACATGAGACCAGACATTTGCTTTGCTGTGAACACATTGAGCCAGTTCCTGACGGATCCGAGGAGTGTTCACCTGGTTGCTGTAAAGCATGTTCTGAGGTACCTGAAGGGTACAGTGGATTATGGGCTCAAGTATGAGGCGAATCAAAAGTTTAACCTGCAGGGTTATGTTGATTCAGATTGGGCTGGCAGTGCTGCAGATAGGAAGAGCACATATGGGTGTTGCTTCAGTATGGGATCAGGTGTGATCTCTTGGTTTAGCAGGAAGCAGTCCTGCGTAGCACTGAGTACAGCTGAAGCTGAGTATGTTGCAGCCTGTTCAGCTAGTTGTGAGGTAGTATGGCTGCGGAAGCTACTGTCTGAGCTATTTGATCTCCCGTTGGAGGCTACTGGTATCTTCTGTGATAACCAGAGTTGTGTGAAGCTGTCCGAGAACCCAGTGTTTCATGACAGGTCGAAACACATAGAGATCAAATATCACTATATCAGGGATATGGTGCAGAGAGGAGCTGTGAAGCTCCTATATGTTGCGACAGACGAGCAGATAGCAGATGTGCTGACGAAGCCACTAGCCAGGGTGAAGTTCGAGTACTTCATAGAGAGGCTCGGCATTCTTTAGATCGAGGACACTTCGAGGAAGAAGTGATGGACACATTTGCTGAAGCCATTCCAAGCATGTTGGAAGGAGGAACCTTCACATGGCTGTGGATGTAAGCGCTGGATGATGAGCATCAGGATGATGTTCTGGTTTCTGCTTGGATATGATCAGTTGGATCATTTTTATGTATGTATGCATGCATCATGTTGATGCTGGATATGATCAGTTGAATCATTTTTATGTATGTATGTACGCATCATGTTGGATGTTGGATATGATCAGTTGGATCATTTTTATGTATGTATGTACGCATCATGTTGGATGCTGGATATGATCAGTTGGATCATTTTTATGTATGTATGTACGCATCATGTTGATGCTGGATATGATCAGTTGGATCATGTATATGTATTTTGTATATGCATCATGTTGGATGCTTGGACCATGTATCTGTATATGTATCAGGTGGATACATTGTATGATCAGGTGGATCATGTATGGTGATACGTATCATGTATTTGTATTTGTATCAGGTGGATACATTGATGATCAGGAGGATCATGTATGATGATATGTATCAGGTAGATACTTGGTATGCATCAGGTAGATGCATTGATGATCAGTTGGATCATGCAGCAGGATGTTGCAGTGATGATCAGGATGATCATAGATGACGAGCTTCAGGATGTTGCTCCAGATGACATGCAGCAGGATGTTGCAGTGATGATCAGGATGATCATAGATGATGAGCTTCAGGATGTTGCAGTGATGATCAGGATGATCATAGATGACGAGCTTCAGGATGTTGCTCCAGATGACATGCAGCAGGATGTTGCAGTGATGATCAGGATGATCATAGATGACGAGCTTCAGGATGTTGCTCCAGATGACATGCAGCAGGAAGTTGGAGTGATGATGATCAGGATGATCATGGATGCATCAGGATGATGTATGGTGAGTATCAGGATGATACTCTATGGCCGTGGATCAGGTTGTGCAGATGACCATGTAATCCGGTGCCCTGGGAGATTTGCAGATGGTCTTTCGAGGTTTTTCCTATGGCATGTAATATCGGTGCCCTGGGACATCTGGCAAATGCTCTTTCGAGGTTTTGCTCTGGCAGGACATGTAATTCGGTGCCCTGGGAGATCTGCAGATAGTCTTTCGAGGTTTTGCCTATGGCATGTAATAGCGCCCTGGGATATCTGTCAGATGCTCTTGCGAGGTTTTGTCCTATGGCATATAATAGCATCCTGGGAGATCCGATAGGTTGGGCTGTGTGCCCGTAATCAGTCCTAGGATGCTCTTGCGAGGTTTTGCCATGACCACATATAATAGCACCCTGGGAGATCCTACAGGTCGGAGTTGTGTACCCGTAACATCCTGGGATGCTCTTTCTAGGTTTTGTGGTGAGGTCACATGTAATAGCGCCCTGGGAGATCCTATAGGTAGAGCTGTGTGCTCGTAACAGCCTGGGATGCTCTTTCGAGGTTTTGTGACGCACGTAATAAGTCCTGAGGATTCCACAGTATGGCCAGTGATGACGAAGACCTGCAGGTGGTGGGCCTACATCCAGTATGAAAAAGGACCGACTCTGTAGAACTTCTTATGACGAGTAGATTCAGAGAATGATTGAGATAGCAGCAGCAGTGACGATGATGATGACTCGATGACGATTATCCAGTGACGATGATCCAGAGAAGATGACTTGTGCTAGAAGAACTGTGCTGAGAAATACCTTCCTAGTTAAGAGGGAGTGTTGATGTATATGTAACTTCGGAATGTATTTCACATATATGTATATTGTATTCCTATAGAGATGTTATTATTCCTCTATATGGAAGTGTCACTATTTATATTGTAAGTGTCGTAACTTATACTTGATGGGTTATTAGACCACCTTGTTGGGGTCGGCCCTGTATAAGTCATGTGGGTCAAAGGGTTATTAGACCACCCTATTGGGGGTCGGCCATGTGGGTCAAAGGGTTATTAGACTACCCTATTGGGGGTCGGCCATGTGGGTCAAAGGGTTATTAGACCACCCTATTGGGGGTCGGCCCAGTCAGCATTATATTATGTGGTTAAGTTCGAGCCTACATGAGTTAGGTAAAAAGGCAAGTCAAGTCAAGTATAAATAGAGTGTGGGAGGCACTATATTTACTCACTCACTTCTCACACATGCACTCAAGGAGGAGTGGCGCACTTATGGAGGAGGAGGATCTGCTGCTAGGTTGTGTCTATCTCTTATGGTTGGTTGTATCATTGCTCTATCTATCTCTGAGGAAGTTATTGGGATTTTTCACCTTTATGGTTTTCCCCAAGTAAATCTTTGTGTCTCTTGTGTGCTTGCATTATTGTCTCCATGATTGATATGCTGTAGATATGCTGTACATGTTGTTCTCTCAGTTAAGATCCTAGATCAGATTGAAGTAAATTCTGAAAATTTAACACATTGTTAGTCAACATATCTTGTAGATGATCAATTTGGTGTTAATTAAATCAATGTTATACGTCGTTATATGATCATGTAAATTGTGTCACAGGTCGAATTACAATTTTGTACTTTCATTGTTTGCGTCGAGTGACACAATTTACATGATGATCACTCGTGTCTTTGAATCCATGATCTACAATGTTTCAATTTACTAAATTTTAACAATGCAGACGGATTCAAAGACCCTTTTAGGGAGTCTCTGAATCCGTCTGTAGTGTTAAAATTTAGGGGGTCTCTGAATCCATCTGCAGTGTTAAAATTTAGTAAATTGTACAAATTCATTGTCAAAATTGTAATTTTCCATTGTCGGAGTGAGACAACTAAAAATGACCAATTGTTATGTGGTCATTTTTAGCTTAGTTCTTATCCTGTGACCAAATTGGTCATTTATCTTGGTCATTTTTAGTTTAGTCCTTATCCAGTGACCAGATTGGTCATTTATCTTGGTCATTTTTAGTTAGCTCACTTAAAATTTCTCAATTTTGGTCATTTATCCCTTGAAAAAACTGTGGTGACCGAATTTTTTGGTCGCCTGGTCACTAATCTCTCATTTTGTACTAGTGACAAATATACATGAAGCTTCGAATGCATACTACTATATTCATATAGTGGCGTTCACATTCATTTAATACCCTCAATATGGGTTAATTTAAGGACACAGTATGCATCGCAGAACCGATTCGTGGTCTATGAATCGAGACCCCCATTTAATATCTTAAAACGCAGAGTTAATGGTTCTATGCAAGTAAGGGTTTACAACCTATGAATCAACCATTAATATAAACTGTATGTTTATTCACGTTTAATTCAAGTTTAAACATCTTATGCATGGCCACAATTTTCTACACAGAGCGCATTTGTACAACGAAAATAAATGTTGCTTGAAAGTTAATTAAACATGAATTCATAGTTATGTATTAAATACATCTATCACAAACGAATACAAATGCCGACGGACATACTGGGTGGATCAGCTATGATCGTAGTACCGACATTCCTTATACAACTATGCATTATAACCTATACTATGATTATCATATGCATCTAGCTTAACACCTATGAATACGGCTTGCTCGGTGAGCAGCGAGAAACCATGAAAACTACTTTATTTATATTAAATACTGGAAGGTATGATGTTGCACCTTATGATATGGACAAAATGCATTTTATTCAAGTGTTGTTACCATTTAAAATCAAAGGCATCTATATTCATTTGAGTATGAAGAAAACATTGAAACTTTAACTACTAAATGAATGTTGTAACATAGATGCTTAACATTTGCAAAATCATTGTATTAATGCACAGACAAGCATGGGCGAAACACCCCATTGCTGGAAGTTAACGCTTAATCCATTTCCACGTTTAAAAACCAGATTGCCACGAGTTTTGCAAAATACTCTGTTTAAAGGCGAATGCGAGTCAAAGAAATCTTCCACTTTCAATGAGCTATCATCCTGTGGTGCATCATCTGGCAGGATAGGTGTCGTTTCCTTAGTGGAGAGTATAAAATCGTGAACTATTTCTACACCCGGTTGGCCGCTCCGCTTGATTTCAAGTTTCTCCTTCTTCATTCTTTGTCGGTTTCCTTTGGACACCTGTCGTCCACTAGGCTTCTTGTCTTGGCTGGCAGGGTCGGACTTTATGAGGTCGACTACCATAAGAGGTGGAGGGGTGGAATCTTCCTCCATCTCATCCCACACCTGTTTTGGCATGAACACCACCTCGCACTCCCTTCTTTTCTCCATGGGCCAATCGCAACAGAGAAGATAGTCGAACCGCCAGGTGCACCATCTTTCCCTTATACCGACTTCAGATAGAAGACATGAGAGCCTTATCCATAACTGCTGTGATGATGAATATCTCCATGAATAACCATAATTTCCATAACAACACCATCAGTCTCTTCAATCAGGAGACCTTGATGTCCAAGGCTGTTGAGGTGACCTTCAGCATGCTCAGCGACGTTGTCCCAGATAGATGGCACAACCAATGATGGTGCAAAAGTGCCTCCCATCATACCAGTAATCCCCTGGGATATCACCCAGAGGTCTTCCTGGCAGGTCCATTCTTTTGACGTCCCTCGTGTGACAACCCTTAATCTCATGCTTTCGCGCACGCTCTGAAATACATGGGTCACATTACCCTTACCACCTTAAGAGCCAATCTCCAATCCACGCAAGGGACCTACTCCCTTTTATGCCTCCTTTACAGATTCTTTCGGGCATCCACACATTCGTCAACTTCCTTAGTCATAAGCATCCAGCACCTTTGGGATGCTCATAACCTCTAGAAAACTTCAGCCTTTTCCCTAGTATGGTTGAGACCGATGTCTTCTCTACCTACTTGCTTCAATCCCTCCCCTTTATCTAGAAACTAGGCCTCAAGCCACTAAGACCAGGGGAAAATGTTACCTGTGGAAGCATACCTTTGGTAAAAAATTCTCCCATATCGAGGCTTAATCTTGAATCGCCTATGCTTTCAGAGAGACCAACCGCTACTTTGGACGTTCGAGAAGTCGTGGGGATTATCCCTAATGCCCAGTTCGGGCCCGTGGCGGGGAATCACAAAGGTCCAGCGACCTGTGGACGAACTTTGGCGGAACAAGACAACCACTGCTATCCCTGAGATGACCTCCAAGCCCATATTGCTGAGATCTTGAAAGATAGCTTCTTCGCAGGCCATTGTAGCCCGGACCGAAACTGATACAGGGCCTCCGGGGAGCTCCTTGTTAGAGTGCGACCTCCAAACTTCCACTCCTTAATCTAACTGCCCAGTGACCAACCATCAAACTCCTGCACCTGGGCTAAAGCATCATTCTCTGGAAAGAACCTTCTCCGCTTAGACAGGCTTCGGAAAGGGTAAAAATGCAAACTTTGAAAGGTGTTTTCACATATATAACTACATCTCCATAACGCCGGCTTTCTTTGTAAGCTGTCCATTAGTTTCAACCTTTGATCTATCACGTGCTAACTTTCCTTCGTCGGATCTGTTGCCCCTTTACCGCTTGATTTGACATTCAGTCTTTCCTCACCGTCGGATCTGGCTTAACTTTCAATCTATGCCATCCTTTCCTATCCACATTTTCCCATAAAACGGGCCTCGCATGCACCCAAATGGTCCCTACCATGCATTTCCTCTTCTATGTGACGACTTTCTGAAACTGACACCTGGCAGGTGGGAAAATATTATCGCATTCATCCATCTCCTATTCGGTGCGCTGCTTTTGCGGTGGGGGCCATTGATGCGTATCCCTACAGCCCTCCGAACCGTGGATTCTTTTATCAACCCATGCCATCGCATGTGCCTATTTTCACCCATTGCCTTTTGGTATGCTTCCTTGCGACAACGCCTGCTGCTGACACCTGGCCGGTGGAGATGGTTCATCGCATTCTCCTTTCCCTTATCTCCCTCGCAACTTAGCTATGCGGTATTCCATGTAAGGCCGTGGATTGGATTCCCGTGCCTAATCTATGGTGTAGATTAGCTTGGTGTTTAGCTTCACATGTTTGACTGGAAGACTATAGGCTATAAAATATGGTTCTTGTTTATTCATACCTGCACTTCAACATTTTCTCATTCTTTGCACCTCTCATTCTCCTTAGATCATTTAGTCCTTCCCATTAGCATTTAGCATTGGAGCATGGAGGACATCTCAGTTTTTCCATACCAGGTACATTTCGACCCACCACTCCTTCCATTCAACTGCATATCATAGAAAAATATATAGGTGCTAACAACTGGCTCCAACGGGGATGCTATCCTCCCTGTGAGGTAGCGAAGAACACCATAGATTAAGTGCCTTATCCATTGGGCCATTTTTCCAAACCCTGACTATTATAAGCAACATCCTGCAGCTGACCTTCCATCCCAATGCTGCAATTGAAAAGTTGGAGCCAAGCGCCTAAACTTACTGACCGAAATAAATGCAACTGCTTGACTTGCAAGCTTATTTATTTACAAGTGTTCCTACCTTACTTGTTTGATATCAAGGGTAACTCAAGTAATTTCACACCTACAATGAAGCCAATCAAGCAGATGACTCGTTGACTGAATTCTCCATTCCATTCCTCTTGTAGTCGGAAAAATCCCATTAAATGAGAGCTCTGTCTGAATATATCTTTTAATCTTAGTCTCCCCGAGCAATATAAACCCTCCTGTTTCTGAACTTTCCAAGAAACTAGCAAAAGGGTCTATCAGAACATGAAGAATTCTGAATTCTCTAGGGACAGCTGTGAGGTTTCCCGAGATAGGTTCTCCTTGACCTTTCTCCTGCTCTTCTGGATCACTTGATAACTGGTATTGTTGAAAAAATTTCTTATCCCACTTCAGGGGAGGGATCTAAAGGTCGTCGCTAATTTTATCTGAAGCCTCAAGGCTTAGGGTTTGATTTTTATCGTCAGTGGCATCAGAAGCAGCTTCAATACTTCCACCGACTTCAAGCGAAACGAACTCCCTTTGACGAGTCTCTGCCACTCGGGGTGGATTACCCACTTGATCTTTCTCTTTATCATCAATCTCGAAAAAACTTATGAAGTTTTTCGAGCAATCTCTTTCATATTCATCATATTTAGGTGGATCGACTTCCTCTTCAAACACTTTATCGACAGGTATTTCAGCAAGTGTGTTGTATCTTACATAAAACCTGCCACGATTATCTTCTTTTGGTACTTCCCGGGTTTGGTCATCTCTTTGTCTGTCCATAGAAAAACAGGGGCACCGAGCAACTTCCCCTTCCTCAAACCCTTCTTCAACTCTTGTTTCTTCTTCAATCTCTGCAACCTTGCCTTCATTTGATAATTTTCCTGACATCCTAATATTATCTTCGACCTCCAAAGCATCAACGAGCATGCGTTGCAAATTCAGAGACCTCCTCTCTAACAGGATCAAGGATAGCTCTTGGGGAAAAATAGATGCGTAGTGCAACTTGGAAGCATTCTCTAGGGGTTGAATTTCCCTTGGCATATCATAATAGAACTTTGAAAACCTTCTATTAAAGCTAGATATGGCCTCTCCCTCTCGCCTTCCCATGGAGTAAAATTCTGAAAGAATCAGGTCCCATGGTTGTCTTTTTCCCCAAAATTCTAAGAAGATGTTAGAAAACCTTCACCAATTATCTATAGACTCTGGCTGCAAATGGCTGAACCATTTCTTCACATCTCCTTGGAAATATTGGGCGAAAACCCTCATACAAATGTCATCATGCTCCACCTCGAAAAGATCGAAAAAGTGTTCAAACTCCTGGAGATGCCTCTCAGCAGTGAGGTTTTTGGATTCTCCATCGAATCTGGGAAGATATTTATGGTATTTGGGAGGGTAGTCATGTAGAATAGGGGGCAGTTTTAGAGGGCTATATCTCAGTTGAGATCTGGAAGGAAAAGGGATATGTGCAGGGGGGTTTTCTTCAGCTTGATTCTCCTGGGATTCACAAAGTTTCGCATGAATCCCATAAGACTCAGAAAAAGGGATGGGATCAGCTCTAGGGGTTGAAGGAGAATATACATTTGTAAGGTCCACAGAGGGATATACAATGGAAGGTCTGTCATGACCCAGAGCTCTCCGTTGGGATAAAAGTTTCTTGATATATATACATAAAGGTAAAAGGAGATTGATACAGAAGAACAAGATTTCTTTGAAGAGATTAGTGTTCTGATACCTGAATCTTGATTCTTCCATGTTTAAGGCAAATGTGTTCGTTCTCCAGCGGAGTCGTCATGAGAATTCTTCAATATCTCAACTCTTGTATAAGGTCACAGATATCCCCAGTGGGGTCGCCTTCATGCTGAAATTTCTCTTGAGTGGAGTCGCCAGGTGAATGATACAACCTTCTTCATGTCTGATCGTTGTTCACCATCAGCATTCAGATCTAAGATTTTTCGTTCTCGCAAGGATCGTGAAACAATCTTCGTCCCCGGCAACGGCGCCAATTTGTTAACACCAAAATTGTTGGTGAAATACTTGGAAATAACTAAGCCGAGCATAATCTCTATGAATTCCACTTAATCATTACCCTTTTTCCAAGCATGAAGGAAATAACAAAAATATGGAGTTACGAAAGAGAGAATACACAATCCCACATGGGAAAAGAGAAAATACAGACTACCAAACCAATTACACAGGAATCCCTGTCAAAACGCAGGCTTCAGCTCTGCAAACTTTATTAAAACAGCTCAAAAACTTCTTACAGACTAATTCTCAAATTACTAAAAGCTTTCAACATAAAATTTTCAACCCCTATTCATTCTATTACATCGCATATATATATTCCATAGAGCCTTACTGCATGACTCATCTTTCACCTTAATGGAAATACTAGAAGGATACCTCATTACACCGAAAAATTCAAAGAATATTACACATGTCTCAAGTCTCAAACAGACTGATTAAGACAAGGAACGGAATATTATGGACAGAGGATTGTTTTTAACCCTGGGTTTGCAAATGACCTTGTGAGTCAAAGAAATCTTCCACTTTCAATGAGTTGTCAACCTATGGTGCATCATCTAGCAGGATAGGTGTCGTTTCCTTAGTGGAGAGTATAAAATCGTGAACTATTTCTGCACCCGGTTGGCCGCTCCGCTTGATTCTGAGTTTCTCCTTCTTCATTCTTTGCCGGTTTCCTTTGGACACCTGTCGTCCACCAAGCTCCTCATCTTGGCTGGAAGGGTCAGACTTTATGAGGTCGAATACCATAAGAGGTGGAGGGGTGGTATCTTCCTCTATCTCATCCCACACCTGTTTTGGCATGAAAACCACTTCGCACTCCCGTCTTTTCTCCATGGGACAATCACAACAGAGAAGATAGTCGAACCGCTAGGTGCACCATCTTTCCCTTATATCGAATTCAGATAGAAGATGTGAGAGCCTTATCCATAACTGCTGTGATGATGACGGTTGCCACGAATAACCATAATTGCCATGACAACACCATCAATCTCTTCAATCAGGAGACCTTGACGTCCAAGGCTGTTGAGGTGACCTTTAGCATGCTCAGCGACGTCGTCCCAGATAGACGGCATAGCCAATGATGGTGCAAAAGTGCCTCCCATCATACCGGTAATCCCCTGGGATATCACCTAGAGGTCTTCCTGGTAGGTCCATTCTTCTGACGTCCCTCGTGTGACAACCCTTAATCTCATGCTTTCGCGCATGCTCCGAAATACATGGGTCACATTACCCTTACCACCTTAAGAGCCAACCTCCAATCCACGCAAGGGACCTACTCCCTTTTATGCCTCCTTTACAGATTCTTTCGGGAATCCACACGTTCGTCAACTTCCTTAGTCATAAGCATCCAGCACCTTTGGGATGCTCATAACCTCCAAAAAACTTCATCCTTTGCCCTAGTATGGCTGGGACCGATGTCTTCTCTACCTACTTGCTTCAATCCCTCCACTTTATCTGGAAACCAGGCCTGAAGCCACTAAGACCAGGGGAAGATGTTACCTATGGAAGAATACCTTTGGTCAGAAACTCTCCCATATCAGGGCTTAATCTTGAACCACCTATGCTTTCGGACAGACCAACCGCTACTTTGGACGTTCAAGAAGTCGCAGGGATTATCCCTAATTCCCAGGTCAGGCCAGTGCCGGGGAATCACGAAGGTTCAGCGACCTATGGATGGACTTTGGCGGAACAAGGCAACCACTGCTATCCCTAAGATGACCTCCAGGCCCATATTGCTGAGATCTTGAAAGATAGCTTCTTCGCAGGCCATTATAGCCCGGACTGAAACTGATACAGGGCCTCTGGGGAGCTCCCTATTAGGGAGCGACCTCAAAACTTCCACTCCTTAATCTAAATACCCGGTGACCAACCATCAAACTCCTGCACCTGGGCTAAAGCATCATTCTCTGGAAAGAACCTCCTCCGCTTAGACAGGCTACGGAAAGGGTAAAAATGCAAACTTTGAAAGGTGTTTTCACATATAGAAATACATCTCCGTAACATCGTCTTTCTTGGTAAGTTGTCCGTTAGTTTCAACCATTGATATATCACGTGCTAACTTTCCTTCGTCGTATCTGTTTCCCCTTTACCGCTTGATTTGACATTCAGTATTTCCTCACCGTCGGATCTGGCTTAACTTTCCATCTACGCCGTCCTTTCCTGTCCACATTTTCCCATAAAACGGACCTCGCATGCACCCAAATGGTCCCTACCATGCTTTTCCTCTTCTATGCAACGACTTTCTGAAACTGACACCTGGAAGGCGGGAAAATATTATCGCATTCATCCATCTCCAATCCAGTGCGCTGCTTTTGCTGTGGGGGCCATCGATGCGTATCCCTACTGCCCTCCGAACCGTGGATTCTTTTATCAACCCATGCCATCGCATGTGCCTATTTTCACCCATCGCCTTTTGGTATGCTTCCTTGCGACAACGCCTGCTACTGACACCTGGCCAGTGGAGATGGTTCATCGCATTCGCCTTTCCCTTATCTCCCTCGCAACTTAGCTATGCGGTATTCCATGTAACGCCATGGATTGGATTCCCGTGCCTAATCTACGGCGTAGATTAGCTTGGTGTTTAGCTTCACATGTTTGACCTGCGGACTATAGGCTATAAAATATGCTTCTTGTTTATTCAAACCTACACTTCAACATTTTCTCATTCTTCGCACCTCTGGTTCTCCTTAGATCATTTAGTCCTTCCCATTAGCATTTAGCATTGGAGCATGGAGGACATCTCAGTTTTTCCATACCAGGTACATTTCGACCCACCACTCCTTCCATTCAACTGCATAACATAGAAAAATATATAGGTGCTAACACCATGGGTTTAGCCTTGTGATGTGCAGTTGAAACCCTAACCCATAGGTTTCGTAGCTTTGATATCCTATGTTGATTGATATCAATGTTGTCGTTGCTTTTGGTGATGGCTGAGATGCCAAAACTCAATATTTTGTTTTGTACTTTGAAAAACCTAACCTATTTGGTCCAGGAGTGACTTTGGAATTTATGAGAGGTTGAACTTGGAATAGTATTCTAGTTTTCATGTGTTTAAATGGTTTTCCAGATAATGTTTAAGATAGGAAAATAACACCCCTGTCAGATGTTAATGTTGAGATAATCCTTCGTTTAAGCAATGCATGAGTTAAAATGTTTTTGTGACTATACTCTACGATGTTGAAATTATTTCTGAAATGTCGAAGTATGTTAATAAAAGGATATTTGTTATGTTTTAGTATAAATGTATATCAAAATATTAGAAATCTTTTGCACAGGGTTTGGAAATAAAACATGGAAATAATAAACCCTAGTTTTAAAACTCGATACTGCAAAAATAGTATTACTAAGTGCACAAATACTATGAATATTTCTGTGTTCATCTAATAGCTATTTACATGTCAAAAGATAATGATGATATCTTAGAATGAAGATTGTATAGTATAGTATTAGAAAGGAAATGAAATGAAATGCATAGTGTTTATCTACGGTAGGATGACAGTTGATTTTTCAGTAACTTAGGTTTGAACAGAGTCATATATCTTACTTCAGTTGCTAGAATAAAAGACATATTACCATGCCTGTAATATTAAATGTTGTTTAAAATTCCTGAACCTAAACATATAATTTGTATTACATAAATATAATTGATAGTGAAAGTGAAAGAAAAACAACAACATTAGTCTATTTATTCATTTGGCAATCTTCCTATCATTCATCTATCTTAATTTTCCTTCTCTGCACTACAGTACTATACAGAAAACAATATGGGGAAAAATATAGAGAAGTTATTTATTCAATCACATATTCATCATTACACAAAATCATAACTAGATCAGGATTCAAAACAAATACTTTTGTATGAAGATACTAGTTAATACTAAATCAATAATTGCAAAAAATAATTTAACTACTTAGAACCAGAAAAGACAAGTAGAACATGTAACAGATGATAGGGTGGACAAACACCCAAGGAGTCCTGTTCCTCCCAACCTTTTCCAGAAGAAGCATCCAAACTACTTGCCTCCTTTGGACCCCCAAGCCTGTTTGTTAAACCACCAGGTAGATGAAATCTGTGTAGAAGCAAGGCGCTCAGAAAATTGTACAGTCAGCAAACTATTAAGACTTGCTCCTCAGATTTTAGGACATTGCACTCAGCAGTAAAACTCTGCACTCAGCAGTATGATATGTAGACTTACACCATGATAAAAACCTAGCATACCCTCTCATCGAATATCTTGGGTGCAAGCAGCAAAACTCCAAGGTAAATTTCCTCGTCAGGAAAAGTGATGAACCGTAGTCCAAAATTTGATGGCTCTTTTAAAGATTGCCTAGGTCTTTAGTGGTCAGTTTTCAATACTGAGCCTCAAGCTCCAGTCCCATCTTTCAGGGCACTAAGACCACAATTCAAGGGAGTTTTCCCATACCAACAACTAGTTACTTTCCTCATGAAGCTGCCATTTGTCCATTTCCTTCTACCCCATATTCCATTCCACCTAGTAGGTCAGTAAACACTCTTTCAACATTCTCCTTAGGTGTTTGTTTCCTATTTAATTTATTTAATAATAAAATATTGTGCAAATTACACTCATCCTTGGACACTTGTACAATATAAAACTTTACAATAAAAGTTAAGATAATGTTTCCAGCATAAAATGCTTCTCAACAAAAAGGATATGTTACAAACACCCCCACTTAAGCTCAACATCATCCTCGATGTTGCTTATTCTTCCTCAGAGCCTCCCGAGAACAGAACTAGATATGTTGCCCGCATTTTACTTTCCAATTCCCAGGTAGCTTCATCAGGGCTAAGGTGATTCCATTGCACCTTTACCTGCCCTATGGTATGATTCTAGAGCATAATTTCCCTCCTGTCAAGAATACAGTCCGGTTCCACCTGTATGTCATTCCAATTCAACACATCAGTAGCATCGTGCACATACTTCTTTAAAACAGAAATGTGAAAGACATTATGGATTCTTAAGTTAGATGGCAAAGCCAACTCATATGCAATAGGTCGAATCCTTGATAGGACTTCAAATGGTCCACGATACCTTGGTGCTGGTTTAGCACAACTCCCAAGCTTTAAATAACTTTTCTTGGGTTTTACCTTTATAAGAACATGATCTCCAACCTGAAATTCTCTTTCAATGCGTTTCAAATCTGCATAAATTTTTTGCCGATCTTGTGCAACTTTTAAGTTGCCTTGAACCTTTTTCACGGTTAGCTCCATTTCTTTTAACAAATCTGGTCCTAACATTAATCTGTCAACGGGGTTATCCCAAGAAATAGGAGTACAACATTTTCTTCCATATAAAATATCAAATGGAATAAGTCTAGCAGATGCTCGATAATGATTATTGCATGCAAATTCAGCTAAATGCAAATAATCTTCCCACTTAGTTGGCTGATATTTAACATGCATTAGTAACATGTCTTCTAAAATCTGATTAACCCTTTCATTCTGTCCATCAGTTTGTGGATGGAAAGCAGGACTGAAATTTAATTTATTATTTAAACCCTTAAACAATGTTGTCCAAAAATTTCCAGTGAACTTGGAGTCTCAATCAGAAATAATTACCTTTGGAATTCTGTGTAAGTGAAAGATTTGTCTTATGAACACATCTGCAAGGTTAGCAGCTTTGAATGTAGTCTTAATAGGAATAAAATGAGCAGATTTACTAAGTTTATCCACAACAACCATTATTAAATCATTATGTTTCTGATTCTTAGGAAAACTTGTAATAAAATCAATACTTATAATCTTCCACTTCCATTGCGGAATTGGCAATGGCTGCAATAGACCAACTGGATGTTGATGTTCATCCTTAATGGTTTGACATTCAAAACATCTAGCTATGCATTCAGCCACTTCGTTCTTCATGTTGGGCCAAAAATAATCCTTCCTTAACATAGCTATCATTTTCTGATAACCTAGATGTCCTGAATAAGGACTCTTATGAACTTCATCCAAAATCAGTAGCTTAACTTTTGACACATTAGGTACATAAATTCTATTTTTATAAGTCATTAATCCCTTTTCATTAATGCTATAATCTGTTATTAAATTTTCAGATAAATTTTTTGCAACCTTATCATGCCATTTTTGATAATTTTCATCTTGCTTAATTCCTTCTTCAATTTGATTTTCCAGATCTGTCTTAAACATGTTGATTGCTACCACAAAACTTAATCTGGCATTTCTGCTCAAGGCATCAACAACTTTGTTTCCTTTACCCTTAATGTGTTGAATTTCTAAATCATACTCGCTAAGGAAAGCTATCCATCTAGCTTGCCTTGCGTTAAGATTCGTTCGATCCAACAAGTATTTTAAGCCCTTATTATCTGTCATTAGTATAAACTTTCTCTCAATCAAGTGATGGTGCCACATTTTCAGTGCATGTATCACGGCTGCCAACTCAAGATCGTAAGTTGCGTAATTATTTTCGTGGATTTTTAACTTTCTAGGCTCAAAAGCAATAGCATGACCTTCTTGAGTTAAGACCCCACCAAGTCCATCATTGCATGCATCCGTGCATACAAGGAAGTCTTTGTTAGGATTAACGATTTTTAAAATGGGTGCAGTTGTTAATAATTCTTTTAACTTATTAAAACTTTCTTGGCATTTTTGATCCCATACGAATTTCTTACCCTTCTTCTGCAAAGAAGCACGATGGGATTTGTAATTCGTGAGAACCCTTCAATAAACTTTATGTAGTAACCTATTATCCCCATAAATGACTGAGCGTCAGTTATGTCTTTAGGAATAGGCCACTCGTTAATTGCTTTTATCTTATCAGGGTCGACGGAAATTCCATCTTTAGAGATTATGTGACCTAGGTACTGTATTTTATATTTATAAAAGTCACACTTGCTGAACTTAGCATAAAGCTGATGTTCTCTTAACACTTGAAGAATTATTCTTAAATGTTCGTCATACTCTTCTTTAGTTTTTGAGTAAATTAGAATATCATCAATGAACACCAACTACAAAATTATCCAAACACTTATGCAAAAAGTTTTTCATTAAACACATGAACACGGTCGGTGCGTTAGTTAGCCCAAAAGGCATAACTATGAACTCGTAGTGCCCATATCGCGTTCTGAAAGAAGTTTTGAATATGTCTTCGTCTTTTATCCTAACTTGATGATATTCGGACCTTAAATCAATTTTAGTGAATATCTCTGCTCCATGTACTTGATCAAATAAATCTTCAATGCGGGGAAAGGGATATCGATTCTTAATTGTCATTTTATAAGTTGACGGTAATATATGCACAGTCGCATGGTATCGTCCTTCTTTTTAACAAAAATAACTGGTGCTCCCCAAGGAGACACACTTGGCCTTATGTAGTTTTTATCTATTAATTTTTCAGTTGAGATTTTAGTTCATTTAATTCCAGAATATTCATTCTGTAGGGAGCCTTTGAGTTTGGTATGGCACCTGGTACTAACTCAATGGTGAAATCAAGTTCCCTTTTCGGAGGTAATCCTGGAGTTTCTTTCGGGAATACGTCAGAAAAGTCCCTAAGGATGGGTATATCCTCCAGTCTTAACTGATCTTCTTTAGATGAAAATTCATCATTAATAACATTAACAGCAAATATTTTACATCCTTTTCTTGCAGCTCTCTTAACTTGTAAAGCAGAAATTTTCCTTACAGAAATCTTCCTATGAATTCCTTTTACTGTTTCAGTTTTACCTTCATTATTTAAACAAGTAAAATATTTCTCGCAACAATTAAGTACTACTCTATACTGTTCAGGCCAGTCCATGCCAATCAACAAGTCATATGACCCTAATGGTAAAACATTCAGATTAACTTGCGTTTTCAGCTGACTCATAAATACATCACAATTTTTAACAAAGTCTATAACTATTCTTTTAATGCCTATTGCTAGCTGAACTAACCATGAATTATCAAATTTCTATATCTTTAACTTGCAACTTTTCACTAATTCATGTGAAATGTAACTCAAACTTGCACCTGGATCTATCAGAATGGAAATAGATTTGTTGTGTATCATACTTTCGATTTCAACCATAGACGTTTGATGATCTGCTTGATGATTTTCCAGCGTTGCATTTATCCTGGGCATCTCTCTTGCTACATCTCCAACTGTAGGCTCTACTTGTATTGTGTGAATTTTGTTGACTGTCTTTCTGTTGCGTGGGCTTTGAGCTCTAGTATGAGGTCCACCGCAATCATAATACTTCAGAGGTGCTTTCTGATCAGCATACCTGTTGTTGTTATTATTATTGTTGTTATTATTATTATTAGGCACATTCCTTGCAGCAGTAATGTTCTGTGGTGCATTACCTCTATAATTATTATTACTTGGAAAATTTCTGTTATTAAAGCTTTTCTTAAAATTTTCTGAATTATAATTAAAGCTTTTCTTTTTATGCTCAAAATAATTAGACTTATTACTCTTCCAACCAGATATTCCTTCTCTTTTTCTGTTTTGGTCAAAACAGAAATTAGCTTTTCTCATAGCCTCTTCCAAAGTGGAAGGGTTATCATACTCGATCCTGTCTTTTATGTTGAAAGGTAGACAACTTAGGAACCTTTGTACCTTAGGCTTCTCTTCGACCATGTAAGGTACATACCTCAGCAAGCTAAGGAACTTGCTGCACAACTCCTTCATACTCATAGTACCCAGTTTTAAATCATAAAATTTCCTGGATTTATCCTCATAGTATTGTTCTAACAAAATTTTTTTCTTAAATAATTTTTTAAACATACTCCAGGTTATGTTTCTTTCTTTTATGTTCTTAATTCTTTTAAGATCCTACCACAAAATATATGCCTTTCCAGTCATATTGTAAATAGCCATCTTGGCTTTTAACTAAGAAGAGTAATCGCAAATATTAAAGTATTTCTTCATTCCAGACATCCATGCTTCAGTTGTCTCACCCTTTTCAGTTTCTCCATTAAAGGTTGATGGCTTAATCTTTTTAAACTCTCCTGTAATTTGTTCATGATGCTTATGCTTCCTCTTCTTAGAACAACAATCACTGTCACTATGGTCATGAACAAAATTATAATTACTTTGATCAGATTCAGACAAAGAGTAATTATTATTTTTATCATTCTTTGCTTTTTTACTCTTATGTGTGTGAGACATTGTACTAGAATCATAATTTACTTCTGATTTCCTCCCTCTTTCCTCGTTATGGTATTTCTCCATTAAAATCTGATTTAATTCATCCCGTGCCTTCATAATTTGTTCATTCTCTTCTTGAACAGTCCTTATTTCAGATTTTAAATTTTTTACAGTACGTAATAATTCAGAAGATTGATTATTTAACTCTATGTAAATTCCTTCATTACCATTATTATGTGCATTGTTATTATGTTCATTATGATGAGGAGATCTGTCCTTTGTTGGTTCCTCTGGTATATCCATACCTGCAATTTAAACGTCAAACTACTCTGTACATAAACAAAATTTAAATAAAGTCAGTAACTAAGTTTTTCTGTTTTGTGTGCGTGAGCCTATTTCAGGCCTAGAGTTTGAACTCGCGCTCTGATACCACATGTAACATCCCAAAATTTCACAAAAATTTAAAGTTTTTCAACATAGCTTTTAATGCATATGTTAATTGTGCGGAATTATAATAAATGCTTCTATGTCATCTTGATGTACTAAATGTTTGTAAAGATCATACATGTATTGTTTGCGATATGATAATTAATATCTACATTTCGATTCTATTGAATGTTCTTCTCATCTCAGCTATATTTTCATATTACTTATGTCAATGTTCAATCGATATAAGGTTTATAAGTGATAACTATTGTTCTTCTGTTGATGATGAAAGGGGTCATAAGGGTACCCCAAGGCTTACTTAGCATTCATGCTAAAGGATTTGAATCATTCCTCTTGCAGAGTACGGTAAGAGCATTAATGTTTACGAAGTGTGACAGAAGAGTTCCTAACTAGTTTCAGTAATCTCCAAATGTCTTGATGGTTTTAGAGAATAAATAATGAAATATATCCGGCTGAGATCTCTTTAGTTATAATCTAGTTTTCGTATCGAAAAGTATGTCTGTTATACTTATTCTCATTTCCCATACTATTGATTTCATACTATGTACATTATATACAGGTTCATATTAGCATAATGACTTGACTGAGTCTTAATGGTTGTGAGCTATGTACTTCATGCTCTATCCTATGTTTTTTCAAACTTTATATAATTACCATGCTATTTCTATTATATGCAAACTGTATGTAAATATCATACAAATCCTTTGATATAACGACTATATGAAACTATTGTGCATTTCTGTTGTGCAAGAACTATATGCAAAGTCATATGCATAACCTATAGTATAAACTATATGTCATTTTACAATGTAATTCCTAGAATGTAACTATATATAAAAATTCTTTGTATTATCTATAGCCTAAAAACTATATGCATTTTGTATGAAATTCCTATTGGCATATAAACTATATGCAATAATTTATGCAAATTCTATTTTCAAAACAAATGACTTCATGCAATTCTATTTAATTCCTATACCATATCGACTATATGCAAAGGCTTATGTATCGTCTATATTCAAACAATATATAAAAAGTGGGCATCCTCGTGACCCTTTTATAACATATGATTGATACCTAGTAACTTGATACCGATACAAACTATGACTTACCAAGTGATATATGTGATGACAGGTTTGCAATATAAATACAATGTGGCAACGTGTGATAAGGTTTGGATATTAATGATGTAGTGGAAGCTGTGTTGGTAGGCATTCGCATTCACCTTTGGCATTTAACACTCCCATCTATCGGTTCAGTGGAATATCACTGTGGTTTCCTTATTGGTTCTTAACACGTGAAGGTTCTATGACAGGGCAGTCAACGTGGTCGAGTTGTATTTGATTTAGTTTGAAAGTTGTCCTAGCTGGTCTCCATGGTGGCCATGGTTATTACTGCAGTGGTTGCTTGGGAAAATGAGGTGCTTATCGAGTGATCTTGACCATTGATCATATGTGGGTCTTGGGCTTTGGAACTTAACCCTAATCTCCACTACTTTTTGTAGTTATTGTTTCCCTTTGGCATTCAAGGTGTTGGAGAGTGGCTCTATGGAGAGGCCGACAGGCCGAGAAACTCCAGGGTTTCGTTAGCAGGTGTTTGGGAGCTTTTCCTCGATTCGAACCCATGACCTGTTGGGTTTTCTGATACCTATAACTAGTTTAAGAGCCGAGCCTTCTGTGAGAGTTTACAGCAATTAAATAGGTGTTGAAAGGTTTAACTTGTGGTCAGTTTTTCTTTTTATGTGGAAAGGGTAGTTCTCTGAGTTGTTTTCAACCTTGTTGCATTCGATGGTGAGGTACTGGCTTTGGTTTCACAATGGTTACGACGTCACTGCTCCAGATATAGATATTTTTTTTAAAGGTAATGTTTTGGGTTTGAAACCTGTCTCCGTAGAATTTGTTTAAGAGTTGCAGTCACTGTTATTTCGCCTTATTGAAACGTTTTTCCTGTTGCTTGTTTTGACCATACCTTATTTGTGTGGTAGGTTCCTTCGACATTCAGTTCTCAAGCTTGAGTTTTGATAATTGACAGCTACATAAGAAATGGTAAGCTTCGGTGGTTACCCTATTGCTTCGGTTAGGTGATTGTTGGATCCTCTAGTGTTCTTAGTCGAGACTTCATGTTTATCTTGGGCTATGGGAAGTGACCACCGTCGAAATGTTGTGAGTTGTCTGCTAGCCCAGGGAGGATGAAATCCTCAACCCATTTGGCGTTAAGCCTGTGGTGTTTGTTTTCAACGTAAATAATTTGTAAAGGATGTAACTATTGAGAGGGTTTTATCCCTCGGCTAATCTGGATATACAAATATTTTGGTTCCTGTGACTTGACGATGTTTACGTGTGTTGAAAACTGTGAGTCATGCTCCAGGTTATGTGATAAATTAATGTTTTGTTTTATGAACTGTAATGTTTTTAAAAGATGGTTAAGAGCCATGCGTTTAGCCTTGTGTTGTGCAGTTGAAACCCTAACCTGTAGGTTTCGTTAGTAGCTTTGATAGCCTATGTTGATTGATATCAATATTATTGTTGCTTTTGGTGATGGTCGAGATGCCAAAACACAATATTTTGTTTTGTACTTTGAAAAACATAACCTATTTGGTTCAAGAGTGACTTTGGAATTTATGAGAGGTTCTAGTTTTCATGTGTTTAAATGGTTTTTGCAGATAATGTTTAAGATAGGAAAATAACACCCCTATCAGATGTTAATGTTGAGATAATCCTTCATTTAAGCAATGCATGAGTTAAAATGTTTTTGTGACTATACTCTACGATGTTGAAATGATTTCTGAAATGTCGAAGTATGATAATAAAAGGATATTCGTTCTGTTATAGTATAAATGTATATCAAAATGTTAGAAATATTTTGTAGAGGGTTTGGAAATCAAACATGGAAATAATAAACCCTAGTTTTAAAACTCGATACTGCAAAAATAGCATTACTAAGTGCACAAATACTATGAAAATTTTTGTGTTCGTCTAATAGCTATTTACATGTCAAAAGATAATGATGCTATCTTAGAATGAAGATTGTATAGTATAATATTAGAAAGGAAATGAAATGAAATGCATAGTGTTTATTTACGGTAGGATGACAATTGATTTTTCAGTAACTTAGGTTTGAACAGAGTCATATATCTTACTTCAGTTGCTATAATAAAAGACATATTACCATGCCTATAATATTAAATGTTGTTTAAAATTCCTGAGCCTAAACATATAATTTGTATTACATAAATATAACTGATAATGAAAGTTAAAGAAAAAAAACAACATTAGTCTATTTATTCATTTGGCAATCTTCCTATCATTCATCTATCTTAATTTTCCTTCTCTGCACTAGATTACTATACAGAAAATAGTATGGGGAAAAATATAGAGAATTTATTTATTCAATCACTTATTCATCATTACCCAAAATCATAACTAGATCAGGATTCAAAACAAATACTTTTGTATGAAGATACTAGTGAATACTAAATCAATAATTGCAGAAAATAATTTAATTACATAGAACCAGAAAAGACAAGTAGAACTTGTAACAGATGATAGGGTGGACAAACACCCAAGGAGGCCTGTTCCTCCCAACCTTTTCTAGAAGAAGCATCCAAACTACTTGCCTCCTTTGGACCCCCAATCCTTTTTACTGAACCACCAGGTAGATGAACTCTGTGTAGAAGCAAGGTGCTCAGAAAATTGTACAACCAACAAACTATTAAGACTTTCTCCTCAGCTTTTAGGACACTACACTCAGCAGTATAATATGCAAACTTACACCATGATAAAAAACTAGCATATCCCCCATCAAATCTCGTGGGTGCAAGCAGCAAAACCCCGAGGTAAATTTCCTCGTCAGGAAAAGTGATGAACCTCAGTCCCAAAATTCGATGGCTTTTTAAAGATTTCCTAGGTCTTTAGTGGTCAGTTTTCAATAATGAGCCTCAAGCTCCAGTCCCATCTTTCAAGGCACTAAGACCACAATTCAAGGGAGTTGTCCCATACCAACAACTAGTTACTTGCTTCATGAAGTTGCCATTTGTCCATTTCCTTCAACCCCAGATTCCATTCCACATGGTGGGTCAATAAACACTCTTTCAACAGTCCCCTTAGGTGTTTGTCTCCTATTTAATTTATTTAATAATAAAATATTGTGCAAATTACAGTCATCCTTGAACACTTGTCCATTATAAAACTTTACAATAAAAGTTAAGATAATGTTTCTAGCATAAAATGTTTCTCAACAAAAAGGGTATGTTACAACAACATTAACTCGAATCTTATAACCAGATTCCCAATACAGTTTTTTGAATCATGGATTTATAAGACAATATAAGTTATAAAGGATTTAGATTTGTAACAGAAAGACTTTTTTTTAAGAAGAGCAATCGGAAATTGTGTATCGGTGCTATATAGAGATTATTTTTAATGCATAATTGTATTCATTAATCAACGAAAAAATAGGTCTTTGCTAATTAGCATAGCAATTCTCACAAGGGCCATGATTTCATTGCCTAGCATATCAGTGGGACAAGTTTTGCATAGCCCTTCACGCTATGAAGAACAATAATAAAATCAACTATAATCTGACTCCAATTTTGATGAATCCTGTGGAAACTGGATTCCATGAGCTGCCATTTATTCCACCAGATGAATTGGAAACAAACACCCTAAAAAAAAAAATTCACTGATAGAGACGGCCATGAATGAACGAAGACTAGTTTTGGAGATTCAAAAATCTAGTCTCTTACAATCTTGAAATGCCAAAGCCATCTTGATAGACAAAGTTGTAGTTATGTACTTAATCATCCTCATTAATCATGGGGGGAGCATAGTGTCTCCCACACTCAGGTAGGCGACGAGGATAGCCTTGACGGTCCTTGCAATAGTTGTACACCGAATAGTTCCTCTGGATCGACTTCATCCTCATCCTCTCTTGTCTAGTTAGACCTCCTTTTCCAATTGAAAGAGAAATGTAGAAAGCAGCTGAGCATGTGGAGTCTAAGGGCAGCCCTTAACAATAAACTTGGAAAACATAGCAACAAATGGCTGGTATCCATAATCTACTTTATATTTTCCATTATCAGTAGTCCAAGAGGAGGCATTCCATATTGATACATACACCCAAAGAGACCTCGATGGATAAGTAGACGAAATTATTCTTGGTTACTTTCGGATTGCAATATCATCTACGTAGAATCTGTCATAGACCAACATGATGATTCATTAGAGCTTCAATGCAAGCAACACACATTTTAAATAAAAAATTAGGCTTACATGATGTAAGTTGGAGTGCAGAGAATGTTGTAGTTATGGAAGTCTTCAGTGGGGTCGAACCAAAGGTGAAATTTCTACTCCCTGCCTGTGAGAATCGGTCCATCTCTTGTCCCATTTACGTAAACATTAGTTTGTAATGTGTAAGGTTTTCATGGCATTGTTCCTAGGAACTGATCAATGTCTATTTCATCATGCTGACCTTTGTATTGTTGGTCATTGGAAAACTGCAAAGAGACACACCCCATCAATATATAACTGATCTAAACCATTCTCTAGAAAGATGCAAAAGCAAACCCATCTCTCATATGCACCTTGATATATATATAAGGCATTAGCAAAGAATCCGTCGCTGATATGCACCTTGATAATACATATATAAAGGTGCAAGAACAAACCCATCTCTCATATGCACCTTGATATATACAGATAAGGCATTAGCAAAGAATAAGCTCTGATATGCACCTTGATATATACATATAAGGCATTAGCAAAGAATCATCTTTGATATGCACCTTGATATTTACATAAATGCACTTTCAATGAGGCATGAGCAAAGAATCATCTCTGCCATATGAACCTTGATATTTACATATATAAGATTGAGCACATACCCATTTTGCATGTGTATTTTGATATACACATAGAGCAAATTCTTCTAATGAGATCTCTTCATTATATTTAATATGCAGATCTATTCATTTTCACAAATATACCATAGATATACATTAAAAATATATGTATTAAGGATATTAAAATGTACTATCTAAAGTTTTTTATATTTACATACGTCCAGAACAAAAGAATGCTATTCTCCCCATCCAAAACCCATTTCCTCTAGTAACATATTGAACTGTGTTCATAAATATATTCTTATATAAGCCTTGAGCATATAAAAATATTATACAATTCATAACTACAAAACCAACATCACCTTTCCTACTTGAAGACTATGCACCACCTACTAGGTCTATAAAATGTAATTTGTTTTTGAAGTGAAATCAATTTTTTAGAAATATTTTTATAGAAAACAAATTAATAGCACAAACCGGAACTAATAACTAGTATAGAGTTTTGAGGTTAGAATCCATAATTGAAATCTCTTGAATAAGCTTAAAATCGATATCTAAGTCTCAAACTGAGGATTATCTTAGCCTATTGCAAACATAATGATTTTGCAATATGTTGTAATGATTATTCAAAGGATATTAGCATTAAAACATTTAGGAATATATAAACATTTTATACTTTATATCATCCATGACACATTTACCATATCTATAAAACTTTATATATCCATCGCACATTTCACTGTATAATTATGTATTATTTTCCATTAGACATATTACCATTAAGATACAATTATCTATAAAACTTTATATATCCATCGCACATTTTACCATATAATTATGTATTATTTTCCATAAGACATATTACCATTAAGTTTTGCGTATGATTGTGACACGAGGAATTTATGATTGTTAATTTAGTGGGTTTATTTAATAATAATTAAGTCTTTCTTTAAAATTAATTCAAGTTTTTATTTTATCTGAAGATTGAGAAATATATATATTTTTATAATAAAAAAAATATAGATGTTAATGAAATACACTTTATATGGTAAAAGAAAGAGTTACCATTTAAGTGAATTAATTACCTATAATGTTTTTTTACATAAGGATATATATTTTTCTTTTTAAAATTATTATAAAATTAAAATTAATTTTACATTTTTTTCTAAAACCAAAAAATCTATATTTATTATATTATTTTTTTACATAATATATGTAAATACTCGAAGGACATCTAAATTTAGGTGTTAATGGCTATCTATGTTAGGTGTTGTGTCACATGTTTTTGTGTTAATATTGTGCTAGGTTCAATAATTAAGTGGTGGTGTCACTATGCATGATGAAGGTGGTGTTAGTTAAGTGGTGGTGTCATGATACTTGAGTTTAGAAGGAATACCTTCAACACAAGTAATTTAATCACAAGGATTGGTCCATAACCATTTTAGCTCCATATATCAACTTTAAATGGATCATATACATATAAGGTTCGAGAGTACCAATTTCAATGTTTTATGTACTTAAAGTGTTAGTGCTAAAAAAATTGATATTTGCATCTCAAGATATTTTAGCTTGAGTGACTTGATTCACTTGTTTCAATTTGTAAATTCAAATGGCAGGGAGTAAGCTACTCACAGCTCTTCTCTATATAATATTCAATATTTAATGATAGTTTTCTAATTAGTAATCATTTTCAAAAAGTGTTATAAAAATGTGAATTTAATTTTTGTTAATATTCTATTATAATTTTCTAAATAATTTTGTAAAATTTCATAATAATAGGGATTTAAGCATGAGATCAATATATTCATATATAATGGTAAAATATTCAACATTTATATGGTGATTTTTTATTAGTCAACAGTTTAAAAAAATGTTTTAAAAAATTGTATTTAAATTATAATGACTATAAAGCGGTAATTAATAAGAGTTATAATTGCAGAGTAATTAGTCTCTACCATAAAATTATGTTATGTTTTGTATAAATAAAATCAGGTTATATTTTGTAAAATTCATTTTATTATCTTTTGTATAACTGATGTATGATGTCCTCGAAATTGAGGATAGAAGATTAGAAAATGACAAGGCAATTGTAAGACTATTTCCACCCATGCATGTAGCTCACATAATATTAGCTTTTTTTTCCCTACTATCCATGACAAAAAAAATATATGTATCTTGTTAAAATGTAGGTATAGTTATTTCCAAAAGTTGAAGCACAATTGGTTGAGCTTGAAGACCAACTTTAAAAAAACGTTCCCTATTTTTCTATTCATGAATATGGTCAGACAAAAAGACTTTCAACCATGTATACTATGTGCATGACAATAAACATTCATCACACTACTAATAAAACCATTGAATGATTTGAAAATATTCTTGATTTCCACAAGTCAGGTGAGAAACAACAACCAAATAAAAATATCTTATATAAAACATACTTTTTATAAATAAATTTTGACTAACAAGTAACATCTAATGATGTCAAATAGGTTCAAGGAACATTGCATGTATCAAACATATATTCCAATCCTTTTCAGCCTACATGCTCCAAATGCAATTTAGCAATATAAATTTTGTTACAATACAAGGAACAATGCTACATTGTGCAAAATGTAGCGCTGAAACTCCTATAGAATTTCAATTTCATAATTTACTAAATGCATTCTTACACTTACTTTTATTATGCAGTGCAGGTGGAAAAAGCACATATCTAGGGACAAGTTTTTGTAACAAATAATTTTTCGATGTATAAAATACTTCACTGCTTCTATCAGTGAAAATAGAAAATAGAGACATGCACAAGTGTTTTTGTAATAGATCCTCCCTTAGCACATAAAATATTTAATGTTGGAAAAAAATACTTCGTCGCTTCTATGAGAGAATATAAAGAGATGCACAATTTTTTGAAATAAATAATTTCTCAGCACATGAAATGCTTTAATTTTTTATTCATGGAGCAGGCCTATTTGAATTATGGAAGTATTAAATTTAAAGTTTGAATCATTATGATGTCAATAACTTTCTCATAATATGTTTTATGTTTGTTAGCACCTTTTATATTTTGATTAGTTTCTTACACAATCATTTGAAAGTAATCATGATCTTTGAAGCATGTGCCTATTTGGTACAACTTATTATGATATGCATTGTATTCTATGTTCAACATTCATTGGTAATCTTTTTTTTTGCATTAGATGGATTTTAAACTTAAAACTCCAAGTTAACAATAGCCCAAATTAACTCTCAATGCAAAGATTTAAGTAGAGTACTTTGCATTAAATGCAATAAATAATATGATGGGATAATTCAAAAGTTCTATTTTTTACTAACTACATTTCGAGCATATTTAACAAAAAGATAAAAGTCATATAAATATGAAAACTTAACTAAATTTTTGTGAAAAAATATTTTAATTCTTTTAAACAATTAAACAAACTATAAACATTATTCTAAAGTAGGGACTAGCTACTTTGCAATTATTTCTCTTGTTATTCTAGGTTAAAGAGGGTGGTGTTAAGGGATATTTTAGTTTTCTTATCTAACTTAATAGATCTTAAAACTATTATGTTCGTTTTAATTGATTTTTTATAATATATTTTTTTTGTCAATGATTATTTTACTAATTTGAATTTTTTTTATAAATTTTTTTTCAAATAAATTAAAAATGATGTTTACTACAATAAATTTTATAAATAAATTTTAATAGTATTTTATATATTTTAATGTTTTCTATTTACAAATTTTTAAAAAAATCTTATCATTATTAAATTAATCAAATAATTTATCTATTAAAATATAAAAAGTTATTTGTTTACTTAATTTATGAAATATATTAAATATTTTATAGTTTTTTTAAATATTAATTGTATTTGAAAATTTTATTTATTATAATTATAAAAATATTTAAAATTGTACGATTGATTTTTTTTTGTTAAAGATAAACTTTTGTTAAGTTATTGGTTCGGAACTCTCTAAATACTAGTTTAAAACAATTATAAAAATTAATAAACTTTTATAAAAGATTATAACAACCTTTTAATAATCACTTTAAAAATGATTTTGATTATTTATTAAAAGATATTTTATAATTTAATTATCTTTACAATTCCATCAAATAATATTATTTTCATTAAAAAATTAATTCAATTTATTTATTAAAATAAATAAATTTATTTCATAACGAATTATAAGTCATTAATCCTAATTCAAGACCAAACATACTTCTCTATCTTAACAAGTTCAAAGAAGAAGATTAATATAGACAAGATAATAATGAACTCCCATGAGCTTCATAGCAAAACATGACAATGGACAATTCCTAAAACAACATGAGAGCAAATGATCTGCCAGCTCTATCAATCCATGAGCATTGAGGACGAATCTCACTTTCTTTTAGACTGCCTTGAGTACACCCACATTCGATCACAGTTTCCTAATTTTTGCTACAACTCTAATCTCTATGATCTTCTAACTTGTCAAAATTATGTGAACCTAGGAACGCTTCTTTCTCAGCGTTTCCTTCATAGGAATAAAATTTTACAAAAATCCAAGTAATTCATTTATCTTCTCTTAAGGTCTAATAGACCAAAGGGTCTTAGTGGACATTAATCATCATCGTCGTCATCATCATCATCGTATTATTTTAATCCATCATGCATCTCTTGCAAGATTGATTATTATCATATAGTTATCCCTGATTTTTAAGGATTTTAATTTTGAATTTCATTTTAAATGTTAAGTTAGTTTTATAATAAATATATTTATGAACTTCTTAATATTGAATATAATAAGATATATAAATTTTAATATTGGGATAATATTTAAATTGAATGTAGAATAACATAAAATATTTCTAAAATATGTAAAATAAAATCTTGAATATATGTCATAGTAATATAATAGTAATACAATGTGAAAAATCATAATTATATGTGATTTTTAATAATTATATAATGATTTTGGGGTTTTTGTAGTTGTGCAATTTAGAAAACATGATTTTGGGATTTATAACGTCATTTTTAGCCACTTTTCAAAGAGGTTTGGGTTGGGATAAATTTATTAATGAAATGTGTTTTTGACCACTTTTACAAATATGAATAATGAGACTTTCTATCCAAGGTTTTGGGAAACCCTTCTTTATTGCTAAATTGAAGAACTTCTAGATGTAACAAAATGTTCATAGTTCTAGTAACAACAATCTCATGTAGATTTACCATGCTATTTTTTTTTTAGAAGGAATCAATTTCAGAAGGAGCGGAAGAACTTTCCTAATTGGATACAATGTAATTGTTGCTTAGAATAAATCCATGAGATAAGGAGGTGCCATTGAAGGCTCAAAAGGTAATCTGTTGTTTTCATTGGAAGGCGCTCAAAGCGATGATGGATGAATGAGTGACTAATTCTTTGAGGAAGAAAAGGGTCCCTTGGACCATAGAGGTTGGAAATATTTATCGAGATAATATATTATTTGTAAGATTTAAATATCATACATGAATTTTCTTTACGTATTTTAATTGTGAATTATATTAGGTGGTATCAATAAAGGACAGGCGTCCTTAGCCGTCTAACACACATATGTCTGAATGGAGTGCACGAGCTTTGAAAAATTGACAATTTCATTGAAATAACATATCATATACTACATTCCTCACCTCCAAAATTAAACCACTAAGGAAAGGAGAAACTGCTCTTTTGCTGAGAAAATTCTTGAAATCTTCACCAAAATCACATATGATCTGTTGAATTCTCAAAACTCCAAAATGGACTTACTTGGTAAAAAGGCGACAGCTCTTTTTTCTAACCATCTACTTTTCCCAACCCCAAAATGGAAACCCTTGAGAAAGGATCGGTCGCTCTATTTGAGATAAGAATATTTTCTAAAAGGGTCCATACATATAAAGATCAACCGTTCCTTTTTCATCTTGTCCTCATGCTCCTTGTTGGGGATGACGCTCTTTAATTGATTTGCATCTTCACATAAATCATATATGTTCTTCAGAATTACCAAAAATCCAAAATCGACCTACTTGGGGATAAAGTGGCAGCTCTTTATCCTCAGCATCTACTTTCACCACCCTAAAATAGAACAGCTTAAGGAATGAGTGACAATTCTTTTTCTAAGAAAATTTATACTTCCAAGAAAATGGATGAAGCAAATTTCCAATGAGATTTGTTGTTAAAGTTCCTATATCTACTTTATGTGCCCCTAAAAAATAACCCCTTGAAGGCGAAGCGACTTCTCTTTCTCCTCAGCATCCACTTTCAACACAACAAAATATAGCAACTTGAGGAAGGAGCGACCACTCTTTCTTTGAGAAAGTTTCAACTTGCTAGTAAATTGTTTGAAGTAAGGTTCCTATGAAATTTGTGGTGAAAGTGACGGTATTTACTTTCCCCACCGCTTAAAAATAACCCGTGAATGAAGTAGTTGACGCTCTTTCTGCTCAGCATCTACTTCTAACACCCCAAAATAGAACAACTTGAGGAGAGAGTGGCCACTCTTTCTCTGAGAAAATTTCCACTTTTAAGCAAAATTGTTTAAGGGAAATATCCTACGAAATTTATGCTTAGGGTGCACAAATTTCCCTACCCCTTAGAAAGAGCACCTGGAGAAAGGAACGAATGTGCTTTCTCCTTAGCATATACTATCAACTCCTCAAAATAGAGTAACTTGAGAAAAGAGCGGTCGCTCTTTCTCTGAAAACATTTCCACTTGCCAGAAAACTGTTTGAAGCAAAATTCATATGCAAATTGTGTTTAAAGTGTCGATGTCTAATTTTCCCAATTTTAAAAAAGAACCCCTGAGGGAAGGAGCAAACATTCTTTCTCCTCAGCATCTACTTCCAACACCCCAACATAGAACAATTTGATGAAAGAGCGTTCTCTCTTTCTCTGAGAAAATTTATGCTCGCCAGTAAACTCTTTGAAGCAAAATTACTATGAATTTTTTTGTTAAAATGTTGATATCTACATTCCCCACCCAAAATAGAACCTATGGAGGAAGGAGAGGACGCTCTTTCTCCTAAGTATCTATTTTGAACACCCCAAAATAACACATATTGAGGAAAGAGCAGTCGCCTCTTGCTCTTAGAAAATTTTCACTTGCCAACAAACTATTTAAAGAAAATATCCTATCAAATTTGTGATTAAGGTACTATCTACTTTCCTCCCCCCTTAAAAAGAAACCCTGGAGGAAGGATCAGATGCTCTTTCTCCCCAACATATACTTTCATTAGCCCAAAATAGAACAACATGAAGAAAGAGCGGCCTCTCTTTCTATGAGAAAATTTCCACTTTCCAGCAAATTGTTTCAAGCAAAGTTCCTACGAATTTATGTTTAATGTGCCCATATCTACTTTCCCCACACCTAAGAAAGAATGCCTGGAGAAAATAACGAACGATCTTTCTCCTCACCATATTATTTCAAAACTCCAAAATAGAACAACTTGAAGAAAGAGCAGCCACTCTTTCTTTGAGAATATTTCCACTTTCCAGCAAACTGTGCGAAGCAATGTTCCTATGAAATTTGTGTTTAGAGTGTCGATATCTACTTTCCCCACTCCTAAAAAAATTCCATGGAGGAAGGAGAGGATACTCTTTCTACTCAACATCTACTTCCAACACCCCAAAATATAACAACCCAAGGAAAGAGCGATCTCTCTTTCTCTAACAAAATTTCCACTTTCCAGCAAACTCTTTGAAGCAAAATTTCTATAAATTTTGTTGTTAAAATGTCGATATATAGTTTCCTAGGGTGACATGTGGAATGCTCAGATGGTGACACATGGCATATTTGATTTTTAAAATTAGTTTAAAGATTGTATAAATGAATATTAAGGATATTAATGGATTTAAGTTATATAAATTTTTGGAATAGGTATCAGGAATCAAATTTGAAGGGTTGGCCTTAATTTCAGGTTGAAGGGTATATATTCATATCACCCTTCTAGCATGAAGAGATTTAATTAAAAAAATTACACTTCTATTGACAATAATAAATTAACTCAACGTTTCATTAAAAAAATTGCTAAATAAAATATTACTAGATATGAGTCATACATTACATATTTCCCTGCATACACTTAAAGAAAGTGAAGTCTAACAATGCCATGCCACCCAACTTAATAAGGAACATCTAACAAACTGTTCAACTCAAATTGATTCTATGGACAACTATATCTCCCTTGCTGATATAACTACAACTCCATTCAGATAACCCCTACTCTACTTCAGGCACTTTTCAAGAATGTGGGAAACAAATATTTAGTTTCCAATTTCCTAAAACAAAAAGATGCAGAAATGGAAATTTCCTATATAGAGAATGGAAAGGTGGCAGCATCAAATGTGTGCGCAAAGATCTAATCTGCATGCACTCTTTCATTATCGTTCTGCTAACAAGGCGGGAGGGATTTCAGGTGATAAGTAGAATGGAGGACCATCGTAGCGAGGAAGGGGAGAGTAATAAATATGGGCGGAAAATGAGGCGGAAGATGGAAGAGGCACTGGTGGATGAGGGCCGAAGGGTTACCCGGGCACAAAAGAAGGTAATGTGGGAGGCTTAAATGTTCGAATTAGGTTTACCAGCGGTTGTTCAGAAGAGAATCAAGGATGTGGAACAATAGCTATGGCAAAAGCTGGACAAGGACACTGTGGAATAGGAATGCTGGAAAATGGAGGAATGGGTAATGGATCCAGGTAACAGCGTTGCCCGCCTCAGTATTTACGAATGAACAATTTCACTCTATTGGGTGACGAAGAATCTGATGGGGCATGTGATTTGGAAGTTGCTGGAGAATACTGGTGGAGAGGAACCTCCGAAAAAATGGAGGAAAGCGCTGCAAGCTGAAACAAAAGAAATGAACCTAAATATGGACACCATCTTGCAGTCCCTGGGCATCTGCTACCCACATACTTAGACTTCTTCTGTAGGCGGCAGTCAGAAAGGGCGCTTTCTGGACATGCCACATATTTTGCTTTAAAGGTTCTATGGTATTGGGTTATGTGTTATAGGGTCGATCATGGTTTTGAGGTCTTTGTTATTTTGGTCTGTTAGATGTTTTATGACTGAAAAGATGAGAAGTACTAGTGTTTGGGTTATGTCCTATAGTTTATATTATATGATGGTCTGTAAGGAGTATTGGTATGGACTTAATAGTATGTGTAATTTTAGTTTAGTGTTTTGGTTAGACAGTATTATGATAAATCTCATGTTTAAGGTCAGAGAGCGAAGAAGTGAAGGAGAACAACAAAGATTTGGCCTGTTTTATCAATGTAATTTGATCCTTTTATATAATACAAAATTTCCTTACTTACAAAAAAAATCCCTACTGTACTTCAGGCACTTTTCAAGAATGTGGGAAACACAATGGCATATAGGAGCGAAACTTTAAGAAAATTACTTTTTGAGTTACACGGCTTAATGTTAAATTTTATGCAAAAGATGTTAATCATGTTTATAAAAAAATTAATATATAAATCAGTCATGGTCCGATATATAAAGTTGTAGCAAAAATAAGAATTAACCCCGCCTCAGAGATTCGTTTATATAAGACTTCAATAGCCTGGAACCTGTGTGGACTTTGGAGTAATCCGAACCTAGAATGGGAACCTGTGTGGTAGCGTGCAGCTGGAATTTAGACTGAGCATGGAACTTGCATAGGGCTTGAGCTACGTCGAACGTAGATGGGAGGGTGAAAATACGAATTTGGGTAACACTTTTGGCTTGTTTTTGACAAACAAAACTACTAAATTTTATGTTTTTCAACTTCGACCTCTTCAAACCCATATCTACCTTAGGAATTTCAACTTGAATTAAACACAAATGTTTTAGGGAATTGAATTAGCTTTCTACTCATATTTTTTTTAATTTTGTTTATGGACATATCGTGGGACAAATTTTGTGCTCATCAATGGCATATACTTGAAAATTTTAGGTATGCATAATGAGTGACCTATGTGGCCGTAAGTATTTTGATAGATGGTTATTCATTTTAGGGGGGAAAATTGTATTCTCATAATCTACACACACTACACGTGTGCATGGACTATATTTTAAGTTTTTTAATACTTGGGAACTATTTTTTATTACTTATCGAAACAACATATGTTCAGAAAATGGTGCATTATCGACACACGTTGGTGAGCTTCAATTTTCTTTTTAGTGTGACTCTTATTGGAAAAACTAAAAGTACCCTTTTGAAGAGGACACGCCAATTATGATCTCTGAGAAGATTTCAAATTTTTTGATTTTGTCTTTGTTATGATATTGAATTTTCATTCCGGGTGATTTTCAAAGTAATAAATTCTTAAGGGATAAGGTTTAGAAAAAAATTATTAATAAATAGAAATTCAAATCGAAATGAAAAAATGATTTATATCATTGGTAACTAGATTTAGAGATGAATCCATTGCTACCAATTCCAAAAAATAATATTTACAATTTGCAGGTGTTTGAGCTTGTTGAAGTCGCAAGTTCCAAAAAGATGCCAGATATTTTTGCAGGTTTTGTTGACCATGAACTCTCGATCGAAAAAATATCTTCCAGAATCTCGGCCGAGAGTTTGGTTCAGACTCTCATCCGAGAGTTTTATTAAAAATACAGCGTGTTGATTGGTTCAAACCCTCAGCCTAGAGTTTTATTAAACTCTCGGCCAAGAGTTTGAACTCTCACGAACTCTTGGCCTAGAGTTTTTTAAACTCTCGCCCTAGAGTTTGAGGTTGACTTTTTTCACATGTTCATCTGTGCGTACTAGCTTTTATTCACTCCGTTGTAATAAAATTATTTCCCAACTTCGCGTTTTCACACGGGACTTAGCATAAAACAGAGCCTATTATGTGGAACTATTACCTAAGCTTCGACTGCCACACCAGACCTTTCTTGCTATTATAGGGGAACTAGAACCCAAACCCTCAAAAATTCTATCTCGTAACTACTGCCCGAAGCTACAACGAAGATTTTGGCTGTCGGGTAAATATGATGGTGGCTAAACAATGCCCGCGAAAACTTGATGTGTT
Organism: Larix kaempferi; assembly: GCA_027924585.1. NCBI lineage: Eukaryota > Viridiplantae > Streptophyta > Pinopsida > Pinales > Pinaceae > Larix > Larix kaempferi. The sequence continues at coordinate 2,817,702 of BSBM01000282.1, forward strand.
AGCCGAACTAAAGACAAAATTCACCTTTATTACACGCTACCACCAGGAAAAAAACATGATTAATCTCTATCGTAGTTTGTATTGGATCAGATCGGAATTAATCGTCGATTTCTAAGTCAATGATCTAACTCGGATCGTTTTGGAAACGAGTCAACGACGTGACCTAAGGTTAGCAAGAAAGGCATTAAAGAAAGAAGGGATAAACAAAAATTTGGGGGGGAAAACACTCCATGTATGTTAACTATCAAATTAGCACCCTTAACAGAGTGAAAAGTAGAAGCACATTTTACTATGCACCTGAAACATGAAGACAAAAGACAAGTACATAAGAGAACAATCCTCTCTTATCTAATCACTACTTCCATGATTATAAGTATTGACTAAAGAAAGAAGGATCCTAAAGAAACATGGTTCAATGATTGAACTGCTCAAATGAAGGCTCAAATCTAGTCTCCACTAGTCAATAGTGAAAAGAAGTGCATACGATTGCATTAATTGTACTTAAGAATGCTAAAGTTATGACAAAATCCTAAAAATACTCTGAGAAGTGGGTTTTTGGGTAAAAAGAATCAAAAATCAAGAAAATGGATGATCCCACATTGAAATATGAAACTTGAGATCCCATTTCCCAATAATATAAAACAAAGGCATTTGGGGCATGGTAAGGGAGGAAAAAGGTGAAAGCAAAGGCATGATGGAGAGATTTGGAGGTTGAAAACCTCATCTTCATCAAAATCAAGGATAGAGAAGGATGGCTCAAAGCTAGGGAGGATGGATGCATCTCAAGCACTATTGTAAGTAAGTATTTTTCTTCCTTGGCATAATATGAATCAATTCAATTTTCCTTCAATCCATGAGTTTAAATTTTTTCTTCCAACTTTGTTCTGAACTCTAAAATGGTTAAATATGTTAGTGAATGCTAGCTAATTGTTTCATATATGAAAATGAACTTCACCTATTCATAGTAAGATAGTCATTAAGCATAGATTCATCCCTACCTTAAATGTTATTATCAGATTGGCAACTCCACTGGGGAATTTAATTTGAAAATTTATTCAATATCTTGGTGTTTCAATCTTGCAAATATGCTTAAATATTTCCTTAAAACTCTCATAGAACCTATGTTTCACGCTTACAGACCCTTATAAGATTAGATATGTCCCTACTCAGCTCCTAAACAATCAAAATTCTGCAAAAAAAGGTTTAAATCTCGGTATTTTTTGAGTTACAGGACCAACACGCCTTGTATGTGCATACAGAGCAGTGAAGGGTCACCAACACACCCTGCACACTAGAAAAAGGTGTCAAGAATGCACCCTTCCTATGTGCAAGGTGCATTGAAGCCCCATCAATGCTATGATCTCATTACAGAGGTGCGTCGATCTGTTTTCAAAGTTTTTGCAGCTTGGTTCTTCCTTCTTATATCAATTTTTTTGAGATTTTATTCTTGGATGGGCTGAGGAATAACTTAGATTAGAGTTTAGACCTTCCTTAGACCCTCTTTAGCTACATATTTGGAAGATTTTCAAAATTTTTAAAGCTTTCTTGTTTCATATTTGCATGAAATGTCACCTAGTTTTGAGTTTTCACTATTTTAGGGCTACTTGAAGGCTTCATTTTGTACTTGCAAACCTTCATAAGGATTTTAAATCTTTTTAGGATTATTTAACCACTAATTAGGAAAAATTTTGAAGGGTTTGGTTTGAGATCCTTAGATTTGGAATTCCCCCCAAAACCTCTAAAAATGGCCTAAATTGGCATTTTTTTCAAATTTTTCTTACAATTTGTGGTAGATCCATTTGCTTAAGGTCATATTTTCCTGTTAGATCCCTAATTGGATAGGATTGGGACCGATCTCTAAATAATTTAGATTCATTTAATAGTTTGCAAATAACGAAAATTGAAAAAACATCAACATTTGTTTGAAGAACCTTAAGGCCCTTTAATTGTTGAATCTCATACACTTGCTTATTTGAAACATGACACCAAATATCAGTTATGAAATATGAAAAGATTATTTGAACACATTTCACAAATATATTTGCATTGAAAAACAAAAGAATTAACATTATGCTTTGAGACATTTTGAAAACAATTTCCCTCAAAAACTGAATACAAACTTTAATTAAGTCAATTTTTGTTTTGGATCTACAGTATTTCATTATATGCTTATTCACAATTAGAGAAAGATGTACCTTCATATCTCCATTTTCTTGTGATAAGTTGTGTCCAAGCCACCGTATCCTCTTCACTTGGGCTTTCGAGTGATCTTGTGAATGAGAAAGTGGATCTTAAGTGTAATAGCCTAGAATTTGATTTTTCAAGCATTTTCTTTTTGAGCCACCGTATCCTCTTCACTTGGGATTTCGAGCGATCTTGTGAATGAGAAAGTGGATCTCACTTGTAATAGAGTAGATTTCAATTTTTGCATACAGTTCTTGATCTACCGTATCCTCTTCACTTGGGATTGTGAGCGATCTTGTGAACGAGAAAGTAGATCTCAAGTGTAAGAATTTAATTCATAAGTATTCAAAGGGATCTGCGTATCCTCTTTGCTTGCACTTTCGGTTGGCCTTGCAAATGAGAAATAGAGATCTCTCGTGTAATAGAATGAGATTCATTTTCAATGAGATATCTGTTTGGTTTACATTGATTTTTAAAATCAATCATTATCCCTATTTCAGCAGAACTGTTCATAAAAATCCAAAATATACCAAAAAATTTTGCATGTTTGAAAGACACACATGAACCTCTAACCTTTCATTAGTTTATAACATTCATTGAATTGAAAGTTAGAGTAGTGAGCATATTCCATTGTTTGGTTCATTGCAATAATTACAATAATTTTCAACCATAACCTAATAAACTATTGTCATTTTTTATTTGCATCAAGTAAAATGTTGCTATTATAATTAAATTTGCATTTTATACTAAATCATTATACACTCTCCACCTTAATTACTTGACAACTAACATGCACATGTAAAGTAAGACTTCCTTCTCTTGAAAAGTTAAATAAATCAACACATTACACTACATCAAAATAATCATTAAACACCTTCCTTAAAATCCAATCTCTCAAACAATCAACTTGAAAAGAAACAAAAATAGCACCTCCTTAAATGAACCAAGGCCATGTGCATCTCCTAATGCTAAATACTGATAAAATCTATTAAAAATAATGAATTAGGCCATTTACCAATTGCAGTTTCACTAGTAATTATTATAACTCATAAAATCAATGTTTGAATGGTGGTACAATGTGTTCATGTAAGACTTATTCCATAAAAATAAAACAAATATATTAATTTGATGTATATATTAACATATCATTAGTTTGTTCAGTAAAATGGAGCCACTGTAATTATATTTTTTAATTTCCATTTACCTCATAAAATTCCCTTTGTATACAAATAAAAAAGGTAGATAATAGATAAGAATTACATGATTTTTTAAAATGCTTCTCAATATTATGTTTTTATGTCCTTAAGTAATTAACTGAAGCTATGTTAAAATGTCATATATGTGTTTGTAGTGTAGATGGGAATTAATATTAGTCAAAAGATGTTGATCTTCGAAATTGAAGGAGTATTGTTCTTTTCATGTACACTAGAGATGAACCAAGTTGTCATATTCATAGAAAACCAGATTACGAATTTGGTGACACATCCTAGTTTTTTAGGTCTTTTTTTCAGTTGAAATTATTAAAATACTTCTTAAAAAATTATGATGCTGCAATATGGACTTTGGATGTCATTGACAAGTACATCGACAAGTACTTGAAAAATCGAACATTGATATAAGGGGATTTTAATTCACATGGGATAGGTCTAATTGTCATTTTCAAACAAAATTCAAAGGAGGGAGTACAATACAATTTTATGACAAAAGGTTGAGCTCTGTGTGGTCCCAATATGGAGATAAATACAAAGAATCAAAAGTATTGCTAATATATACGTCAAAGACTACTTCTAAATTAATCGGATATTGGTCAAACTATATCTTGATAAAGGCCTATACAGGACAAGAGAAAGGTACTTGTCTTATGCAAGTTTTATTCCCCTTTATTAAGACACTTCATTGTATCCAAGAGAAACATGAGTACATTCGAATGTTCAATAGAACATTGACTTCATTATAGCAGATGAAGATATTTTTTTAGAAATTTGTTTTTTTTCCTTAGAAAAAAATCATATTTTTATTTCTCATAGAGTATAAAATTACATTGTGCATATATATGCTAGCATATATTCCAAAAAAGAGTTCTAGGATCCGTTCTTAGAAAGTAACATCCTTTTTTTACATGTAAATATGTCAACATAGTTACTACGGGCACTCTATCAAAATTTGTCCCATATATAGAAACAAAAGAAAGAGGCCTAACATTGTTCTGTATAAAATTTATTTTCCTAGTGCCTGCTAAAGTTAGCCAAAAAATATCTGTTTTAGATCATGTGGTAATTCTGTAGCAAAACCCAAGAAGTCTTCAAGTATCCCATGCAACATTCAAAATCCTGGAACATTCCATGAAAGGATGGTGTTAATATTGAAAAATTTGGTTCTAATTATTCTCTTCTATTTTAAATCATCCTGCAACTAGCTGAAGGACCTCTTTAGAAAGGTCATTACAATTCTATTCCTTTTTGTGTAGACATAAGTATAGGAGAAATACTTAAAATTTGATTTAATGTCCAATATTTCTTCTAACAGTGGAATCAGTCGTGTGTGTGTACATCTTTGTGCCCATTTGATCCAAGCAACAACTAGCATTGAGTCACCAATTTTTTTTTTAGAAATTTGTTCACAAGTACATTTCAATTTTTCAATACAAGTTGGACATAGTTTTTGGTGAATCAATTTGTACGATTTTATATTTCTTTTGAAATATATGGGAATTGACAGTTATTTTAATATAGATTTTTACAATTGTTTATAATTGCTTGTGCATTGACTTTGTTGCAACACAATAAATTTTTTTCAGTTGTATTTTTTTTTAAACATTGCATTGTTCAATGAATTATTTGTAATTAAAACAATCTCATATGAGCCATCGAGGCACATAGTTATTTATTTATTTTTATTTACTTTATTTAAGAAAAAGTTTTACTTCAATTCCTATATTCTAATGAATCAAGGAAATATTTCCCTGGATTATTCAAATACATGGGAGAAAGAAAGAATGACTTTTTTTTCAGAGAAAAAAAACCGTACTTTTGTTATTTCCAAGAAATAAAAAAGTACATACCATCCCGAGCAAACCCGGATCTTTGAGAATATTTCATCCCAATTACATATCGGAATCAGAAGTTATAAAAATTTTCAATACGAGATGTCCCTACAACATAGAGCTATACAAAAAACACCAAAAATGTTTATCTAACATGCAACATCAGCAGCAAGAAAACATCTAATGAAAATCAGTTCATTTCTGAGAAAAAATAACTGCAATAGCTAGAGTGAGAAAGTTGATTGCCGGTGCATTATTCCCAATAAAGTAACCCAGGATCACCATCAAGTGCCTCCTTTGACAGAGCATCTGCAACAATGTTATTTTATCTATATGTATGTTCAATGGAGAAATCAAGAAAATTGTTCATCAATTTAGAAATTCTTTGACACCAATGATGAATGAACTGATTTTCAAGCTGAGACTGCTTGTTGGACCAATTAACAATTACCAGAGAGTCCCCAAAGACTTTTATCGAGTCAATACCACACATAGAAGATGCTTTTAAAACTCCCCAGATTCCAATGAGCTCTACTTTTGTATTTGAACCAATACCACATTCCAATCGGAACTTTAAAGTATAATTCACTCCACAAATGATTGTAAATCCAGCCCCACAATTATAATCTGCTAAAGCACCATAAAAAAAAAGTAGTGACAATGTCAGAAATTTCCAAATTCAATTTTTTTTTCCTTTGCATACCTGTTGATTTATAAACCTTGCTGGCATAAGTATGGAACAACTTCTAGAAAGAAGAAATAGTCTGCTTCAATGATGGAACAAAATTCTGGAAAATAGCATAATTCCTAGCCTTCCATATACACCATGCCATCAAACCTGGGACATTGGTAAAACATCTGTTATTTTTTATTCAATCTTGATATGCAAAGACGAATTCTGAAGAATGATAGCCATCTTTTATCTTTATAGAAGCACAAATCATCTTCCACGAACTCAGAGAGAAGTCACATTGTATAAATAAATGACCAATAAAATCTTTATTTTTTCTGCATAATAAACATATACTAGGTCCACATTTGCCACGATGCATAAGATTATCCCAAGTACTTATATTCTTGTTAAAAAAAAGCCAAAGAAAGCATTTCATTTTTCCTGCAACATTAGACTTCCATAACGCCTTAAACCACCATTTCTTCTACACCTTTACCTAACTATCCACAATTTTCATGTAAGCAAAATTTGCAGTAACTTGTCCATTACCAAGATTTTTAACCCAATCTAGCTTATCCTCCTCAAAAGAGAGTCGGATCCCTGCCAAATTGAGGTTTTGAACATTTAACTTCCACTTCTCTTCCCAGATGCCAGCCAATCCAAGATCTGAGTCCATTAACCAATAAGATCAGTGAGGAATCAATTTACTTGACCTTTTAAATTGATTCAAGGTGAATAAGCCATGGCTAGTGAAATGATTTATCAAATCCCTTGATCAAATGCAATCACCATTAAATCCCATAATGGGATCAATGCCAACAAAAATATTGTAACCATTCCCCACCTTCCAGGCTAAATGTGAGCTGATCCATGGAAAAAAACTTTAAGAATCCCTTCCAAATCAATGAAACGTTGCAAGAGTTTGAACTAGAATTTTGTAACCATTTCTAGAGCTCCATTTTAATATATTTTGCATGAAGTACTTTTTCCCAAATATTGTCACCCAATAAACCACGCCAAAGACTCTTTAATGACAAAGCACTATTGAACCAGAAGATGTTTTTAATATTCCAACCCTCATAAGCTTTTGGCAAGGATAAGTCTTTCCATTTTTCCAAATGATAGTTTCCACCATTGATGTTACCTGACCAAAGGAAAGAAAACATTAAGCCATTCAATTTGTGCAGAACTAATCACGGAATTTGAGCCAGCTAAGCCCAATATACCGGGATACTGCTCAATACAGATTTGAGTAGAACAAGACGACCACCCAATGAAAGAAATTTTAAAACCCAACCGTTATATTTCTTTTCAAAATTGCCAATTAGCCATCTCCAATCTAGAATACTATAACAATTTGGTTTGATGATAAACCCCAAATATTTAACGCCTTCATCAATGTTAATAACAGAATAAGGAAGAAAGTTCAGAATCTCTTCTAAATTCATATTGTTCATCTTATAACTAGAAAAAATTAATTTGTGTTGGCTAATTTGCATCCCTGTTGCAGTGCAAAAAAGGGACAAAATATCAGATATAGCCTTCCATTCCTCCATTGAATCCGATCCACATATTATCACATCGTCGACAAATAATAAGTGTGATATAGATAGATCCTCTGAAAAATATATACCTTTGATAATTTTCTCCCACCTGGCATTCTTCATTAAAATACTGAGTCCTTATATCACCAGAAGGAATAATAATGGTGATAGAGGGAAACCTTGGCGTAATCCTCTGAAGCTTTTGAAAAAAGGACTAGGCTTCCCATTGATAAGGATAGAATAATTTGTCGACATAACACATGACATGATCCAATGTATTACCAACATTGACAAACCAATCTGCAGAAGAACTAACTTAAGGAAATCCCAGTTAACTTGATCGTATGCTTTAACAAGACCAAGTTTCAAAATTAAGGAATTTTTTCTTTTTTGATTTTACTGAGTGCATGACCTCCTATGTAATGCCCACTGCATCCAGAATTTTCCTGTCCTCTAAGAACCCAAATTGCTCTGTTGACATCCACCTAGAAAGGAACGATTTGATCATGTTTGCAATAATCTTTGATATTAACTTATAAATCAAGTTACAAAGAGCAATCGGCCTAAAATCATCAAAATTTTCAGTTTTGTTTTTCTTTGGGATAAGAGTAAAAAATGTAGAATTTAGGCCTCCTGGAATCCATCCTTCCAATCTCGTGAATTCCACCATTTCCAGTAATTCATGACCCATGATGTCAAAAAAGCTAAGAAATAGGTCAACCGACCATTCGTCTAGACCTGGACTCTTTTCTTTTTTGAAATATTTTAATACATTAGAAATTTCCTCAAGTGTAACAAGTCTTCCAACTTGTAATCCGTCTTCCATCGAGAAGAAGGATTGATAAAACTTTAAAACCTTCAGCTGAGCTTCAATATTAGACGACTTTGGATCCATAAAATGTTGTTTGAAGTGATCATGTGCAATAACTTATATATCCTTTTTTTCATTTAAAATATTACCACCACTATCCTTAATTCACCAAATAGTGTTCACATTCCTCCTATGAGAGGCATATTGGTGAAAAAAGCGGGTGTTTCTATCACCCAATTCCACCCAAATGGCACGAATTTTGAGTTGCCAAGTATTTTCCTCGACCTGTTTAATCTATTTTGCAACGCATGTAACTCCGGTCTATCCTCATCCGAAAATATGCCATCTAAATTAACAGTGTGCAATTGTTTGATTTTCTTTTTAACCAAAATAAGATTAGATTGATCTTTTGATTTTTTAATCTTCTCCCTCTCTTTTGTTTTTTCCTTTAAACCTTTGAGTTTACAAATCATAGATTCCACTGGACTTAGAGGAGCAGGAAACGTAACCTGTGACCAGAAACCTCTAACCAAGTTATAGAAATCAGTGTTACTCAACCACGGGATATTGAATTTAAAAGGCCTCCTAACACTGTTTTGTAATTCTTCAAATTGTAGAACAATAGCTTGATGATCTTATAAATTCGAATGTTCCACCCATGTTCTATAACTGCAGAAGTTATTTAAGACTGATTCCGCCATAAGAAACCTGTCAAGTCTTTTACTAATGCAACCACCAACTTTACGTTTATTACTCCAAGTTGAGCACAATTTCCTTGGTAAAATATCCACCAATTGAGCTCTCTGAAAAATACCTTTGAAAATTTTTGCCAATTTATCAACAAGAACCATATGACCCCACACTTCTGTAGTGGATAAGGTGAGATTGAGGTCACCTGTCACAATTAGGTTTGGAGTATTTAGTAATCTAGAATGTTCCATAGATCTCCAATAGTGTTCACTATCTTTGTAAGGCACATACATATTTAGAATTGCAATATTAGTTCCAGAAGACAGAAAATGACCTTTCATAAGAATACCCCCCATTGTTTTATAGGTAGAAAAAGAAGTAGTTGCAGGGTTCCAACCAGATAATAACCCTCCTGAGAAGCCAGAAAAATCAATAGCGCTAAAATACCACCCCGACCAATGCTTTGAGAAGAACTCAATAGCTTGTGAGGTCGGACACATTGTCTCCTCTATTAAAAAACAATCCAGTCTAGTAGTTTTTAGAAAATTGATGAGATCACTAGCCTTGGTAGCTCCCCCAATTCCATCATTGTTAAAGGATAGAATTGACATTAAGTCAACCTCTTCGGGGACATAGATGCTCTAAGGGTCCCATGGGAAGAACAGACAGTCGAATTATAATCAGAATTCACATTTTCAAGTCTTTTTTATAATGGAATGAAAGTATCCCCACAATCCTTCTCTTTTTCTTTTTTCCTCCTACGAATGGTCACATTCTTTCATCTAATAGAAGGAATAACCACCTCATCAAAAGGTTTAGGGCTTACAACAAAAATTTCGAGACGTGAGTTATCAATTCCAGATAAAGATAATAACGTTGAGGAGAAATATTTAGGGCCACCATTATCCGCCAGGTAATTGAGGGGTTTTAAAACTCCAATATCATTTAGGGTTTCCAAAATATTTGAAGGGGGGGAAACAGAGGTCAAATTCTTATCACTCACTAGGACAACCTCATTATCATTAACAAAGAAATAATGACTTTGAATACACATAATCTTGAAAAGCAATATCTTAATTGATAGTTTATTTGTAGTTACATTACAAAAATTAATAATCAAAGAGCATGTGGACATATACAAAGTTCAACAAAAGTCCATGAAAAACGTGTTTCAACATCTATCTCTTAATATCCAATGCATTTGAAATTCTTATCATTTTCTTCTATTGGTGAAAGTAATGCTCAAACATAGTTTTTGTACAGTTGGTTAGCACTACTACATCGATTTATTGGTTTTGCAAAATCAACAATGTTGATAGGGAGATATAAATACCCAAGATTCCTTGTGTACCACTCTTTGAAGACCTAGTTGCCTCCATTGCCTACTTGTCTGGGTCATTTGGTTCTTATAGGCCACTTGTTTATTTCAGTTCATGACATTTCCCATCATAATGGATTGATTTGAATCCCCATTTAAGCACTCTTATTTGATGTACTTGAATTTGAGTGGAGATAGATTAATGGTACCCAACCTTCTTTAAATACCCATATTAACAATACCTAGCCTTAATGTACAAGGTAGATTCAAGGGTTAGGCTCGTATCTTTCTTTCACCAACTACCTCCCCCATCGAAAACCAATAATGTATGATCACAAGAACCCTTAATGTATGAAAACCAATAATGTATGATCACTAAGAGGTGGGAAATTTAGCACAAGAACATTTCACTAAGCTTCTAGTATACTAGTGTCAACTTAAACAATGCAAAAGTGGCACCCTCCCTCCACTTATGAGATCCTAAAAACACCGCCATTTGATCAACAATTCCCCCAGGTTTGTATGAAAGGGGGAACTTGGAGTCATTAGGCACCAAATTATAATGTTGATTTTGGTCTATTGTCCACAACTATAATATCTTTGTTGGATATCAGGCATGCTAATATGATTTAGCTCATATCGATTTCTTATAATACCTTCTTTCGCACTCCTACTGTGTATTGATACTATTGTACCTAATAATCCCATGTTTGACATCTTCATGGTCACTCGAAAACTATTTTTATGTTAATTTAACTTAATATGGTGATTTACAAATAAATCAATGTTGATGAAGTCCTCAAGTTTCTCCTTCCATTTGTGCTATATTATATTTCTATATAACATATTTTGATGGTATAATTTTTTATACTACTGTGGTCACCTCTAATATAGATAGAGAATCTCTTGCATTAAAGCATGCAATTATGTGTGCAACTTCATTGGATTATTCCTTTATAATATATCTCAATGTCTCAACGATTTTAACATTTAGCAAATCAGGGATATTCATATATTCATCATGATTTATGGCCTACCCATCTAGTTATAATTGAGATGTAATATTTCCTTTTAAATGCTTGAATACTAAAGTTTTACTTGAAGTAATAAAAAAATATTAATTGAGGAAATAGTTCCCTGGATTAATTTTTCCAAAGTCAATGGAATATATTATTTCAAGATTTACAAAAAAAACTCAATGTTAATGAACTCCTTGTAAATTGTAATAGAATGTTTCCAAATTTAATGAAATATGTTCAAGTTTATATATATAGAGAGAGAGAGGGATTTATATATATATATATATATATAGAGAGAGAGAGAGAGAGAGAGTATCATTTGTCAACTTCACATTCAGCAAGAAATTATACTTTAGTTTTTCTAAAACACAATCAACTAGCATAGATTTATTTTATATAAACCTTTGAAAAACTCAAAAATTATTGTAATAAACATCGTTTTTTAATTTTTTTTAAACAAAATTAAAATCTTAAAAATATATATAATAGCGGATAATTAAATTACTAAAATAATTCTTACCCAAAAAAATTATATTAAAAAAATAATAATAATTCAACAAATCTAAGACAAGATGGATTATGAAATTCTGTCATGCAAGTATTAGGAAAAACAAAATGTCAAACTTTACAACTTAATAACATCGTTTTTTTAATTTTTTATTATTGTAAAATAAATTCAAAATTTTTAAAATATTTATAATAGTAAAAAATTAAATTACTAACAAAATATTTTAAAAAAAAATATTAAAAATATAATATTTTTATAATAAATATTATTTTTTAATTTATTTAAAAATATATTTTTTAAAACAAATTCAAAATGTTAAAAATATATATAATAATGGATAATTAAATTACTAAATAATCTTTAACAAAAATATATATTAAAAAAATAATAATAATATAACAAATCTAAGACAACATTGATTATGAAATTTTGTGAAGCAAAGTGTTTGAAAAAACAAAATGCCTAACTTTATGTCACCCTCTTAATATCACCCTCTTAATAGGAAACAAAAACCCATTCAACCTAAAATTCTAAAATAATAATGGAAACACCATTCATCATACAATAATAATAAAGTTTTGAAAAACTAGGCTTTTTAAACTTATCAATGAAGGAAGAAAATAAACCAACGTGCTCTTACTAAACTTAAACTTATACATGAAATAAATATAGATCAAACTAATCTTCTATATGCACCAAACTAAAAATAATATAGTTAAAGTAATGAGTCACCATCATCAACAAGTAATACATAATGAAAAATGTGTGCTTTTGATCCCATTTCTATGAAGTTGCGCAAAATATTTGACTTGACTGGAATTTTAATCTTAAGATTGAAACGCGGAAACTTGCCTAGAAACATTGCATCATTTAAGATTATTTATGATTGTTGAGACCATTGCAAAATGTTGCTAATGAAGAAACCTTGCATGTTAAAAATATTTGTTCCCATCATTAATTAATGAAGGGTAGTTAACTGCAAAAACTTATTTTTGACGAATATATAAACTATATTCTATATATCACTATCTTATTTATCGTAATCATATATAATATACAGTATGTGATTTTTCTATTAAAAAATAGGAAAATATGTTTAGTTGTTCATTGTTAGTTGTTTTAATTGATTAATGGGTAATTATTCCAATTAAAAAATCATTGTAGTAGACATAATATTATTACCTAGTGATTTTTTATTATAAAATAGAAAAAAAAAATTACTGTAAATTGAAATTTTATTTCATCATTTATTAAAAATTTGTTTTATTGTTTATTGATAGCTATTTTAATTGAAACATTTTGTTTGATAATTGAATGTAGATAAGGAGGCTCTCTTATATCTTTATCAAAGTTCCATTATTCATAAGATATAAGATTTGAATATTGAATTATTAAAAAAAAATTACAGATAAAATGAAAAGCAAAATCCAACACATCATATATTCTTCTAAACGTAAATTTTGTTTTAAATTTTTCACATTAAATAAAATTTAATATCATAAGCTTTATTCTAAATTTTTCACATTCTAAATTTCTCACTATTAAACACAAATTATTAATATAAATTTCTCACTATTAAATAAAAAAAATATTATTACTATACATTGGATGATAATTTAAGAACTACTTTAAATTTCTCACTATTAAATAAAAATTACTAACATAAACTTCATTTTAAATTTTTTCACATATAAAATTTCTCACTATTAAATAAAAATTACTATTACTCTACTTTAAATGAGAATTTATTAAAAACCACTGATAAAACTATTTTACATTGAATAAAAATTTATCAAAAACTAGTACTCCAACACTATTTATTTTACTTTGAATAAGAATTTATCAAAAACTACTAATCAAACTATTCTTGTTTGAATGATAATTTATCAAAAAAACTACTCATCATTCTTGTATAGATATTTAAAAGATACTTTTTAACTATTAAACCAATTTTTACACTGATAGGTGTTCAGGTGTTTAGTGTCGAGATTGAGATACTTTCTAGCTTTGCGTGACTTCAAAGGAAAGTTTCCGGATTCAATCTTACAATTCGAGTCAACTAGAATGTTTGCGCAACTTCCTAGAAATGCCATTGAAAGCACACAGAAAGCACATAGTTTTTCTTGTTTTTTCACAACTAAAGCAGAGCTCATGTGGATGATTGTGGGTCATTATTATTTTAGTTTGGTCAGTTAACTTCATTTATAAGTTTACGGAGATTTTTATTTTTATTTTTGAGAGGTCTATTTTCTCCTTACTTTTAAGAAAATCACGTGTTTTTAAGACTTTTTAGTACCTGCCTGGGATAGTGGGACTCAGGACTCGAGGTTGAAGAGGGCGACGTTAATGGATATTTTTGTTTTCTTCAACAACTTAATAGATCCTACTAAGGCTTTTAATACTATTATGTTTGTTTTAATTGTTTTTTTTAATTTGTTTTCAATAGTAATTTAACCATTTGTATTTTTCAAATTTTTGAATTTTTTTCAATTAAATTAAAAATGGTGTTTACTACACTAATTTTATTAATATATTTTATTAATATTTTATATATTTTAAAGGTTTTATATAAAATAAAATAAAAAATCAGTCTAGAAGGCTATCCTAAACCTAACTACCTAAGTCACTTTGCGACATACATAACACACATAAGCACCCAAGCAACTGACCCAACCAAGTGGAACACATAAGCACCTTACCCACATAAGAACCTAACAAACATAAAGGATGCACATAGTTGACACACCTAAGTGATGCACCTGTGTGGCCCACATAAATGAATAATTGTATACCCCACAAAAATTTACAAATGACTTGAATACTTGTCCAATTCAAATGAACGAGATTAGCAAGCCCGACAAAATATTTTTTTCAAGTGGCTCCTAATAAACTACAAGGACAAGTCAAGGAAAGTCACAAAGCTAGAAAGGATCAGAGAGGTATCATTGATGAAACACCACCTCCCTTTCTTATTTGGAACTTTGAATTCTTAAAAACAACATTAATTGCTCAAAATGAAAATATAGTGGAACACTAAGGACATGTCAAATGATGTGGCACATTAAGGACATAGCAATCTATTAACAGTGCAATGTGCTGGGTTTGAGTGCCACTCTTTGAATGTTTGGTTATACAATCAAAATATTGCAAAGTTGATCCCTTTGTGCAAAAAATGCATAGACCCTTACTGAGTGAAACCCTATTTTTCCAAAATCTTCCTATAAGGCAATCTCTAGGCCTTGGACCCAAAGGATAGGGGTAACACTAGCATCAATTTGATGTCCTGAATCCAACGGAGTCTACAGTTCGTCGATATGAGCCACTGTCACCATTCTATGGTCCATTACAACTCGCACCCTAAAGGCTTTCAAGGACACCTGTTGAATCAATACCAGGGGCATAGAATTCCAACTGTGCAGCAAAACTTGGTTTTGAGAGGTCCTATAAGTGTGTCTAGGAAGGTTCCACGTGGGAACGCTATCCACAAGTTCTCGGTCGAGGAATTTGCAAAGTTGACCCCTATTGTCATGTCCCCATTTTGACCCCCTTTGTATTAAATCGTAAATGATGTAAACATTGTAAATTGATCATGGTGAGGAGCTCAAGGCCAAGGCCCCACCATTGATTTGGCATTTTATGTATCGGCAATTAAAAATAGATGCCTATGGTTCTTATGCGAGATGGGCACAATGTAAGTAAAACATCATGTAAATACGAATTTTAATGGAAAAAGACCCACAACTGGCTATGCTATGCAACAAAGAGATGGGGCATGATTCTACAAGGAATAGGGAGGGAAATTATTCAAACCCTTGAGCCAATGGTGTTAATCCATGTGTCAATGGGGAAACCCATAAACCACCAACTACCCATTTTGTCTCATGCACCCAATCATTTAATTCTTCCAAGAAATTGGTTAAGGCAGTTAATGTCTTGGGATTGGAGAAGTATGGCAGTCAGATTTTCGTGCATGGGCAAGCCACCACCCTGAAAATCGTATTTTTGGCTTGATGGGCAAGAAAACCCTCACGAAATGCTCCCTAAGGCCATTCCTAATGCATAACGTTCTTCCTCTCACGCAGACAGAGCAAAAAAAATGGAATTTATCCTCACGTTTTTCACCATAACCCTGCGTTTTTCATGCCCAGGAATCCGTTTTTGGTAGTGTGTAGCAGCTGGGGAAAGGGGGACGCGATTTGGGACTAAGGGAGAGGTCGTTTCTGCCCCTGGGGTAGTTTTCTGGAATGGGTTTTGTTCTCCCAGTCGAATTTCCCAGTTGCCATTACGTTTTGGGTCTTCCCACGTTTTTCTGAGTTAGTGGAAACCCCATCTCCTGCATCCCATTGTGGAAAACGTTTTCCTCATGCTCAGTAAGTGTAGTTTGTTGTTATGTGCATCCTTGTTTTGATGTGAACCTGTGAGCAATAATCTGGAGTGGTAATGGACAGAATTGGCTTGATAAACCTAGTGTAGGGAGTAACCTCTCAAGCAGATCAAGAGGGCTGGCTACTTTTCTATGCACACCCCGAGAGCACTAGAAAGGAAGGTATGGCTTGAGGGACTGTGTGGCAGTGAAGAGAATACTTCCTGGTGTTGGGTGTGTAGGCATTGTGAGTGCTAAGCTGAATAGATCTGGGAGGGGTACCCATAGCTCTGTGGTTGAGCTCACTAGCTTAGCAATTCTTCCCTTCCATGTCCTAGCAGCCTGATAAACCCAATTGCAGATTGGCTTGGCTCATCTTGGTGTATGCTTGGCTATGTGTGAGTCTGCTGTTCCCTGGTTCCTTGTAGAGATCATGCCCAGCTCGGGGGTGGCAGTGGTGCTGAGAAATTGAGGAGCACACTGGCCTACGGTTGGGTGGAACGTTGCAGTTGCATAGCCAGTTGCATGGGACTACTTTCGTATAAGATAAGTATTCTCTTGTGTATTAACTTGCAATTACTCATTTGATGAATATGGGAATGAATGATGAATGTGCTATCGAATTTAATTCCGCTGTGTTTTTCTTATGATCATACATTCCATATGTCTTTCATATGCTTGAAAACATTTTCAATTTGAATGTTTGTCTACTATGTATGGGACTAGATGCCCGATTTAACCTCATGATCCTCTCCATCTAGCTGGAATGATGGGAGGGGACGTGACACCTATGTGCAATAATTGCAAAGTCCCTTACTCAGTGAAACCCTAGTTTCCAAAATCATCATAGAATATGATCTTTGTGCCATGGACCCATAAGAGAGGGGAAACCCTATCACTATCCTGATGTCCTTAATCCAACATAGTCGATGGTTCGTCGATCCGAGCCACGCTCACCATTATATGGCTAGTTACAACTCGCACCCTAAATGCTTTCAGGGACACCTGTTTTTCATGTCTCCTCTTACCAATTTTTTTTTTTGCACGGGCCCATGGCCCTTCAATACCGTTTGCAGTTACACTACTAGGTGATAAATATACTTACTAAAAAATAACAGAAGTATAACAATTTACATACAGCTGTCACACAATGCTTGTCGTGGTTCTTTACCGAAGTGCTATAGTCCTTCATACTATACGCACCCTTACGTCTTTAGTGTCATGACACGGACATGCTAGAACACGGTGTGTGATGTAGAGGTACCTCATGCCGACATGATGACACAACTACCTATCTGCACTAAGGGTGTAACCCTCTATAACAATGCCTCGGCACTATGCATACATCACTGAGTCTATGGACTAGTACATAAGAAACACATTAAGAACAATGACGCTCCAGACCTAGAATCCTTTCTAGCTCACTTAGCCTATACCACAAACTGTAAGTATTTAATGCTAAGCTTAGGTCTACTATTCGGAGTGATTATCGTCATTAATGCTTGCATGGATTTAGCCAGAACTCTCCTCTTGGAGTACATGCACACTGATTACATAAACCTGTAACTACTTACACATTAAATTATATTAATGATCTACATTAATATAATACGCATATAGGTTAATGTGCTATAGTGCAAAACTTGTTAATTAAACAATTAACAACTATATAATAATACCACTATGGCTATTAATATTAATATATATAATTTTACATATATATATATATATATATATCTATATTAATACTTGGCATGACATAAAACTCAAGGCATAATTAATATTATAACATATTAATTCTAACACCTTACTCTACCAAGCAAATCGAATTAACCAAACTACCCTATGCATATTAAAGTTAGGGTCACTACCTAACTTATGCATACAATGGTTACCCATATATGTAATGGTCTATATATATTATACTCATTAAAGTGCTCATTTACAAGTTTTAAACGCCACCCAACTATACATATAGTATGGACATTAAACATAATGAACAAATAAACGCATTAGCCTTACAGCTACATGCGCACCCTTAACATATAACAATGTAAGTGAAGTAATAAACATAAGAAGCATTAGCCTTCGGGCTCAATGTTTATACTTAGCATAAATATAAATGTTGGTTATGAATAATATGTGGTCGCTGATGGGAGCCGACCCTACCACCTTGACGTGGCTCACATCAAACGTCAACACTTAACGTTGAAAGCTTGTGACCGGACCACACATAACCGTGTGAGGTTTAGCATACTACCACGATGGTAAAATACCCAAAGCCTACGAATGAATGTAGCACGGTTCAATTGTTAAACATGGAAAGGGATGCATGACTCAGCTAGTGGTCAACCGGATCGTTCCAATGGATAGCCTACGTGGTTTGTGGCTTACGCCACTAAGGCTTACCAATCCATTTCAACATTTTAACCCCTCTCCCGTCTACCCTGTTAGCAAGTGACAGTGTGCATGTGGATGGTGGTTTGTACAAGCTCTGCGTTGGACGTCTGGTCAACGTGGTGAATGTAGCGTCTCGTCCCAATTTATGAGCTCTGTCAGTGGGAGTTATGTCCGGGCATACCATACATCCAACATTGCACAGCATTTACAGCTTCCTTCGCTCTGCATCGTCGATCGTGATCCTGGACCCTGCATGGGTGTTTGTGATGCACTCAGCATCGTCGATCCGAGCGTTGGGTTTTCATGCCCAGTCGTCTCCACTCTTGCATTAACTCTGCCCTTCACTGGCAGCAGTGGTATCCACTTGTTGATTCCTCCATTGAAAATGTGTTGGAATGGTGTTCAAGGAAAACAACAGGGAATGAAAATCCAGCCAAAGGCCTCAGATAATCCTATGCAAGTTTTACTCTATCCTCGAGTTGTTTGGTGTGGTTAACACCCGTGCATACAAAGGCCTCCACTGGCACTTGTGTGTGTTTGATCCTAGAAGGATATGTCTTCCTATAAAGAAAGACAAGAGTTCTCTTAATCCTAAGAAATAGTCTAACTTGGAAAATAAATTGAATTTAAGTCAGGCCTACTCTAAAATAAATGATTTGTTTGCATACAAGATAACTTGATCTGGAAATTACTAAATCTATTCACCAATTTGACAAACATGCAAAAATGGATCTTGACTGAGTAACTTAATATATAATTAATTGAAAACATTCAATCAACAACAACTTAAGAATGAAGTGCATACAAGCTTATCCTGAATCTTGAATGTTAATTGACAAATTAACATTGACTTAATGTTATCTGTGAATCATTTGTAGATATAGATAAAATGTTTTAGATAAAGACATTCATTTAAGACATCAATTGCAAAGATCATAAGTCGAGAGAAGTCTGAACTATAAACCAATGCAGCTTACTAATTGCAAATAATAGACGGTATTAGTGAATGTGTCGAAGCAAAACCATAATTCATCAAAAACATTTAACAAATTAAAACAAAAGAGATAGCTAAAGGAAACTAACTGTGTATTAAGGCTTGCAAAACATTACATAGTCTGCAACAACAGAGCATCTCCAGTCTCTTATGGCGATTATGTCCCCTAACCATCCATCTCTTTCTATGAGATCTAAAATCCCTTAAATAATAATTACAAAGTAATAATCTTAGGATCCGATCTCACATGAAGCCAGGATAATCAAAACTAAATTATCCTAAAATGACCAAGAAAAACTACTGCTTGGCCTACAATATCTAACAATCCTTATACATACAAATAAGAAACCAATTTGGATCCCAAACTAAGCATCATACAGTTCAAAATATTGAACCACATATCTTCGAGGACATCTTGTCATAAGTTGAGGAGAATCAAGATAGATCACGAGCTGCTGAAGATAGTTGACGAGGAACATATTAAATCTTCCCTAGATTCACGAGGACCAGACATATCTTGAAAGACCGAAAAATCAGCTAACGGGTCCTCCTTGAAAGGAATTGCGGGACACACAGGTGGCAAGTTGATGATTAAGTCCTGAACAATTGTATTATCTTGATCAGCATCTTCTTTGTCACCCTTCTTCCGCTTGTTGAAAAGGAGTCGTTCATATGTGAATTTAACCTCACCATCCTCCTCTTCACTATCGGTGCTACCATCAGAAACATCAGCATCAAATGGTGCAGGAACAGGTTCAAAGTATTCCACTGGCTGAGGCTCTTTTTCTATAGAATGCTCAACAGGAATGTCAGAAATTCTCTGCATTTTAATTACAACATGCAATTGTTAACAGAGAAATCAAATTATCAATCCAAATTTTTGTAATGTCCCCTCCTACCATACCAGCAGGATAGAGAGAACGTGGTGCTCAATCCGGGCAATTAGCCCCATATCCATTAATTAAACTTATTGATACAAAGACATGTATATGTGCATGCTATAGAAACACGACGGAAATTAAATAAATACTGTTGATATCTAACATACATTCAAATATTTCTGTGACAGCCATTAAATAAAGACCTTTGCAGAATTATAAAAGATCATATGGAAACGCATATACTTTGAAAAACACAGCGGAAGTAAATTCATTTAACCCATCCACATGCATTCATAATATTCATCAAATGATAATTGCAAATTTAAAACAAGAGAATACTTATCTCAATAAGGTAGCCCCAAGCAACTGGCTATGCAACTGCAACGTTCCACCCAACCATAGGCCAGTTGTGCTTATCAACCTCTTGATACAACTGCCACCCCCGAGCTGGGCATGATCTCTACAAGGAACCAGGGAACAGCAGACTCACACATAGCCAAGCATACACCAAGATGAGCCAAGCCAATCTACAATTGGGTTTATCAGGCTGCTAGGACATGGAAGGGAAGAACTGCTAAGCTAGTGAGCTCAATCACAGAGCTATGGGTACCTCTCCCAAATCTATTCAGCTTGGCACTCACAATGCCTACACACCCAACACAAGGAAGTATTCTCTTCACTGCCACACAGTCCCTCAAGCCATACCTTCCTTTCTAGTGCTCTCAGGATGTGCATAGAAAAGTAGCCAGCCCTCTTGATCTTCTTGAGAGGTTACTCCCTACACTAGGTTTATCAAGCCAATTCTGTCCACTACCACTCCAGTTTCTTGCTCACAGGTTCACATCAAAATAAGGATGCACATAACAGCAAACTACACTTGCTGAGCATGAGGAAAATGTTTTCCATAGTGGGATGCATGAGATGGGGTTTCAACTAACTCAGAAAAATGTGGGAACACACAAAAACAAAATTGGAAGATGGGGAACAACCCTGGGAAGCCAAATCCGTTTTCAGAAAAACGTCCATGGACAATTCGGAGCAAAAGCGACCTCCCTCACAGTCCCCATTCGTGGCCTTCCTCTTCCAACTGTTGTACAATGCAAAAACGACTCACAGGCATGGAAAGATGCAGGATTTGGATGAAAAACGTGTAGGGAAAGACCCAGCTAACTCCAACTGCGTGAGTGAAGAAAGACTTCCTGTTTAGAATGGATTTGGGCACCATTTCGTGGGTGTTTTCTTGCTCCACAAGCAAAAACACGATTTTCTAGGTTGATGGCTTGCCCATGCACGAAATTGGCTGCCATACTTCTTCATTCCCAAGGCATTAACTGCCTCAACCAATTTCTGGAAGAATTAAATGATTGGGTCCATAACCCAAAATGGGTAGTTGAGAGTTCATAGGTTTCCCCATTGACACATGGATTAACACCATTGGCTCAAGGGTTTGAATAATTTCCCTCCCTATTCCTTGTAGAACCATGCCCCATCTCTTTGTTGCATTGCATAGCTAGTTGTGGGTATTTTTATTAAAATTCGTATTTACATGATATCTTATTCACATTGTGCCTATCTAGCACAAGAACCATAGGCATCTATTTCTTCACTTGCCGATACATAAAATGCTAAATCAATGGTGGGGCCTTGGCCTTGAGCTCCTCACCATGATTGAATTACAATATTTACATCATTTACGATTTAATGTGAAGGGGTCAAAATGGGGACGTGACATACCCCTCCCCTTACATTAGCACTGTCCTCAGTGCTCATCAAAACTGAACAAAAATGGATATGCCACTCTCATGGCATCCTCTAGCTCCCATGTAGCCTCATCGAGACCGTAGTGTTTCCATTGCACCTTTACCTGTCCGATGGCTCGGTTCTGGAGCAATGTCACCTTCTTGTCTAGGATGCACAATGGATCTGTTTGGAATTCTCCCTCGGGTTCCACCTGGATCACATCCCAATTAATCACATGGTTAGGATCATGTACATATTTCTTAAGCAAAGAGACATGAAAAACATTATGAGCTTTAGTGCCGGCAGGCAATGCAAGTCTATATGCAACTGGCCCTATTCTTTCAAGCACTTCAAAGGGCCCACAATATCTAGGTGATAGCTTGGCACAACTCCCAAGCTTCAAGGAACTCTTCCTTGATCTCACTCTAAGATACACATGATCCCCAACATTGAATTCCCTATGCATTCTGTGTTTATCTGCATAGCTTTTGTGTCTATCCTGGGCTGCTTTTAAATTTTTCTGAATCTTTGCAACCTCTTGTTCCATTTCCTTAAGCAATTCTGGCCCAAGTACAATTTTGTTCACTGGATTGTCCCAAGTCACTGGTGTCCTACACCTTCTGCCATACAAAGCCTCATATGGACTCATTCCCAATGATTCTTGCTGCCCATTATTATATGCAAACTCTACCAAGTGTAGATAATCCTCCCACTTGGATGGCTTGTCCATTACATACATGCGAAGCATGTCTTCAAGCACCTGATTTACTCTTTCTATTTGCCCGTCTGTTTGAGGATGGTACGCGGTGCTAAAGTTCAATTGTGTACCCAAATATGCAAAGAGACCTTTCCAAAAATTGGAAGTGAACTTGGTATCCCTGTCAGAAATTATTGCCTTAGACAACCCATGAAATCTGAAAATTTTCTTCATGAAAA
The DNA here is from genome assembly GCA_027924585.1 of Larix kaempferi. Taxonomy (NCBI): domain Eukaryota; kingdom Viridiplantae; phylum Streptophyta; class Pinopsida; order Pinales; family Pinaceae; genus Larix; species Larix kaempferi. The sequence goes on from BSBM01000282.1 coordinate 2,840,806, forward strand.
TATCTGCAATGGCATCGGCTTTGTGTGTGGACTTAACTGGTATGAAACGTGCTGCCTTTTTTAACTTGTCCACCACAACCATGATGGAATCATGGTGTCTCATGGTCATTGGCAATCCTGTAATAAAATCCATGGAAATTATTTCCCATTTCCATTCTGGGATTGGAACTGGGTGCAATAAACCTACGGGGTGTTGGTGTTCAACCTTCACCTGCTGACATTTCATGCACTTAGAAATGTATTCAGCAACATCTTTCTTCATGCCTGGCCATAAATAATATTTTCTTGCTGTAGCAATTGTTTTCTGATATCCCGGGTGACCAGAGTATGGAGCATTATGGATTTCATCCATAACAGTCCTCCTCAAATCTGCCGCATTTGGAATATAGACTCTACTCTTATAAGTAAGAAGTCCTCCTTCTTCCAAATGATAGCCCTCATACTTCTTTTCAAGGTTTTGCTGCTGCAATTTGCCCTTTATCTGCTCATATGCTTCATCCTCAACCATATGGTTAACAATCTGCTGCCTCAAATCTGGTTGGCAAGTACTAAGTGCTGCCCCATGCATCTCATGTACCTTTATGCTGAGTGCATCAGCCACCCTGTTTTCTTTCCCCTTTATGTGTTTGATTTCAAAATCAAATTCACACAAAAATTCCAACCATCTAGCTTGCCTGGCATTTAAAGTTGGCTGATCAAACAAGTATTTCAGACCACAATGGTCTGTCTTTAACTCGAATTTTCTTCCCATTAAGTAATGCCTCCACATCCTTAAGGCATGTACTATGGCTGCAAGTTCTATATCATGAGTAGCATAGTTCTTCTCATGCTCCTTCAACTTTCTTGACTCATAGCATATCACGTGGTTGTCTTGCATAAGAACTCCTCCATGTCCTTGATTCCATGCATCGGTACACACCACAAAGTCTTTTTCTGGGTCTGCAATTTTCAAAATTGGTGCACTTGTAAGAAGATTCTTCAACCGTTGAAAACTTTCCTCACATCTTGGTGACCATTCAAACTTTGTCCCCTTCTTTTGCAAAGAAGTGATCGGATTAGCAACCTTGGAGAATCCTTCGATAAACCTCCTGTAGTAACCAGCAAGGCCCATAAAAGATCTCACATCAGTCACATTCCTTGGAGTTGGCCAATTCATAATGGCTTCAATCTTCTCAGGGTCTACAGATATTCCTTCGTCGGAGATGATGTGACCCAAATAATGAATTCTATCTTTATAGAAGTCACATTTGCTCAACTTTGCATACAGCTTATGCTCCCTTAGTAATTGCATTGTCATTCTCAAATGTTCTTCATGCTCTTCTTCATTTTTAGAATAGATGAGAATGTCGTCTAGGAATACAAGAAAAAACTTGTCCAAATATTTGCTAAAAACATTATTCATGAGACACATGAATGTAGCTGGTGCATTTGTGAGACCAAATGGTACCACTACAAACTCATAGTGTCCATACCTCGTTCTAAAGGTTGTCTTATGAATATCTTCTTCTTTGATTCTTACCTGATGGTAACCAGACCTCAAGTCAATCTTTGAAAATACCTTTGCTCCTCTCATTTGGTCAAAAAGGTCATCAATTCGAGGCAATGTGTATTTGTTCTTCACAGTGACTTTGTTCAACTGCCTGTAATCAATACATAACCTGAGTGTTCCATCTTTCTTTTTTACAAATAGAACAGGTGCTCCCCACGGGGACACGCTTGGCCTAATATATTTCTTTTCCAGCAACTCTTGTAATTGCATTTTCAACTCTATCAATTCCAGTGTACTCATCCTGTAGGGTGTCTTAGACACTGGTGCCGCTCCTGGCACAAGCTCAATTGTAAAGTCAATGTCTCTCTTTGGAGGGAGTCCTAGAATCTCATCAGGAAAAACATCCCTAAATTCTTGCAATACATGATAGTCCTCCAATTTAGGAGTTTCATTCTCTGCTGCCTCTAAAATGTGGGCTGCATACAGTTGACATCCCTTCCTGCAGAACTTTTTCAGCTGCATGGCTGAAACCTGTCTGATAGAAGTCACCTTTGGAATGCCTTTTACAACCCTCGGGTTTCCTTCTTCATCCATGCATTCAAATGTCTTATTGTAGAAGTCAAGTTTAACCCTGTGTGCTTCTAACCAATAAATTCCAATGAGAATATCATAGGAGCCAAGTGGCAAAATATTCAAATCGGCATAAGTGAATAGCCCATCCATCTCTAATGGACATTTCTCTACTATTTCACTAACTTTTCTCTTGGTTCCAGTGGCTAGTTGAACTAACCATGATTTACTATGCTTTAAATTCTTGAAAGCACAAACCTCAACAATTCTAGGAGTGACATAATTGTGAGTAGATCCAGGATCAATCAAAATAGAAACAGATTGCTTAGCAATCTTACCTTCAACTTCAACCACAGTTGACTGATGATCTGCTTGGCGGTCGTCTAGTGCTGCATAGATTCTAGGGATTGTCCTCGCCACTTGACCCACAGTTCCAGATCCCTGGATGTTCTGAACTTGATTTTCATTCCCATTCCGATGTGGATAGTTCCTGAGCATGTGGTCTCCTCCACAACCCCAACATTGAAGTGGTTCTCTTGGTTCCTTTGGATCTCTTGGCTTGTCTCCCATCATCCTAGTTGTCTTAGTCACCACCTGTGATGGTTTCCTTTGCTGATTCCGGAATTGAGGAGGCTTGAACCCCTTCTTCCTTTGATCAAACTTCTCATTTTTCTTATCCTTCCATGCCTTATGGAATTCTGGTTTGCTTCTGTTTTGATCAAAGCAATACTTGGCCTTTCTTATGGCCTCCTCTAGAGTTCGAGGTTCGTCAAACTCAATTCTATCTTTATATGACTGGGGCAGTCCACTTAGGAAACGCTGAATTTTCACCTTATCATCTCGAATGTACTTGACATACCTTAGCAGCTCCAAGAACTTATTTGCATATTCTTCCATGGTCGATTGTCCCAATCTCAGCTCATGGAACTCTTTGATCTTATCATCATAGTACCTATCAGAGAGGTACTTCTGCTTGAAGTATTTCTTGAACTGCTTCCACACAATCTTCCTTTCATTGATCTTCTTCACTTGCCCGGTATGTTCCCACCATATAGATGCTCTTCCATTCAAGTTGAAGATGGCTACCCTTGCCTTCATATTTCCCGAGTAGTCTTCGACTTGGAAATACTTTCTCATCCCAAGAAGCCAAGCTTTAGCTTCTTGACCACACTTTATCTCTCCATCAAATGTAGGAGGTTTTGCCTTCTTAAATTCCCCATGTGAATTGTTCTTGTAGTGCTTCTTCCTCTTGCTCTTGTGGGATGAAGAACTTGAACCCTCAATGGATTCCTCTGAGTTAGATGATTCATTAGAAGATATTTTTGGAGTATATGTTCTGTCTGTAGAAACTCTTCTTGGGCTACTGGCCCTCTTGCGGGAATTCCTCCTAGAACTACTCCCACCCCTTTCTAGATTTGATGTCTGATGCCCAGAGTTTATTTGCCTTTGGATGTCTGTCAAACTCTGTAGCATGGTTGCATTCAGCTGATTTTGTTCTTCCTGAGCTTTAATCATCCTTTCATTATCTTCTCTACAACTTTGCAATTCCTCCCTGAGGCTTCTCATGGTGGCTGCAATACCTGGAGGGGTCTCTTGATTTCTTCTCCCATTAGATTTTGTTTTAGCATTTTCAACATGTATGTTCTCCCCCATGGCATCTGTCTCAGGATCATAGGGATCCTATGCATCATCCATGATGTTGATTTTCTTGGCCCAACAAAGATTCAAAACTCTCTGACTGTATTATCTAGAGTGCTACCCTGCTGTAACTGTGACTTTGTGAAATGTGTTCATCAACATAATTGTTAGCTGCATTACATTCTTAGGAATTCATAACTTACCTCATGCACATGGGAAAATGCCATACTGACAATTCGTCAAATCACAAACAACGACATATGAGGGGGAAAAAGAAAGGGGGTCAAGGGGGCTTGGCGACGGCTTCCGCAATTGCGGAGCAGTTCGCCGAACGCTTCCACAATTGCGGAGCAGTTCGCCGAAAGCTTCCGCAATGGCGGGGCGATTTGCCAAATGCTCCCGCAATTGTGGAGCCATTCGGCGAAGGCTTCCACAATTGCAGAGCCATTCGGCGAAGGCTTCTGCAGTTGCGGAGCCATTCAGCGAATGCTCCCGCAATTGCGGAGACATTCGGCGCATGCTCCCGCAATTGCGGAGCCATTCGGCGAAGGCTTCCGCAATTTCGGAGTCGTTCGCAGAATGCTTCCGCTGTTGCGCGGAATGCTTCCCCGGTTTCAGGTGATTTTTCAGAATGCCTTTTGCAGAACGACTTGCATAATGCTTCCAAAATTTTGGAACGATTCGCCGAAGTCTTCTGCAATTGCGGAATGATTCGCCGAAGTCTTCCGCAGTTGCGGAACGATTCGCCGAAGTCTTCCGCAATTTCGGAACAACTCGCTGAACTCTTCCGCAATTTCGGAAGAGAATTCCTTCCGCAATTTCGGAAGATAATTCCTTTCGAAATTTCGGGGCAGTTCGCCGAATGCTTCCACAGTTTCGGAAGACATTCGGGAATTCTTTCCGAAATAGACTTAAACGAATTTTTTCAAAGACACTTAGGAAAAATTTTCCGTCATTTCGGAGCATTTCGCCGAATTCTTCCGCGTTGCGGAAAAACTCGCGGAATGCTTCCGCAGTTTCGGAGCAATTCGCCGAATGCTTCCGCAGTTGCGGAAGACATTCGGGAATTCTTTCCGAAACAGTCTTAAACAGTCTTAAACAAAAATTTTCAAAAACACTTAGGAAAAATTTGAAATTTTTCCCTACTTTTAGTGATGACTGCTGCTCATCAGGAGGTTACTTTACCCCTGCAAACTATCCAACTTGGCTAGTTTAGGCCCTATGTTGCGACCTGTGGTGATCAGGAAGGAGTCTTCCCTTGTAACTACTATCAGATTTGGCCCATAGAGGTCCAATGCTGCAACCAGCGCTCTAATACCAAAATGTAATGTCCCCTCCTACCATACCAGCAGGATAGAGAGGACATGGTGCTCAATCCGGGCAATTAGCCCCATATCCATTAATTAAACTTATTGATACAAAGACATGTATATGTGCATGCTATAGAAACATGACGAAAATTAAATAAATACTGTTGATATCTAACATACATTCAAAGATTTCTGTGACAGCCATTAAATAAAGACCTTTGCAGAATTATAAAAGATCATATGGAAATGCATATACTTTGAAAAACACAGCGGAAGTAATATCATTTAACCCATCCACATGCATTCATAATATTCATCAAATGATAATTGCAAATTTAACACAAGAGAATACTTATCTCAATAAGGTAGCCCCAAGCAACTGGCCATGCAACTGCAACGTTCCACCCAACCATAGGCCAGTTGTGCTTATCAACCTCTTGATACAACTGCCACCCCCGAGCTGGGCATGATCTCTACAAGGAACCAGGGAACAACAGACTCACACATAGCCAAGCATACACCAAGATGAGCCAAGCCAATCTGCAATTGGGTTTATCAGGCTGCTAGGACATGGAAGGGAAGAATTGCTAAGCTAGTGAGCTCAATCACAGAGCTATGGGTACCTCTCCCAAATCTATTCAGCTTGGCACTCACAATGCCTACACACCCAACACAAGGAAGTATTCTCTTCACTGCCACACAGTCCCTCAAGCCATACCTTCCTTTCTAGTGCTCTCAGGATGTGCATAGAAAAGTAGCCAGCCCTCTTGATCTTCTTGAGAGGTTACTCCCTACACTAGGTTTATCAAGCCAATTCTATCCACTACCACTCCAGTTTCTTGCTCACAGGTTCACATCAAAACAAGGATGCACATAACAGCAAACTACACTTGCTGAGCATGAGGAAAACGTTTTCCACAGTGGGATGCATGAGATGGGGTTTCAACTAACTCAGAAAAACGTGGGAACACACAAAAATGAAATTGGAAGATGGGGAACAAACCTGGGAAGCCAAATCCGTTTTCAGAAAAACTTCCATGGACAATTCGAGGCAAAAGCGACCTCCCTCACAGTCCCCATTCGTGGCCTTCCTCTTCCAACTGTTGTACAATGCAAAAACGACTCCCAGGCATGGAAAGATGCAGGATTTGGATGAAAAACGTGTAGGGAAAGACCCAACTAACTCCAACTGCATGAGTGAAGAAAGACTTCCTGTTTAGAATGGATTTGGGCACCATTTCGTGGGTGTTTTCTTGCCCCACAAGCAAAAACATGATTTTCCAGGTTGATGGCTTTCCCATGCACGAAATTGGCTGCCATACTTCTTCATTCCCAAGGCATTAACTGCCTCAACCAATTTCTGGAAGAATTAAATGATTGGGTCCATAACCCAAAATGGGTAGTTGAGAGTTCATAGGTTTCCCCATTGACACATGGATTAACACCATTGGCTTAAGGGTTTGAATAATTTCCCTCCCTATTCCTTGTAGAACCATGCCCCATCTCTTTGTTGCATTGCATAGCTAGTTGTGGGTATTTTTATTAAAATTTGTATTTACATGATATCTTATTCACATTGTGCCTATCTAGCACAAGAACCATAGGCATCTATTTCTTCACTTGCCGATACATAAAACGCTAAATCAATGGTGGTGCCTTGGCCTTGAGCTCCTCACCATGATTGAATTACAATATTTACATCATTTACGATTTAATGTGAAGGGGTCAAAATGGGGACGTGACAATTTTGCATGAATGATCATAAACTAACAGATTATCCATAATAGCCCTTATAAGACAAGAAACCATAGGATTTGACATCAATTGAGTATGACTAACTAGCATGATTGCACACCTACGATGTCCAAGTTGCAATTACCATTTCTGCACGCGAAATATCAGTCAGTCATGCATCAATTGAAAATTGGTGTAAGATGGTGAAATATTTACATAATAACACATGAAATTAACAGTCAAATATCAGGGTTTTAATCATTAAGAAATCATTGGATTTAAAGAATTCATGTTTGATCAAGCATAACGCAGACAAAAACTAGATCAATGTTTGAAAACGACGAACCAAGCACCAAAAATAAAAAATCGAAATGATTCTGCCAGATGCAACCATGGTCGTCGGATCATTACATATCAACGGTCGGGATACGAAAATGCGGGATGCCAAAGGGGGGTGTAAGTAAGAGTTATGGAGATAGAGATATAGGGGGGGTTGGTAAGAGTTAGGGAGAGAGAGAGAGAGAGAGAGAGAGAGATATTGGGGGTGGCAAGGGGTAGAGAGAGGGAGAGAGAGAGAGAGGGTTAAGGGCTTGGGGATGAGAAGGGTGATTAGGGAGAAAGGGAGGTATAAGTGAGGAGCATGAGTGTTTGGGTTAGAGAGAGAGAGAGAGGTAGAGATAGAGGGGGCTTACCCCCTCCTCTCCTTGTAGAGGAAAAAGAGTGTCAGAGAAGGGGTTTGTAAGGATTAGGGAAAGGAGGGGAGAGATAGATAGGGGGTTCGGGGGATCGTTAAGGGGTTAGAGGTAGTGACGGAGATGCATTGTTAAGGGGTTAGAGGTACAGACAAATGGGGGTGTTAGGATATTGGGGGTAAGTGGAGCAAGGGAGAAAGAGTGAAAGGAGGATTTAGTAAGGTTTAGGGAGTGGAGGGGACAGAGAGAGAGAGAGAGAGAGGAGGGGGGTCAGTGGTAGGGGGATGCATATGGATGCATGTGTGTGTGTGTGTGTGAGAGAGAGAGAGAAGGGGGTTCTAGTGGGTTGGGGGGGTTGTTTTATATTAATGTGGGGGTATTTGCGAGTTGTAGGGGGGTGTATTAGAGGATTTGGGGGGTTAGGAGCATAGGTAATCATAACGCGTGGGCATTTTGGTTAACACAAACATGTATTCATTTTTTTCTGAATAGAACGCACACGCATTTTACGTTCACTAAAACATGTATGAGATATGCAACATCAAAATTATTCCACGATATTTAACATTACAATTTTGTCATGATATTTAACATTACACTTTTATCGCTATATTTAACCTTACAACTATATTGTTTGGTTTGGTGAAAAAGATATTCAAAGGAATTGGGGGGGGTAAGGTCTTAGAGGTAGAATGAGATGGGGGTGTTAAAGGATTAGAGGTAGAGACATAGGGGGCTTAGTAAGAGTTAGAGAGATGGGTTATAGGTTAGGGGTTAGTAAGGGTTACAAAGAGGAGGCAGAGAGATATATGGAGGGGGGTGGGGGTTAGGTTGTATTTTAAAATTTGTTTCCCACCCTTATCCCTTTTCATCGATTTCTATCGATGGCATTGTTTGGAAGGATTTATCCCTCCATTCAAGCGATAAATTCTGCAGACATTTTCCATTGGATTGTGTGCATCAAATTAGACAAATTACATTCTTTCAAAGCATGGGAAACAACACGGAGATTGGATTTTGGAAGAAATATCTCTAGAATATCTACTACATCAAGGCATCTTCAAAAGAATGGAACCAAATCATTAACTGAATACATCAAACCTCCTACACAAGGTTGTAATATAAGGTAATCTTCAGAAAGGGTTGAAAATCCCATAGCCTTACTGCAGGTATTCATTTCCATTAACTTGGCCCAGTTATTTGTGGATGCAAGAAAAAAAAAATTAGAGAGCCTCCTTCCCTACTAATATTCCCACATTCATCTACGAGGAGAATAAATTCTGGTGTAGATGGAAACATCTGATACACTTTCCAAATCTATGTTGTTGGAAGAGCTTACATACTTCAACAAAGGAGCATTTAGTAGGTGACTTGAAAGTCTCTTTCAATTTTCAGCAAAGAAATACAAAATTTCAATGTACAAATTTGTAGGTAGGCCTTTCAACCAACCAGATGACTGAAGTGACAGGGATAATACCATTTATGTGGGAATAAAATCATAGAATCCTCTCATCCGCCATATTTCCTCCTGTAAGCCGTTCGTCCAATGGAAAAGCTAATGTAATAGCCCATTTTTCAACATCTTTCCTCTACTCAACCCTACACTCGTCTTCCATAGGAAATTGTTGCCTCTGTAGGTAATAACTACATTGTGTCACCGTAAATTGATCTCCTTATGCTAACAAATGCAGAATGAAGGATTCATTGTCATTACTCCAAGAAGTTCTAATGTCATTTTCTCATAAAACAAAGATTGTATAAATCATGTTACGATCCATATGCTCCAGCTCACGAACAGAGAGATTCTTTATCTTAGACAAACAAAAGAACTTCATGATGAATACTAGAGAGTTGTTGCTGTTACAACGTAATTTCCCACCTTGTGAGCATCAGCATTCTTTGGCCTGCAGGATCCATTTCACTGACTCATATCCACTTTATATCCTTCAGACACTATTTTTCCATATTTTTTCCCTTGTATGCTTGTTGCATCATTACAGTGGGCGTACCTGCGAGTTGCATCACTATAGCCCGCGGGTAGCATGTAAAATGGTAAAAATCACTAGTTTATTACTTTGTACTCCCAAATAACGGTCATTGGGTGAACTTTGACTCTCCATCTTCCCAAGAAATGCCTTGATGTGTCCTTTCACTTACCTTTGAGAGGACTATAAATTGAGCACATATGGCTTATGGACGGGAGGAGAAAGAGGAGCAAGAGAACTCTAGTGTATTTTTGCCCTATCTTGAGTCTACACTCATTGATCCTTGTAGTTGTGAACCATTTATGTTCACCTTCCAAACTCCTATTCTATTTTGAGTTTGCCATTCCATGGAGGATTGAAGTGGTCGAGGCACAAGTGGATTGATCCAGATCTTGGTTCAGATTGGTTGCCGAAAAGAGGTCATATCACATTGTACTTCTTCTTGTTTATTAATAGAAATACTTATATTCTCATCCATTAATGTTGTAAATGTTGTTTATCTTACATTGGGTTTCTTTTACTTGTTATCTCATGGGCCATTGCTATTGATGATGTTAATGCCATTTATATATTATATGTACTTGTTGTATATTGGCTTTCAAGACTAATTTGTAGATTCAAGTGCACAGATTGAAGAGCTCCAATGGGGATCTACATCAAACATTTGGATCGAGGTTGGTTATATTCTTCATTATCTTAGCATTGTCATTTATATAGCATAGTGTTGAGAATTGAGTTAATTTCTATTAATAAACAAGAAGAAGTACAATGTGATATGAGCTCTTTCTGTCAACCAATCTGAACCAAGATTTGGATCAATCCACTTGTGCCTCCACCACTTCAATCTTCCATGGAATAGCAAACTCAAACTAGAATAAGAGTTTGGAAGGTGAACATAAATGGTTCACAACTACAAGGATCAATGAGTGTAGACTCAAGATAGGGAAAAAATCCACTAGAGTTCTCTTGTTCCTCTTTCTCCTCTCATTCATAAGCCATATGTGCTCAATATATAGCCCTCTCAAAGGTAAGTGAAAGGACACATCGAGGCGTTTCTTGGGTAGATGGAGAGTCAAAGGTCACCCAATGACCGCTTTTTGGGAGTAAAAAGTAATAAACTAGTGATTTTTACCATTTTACATGCTACCCGTGGGCTATAGTGATGCAACTTGCAGGTACGCCTACTGTAATGATGCAGCAAGCATACAAGGAAAAAAATAGGGAAAAATAGTGTCTGAAGGATATAAAGTGGATCTGAGTCAGTGAAATGGATCCTGCATGCCAAAGAATGTTGATGCTCACAAGGTGGGAAATTACATTGTAACAGATGCCCCCTAATGTGTGAGATCAGAGACTGATGCTACGATGGCCGAAATACATTATAAGAAGATCTCAGAAGTGGAGTGATGGAGACATAAGTGGAAGGAGCAGCTCACTCATCATAATGCAATAGTATCCCTGAATACATGTTGGTAGTACAACAATCTGATACAATGGCCATGAATAGGCAGTACGAAGTGAATATATGTCATAAATGATCATAGCCATGACCCCTCTATAGTAAGATATGGTCTCCTGCTGAAAAGGAAACAACTAGTGTAAACTGGAGGTACAAACTATTGACAGCTGAGAGGTGATATCTCAGATGTAAAGTAATAGTCATAAGTAGCATACTGAATGCCACTATCGCCCGGGGTCTTCTACACAAGTCTTCGACGGTGCATGTCCCATCAAGTGAATAAAGGAGTTGAGGTCGAACCTGATGTGACATCGTCTGATTACCGGTCAATGATGTATACCGTTAACAGATGCGAGATAACCCACCAATAATGAAAATGGGCATCAAGGCACATAGCACAATCATCGGAGTGTGAATAGATGAGTTGAAGTCGAACACTAGGATGAATCCATCGATCAGGGGACATAGATGTATTCCCAAAACTATCGATGGTGAGAGAACCTACCACTAATGACTGGAAGCCTCAAGGTACTCAACCGAACTCTACGCCTCAATTCCCAGAATAAATGGGTTGAAGTCGATGGAATGAGAATCGATGGAAGGAGGGCATTAAGGTATCCCCCATCAACCAGCGTGAGGTACCAGCTACGCTAAAAGATTTGGAAGAACTCAGGTGAAACGGACTGACTCAATAAGGATGGCCGACATGCAATAGTCAAGAGATCTGAGGAGTGGCTGACTCTGGGTTCAGGACTTCCTTTGAACAAGAGCATGAGTAGATGGATAGACTTAGGTAGCATAGACTCAATGTAAATGATGCAATGCAAGAGGCATCACAAAGGGCTCCATAATGACTGGAAGCTTAACCAATCGGTGGAGTAAACTGAGAAACAAGTACAGATCCTAAGGTCCAACTATAGTCCCGACTCATAATATATGGAGTGGAATGAATGCTCTATTCAAAGGCGACACAACAGCTGCCAACTAGAAGTAGTAACCATAATCCCGTCTGGCTTTTTGGAATATTTTATTTTTTTTGGTCTTTGTCATATTTGGGGAAAGCTTGAAAAAGAATAAAATTGCTTATAGTACAACAAGTGAGGGAACGAGTGTCAAATAGCGAGCATACTAGTCCCAAGCCATGGAACATGCCTATGATCAATGCAAGGAAGTGCATGCAGGATGTGGACACTCGGGGGTGTGTTCCCTTAGGGTCAAAAGGTCATCAAATTGTGAAGGACAAATGGAAGCTCTACAAGGCTCAACAGGGAAAAGTGATCAGGCACCAAGCTAACAACTGAGTAAGCGGGAGCCAGTACAAGGCTCAAGCAGCAAGCAGGATGATGCAATGCAATCACAACATGATATAACTGAGGGGAGTCCTTAAGGGAGATGGCCAGCATAAGACAAAGTAGAGTATGAGTCTTTATCACAACGTCATGGCGTAACTACAAAGGACTCCCAATCCTAAGGACAAACAATGGCATGGGCACCAGAATGCCCAAAGGGGTTCTAACTAGGGTACCCATGTTCAAAAAAGCCCTACCACCACATAACGACACTTCTATAACAGTGTGAAGGTTCCGTGTCGGTTACGAAGTGGGGTTGCACCTAGGGTTTATGAAAATGGTCAAAAGGTCAAATGCAAAATGCATGTGAAAATGACATCGAACCTATATGCCAGGTGTGAAACGTACCTGCCGTAGGTGTGAAATACTAGGAAACAACTTCCGCCGAAGAGATCTGGTAAAAAATACTACTCCAAGATGTTATATTAGTCCAAAACGGCGAAAAAGGATGAAAACTATAGACAAGTGGGTTTCAAAAATTACAAATAGTAACAAAAATTTACAATTTACAATTCATTTTTACTATTCACCCATTTGGAGTTTTGTGGTTAGTTTTCACCTCAAATTTCAGTTGCTGATTCTGGGAGCTACAAGCATCCGTTCATCGAACCGTCGAGAGCAAGTTGGTAGTCTCATCAATACCTTTAATTTCATTGCATTTACTTTAGTTTTTAGCAGTGGGATTTTTAGTTTGGCCAAGCCCTAAATGGCTTCGGCGCTACCCGCGGGCTATTACAATGCAGGTCACGGGTAGGGCACCATACTTGCAGTCAACGCATAGGTTGATCGTGGGTACCTGCCACTGTATGCAAATTTTCCCATGGGTACGGCCATGAAGTTGATTTTGCAAAACAATTTGACCAAAATCTTTGTTTTTTCTCACTCTAGGATGGTTCTAGAGTGGAGGGAGAGGGAGCATGACCAAGTAGATGAGGCCGTGCGCAACGATGTGCAAGCACAGCAAGCATTGCAAGCATGTGGGTTGTACAAATTCTGGAGTATAGGGGGTTTGAGGGCCCAAAACCTACTACTCTGCTGCTTGGTAGATTATTGGGATGTTGATGCACAGAACTTCAATCTCAATGGGAAAATCCTCACACTGGAAGTGTAAAACATCTACTTCATTACCGGTTTGTCTCGTCGAGGTGAGGTGGCTAGTCTTCGGTCTCGTACTATGGGTGGTGGGATCACCGTCCTTGATTACATAGCGCGGTATTGTCCCGCAGATACACGAGCGGTGGGGAGTCAGGTGCCCATCAATGCCATAGTGAATCTTAGCATGAACATCATTGTGGCTACCTTAGTGCGGATAATGGGTTCAAAAGCTCTGCACCAGGCATCCAGGCCAGTGATGTTCTATGCATCACAATGCATGCAGCCTATAGTATTTGATTGGTGTACCACACTACTGGGGTCTATGAAGACCCAACTGACAGAATGCAAAGAAGGGAAGGAAAAAAAACTTTGGGTATGGCAATATCTTGTGCAACTTCTTCTTTGAGAGAGTTCCGAGGCTTAGTCCGAGGGTGGATGTCCCTCCTCATAGTCTCCGCGATCCAGCCTTGACCGATGTTCCGAGATCTTGACACGATAGGGTGGTGGCCGCCTGGCATCACCATATACTCAGGAGTTCTTCCACTATTGGGACCGACAGGTCATTTCCATAGAGGACTATCCCTATGCAGGGATAGACTTCCTCCAGGATCGGGACATGCCACTCCCACCAGACGCAGTGTTCAGAAACATTCGTGAGTACTCTTTTTAGGTTTTTGTGTATATTAAATTTTTATGGATTTTTTATTATAGATGTGAATGCAAAAACGTTTTGGTGGTACTATGATATGCTAATGTTTGACTATTTGCTCGCAAACAAGGGCCTAGTGAGACCCGATGGCTTCCCGAGACATGGTCACCGGGGCAGGGCTGATGAGGCAGGTGGTGCTGTAGCAGAGCACACTCTACAGACCTTGCGGTCCAACCTATCACGGATGGTTGCTAGGGTTCCATAGATAGAGGTGGCGCGACTACCTGAGGCCATGAAGCGCCAAGTAGTGGGGGTTCCGGGTGACTAGCTGCGGCTACTGCAGCGGGTAGCCAATGTAGTTCATTATTTCTATGAGACACATCCTGTCGGGGTAGCAGCTAGGCCTCCTCATAGGGAGTAGATATCCTAGGATCTAATTTTTGTATCGATATGTATATTTTTTAGGGCTACGGGCTCCAGTTTTGTATGTCACTACCATTTGGACATATTTATAAAAAACTTTGGTTCTCCGGTTCTACTATACTTGTGTATGTACAAATGCGTGAATGTCTTCATTTATTTGTGTGCTTCATTGTGAATGTGACAAATTCCAATCTAATACATAGTTAGTGTATGCATCAGATAAACGATTAATACTTCTTGGAATATGAATGTATGTAATTGAAACAAAATATCGTTCCAAGAGTCTTACCCATAGGAATTTCCATGGTAACGTAGGATCTCGCACGCGGTACTACCCATTCAGCTGAGACACAACTAGCTGTGAATCCAGGCAGACTTCTAAAGACTGGATACCATGGGAAATGGCATCCCGAAGTAGCTCAATGATGACACTATACTTAGCCACATTGTTAGATGTAGGACCGAGACAAGCACTTCCTGAGGACACAACTAGGTGGTCAGGTGAGAAAATAACCCAGGAAGCAGAAGCAAGCTACTGCGTATGATGGCTAGCACCATCTGCGAATCCTAAGAATGTAGAAAACTTTGCTGACATCTGTCAATCAAACGGAAGCTAATCAGCAGACCCGAAAACCAAAAGAAAGCTAAACTATGTACAGAAGTAACTATACAGTAGTATACAAAAGTACTAGCCTGAACCAACGGTTCAAGCATAATACCGCTTGAGGTAGAGCCCATTTCTAGGCTCCTTCAAGATAGTCCCCTCATAATCTTCCAACTCATAGGCTCCTTTTTCGAGGACACGCCTCACAATGTAAGGACCGTGCCACATGGGATTAAACTTGCCTGCCCCCAGGGGTTCTTTAGCTTGGTCATACAAGAGGACCAGGTCACCTTTAGCATACTGCCGGGGACGGATAGAACTATCGTACTAAACCTTAACATGATGTTTATTGGCTTCTATAGCCACAGCGGCATCTCGACATTGCTCGTCAAGATGCTCAAGGTGGATCAACCGTTGCTCAATACCTGTCATATCAGGGAGGAGATCTATGGCCAATTTGAGCGAAGGGATTTCGCATTCAACCAGTAAAATCGACTCCACACCGTGTACTAACTGAAAAGGTGAGAACCCGGTGGCAGTCTTGACTGCGGTTCGATACACCCACAAAGCAGGATATAACATGATGTGCCAGTTGTTCTTGCTTTGTTGGATGGTACTTTGGAGAATGGTCTTCAAAGACTTATTAACAGCTTCAACCTGATCATTCGCTTGGGGATAATAAGAAAATGAGTGTTCTTGATGAAACCCAAGCTTGAGAGACAAATCCTCCATCATCTTGTTCTGAAAGTGATTTTCGTGGTCAGTGACAATCTCTTTCGGGATACCGAACTGAGTGATAATTTGATTGAACACGAAATGGGCTGCTGTAACACCGTCAGCTTTAATGGTAGGCATTGCCTCAGCCCATTTGGAAAAGTAGTCCACAGCCACTATGATATGGTGATGCCCCCCAACCGAAGCTGGTTTGAAATCCATGAAATCTACACCCCACTTGGTGAACGGACCGACGGTGACGACTGGATGAAGGGGCGCTGGATGCAAGCGTATATTCCGAGAAAACACCTGGCAAGGGTGACATCTCTTCACAGCATTAACACAGTCCTTAAAGACGAAAGGCAAAAAATCACCAGCTCGCATAATACGTTGGGCTGTAGCAAGCCCAGATAAGTGACCGCCACATGCCCCAGCATGGCAATCATTAAGCACCCGCTCCACTTCTTCGTGAGTTAAGAAACGAAGGAGGATAGAATCCTTTCCTCGGTGATACAAAGTGTCACGATAGTATAATCTTTAGCGTGATGTTTCACATGCCGTTGCTCGTCTCGTGAATAATGCGGAGGAAACTTCAAATTTTGGATATATACAATGACATCCCCATACCAAGGGTCCTCGGATGAGATAAGAAATAAGTGCTCATCCACAAAGGAATCTTCATGAATGATATCCTCATCAAGTCTCGGAAGTTCCAACATAATCTCAGCAAACACCAATGATTTCACCGATTTCGCTAAAGCAAAATCGAGATCGAACTCCTGAAGGATAACAATCCATTTATTGTACTTCCCCCCTATCAGGCGTTGTGATAGCACAAATTGAAACGGATTGATATGCGCTACAACTATGGTAGTTCTAAGAAAAATGTAATGTCGTAACCGCTGGATTGCATGGACAGTCGCAAGTGCCAACTTTTCTACATGAGTATATCTCAGTTCGGTGTCTACTAGATTTCGACTAAGG